>OZ035829.1:40876745-41476745 GCA_964034765.1 Knipowitschia caucasica
TAACACCAGCTAACATGCTAAAACCAGCTAACACCAGCTAGCGTTACACCAGGAGAAAAGCCAACTCTGCCTGGTGAGTGTCTGTCTTCAATCAAATGCAAAAGTATCTGGTCTTATACTGAGCATGTGTCTGTGGTTCTAAATCAGCTAAAGTGGTGTTGGTGTTATGTGTCACATCTATATCTTTTACTAAAGACAGTTGTGTTTCTGCTGAACACTGGGTTGAAACTTGATTTTTTTTTCTTGGTTAGAGATTGAAAGCATTCATTTCGGAATCATAATTGATGTTCGCTGACGTGAGATTGTTCTGGTATCGACTCGCCCAGTTAGAACCAGGGCCAAACCATTAATACAAAGTACCGGGGAGCGGTGGAAGCGCCCGCAAACCGGGGAGAGTCGAGTCCAGCCCTTTAGTACTGTACGAGTCAATTTCTGTCATTATCATGTTGATGACATTTACAATAAATCTGTCTGAGCAGAGCACACCTCTCTCTGCTCAGACAGATTGCATGTGTGTGCGCGTGTCTGCTCGTGTGCGTACAGTACGTGCGCGTGTGCGTGCGTGTGTAAGGGTTGGGGTGATGTTTATGTAGTGCACATTTGTATGATGTGGCTCTTTGCTGTAACACAGTAAAAAAAATTGGCTCTTAGTCTCTGACTGGTTGGCCACCCCTGATCTAGGACCTAAGCTAGCTACAGAACGTGGACCAGTGGCCGCTGAACGTGGACAGGTCCGGTGCAGGACTGAAGCACTCCCAGGCGGGTCGGGCGGGGCAGTCCGCAGGTGTAGATGGAAGAGGCCAAAACAGCTGCTTCTATCTCTAGATTTTACAGTCTTGGTCTTGGTCTTGGTCTTGGTCTGGTTTCCACATCCTGTTTTTCAGTCTGAAGAGAGAAAAACAGTTTTTATTAGGATCTTCTGTTGGTTTTGATTAATCTGACAGAAATGTGTTTGAGATTTGGCCCAGACCCGACAGACTCTGACGGTGCAGAGAGATGGAAACACTGTGAGAAATCTCCCGGAGTCTAGACCCTGGTCCTGGACCAGACCCGACAGACTCTGACGGTGCAGAGAGATGGAAACACTGTGAGAAATCTCCCGGAGTCTAGACCCTGGTCCTGGACCAGACCCGACAGACTCTGACGGCGCAGAGAGATGGAAACACTGTGAGAAATCCCCCGGAGTCTAGACCCTGGTCCTGGACCAGAAGGAGACAGGGAGGAGGGGGGTTGCTGCATGAATGAAAGCTTCCTGTACCATGTGAGGCTTCATCACTGCAGCAACAAACAGGAGTGTGGAGGTCCTAAACCCGGTCCTAAACCCGATCCTAAACCCGGTCCTAAACCCGGTCCTAAACCCGATCCTAAACCCGGTCCTAAACCCGATCCTAAACCCGGTCCTAAACCCGATCCTAAACCCGGTCCTAAACCCGATCCTAAACCCGGTCCTAAACCCGGTCCTAAACCCGGTCCTAAACCCGGTCCTAAACCCGATCCTAAACCCGGTCCTAAACCCGATCCTAAACCCGGTCCTAAACCCGGTCCTAAACCCGGTCCTAAACCCGGTCCTAAACCCGGTCCTAAACCCAGTCCTAAACCCGGTCCTAAACCCGGTCCTAAACCTGGTCCTAAACCAGGTCCTAAACCAGGTCCTGAACCAGGTCCTAAACCCAGTCCTAATCCAGGTCCTAAACCCGATCCTAAACCCAGTCCTAAACCCGGTCCTAAACCAGGTCCTAAACCCGGTCCTAAACCCGGTCCTAAACCAGGTCCTGAACCAGATCCTAAACCCAGTCCTAATCCAGGTCCTAAACCAGGTCCTAAACCCAGTCCTAAACCCGGGCCTAAACCAGGTCCTAAACCCAGCCCTAAACCAGGTTCTAAACCCAGTCCTAAACCCGATCTTGTGTGGACGTTGTGTAGTGGTTGTGTGCATGTGTGTGTGTGTGTGTGTGGTTGTGTGTATAGTGTGTGTGTATGTGTGTGTGTGTGTGTGTGTGTGTGTGTGGTTGTGTGTGTATAGTGTGTGGTTGTGTGTATAGTGTGTGTGTATAGTGTGTGTGTATGTATGTGTGTGTGTGTGTGTGTGTGTGTGGTTGTGTGTATAGTGTGTGTGTATAGTGTGTGTGTATGTATGTGTGTGTATGTGTGTGTGTGTGTGTGTGTGTGTGTGTGGTTGTGTGTATAGTGTGTGTGTTCTGAGTGGGCCTCAGTTCAGCCTGGCTGCTCGCTGACACGGAGTCTCTGAGGAGCTCCACTCAACTCTGCTTTCACACAATGAGACGAAGACGAGGAAGAGGAAGAGCTGTTGTTTGGACTGAAAAAGACCTGATTTAGTCCTGATTTAGACCTGCTTTAGACCAGCTTTAGACCTGCTTTAGTCCTGCTTTAGACCTGCTTTAGACCAGCTTTAGACCTGCTTTAGTCCTGCTTTAGACCTGCTTTAGACCAGCTTTAGACCTGCTTTAGTCCTGCTTTAGACCTGCTTTAGACCTGCTTTTGTCCTGCTTTAGTCCTGCTTTAGACCTGCTTTAGACCTGCTTTTGTCCTGCTTTAGTCCTGCTTTAGACCTGCTTTAGTCCTGCTTTAGTCCTGCTTTAGTCCTGCTTTAGTCCTGCTTTAGACCTGCTTTAGACCTGCTTTAGACCGGCTTTAGACCTGCTTTAGACCTGCTTTAGTCCTGCTTTAGTCCTGCTTTAGACCTGCTTTAGTCCTGCTTTAGTCCTGCTTTAGACCTGCTTTAGACCTGCTTTAGACCGGCTTTAGACCGGCTTTAGACCTGCTTTAGTCCTGCTTTAGACCTGCTTTAGTCCTGCTTTAGTCCTGCTTTAGACCTGCTTTAGTCCTGCTTTAGTCCTGCTTTAGTCCTGCTTTAGACCTGCTTTAGTCCTGCTTTAGTCCTGCTTTAGATCTGCTTTAGACCTGCTTTAGTCCTGCTTTAGTCCTGCTTTAGACCTGCTTTAGACCTGCTTTAGTCCTGCTTTAGTCCTGCTTTAGACCTGCTTTAGTCCTGCTTTAGTCCTGCTTTAGTCCTGCTTTAGACCTGCTTTAGTCCTGCTTTAGTCCTGCTTTAGATCTGCTTTAGTCCTGCTTTAGACCGGCTTTAGTCCTGCTTTAGATCTGCTTTAGACCTGCTTTAGTCCTGCTTTAGTCCTGCTTTAGACCGGCTTTAGACCGGCTTTAGACCGGCTTTAGACCGGCTTTAGACCTGCTTTAGACCTCAGATTCCATGATGTGACAGAGTGAGGAGTTTGAGCCCAGAGAGAGTGGACAGAAGGGGGCGGGGCTAAACACAACCTCAGGTCTGTTTTGATTGGACGGAGATTAAGCTGAATGAACGTCTGGGATCCGCATGTTAAAGGGAGAACAGGTGGTGTGACCGACACACACACACATACACACACACAGACACACACACACCCACACATACACACACACAGACATACACACACACAGACACACACACACACACACAGACACACACACACACACACACACACACACACACACACACACACACACACACACACACACACACACACACACAGACACACACACACACATACACACACACAGACACACACACACATACACACACACACACACACACACACACACACACACACACACACACACACACACACACACACACACACACACACACACAGACACACACACACAGACACACACACACACACACACACACACACACACACACACACACACAGACACACACACACAGACACACACACACACATACACACACACACACAGACACACACACACAGACACACACACCCACACATACACACACACAGACACACAAACACATACACACACACATACACACACACATACACAGACACACACACACACATACACACACACAGACACACACACACACACACATACACACACAGACACACACACACAGACACACACACACAGACACAGACACATACACACACATACACATACACACACAGAGACACACTTATGAATAATTGAGCAGCCCTGAGGTCAGAGGTCACTAAACCACAGCAGACACACACTCACATGGACTAAACCCGGACTAAAGCAGGTCTAAGCCAAGACTAAACCAGGTCTAAAGCCGGTCTAAAGCCGGTCTAAAGCCGGTCTAAAGCCGGTCTAAAGCCGGTCTAAAGCCGGTCTAAGATCTCCGGTCGGGACGTCCCGAGGCTTCACTTCTGTTTCGACTGAAGTTAAAATCATATATTTTTCTTCTCAATAATCGATCTCTGAATAAAAACCTCTCTGGACATGATCGATATCACATCCACCTCTGCATCCTCTCCCCCTGCCTCCCCCATTACCCCCTCCCTCCCCCGTTACACCCACCCTCACCCGTTAGCAGCGCGGCTAATCGACACATAATTAGCCCGTGTCATTAGCGCAATGCTAACCCGAGCTGAGGGGATTAAGAGGCTCCACGCTGCCCCTAATCTGCTCCATATTGTTCCCCTCCTCCATCTGAGGGGGAGAGACCAGAGCGAGACCGGAGAGGGACCAGAGGGAGACCTGAGAGGGACCAGAGGGAGACAAGAGAGAGACAGAGAGAAACCAGAGAGGGACCAGAGCGAGACCGGAGAGGGACCAGAGGGAGACCTGAGAGGGACCAGAGGGAGACCAGAGAGGGACCAGAGGGAGACCTGAGAGGGACCAGAGAGAGACCAGAGAGGGACCAGAGAGAGACCAGAGAGAGACCAGAGAGAGACCAGAGAGAGAGACCAGAGAGAGACCAGAGAGAGACCAGAGAGAGAGACCAGAGAGAGACCAGAGAGAGACCAGAGAGGGACCAGAGGGAGACCTGAGAGAGAGACCAGAGGGAGAGACCAGAGAGAGACCCAGAGAGAGACCAGAGAGAGAGACCAGAGAGAGACCAGAGAGAGAGACCAGAGAGGGACCAGAGAAAGACCAGAGAGGGACCAGAGGAGACCAGAGAGACCAGAGAGGACCAGAGGAGACCAGAGAGGGACCAGAGAGAGACCAGAGGGAGAGAGACCAGAGAGAGACCAGAGAGAGAGACCAGAGAGAGAGAGAGACCAGAGAGAGACCAGAGAGAGACCGGAGACAGAGAGACCAGAGAGGGACCAGAGAGAGACCGGAGAGAGACCAGAGAGAGACCAGAGAGAGACCAGAGAGAGACCAGAGAGGGACCAGAGGGAGACCGAGAGAGACCAGAGGGAGACCAGAGAGAGACCAGAGAGAGACCAGAGAGAGACCAGAGAGAGACCAGGAGAGAGACCAGAGAGAGACCAGAGAGAACCAGAGAGGGACCAGAGAGGGACCAGAGAGAGACCAGAGAGGGACCAGAGAGAGACCAGAGAGAGAGACCAGAGAGGGACCAGAGAGGGACCAGAGAGAGAGGGACCAGAGAGAGACCAGAGAGGGACCGAGAGAGAGAGACCAGAGAGGAACCAGAGAGGACCGGAGAGAGGACCAGAGAGGGACCAGAGAGGAACCAGAGAGGAACCAGAGAGGGACCAGAGAAGATACAGTGAGAGACCAGAGAGAGACCAGAGAGAGAGAGACAGAGAGAGACCGGAGAGAGACCAGAGAGAGACCAGAGAGAGACCAGAGAGAGACCAGAGAGAGAGACCAGAGAGAGACCAGAGAGAGACCAGAGGGAACAGAAGCCAGAGAAAGACCAGAGAAAGACCAGAGAAATACCAGAGACCAGAGAGGGACCAGAGAAAGACCAGAGAGAGACCAGAGAGAGACCAGAGAGACCAGAGAGAGACCAGAGAGAGACCAGAGAGAGACCAGAGAGAGACCAGAGAGAGACCAGAGAGAGACCGGGAGGGACCAGAGAGGGACCCAGAGAGAGACCAGAGAGAGACCAGAGAGAGACACAGAGGAGAGACCAGAGAGAGAGGAACAGAAGACCAGAGAGAGACCAGAGAGAGACAGAGAGGAGACCAGAGAGAGAGACCAGGAGGGAGACCAGAGAGAGACCAGAGAGGACCAGGAGGGAGACCAGAGAGAGAGAGACCAGAGAGAGACACAGAGGAGAGAGACCAGAGAGAGAGGAACAGAGAGAAGACCAGAGAGACCGAGAGAAAGACCAGAGAGAGACCAGGAGGGAGACCAGAGAGAGGGTACAGAGAGAGACCAGAGAAGACCAGAGAGAGACCAGAGAGAGACCAGAGACCAGAGAGACCAGAGAAGACCAGAGAGAGACCAGAGAGAGACCAGAGAGAGAGACCAGAGAGAGACCAGAGAGGGACCAGAGAGGGACCAGAGAGAGAGACCAGGAGAGAGAGACCAGAGAGAGACCAGAGAGAGACCAGAGAGAGACCAGAGAGAGACCAGGGAGGGACCAGAGAGGACCAGAGAGAGGGAACAGAAGCCAGAGAAAGACCAGAGAGAGACCAGAGAGAGAGACAAGAGAGAGACCAGAGAGGGACCAGAGAGGGACCAGAGAGGGACCAGAGAGGGACCAGAGAGGGACCAGAGAGGGACCAGAGAGGGACCAGAGAGAGGGAACAGAAGCCAGAGAAAGACCAGAGAGAGACAAGAGAGAGACCAGAGAGGGACCAGAGAGGGACCAGAGAGGGACCAGAGAGGGACCAGAGAGGGAACAGAGAGAGGGAACAGAAGCCAGAGAAAGACCAGAGAGAGACCAGAGAAAGACCAGAGAGAGACACAGAGGGAGACCAGAGAGAGGGAACAGAAGCCAGAGAGAAGACCAGAGAGAGACCAGAGAGAGACCAGAGAAAGACCAGAGACCAGAGAGGGACCAGAGAAAGACCAGAGAGAGACCAGAGAAAGACCAGAGAGAGACCAGAGAGAGACCAGGGAGGGACCAGAGAGGGACCAGAGAGAGACCAGAGAGATACCAGAGAGAGACCAGAGAGAGACCAGAGAGAGACCAGAGAGAGACCAGGGAGGGACCAGAGAGGGACCAGAGAGAGACCAGAGAGAGACCAGAGAGAGACCAGAGAGAGACACAGGAGGGAGACCAGAGAGAGGGAACAGAAGCCAGAGAAAGACAGAGAGAGAGAGAATACCAGAGAGAGACACAGGAGGGAGACCAGAGAGAGACCAGAGAGAGACACAGGAGGGAGACCAGAGAGAGGGAACAGAAGCCAGAGAAAGACCAGAGAGAGACCAGAGAAAGACCAGAGACCAGAGAGGGACCAGAGAAAGACCAGAGAGAGACCAGAGAAAGACCAGAGAGAGACCAGAGAGAGACCAGGGAGGGACCAGAGAGGGACCAGAGAGAGACCAGAGAGATACCAGAGAGAGACCAGAGAGAGACCAGAGAGAGACCAGAGAGAGACCAGGGAGGTACCAGAGAGAGACCAGAGAGAGACCAGAGAGAGACCAGAGAGGGACCAGAGAAAGACCAGAGACCAGAGAGGGACCAGAGAAAGACCAGAGAGAGACCAGAGACTAGAGAGGGACCAGAGAAAGACCAGAGAGAGACCAGAGAAAGACCAGAGAGAGACCAGGGAGGGACCAGAGAGGGACCAGAGAAAGACCAGAGACCAGAGAGGGACCAGAGAAAGACCAGAGAGAGACCAGAGAAAGACCAGAGAAAGACCAGAGACCAGAGAGGGACCAGAGAAAGACCAGAGAGAGACCAGAGAAAGACCAGAGAGAGACCAGAGAGAGACCAGGGAGGGACCAGAGAGGGACCAGAGAGAGACCAGAGAGATACCAGAGAGAGACCAGAGAGAGACCAGAGAGAGACCAGGGAGGGACCAGAGAGGGACCAGAGAGAGGGAACAGAAGCCAGAGAAAGACCAGAGAGAGACAAGAGAGAGACCAGAGAGGGACCAGAGAGGGACCAGAGAGGGACCAGAGAGGGACCAGAGAGGGAACAGAGAGAGGGAACAGAAGCCAGAGAAAGACCAGAGAGAGACAAGAGAGAGACCAGAGAGGGACCAGAGAGGGCCCAGAGAGGGACCAGAGAGGGACCAGAGAGGGACCTGAGATAGATACAGGTGAGAGACCAGAGAGAGACCAGAGAGGGAGGAGAGAGAGGCAGGTGAGAGACCGGAGAAAGAGACCAGAGAGAGACCAGAGAGACCAGAGAGAGACCAGAGAGACACAGGAGAGAGACCAGAGAGAGGGAACAGAAGCCAGAGAAAGACCAGAGAGACCAGAGAGAGACCAGAGAGAGACACAGGAGGGAGACCAGAGAGAGGGAACAGAAGCCAGAGAAAGACCAGAGAAAGACCAGAGAAATACCAGAGACCAGAGAGGGACCAGAGAAAGACCAGAGAGAGACCAGAGAAAGACCAGAGAGAGACCAGAGAAAGACCAGAGAGAGACCAGAGAGAGACCAGAGAGAGACCAGGGAGGGACCAGAGAGGGACCAGAGAGAGACCAGAGAGAGACCAGAGAGAGACCAGAGAGAGACACAGGAGTGAGACCAGAGAGAGGGAACAGAAGCCAGAGAAAGACCAGAGAGAGACCAGAGAAAGACCAGAGAGAGACACAGGAGGGAGACCAGAGAGAGACCAGAGAGAGACACAGGAGGGAGACCAGAGAGAGACCAGAGAGAGACACAGGAGGGAGACCAGAGAGAGGGAACAGAAGCCAGAGAAAGACCAGAGAGACCAGAGAAAGACCAGAGAGAGACACAGGAGGGAGACCAGAGAGAGGGAACAGAAGCTAGAGAAAGACCAGAGAGAGACCAGAGAAAGACCAGAGACCAGAGAGGGACCAGAGAAAGACCAGAGAGAGACCAGAGAAAGACCAGAGAGAGACCAGAGAGAGACCAGGGAGGGACCAGAGAGGGACCAGAGAGAGACCAGAGAGATACCAGAGAGAGACCAGAGAGAGACCAGAGAGAGACCAGAGAGAGACCAGGGAGGGACCAGAGAGGGACCAGAGAGAGGGAACAGAAGCCAGAGAAAGACCAGAGAGAGACCAGAGAGAGACAAGAGAGAGACCAGAGAGGGACCAGAGAGGGACCAGAGAGGGACCAGAGAGGGACCAGAGAGAGGGAACAGAAGCCAGAGAAAGACCAGAGAGAGACAAGAGAGAGACCAGAGAGGGACCAGAGAGGGACCAGAGAGGGACCAGAGAGGGACCAGAGAGGGACCAGAGAGGGAACAGAGAGAGGGAACAGAAGCCAGAGAAAGACCAGAGAGAGACAAGAGAGAGACCAGAGAGGGACCAGAGAGAGACCAGAGAGAGACAAGAGAGAAACCAGAGAGGGACCAGAGAGGGACCAGAGAGGAACCAGAGAGGGACCAGAGAGGAACCAGAGAGAGGGAACAGAAGCCAGAGAAAGACCAGAGAGAGACCAGAGAAAGACCAGAGACCAGAGAGGGACCAGAGAAAGACCAGAGAGAGACCAGAGAAAGACCAGAGAGAGACCAGAGAGAGACCAGGGAGGGACCAGAGAGGGACCAGAGAGAGACCAGAGAGATACCAGAGAGAGACCAGAGAGAGACCAGAGAGAGACCAGAGAGAGACCAGAGAGAGACCAGGGAGGTACCAGAGAGAGACCAGAGAGAGACCAGAGAGAGACCAGAGAGGGACCAGAGAAAGACCAGAGACCAGAGAGGGACCAGAGAAAGACCAGAGAGAGACCAGAGAAAGACCAGAGACTAGAGAGGGACCAGAGAAAGACCAGAGAGAGACCAGAGAAAGACCAGAGAGAGACCAGGGAGGGACCAGAGAGGGACCAGAGAAAGACCAGAGACCAGAGAGGGACCAGAGAAAGACCAGAGAGAGACCAGAGAAAGACCAGAGACCAGAGAGGGACCAGAGAAAGACCAGAGAGAGACCAGAGAAAGACCAGAGACCAGAGAGGGACCAGAGAAAGACCAGAGAGAGACCAGAGAAAGAGAAAGACCAGAGAGAGACCAGGGAGGGACCAGAGAGGGACCAGAGAAAGACCAGAGACCAGAGAGGGACCAGAGAAAGACCAGAGAGAGACCAGAGAAATACCAGAGACCAGAGAGGGACCAGAGAAAGACCAGAGAGAGACCAGAGAAAGACCAGAGAGAGACCAGAGAGAGACCAGAGAGAGACCAGAGAGACCAGAGAGAGACCAGGGAGGTACCAGAGAGGGACCAGAGAGAGACCAGAGAGAGACCAGAGAGAGACCAGAGAGAGACCAGAGAGACCAGAGAGAGACCAGGGAGGTACCAGAGAGAGCCCAGAGAGAGAACAGAAGCCAGAGAAAGACCAGAGAGAGACCAGAGAAAGACCAGAGACCAGAGAGGGACCCGAGAAAGACCAGAGAGAGACCAGAGAAAGACCAGAGAGAGACCAGAGAGAGACCAGAGAAAGACCAGAGAGAGACCAGAGAAAGACCAGAGAGAGACCAGAGAGAGACCAGAGAGAGACCAGAGAGAGACCAGAGAGGGACCAGAGAGGGACCAGAGAGGGACCAGAGAGGGACCAGAGAGGGACCAGAGAGGGACCAGAGAGAGACCAGAGAGAGACCAGAGAGAGACCAGAGAGAGACCAGAGAGAGACCGGAGAGGGACCGGAGAGGGACCGGAGAGGGACCGGAGAGGGACCGGAGAGGGACCGGAGAGGGACCGGAGAGGGACCGGAGAGGGACCGGAGAGGGGCCGGAGAGGGGCCGGAGAGGGATTGGAGAGGGACCAGAGAGAGACCAGAGAGAGACCGGAGAGAGACCAGAGAGAGACCAGGGAGGGACCGGAGAGGGACCGGAGAGGGATCGGAGAGGGACCGGAGAGGGATCGGAGAGGGACCAGAGAGAGACCAGAGAGAGACCAGAGAGAGACCATAGAGAGACCAGAGAGAGACCAGAGAGAGACCAGAGATTAAAGATACTTGTTTCATTGATGAATCTTAACATAAACTCAGATCAAGGACGCATGTAGTGAAACAAGTATGAAGGGTAAAAACAATTGCTATTAGCCTGTAACTCCCTCTGCTGCCACCAGAGGGAGGAGGAGAACGTACTTCTATTTCTCAAAATTCTAAAACACAGACGCGTGCAAGTAAAGAGCGTCATTTCACCTGAGAAATGACTCAAACTAATTCAGTGTGATGTCATAGTGGTGCAGTGACATCATAGAATTACAGGACTGAGACAGGAGCTTTTCGACTGTGGGTGCCTGACGTTAGCCTGGATGGATCTAAAAACAGCCGCAGGTCTGTGTGTCACTCACGGGTTCCAGAGTCGTGGGAAAGCCTCTATCTCCGCCGCGCTGTACTCCCTCAGAGTGCGGGGGATTTCTCGGGGCTGGGGCAGTTCTTCCGTCAGGTTTTGAGCGATTTCGTCCGGTAAAACCTGCCAGAACCACACGGTCATCAGGACAGGCAGCAGGCAAGGAAAGTTTTTTTGTATAGCACAGTTCATACACAAGGAAACTCAAAGTCCTGAACAAAACAAGACACAAAACATTTAAAAGAGTGAAGATAAATCCTTCAGTAGTTTTTAACCCGGATTTGACCATCGTCAGAGGAGAAGTCTGTGTTACATTTTCAGTAAGACTGTTTCATTAAAGCTGAGGTACCCGACTTTTGTTTCAGAAATAACATGTTTGTCCCAAAGGTCTTGTAAAATGTTGTTTTCAATTGTTTCATATATGGTGCCAATTTAGTTCAATTCTACTTATTCTTGTATCGCCCTAAATCACAGCAGTAGTTCTCTCGGAGGACTTTACAAAGCTGTTGATTTGCCGACACAGATCAGAGTGGATGGCACTCTCGCCTCTCAGCAAGGAGGTTCTGGGTTCGAATCCCGGTCGGAACAGGGCCTTTATGAGTGAAGTTTGCATGTTCTCCCTGTGTCTGAGTAGGTTTCCTCTGGGTACTCCGGTTTCCCCTACCACTAAAAATATGTGCAATAGTTCAGGGTGATTGAACGAGTGTGTGTTTGTGAGTGTGAATGTGGGACAACGGATGCAAATTAGTCCATGGCTACAATCTGGAGTGATGTGTTCATGAACATGTACTGTCCCAACCAAATAAACAATAAACAATAAAAACAATCAAACTGTTTGAACACAGGAAATGCAATGATAGAAAACACAAAGAGCCATTGGTCCAAACGGGGCAGAGACTGTGTTCATAAATGTAGATTAACGCGCTTCAAAGATTCCGCACAAACTTGCGCCAGGTTGTTTGATGTTGTTTTCTTTCATAGTGGTGCGGCCTTGGCTGACCGCTTCTTTACAACTATCGTGATGCATAATGGGATTACCCCGCGGAAGTGAGGGCCCTCCGGACCTCACTTGCGCGCGAGGGAGGTTTTTAAGTGTGTGAGGGCCCTCGCCTCTTCTCCCTAAGTATTGGGACACCCTACAACCCCCGCGGGAATGCGCAAAATCTCGGGCAAGGGTGAGAATTGGGACGGGGCTAAAGTCCACTGATGGACTGAGACCAGGCTCAAAACCAGATCTGGACTGAGACCAGGCTGAAGACCAGATCCGGACCTAGGCCAGACCCATGCCAAAACCAGGCCAAAACAAGAACAGACCCAGACCAGATCTAGACCAAGGCCAGACCCAGTCAAAAACATATCCAAGAGCCGACCAGGACCAGACTTGAGACCCAAACCAAACATAGCATAAATGTGAGTCACTATTTGACTCTTTGGGCTGAGAGCTGATTGGCTGAGTGAGGGTGGTCCTCCATTTTTCACTTTTCTGTCTGAAAAAAGCTGATCTAAAGAGGTTTTAGATTCAGGAACTAGGGACAATGAGTGAAACTGTTATGGTTATGGCTTCAGCTTTAAATGAAGGTGAATGAAACGGAGACACAAACTCACGTCGTCTGCGAAGATGTGTAGCCGCTGCATCATGGTTCGTCTGTGCAGGTTCTTTGGCAACATTCCATAAACGCACAACTTCATGATCTGAGAAAAGAGGAAACACAAAATGCAGAGGTTTCAGGTCCAATACGACAGAACCATCTCCTCAGGTGGGACTCAACCCACCGCGAGACCTTCTCCACCGACTCCCACTCCACGGACTCCCCAACGGTCTGCTGCCGTTGTGTCCTTGGGCAAGACACTTTACCCCACTGATGTCTGCTGCCGTTGTGTCCTTGGGCAAGACACTTTACCCCACTGATGTCTGCTGCCGTTGTGTCCTTGGGCAAGACACTTTACCCCACTTTGCCCATAAGGAGCGCGGAAGTATTTGTACTCTGCTTGCCTTGATGTGTGTATGTGTATTCATCAAACTGAAATTTAACAACTGTGGGACGAATAAAGGACTATCTTCTTCTTCTTCTTCTTAAATATTTATAACAAAAATAAAATGATAACCCCTCAGTAGAATGTGGAGGACCCTCGATCTTCTGATAATTCACTTCACCTCCTGCTATTATTATTATTGGTTATTCTGGTCATATTCTCTGCTGATAAAGTACAATATGGATCCTGTGCCTCCATATGAGTCCCTAATAAAGTCTACATAATAATTCAATTCAATATATTTTTCTGAAGCCCTAAATCACAACAGTAGTTATCTCAGAGGACTTTACAAAACTGTTGATTCGCCTACAACAGATCAGAGAATCAAACAGGAAATGCAATGATAACAAACACATAGAGCCATTGGTCCAAAAGGGGCAGAGAGAAATGTCCGGAAATGTGGTTAAATGTGGAGTGTCCTGGATCATCATCGCTGTCCTCAGACCCTCCTGCAGAGTGTGGAGGGCCCTCATTCTTATCCTCGCCACACGGGGGCGACGTCGCTGCAGCCTTATTATTTCCTCTGAAAGTGTGAGGAGAGTGTGGTTCTTTTGTGTCAAACCTGCGCTTGTGCACGTTAAAACTATATATATTATTTTCTATTATACTTATTCTTAGTTTTTGATGACTGACGCAGGAGGGTCTCAGGACAGTGACAATCCAGGACTTTTAGGAACACATTAATATTGCATCTCCTGTGTTTTAATTGTGGTACAAGGCTGGCTCTAGGCTCTGTCAAAGCTTTAGTCCTTTAAACAGCCAATCACCTCTGTGGATCCCCATCAGGAGAATACGCCCAAATACACAACACGTTACTATAGCTTTGCTCCTGGACTGTAAATATGTACAGTCATGTGTTTACTCACAGCTTTGGGGTCCTTCTGGTGCAGTTGTGCCGCTGTGACCTGTTTGAAGCCTCCGGGGTATCTGCGAGAAGGAGACTGAGGTCAGAGCCACATCCTGGAGTTAATTAAAGCTGAGGTCCCCATCTTTATCCTCCTCTTAAATAACGCATGACACGGCTGCTGTCAGACTGTACGGCGAACAAGGAGGACTAACGAACACTGCCGACCTGATCTAAAATGTCGTGCATCTGTGCAATCATTTGAAATAATGTCAGAAGGTGCAATATAGAACCACAAGTGTCTAATGTCACTGTTCTCTCATGCTGCTAATGCTAATGCTAAGATGTTATTGTATTATTATTTATTGTTCATTTCTCTTGTGCTGTGTTCTCCTCATTCCTACTGTTCTGTAACCGGTGATGCAACAGTGACATTTCTCCACTGTGAGACCAATATAGGATCTCTTCATCTTAAAGGTGTTTGTCAAACAGAAAGAGTCAGAAGTAGGTAATCTATATTTATATAATGCATTTATACAGACCAAGGTCACCCAAAGCGCTTTACAATGTGCAAGATCCATGCGAGTCACTATTTGACACTTTGGGCTTTGAGCTGATTGGATGAGGGAGGAGGGTCCTCTCTTTGTCACTTTTCTGTCTGGAAAAGCTGATCTGAAGATGTGACAGAGGCCAAACTTACATGACCAGAGAGAGAGACCAGAGAGAGAGAGACCAGAGAAAGAGACCAGAGAGAGAGAGACCAGAGAAAGAGACCAGAGAGAGAGAGACCAGAGAGAGAGACCAGAGAGAGAGACCAGAGAGAGAGAGACCAGAGAAAGAGACCAGAGAGAGAGAGACCAGAGAAAGAGACCAGAGAGAGAGACCAGAGAGAGAGAGACCAGAGAGAGAGACCAGAGAGAGAGACCAGAGAGAGAGACCAGAGAGAGAGAGACCAGAGAGAGAGAGACCAGAGAGAGAGAGACCAGAGAGAGAGACCAGAGAGAGAGACCAGAGAGAGAGAGACCAGAGAGAGAGACCAGAGAGAGAGACCAGAGAGAGAGAGACCAGAGAGAGAGACCAGAGAGAGAGACCAGAGAGAGAGACCAGAGAGAGAGAGACCAGAGAGAGCGACCAGAGAGAGACCAGAGACAGAGAGACCAGAGAGAGAGAGACCAGAGAGAGACCAGAGAGAGAGAGAGAAGAGAGAGAGAGAGAAGAGAGAGAGACCAGAGAGAGAGAGACCAGAGAGAGAGACCAGAGAGAGACCAGAGAGAGAGAGAGACCAGAGAGAGAGAGAGACCAGAGAGAGAGAGAGAAGAGAGAGAGAGAGAGAGAAGAGAGAGAGACCAGGTGCCAGGTCACAAGGGCAGCAGTCTTCCCTCAGCCCTCAGATTTCCCCCTCCACACACATTCTCCAGCTCATCCAGCGTGTGCTGGGTCTTCTCTCTGGCCTGTTTCTCTCTCTCACTGGTCTCTATCTCTCTCTCTCAATCGATTAGTACAGGCAGGTGTAGTTTTAAATGGTAAAGCTGTGATTAATTAAGTTTTTATTCACCTTCTCGAAACATTGCTTCCTTCATCACCGTGTGTGGAATGATTGGAACAATATAACTCTGAACATTGTAAAGCGCTTTGGGTGACCTTGGTCTGTAAAATGCGCTATATAAATAAACATTACTTACTTACTTACATCGGAACAGTGAAGGTTTACACAGAGTTGGATAAAAATTTAAATTATTAAAGACCTTTACAGAACATAGATCAATAAAACTGACTCCCAGTGCTGTTGGTCAAAACGTCAAGTTGTAGAGCATTCTTGCATTGTTTTATATTTTAGTAGTAGTAGTCGTTACTTGAGTAGTAGTAGTCGCAGCAGTAGCAGAAACCCAGCAGTAGTAGTAATAACCAACAGTAGTAAATGCTATAATACTAGCATGATGGCAAAACAAATGAAATGTCTGAAAATCAGACAAAGGGAGAAGGGCTGATCTGAAGATGTGACAGAGGCCAAACTTACATGACCTGCAACTGTTTAAAAGCCAGGAACTAGCACAATGGACTTCATGACATAGTGCCTTTGTTGTGGTCTGAAAGTTACGTACCCCAGCTTTAAACAGCTGCACTTACCCTGTGTGGGAGGAGTAGACCTTCTGCTCCCACTTGTTTCCGGAGAAAGCGATCTCTTTGCTGTTCACGATCACCACATGGTCCCCACAGTCACCTGGTGAGACACAAGAGTCACAGGTTAAAGCTGAGGTTTGTAACTTTCAAACTGCAACAACAGAAGTCTGTAAGGTAAACAAGCACCAGGTCTGTGAGAGAGACCAGAGAGACCAGAGAGAGAGAGACCAGAGAGAGAGAGACCAGAGAGAGAGAGACCAGAGAGAGAGACCGGAGAGACAGACTAGAGAGAGAGACCAGAGAGAGACCACAAAGAGACCAGAGAGAGAGACCGGAGAGACAGACCAGAGAGAGAAGATCAAAGAGAGAGACCAGAGAGAGAGACTAGAGAGAGAGACCAGAGAGAGAGACCAGAAAGCGAGACCAGAGAGCGAGACCAGAGAGCGAGACCAGAGAGCGAGACCAGAGAGCGAGACCAGAGAGCGAGACCAGAGAGCGAGACCAGAGAGCGAGACCAGAATGAGAGACCAGAGAGAGAGACCAGAGAGAGAGACCAGAGAGAGATCAGAGAGAGACCAGAGAGAGAGACCAGAGAGAGAAGATCAAAGAGAGAGACCAGAGAGAGATCAGAGAGAGAGACCAAAGAGAGAGACCAGAGAGAGAGAGACCAGAGAGAGATCAGAGAGAGACCAGAGAGAGAGACCTGAGAGAGAAGATCAAAGAGAGAGACCGGAGAGAGAGACCAGAGAGAGAGACCAGAGAGAGACCAGAGAGAGAGACCAGAGAGAGACCAGAGAGAGATCAGAGAGAGACCAGAGAGAGAGACCAGAGAGAGATCAGAGAGAGATCAGAGAGAAACCAGAGAGAGAGACCAGAGAGAGAGACCAGAGAGAGAGACCAGAGAGAGAAGATCAAAGAGAGAGACCAGAGAGAGAAGATCAAAGAGAGAGACCAGAGAGAGAGACCAGAGAGAGAGACTAGAGAGAGAGACCAGAGAGAGAGACCAGAATGATAGACCAGAAAGCGAGACCAGAGAGCGAGACCAGAGAGCGAGACCAGAGAGCGAGACCAGAGAGCGAGACCAGAGAGCGAGACCAGAGAGCGAGACCAGAGAGCGAGACCAGAGAGCGAGACCAGAATGAGAGACCAGAGAGCGAGACCAGAGAGCGAGACCAGAATGAGAGACCAGAATGAGAGCAGACCAGAGGAGAGACACCAGAGAGACCACTAAAAGACCAGAGAGGGATCAGGGAGACCAAAGAAAGACAACAGAAAGAGACCAGAGAAGGACCAGCAAGAGAGAGACATGGTCCAGTTGCAGTGGACCAGAGCAGTGTGGCCGCAGCTCGGAGTTCGTACTCAGTGCGTGGTAGATGGGTTTGTGTTTTCCCTGCAGTCG
The DNA here is from genome assembly GCA_964034765.1 of Knipowitschia caucasica. NCBI lineage: Eukaryota > Metazoa > Chordata > Actinopteri > Gobiiformes > Gobiidae > Knipowitschia > Knipowitschia caucasica. The sequence continues at coordinate 40,894,272 of OZ035829.1, forward strand.
GATCGAACACATGGCAGCGATTTTCCCCGGAGGCTGCATCCGGGCGTCGATCAGGAACCAGGAGCGAGCGAAGGTGGCCCACTGCTGTGAGAGGCAGACACAGGAGAGTCAGAACCACAGTATCACATCTATCTATCAATACATTTTCTACTGCTTTATCTGTTGCCAGGTCACAAGGGCAGCAGTCTTCCCTCAGCCCTCAGATTTCCCCCTCCACACACATTCTCCAGCTCATCCAGCGTGTGCTGGGTCTTCTCTCTGGCCCGTTTCTCTCTCTCTCTTTGGTCTCTCTCTCTCTGGTCTCTCTCCCTGGTCTCTCTCCCAATCGATTAGAACAGGGAGGTATAGTTTTAAACGTGAAAGCTGTGATTAATTAAGTTTTTATTCACCTTCTCTAAACATTGGAAGTTCTTTGGAACAGTGAAGGGTTACACAGAATTAGATTAAAATTTTAATTATTGAAGACCTTTACAGACAACAAATCAATAAAACTGACTCCCAGTGCTGTTGGTCAAAACGTCAAGTTGTAGGGCATTCTTGCATTGTTTTATATTTTAGTAGTATTCGTAATTACTGTAGTAGTAGTAGTAGCAGCAGTAGCAACCCAGTAGTAGTATTAGTAGTAATAACTAACAGTAGTAAATGCTATAATACTAGCAAGATGGCAAAACAAATGAAATGTCTGAAAATCATCTATATCAGCAGCATTGTCTTTTCCTCATGGCAATTAGGGTTGAAAACGCCAACGAAAATGCTGCATGAATACGTCATGTTTTGGTAAAGCTCTAAAGACTCTAAAGCTACTAAAACAGAACCAAACGTGACAGTTCACCTATGGCTTATATGATCTGATTGTATCTTTAGTGGTGTTACGGTTTCATGATGATGCAGAATGTTTATTACCTGGGCCGATCTGGAAAAACTGGACATTTCTGAAAATAATAAATAATACGATAATACTATAATAACAGTATTTATAATAAAGATTATCCGGTGTAAACAAACATCCTCCACAGTTTGACCGCAGCGTGAGAGGCTGTGCGTCTTTAAATCAACCCGGGTAGAAACTAGACTACTCCTGTTAGTTCCGCAATGAAACCTTTGGTGCCCTGTGGAAAATGTAATGTGAGTTTGCAAGTAAACAGAAGGGATATCCTGCAGAATATATTTATAAATGCAAACCAGTATTATTAAACTCATGTTCCGATTGTATGATCCTTTATATATCCCAGTTTGAACAGTATAAAAAGTCCTGTGTAATATTAAAGCAAAACAAGCTCTTGTTACACAATTTTCTTCATACTAATTCTTAAGCTCTTTTGCAAGATCTCTAGCAGACTACTTCCAAATTCAGACAAATATACTTCCTTTGTCGCCTCCTTATACTTTATAATGTATTTCTAAGTTATTGAAGAGCTCCAAGTTTATTCAAACACAATTCAAGACCTTTTTAAGACGTGTTTAATGCAACAATATAATACATCCGTGGTTTAATGGCAGATTAATAGGACATGAGTAGGAACATAGACTGTAGGAAGGACAAATGGAAATATGAATTCGCATGCGACCGCTCTCGTCACTTCCTTCCCTCACAGCGCGGGGAAACTCGTCTGTCTCTTGTGTTGTTTGTGAGTTTGAGGAACTGTTTCTGTTGTCCCTCACATATAACTTTTTAATCTGACAGTTGTATGAGGATGCGGACGCTGGAGGAGGTACGGGCCACGCTGCAGGTCGCGAAGCTCCGAGAGGAGGACTTAAACCCGTGTGTGCAGAGCCTGAGCTTCGGGCAGAACGTCTCCTCCGCAGATTACTGCCTCCTGGAGCTGGACGAGGCTCTGTGTGCGGCCGTGGAGCAGGGACACAGGTGGGAATATGTACATAATATTTACAATCCATGGAGGAAACACACTTTAGACAAGACACAACTGCTCTCTAGACCAGGAGTCTCCAACCTTGTTCAATCAATCCAATCCAATCAATCCACTTTATTTATATAGCACATTTAGGCAAGGCAAGGCAAGGCAAGGCAAGGCAAGTTTATTTATATAGCACATTTAGGCAAGGCAAGGCAAGTTTATTTGTATAGCACAATTCATACACAAGGCAATTCAAAGTGCTGAACAGAACAAGAAAGCATTAAAATCATAAATAATCACGGTACATAAAAAAAAAAAAAAAAAAAAAAAAGATACAAATATAAAATCCCTCAGTTGTATGCACAGCTAAACAGAACTGTTTTCAACCTTGTCTTAAACATTATCAGAGAGGAGGCCTGTCTCATAATCTTCAGGAAGACTGTTCCAGATTTTAGCAGCATGAATCTGAAAAGCAGCCTCCCCATGTTTAGTTCTGACTCTGGGCACTAACAGGAGTCCAGTCCCTGTGCTCCTCAGAGTCCGGGCTGGTTCATATGGGACTAACATGTCACTAATATAGTTTGGTGCGAGGCCATGGAGAGATTTATACACAAGCAGAGCTGTTTTAAAGTCTATTCTCTGAGCCACAGGAAGCCAGTGCAGGGACCTGAGGACCGGACTAATGTGGTCGTACTTCCTGGTTCATTTAAACAACAGTTACGTTTCCAAAGTGCTGCACAAAAAAGTATAAAATAAATAACAACTTATCCTTAGCTTCACCAAGTATAAAAGAATAAAAATATATAAAACAGATTAAAACCATAAATAGAAAAATAAAAACACAGAGGACCACACAACTCACACAGTGTTAAAAGCCAAAGAGTAAAAGTGGGTCTTAAGACGAGACTTAAAACACTCTACTGTGGGGGCCGTCCGGACATGGAGGGGAGAGCTACTCTTATAGAAACTAAGAGGCAGAGAGCTACTCCATGTTGCAGTCGTAATAAAAATCTATCTAATAATTACTATGAAACATGGAGAACACATACAAAATACACCATAATACTGTATAACCCTATATTTATACTTATAATAGATATGTAAGGGCTCAAAAAGTATTTATTCAAGTGTATTTGTTTAATTCTAATTCCTTTGGCGAGCTACCTGTAAGGGGCTGGCGAGCTACTGGTGGCTCCCGAGCTACAGGTTGGAGACCCCTGCTCTAGACTGTAAATAAAAGTATTGGACATGACCACACTCTGCAAACACTTGTTTTATGATTTATGAAAGTCCAAAGCCATTCAGTGAAACAAAACTAAAGTAGTATAATTTTAAATAATGTTACAATGTGCAATATAGAACCACATGTGTATACTGTCACTTTGCTTATTCACTTTGTCCCATATGTACAGGTATATACATATAACTATATATTTCTGCCACTAGAATATACAGTATTTTACATGTTATTCTTGATTATTATAAAGTGATTTTATACTTGCTTCTTTATAATGCTAAATGCGCTGTATGCTCCTCATTCCTACTGTACTGTAACTGGTGATGCAACACTGACATTTCCCAACAGTGGGCAAGGATCTTCATCTTAATCTATTCAAAAGCATAGTTTAAAAGTCAATATGACATCTCGACATGAAACATTGAAGACTAAATGCTGAACATTACTTTTAGCTATTAAAATTAATTAGACATATTTTAAGTGGATTTATATTTTTAAAAGACAATATCTGGTGCAACAAGTATGAAGGTTTAAAAAAACAAAAATGTGTTCTGACTGTAACTCCCTCTGCCACCACCAGAGGGAGGAGTAGAGTTTGTTTTTCTCAAATTACCAGCTGCAAACACATCATTTAACCTCATAAATGACTACAACCAATTTATGGGCAACATTTATGTTTTAAAAGACAGAAAACTGTCTAGTGGTGCAATAACATCATACATGCTGGTGATTTTAGATAGAGGGGGCGGAGTTACATGTTTGTTCTAGAAGTTCCTAATCGGTTCAATTCAAATAACTTATTATATCCCTGAGGAACACAGAAACTCAAGATATGAAATGCAAGTGCAGAATTGCAGTATAAAATAAAGAAAACAGATCATAATCTACTTCAGCCGGAGCGGACCATCTCCCAATCAGCTGTTTAAACAATAGATTGAGGTGGGGAGGAAGCTGGATGATGTGGCCCTTTTAGTTTTAAATGGGAGGGTCCTGTACCTGCGCTTTGAGGGACCTGTACCTGCGCTCTGAGGGACCTGTACCTGCGCTCTGATAGAAGCAGACTGTAGTGTGAGTGCAGTGTCTGTGGAGAACTTTTTTTATTGTAAATGATTGCGAGTGAGTCTCGCTGCTGTCCAATATTATTAGCATGGATGAATCTAGGTCTGTGATGGATGAGGTGCAATGTTAATGACTCAAGAAAATTGTGCAGAATATGTCTCCTTAAAGAATTACATATTGGTGATAATATTATGTTTTGTTTTTTTAGTCTGGTGATACGTGGCGATAAGGAGGAGCGCGCTGTTCTCTGCAGCGGAGACAAAACTTACGACTTAAAGATCGCAGACACTTCCAACCTGCTCCTGTTTGTTCCTGAGGGCCAGAGTCCAGAGCAGCTGGCAGAGGGGCCGGCCTGCCCTCGTGTGGCTCATGCTCAGGTAAAACTCTGCAACTTTATCAGATTAAGATTATTTTAGCCAAACAATAATCCAGAATCCTGCTATTCCAGATCTGGGGATTTTGCAACAGCTACTGGGAGCTACGTAAACAGAGGCCCAAACTGAAGAAACTCAAGAAGCTTTTGTTGGAGAATGTTTATGAAGGACCAGCGCTGAGAGGAGAAGAAGAGAACACAGAGAACAGGGTAACACCGAAAACACAGAGAATAGTGTAATACAGAGAAAAGGTACACTGTAGATCAGGCATGTCCAAACTCAGGCCTGCAGGCCCTCTGTGCCATTTTATGTGGCTCTCTGCTGCTCACTCAAAGTCACCATTGAGGCACTTTGACACTCTGGAATCCACTCGTTGACACTAATGTTATTCACTGACATTTCTTTATTTGCTATGATTGTGTCAAAACATTCCACATAAAAACCAGTCAATCCAGCTTAAATCCAGTTTTTTTAATCCAGGTTGTTGGCCCCAAGTCAAGTCTGATGAACTAAAGTGGCCCTCTTAATAAAAAATGTGGACACCCCTGCTCTAGATCATCTTTATTAAAAACAAATACTGTATATCTTCTCACAACAGAGGACACACCCTAGATCATTATAATAAACATGTATCTCTCACAACAGAGGACACACTCTGGATCATGATTTTATTTGTTTCAGTACACAATGAGTGACCTTCTGGAGCGGATCCAGGCGTCTGAGTCCGAGTTGGAGGATGGTCTGCGGAGCCTCCACGCCTGTCAAATTCACGGTGACTACAACACTGATGGTATGAGGACCAGGTGGAGGTCACGCGCTCACATGTCTCTGTCTCAGGGTTCTGGCGTCTGCTGGACTTTGATTATGAGATGAAGCTCTTGGGTCACGTGACGCAGCTGGTGGACTCTGAATCCTGGTCGTTTAATAAAGTTCCTCTTCAAAACTGTCTGGACGAGTTATCGGCGCTGGAGCCAAAGTGAGTCACTGATGTACAAAAGGCTCAGAGTGAGGTGTATTTCTGCCTGAAGTTGAATATTGAGCTACATACAGTTTTATTGGCTGCATTGCATTTGGCCTAAATGACATGATTAAAGCAAGGGAAGTTTTTTTTTGTATAGCACTGTTCATACACAAGTGCTGAACCAAACAAGAAAAACATTAAAATCACACAAGGCATTAATCATCATCATTAATAATCATAATGAGTAAAGATACAATCCATCAGTTGTTGCAGCTAAACTGAACTTTTTTTAACCTGGATTTAAATATTTCGAGAGAGAAAGCCTGCCTCACGTTTTCAGGAAGACTGTTCCCCAGATTGTAGCTGCATAAATCTGAAACGGTGCCTCCCTATGTTCAGTCCTGACTCTGTGCACCTTCAGTCCCTGTGCTCCTCAGAGTCCTAGTTGGTTCATTAGTTAGAGCTGCCCTGATGGTGATGTTTCTGTAATGTCTGTTTCAGGGAGATGATAGAACACTGTCTGAACTGTTACGGTCGGCGGTTTGTCGAAGACGGTGAGTGTGAGTGTAGTTCTGTGTCATCGTGGTCAGTGGATGAGTGATGTCTCCTCCTCAGGACTCGTGCTGTTCTCTCTGGACCAGGACTCCGTGTGCCGCGCCCTCGCTCTGCTGCTGCTGCAGAACGCTGTCAAGTTCAACCTGTCGGAGTTTCAGGAAGTCTGGCAGCAGAGCGTTCCAGACGGGATGAGCACGAGTCTCAGCCAGCTGCAGGTGAGACGCAACACAACTGTAACAACGCAGACGCAACACAACTGTAACGACACAACTGTAACGACACATCTGTGACGACACAACGGCACCACAACAGCGACACATCTGCGACGACACAACTCACAACTGCGACCACAACTGCATTGACAGAGACGCAACACATCTGCGACGACAAAACTGACGACACACTTGCGACGACAGAGCCGAATACATCTGTGACGACACATCTGCGACGACACACCCGCGACGACAGAGACAAACACATCTGCGACGACAGAGCCGAACACATCTGCGACGACAGAGCCGAACACATCTGTGACGACACATCTGTGACGACACATCTGCGACAACAGAGACGAACAACATCTGTGACGACACATCTGCGACGACAGAGACGAACACATCTGCGACGACAGAGACGAACACATCTGCGACGACAGAGACGAACACATCTGCGACGACAGAGCCGAACACATCTGTGACGACACATCTGCGACGACAGAGACGAACACATCTGTGACGACACATCTGCGACGACAGAGACGAACACATCTGTGACGACACATCTGCGACGACAGAGACGAACACATCTGCGACGACAGAGACGAACACATCTGCGACGACAGAGACGAACACATCTGCGACGACGGAGACGAACACATCTGCGACGACAGAGACGAACACATCTGCGACGACAGAGACGAACACATCTGCGACGACAGAGACGAACACATCTGCGACGACAGAGACGAACACATCTGCGACGACAGAGACGAACACATCTGCGACAACAGAGACGAACACATCTGCGACGACAGAGCCGAACACATCTGTGACGACACATCTGCGACGACAGAGACGAACACATCTGTGACGACACATCTGCGACGACAGAGACGAACACATCTGCGACGACAGAGACGAACACATCTGCGACGACAGAGACGAACACATCTGCGACGACAGAGACGAACACATCTGCGACGACAGAGCCGAACACATCTGCGACGACAGAGCCGAACACATCTGTGACGACACATCTGCGACGACAGAGACGAACACATCTGCGACGACAGAGCCGAACACATCTGTGACGACACATCTGCGACGACAGAGCCGAACACATCTGTGACGACACATCTGCGACGACAGAGACGAACACATCTGTGACGAACACATCTGCGACAACAGAGACGAACACACACTCTGCGACGACAGAGACGAACACATCTGCGACGACAGAGCCGAACACATCTGTGACGAACACATCTGCGACAACAGAGACGAACACATCTGCGACGACAGAGCCGAACACATCTGTGACGACACATCTGCGACGACAGAGACGAACACATCTGTGACGACACATCTGCGACGACAGAGACGAACACATCTGCGACGACAGAGCCGAACACATCTGTGACGACACATCTGCGACGACAGAGACGAACACATCTGCGACGACAGAGACGAACACATCTGCGACGACAGAGACGAACACATCTGCGACGACAGAGACGAACACATCTGCGACGACAGAGACGAACACATCTGCAACGACAGAGACGAACACATCTGCGACGACAGAGACGAACACATCTGCGACGACAGAGACGAACACATCTGCGACGACAGAGACGAACACATCTGCGACGACAGAGACGAACACATCTGCGACGACAGAGACGAACACATCTGCGACGACAGAGACGAACACATCTGCGACGACAGAGACGAACACATCTGCGACCACACTTCTGCGACCACACTTCTGCGACCACACTTCTGCGACCACACGCCTGTGACCACACGCCTGCGACCACACGCCTGCGACCACACGCCTGCGACCACACGCCTGCGACCACACGCCTGCGACCACACGCCTGCGACCACACGCCTGCGCCCACACGCCTGCGCCCACACGCCTGCGCCCACACGCCTGCGCCCACACGCCTGAAACGACAGCTGCAACGACATCTTGGTGAGGTTTTCATTGTGTTCCTCAAAAACAGTGATCAGAAACTGGCACAAACACATCCCCCCAACCCTTCTCTTAAAAACTCATATTTTCATGAACAGAACTGTTTTCTGACATGTACGTTTTTTTTATAAAACATTATTTGGGTAGGGTCCATTTTTGACACACACTCAAACACGCACACACCTGAACACACCTGTGTGGTTTCAGGGTTTGGCGCTGGTGGACCGTGGATCTCGGCCTCAGACCATCGCTCTGCTGCGTGTGGAGGATCTGCCCGAAGACACGCAGGAAAGATTCAACCAGCTCTTCACTCTGAGGGAGAAGTGGACCGAAGACGACATCACCCCCTACATCAAGTAAGCTCTCTGGTCTCTCTCTCTGGTTTCTTTTCTCTTATTTCTCTCTGGGCTTTCTCTGGGCTCTCTCTCTGGGCTCTCTCTCTGGGCTCTCTCTCTGGGCTCTCTCTCTGGGCTCTCTCTCTGGTCTCTCTCTCTGGTCTCTCTCTCTGGTCTCTCTCTGGTCTCTCTCTCTGGTTTCTTTTCTCTTATTTCTCTCTGGGCTTTCTCTGGTCTCTCTCTCTGGTCTCTCTCTCTGGTCTCTCTCTCTGGTCTCTCTCTCTGGTCTCTCTCTCTGGTCTCTCTCTCTGGTCTCTCTCTCTGATCTCTCTCTCTCTCTGGGCTCTCTCTCTGGTCTCTCTCTCTGATCTCTCTCTCTCTCTGGTCTCTCTCTCTGGTCTCTCTCTCTGGTCTCTCTCTCTGGTTTCTTTTCTCTTATTTTTCTCTGGGCTTTCTCTGGGCTCTCTCGTTTCTTTTCCCTTATTTCTCTCTGGTCTCTCTCTCTGGTCATTATCTTTGGTCTCTGTCTGGTTTCTCTGTCTTTTTCTTTGGACTCCCTCTTTCTGATCTCTCTCTCTCTGGTCTCTCTCTGATTTAAAAAAAAAAGTCAGCTTCCCTCCCACTAACACAGTTTTGTCCTGTTCCTCAGAGACCTGTGTGGAGAGAAGCAGACGACCGGAGCTCTTCTCACCAAATACGCTCGGTCTTCGACTCAGAACGGACTCAAAGTGTTCAACTCCAGAAGACCTGTCGCTACTTAGCTTTAACTGTTCCTCCTTATCCATTTAATAATGTGTTTTTAAAATGGAGCTGCAATTTTAGCATAACATCACAATGGGCATTTGAACTATGAATTTGAACCTTTTTGTGTCCTTCCAAATTGGCATAGAAGTCTTGTGACATTTCTCTATTTTAAGAGAGCTAATTGTGACGAGTTACATGATATTGTGATTAATCTTGCAGCTCTATTTAAACTACTCTCGTCACTTGTTCACTCTTGTTCACTGCAGATTTTAATGTGTTATTAAAGAAAAAAGTTTGCAGATTATGTGATATGTGATAGGTTTGCGTTGATAGGCTGTTGTTCTCATCTTCGTCCACAAGAGGGAGACAGATGCATGTATTCAGTTCACTAAAGAGTCAAAAGCAGAGGGCAGGTTTCTCACCCACAGAACTGTTGGAACCTAAACAATAATTATTTTTTGGAGTAAAACATGTGTATTCATTATTTCTGCTGTTTTTGGACATGTTTATCCAGATGTACCATTGTTTACACTTCTAAATACTCAGTGGTTATTAACTAATACTGTAGCCACACCTGCCCTGGGCCACACTTACACCTCCACAAACAATTCACACAGACCAGACTGATACGAGGCAATGTGAGCAACGTGTCTTGCCTAAGGACACAACAACAGGCAGATTACTCAGTTACTTGGTGTTCCCAGAGGTCTCCCATCACAGTACTAACCAGGCCCGCCCTCTTGAGCTTCAGAGGTCTTTTACCTGCAGGTGGCCACAGGTGCACCAGACATTTCTACTTGTTGAATATTTTCAATATGTTAAATCTTGTTTTAAATATATTGTATTATTTTACAATATCAACCATTATGTAAAAATAAAATGTTTTTGGTTGAATTGTATCTGTGTTTTTGATGATACTCAGGTCCTTTGCTGTAAACTGGGACAGATAAGAGTTTAGCTAAAATCAAACTTTGGGGGTCAAGGGAGAGAACGCAGACGCCACATTCTGTTGCTAATGACCACATCCAAAACAAACACATTTTTCCTCAGAATCAGTGTTAGCGAATTCTCTTGTGAAAATTCTTCACAACCGTGTAGCTGTTAGCAGCACGCAATGTTTGATGGTGTTTTTATTCTTTATACATTTTATCATATATACCATTTGATGCCGAAATCTCTTAAGCAACACACTTTTAAAGGGGACATTTAAAGGTCCTCGGTTCAAATCCCGGTCGGAACAGGGCCTTCATGAATAGAGTATATATATATAGTATATAAATACTAAATCATGTGCAATCTGCAATACTGCTCCTTCAGAATGTCACTGAACAATGCCACTTTACTTTATCTACTTATTATCCTGCACTATATGTACAGTTTATAACTCTGCACTACTACATATATATATATTTTTTTATTTTTAAAGACTGGTATTGAAGCATTTAAAACATTTACAGATAGTTAAGTAATACAGCTACTACTTTTTTTATATATTTTGTGTGCTCCCTGTGTGCTCTCACTACTGTCCTGTCTGTGCGCTGCAACATCGACATTTTCCCACTGTGGGACGAATAAAGGAGCTCTTATCTTTTTTGATATTTATATAGTGTAAAGTTATATACACATAGGACAGGATAATGAGTAGGACATTTCAACCTAGTTTTGATCATGGCCAGAGATAGATCAAAGATCGATAGATCAAAGATCGATAGATCAAAGATCGATAGATCCCGTTGGAGAAATTCAGGCGTCCAGTAGAAGCAGAAACACATCCATTCATACAAACAAAACAAATAAATAGATAAAGATTCTAAAAGTAGCTAACAATAGAACAATTCAACAGCACTTTAGGTCACAGCAGCCGCTCGGTTAGGACCATTTCCTCTGCTCTAGTCCAAAATAAAATACTGAATGCTTTGCTGGCATGTTTAGAGGCCCGTCTCACATCCTCAATACCTTCTTTAATGATTTCAAGACCGTGCTCTTTCACCCAGGTTTGTGGACGATACATTTATCAGGAATTTCCAGTTTTTCTTTGTCTCTGTTCCCAGCTTTAGCTCCGCCATCAAAGCAGAACTCACACATGTTCGCAGTGTGTCTGAATGATTCAGTCGAACAAACGCTGAGTCTGAGGAAACCTTCTGATGATTCACAGATTTCCACCATAGAGCAGAGTGACAGAGTGTGACATCACTGCAGTGTTAGTCTATGGTGACGTCATAGTTTCAACATAAGCTGGAGACAGGGAGGCAGACGATGCTGATTTGGTTCCATCCTGAGGCAAGGTGGAATTTCCCCCATGGATGAAGGCCTCTGATTGGTCAATCCTTACATTGGCTCATATCTGGATTTACAAAAACAATATCACAATATAAACACCAGGATCACAGAGAGTGATAAAACCATGGATGTATTAGGATAAAACACACCTTTTTTAAGTCCAAAATGGTGATTGTGACACAAACTGAGCTAGAGGAGTTTACTTCTACATGTAAGTCAAGAGAAGCCGGAGCGAGTTGGAGCCATAGACTGTAATTAATGATATTGGAGCCAAACTTCATTCCCTATTGTGCTTAATTGAGCTAGCGGGTTAGCATGGTCCATCTGTATACAGTCTGTGATTTCAGACTCATGTTTTCAGTCTGACGTCTCCTTCTTTCTTCCTGACCTTCAAGGTAAAAATCTGACCTCAGCGACATTTGAAAAAGGATCATTTCAAACACACAGGAGGTGTTTTTTTGCTGAATATTCCTCCCACACATTTCCTCTTTCCTGACATTTCTGAGTCACAGATTAAAACTGAGGAACCTATTTTTTTTCTTCATAAGCAACACATGTCATAGGAGTTGTTTTGAAAATGAAAATGTAGAAAATTTCATCTTTTGTTTTCTAAAGCGCCCTGTGAGTCACTATTGGACTCCAATAATTGGTGACAAATATGTTTCTACTTGACATACTGTAATAACAGTGGCAAATACCTTTGTTTGTTTCGTGGATGATTATGTCCTACAGTCCATTTTTACTTAGTTTTATGTGACTTTTAACTTATATCAAGCCTTTATTAGTTAAAAGATTTATAAGATTAGTGCCATATGATTCAACTCAGACTCTGAGGAGCACAGGGACTGGCCTCCTGCTGGTGCCAGAATCTGGAACAATCTTCCTGAAAATGTGAGACAGGCCTCATCTCTGATAATGTTTAAATCCAGGTTAAAAACAGTTTGGTTTAGCTGCATACAACGGAGGGCGCTCTGAGGGTCCTGTACCTGTGGGTCTGTACCTGTGCTCTGAGGGTCCTGTACCTGTGGGTCCTGTACCTGTGCTCTGAGGGTCCTGTACCTGTGGGTCCTGTACCTGTGGGTCCTGTACCTGTGCTCTGAGGGTCCTGTACCTGTGGGTCTGTACCTGTGCTCTGAGGGTCCTGTACCTGTGCTCTGAGGGTCCTGTACCTGTGGGTCCTGTACCTGTGCTCTGAGGGTCCTGTACCTGTGCTTTGAGGGTCCTGTACCTGTGGGTCCTGTACCTGTGCTCTGAGGGTCCTGTACCTGTGCTCTGAGGGTCCTGTACCTGTGGGTCCTGTACCTGTGCTCTGAGGGTCCTGTACCTGTGGGTCCTGTACCTGTGCTCTGAGGGTCCTGTACCTGTGGGTCCTGTACCTGTGCTCTGAGGGTCCTGTACCTGTGGGTCCTGTACCTGTGCTCTGAGGGTCCTGTACCTGTGCTCTGAGGGTACTGTACCTGTGGGTCCTGTACCTGTGCTCTGAGGGTCCTGTACCTGTGGGTCCTGTACCTGTGCTCTGAGGGTCCTGTACCTGTGGGTCCTGTACCTGTGGGTCCTGTACCTGTGCTCTGAGGGTCCTGTACCTGTGGGTCCTGTACCTGTGCTCTGAGGGTCCTGTACCTGTGGGTCCTGTACCTGTGCTCTGAGGGTCCTGTACCTGTGGGTCCTGTACCTGTGGGTCCTGTACCTGTGGGTCCTGTACCTGTGCTCTGAGGGTCCTGTACCTGTGGGTCCTGTACCTGTGCTCTGAGGGTCCTGTACCTGTGCTCTGAGGGTCCTGTACCTGTGCTCTGAGGGTCCTGTACCTGTGGGTCCTGTACCTGTGCTCTGAGGGTCCTGTACCTGTGGGTCCTGTACCTGTGCTCTGAGGGTCCTGTACCTGTGGGTCCTGTACCTGTGGGTCCTGTACCTGTGCTCTGAGGGTCCTGTACCTGTGCTCTGAGGGTCCTGTACCTGTGGGTCCTGTACCTGTGCTCTGAGGGTCCTGTACCTGTGCTCTGAGGGTCCTTTACCTGTGGGTCCTGTACCTGTGCTCTGAGGGTCCTGTACCTGTGGGTCCTGTACCTGTGCTCTGATTGAAGCAGACTGTAGTGTGAGTGCAGTGTGAGAGATGTCTGTGGAGATCTGGGAGCCATTCCTCCAAACGTTTTAATGGTAAATGACTGAATGAGTCTTGCTGCTGTCCAATGATATTTGTGCTGATTTGAGTTTTACCGACTGATGCTGTGGTGTTGGAGTAATTTTATTTTATTTGTTTAACATGAGCCGATTATCAACTGTACAACAAACAAAGGCTTGATAATAACCGCTCTGTGTGTAACAAGTTTGATATTTAAGTTGAAATTCAGAAAGAAAGGATCTTTGAACAATATTCTAGATGTTTGAATTTTGTCTGTTAAAAGGTACAGATGGATTTTCCCAAATTCTAGGGAACAACTCTACTCCACTTTTTCTTTTTTGAGAGAATGTATTTATTGCCAGAATAAAAAATATAGCCACAAAATCAGACATGGAGATTCTTATACTGAATTTATCTTCAGGAGGCAAGACTCCAGTAACGTCTGCGCCTTGGTCTCTTCAAAAAGCTGCAGCTCGAGTCCTGACTAGAACCAGGAAGTACCATCACAGTAGTCCTGACTAGAACCAGGAAGTACCATCACAGTAGTCCTGACTAGAACCAGGAAGTACCATCGCATTAGTCCTGACTAGAACCAGGAAGTACCATCACATTAGTCCTGACTAGAACCAGGAAGTACCATCGCATTAGTCCTGACTAGAACCAGGAAGTACCATCGCATTAGTCCTGACTAGAACCAGGAAGTACCATCACATTAGTCCTGACTAGAACCAGGAAGTACCATCGCATTAGTCCTGACTAGAACCAGGAAATACCATCACAGTAGTCCAGACTAGAACCAGGAAGTACCATCACATTAGTCCTGACTAGAACCAGGAAATACCATCACATTAGTCCTTGTCACTCCCGTATTCGTCCCAGAAACCAGATTCATCCGGAAGTTCAGTTTGCGCATGTCAAAAAGTGTAATAAGTCCTTAAGTGGTGACTGGTTAAGTTTAGGGTTAAGGCTGGGTTGGGGTTATTTTATGGGAATGGCTGGTTAAGTTTAGGCGTGAATAGGTAGTTTTTTATATTTACTGCCGCTTCCGTCCAAATTCCGTGATCATTGGATCAAACTGAACTTCCGGACGAATCCGGTTTCCGGGACGAATACGGGAGTGACAAGGACTAATGTGATGGTACTTCCTGGTTCTAGTCAGGACTAATGCGATGGTACTTCCTGGTTCTAGTCAGGACTAATGTGATGGTACTTCCTGGTTCTAGTCAGGACTAATGCGATGGTACTTCCTGGTTCTAGTCAGGACTGTCACTCCCGTATTCGTCCCGGAAACCGGATTCGTCCGGAAGTTCAGTTTGATCCAATGAGCATACGCAGCAGCAGATTACGTCACGGAATCTGGACGGAAGCGGCAGTAAATATAAAAAACTACCTATTCATGCCTAAACTTAACCAGACATTCCCATAAAATAACCCCAACCCACCCTTAACCCTAAACTTAACCATCTTAATCAGACGTCTAAACTTAACCAGTCACCACTTAAGGACATATTAAACTTTTTGACATGCGCAAACTGAACTTCCGGACGAATCCGGTTTCCGGGACGAATACGGGAGTGACAGTCCTGACTAGAACCAGGAAGTACCATCGCATTAGTCCTGACTAGAACCAGGAAGTACCATCACATTAGTCCTGACTAGAACCAGGAAGTACCATCGCATTAGTCCTGACTAGAACCAGGAAGTACCATCGCATTAGTCCTGACTAGAACCAGGAAGTACCATCACATTAGTCCTGACTAGAACCAGG
Organism: Knipowitschia caucasica; assembly: GCA_964034765.1. Taxonomy (NCBI): domain Eukaryota; kingdom Metazoa; phylum Chordata; class Actinopteri; order Gobiiformes; family Gobiidae; genus Knipowitschia; species Knipowitschia caucasica. The sequence goes on from OZ035829.1 coordinate 40,909,756, forward strand.
AAGTACCATCGCATTAGTCCTGACTAAAAGTTGTTTTTTTTATTGTTTGTTGCACACAACATTAAAAGCAGTTAGTTACAGTTGTTGACAACGAGTACAGTCTGTGTGTTTATTTATTTTTTATTTTTTATTCCACCCCTCCCAATTTGTCTCCAGGTTGATAGAGTGTATCTCATAAAATTATGTTTAGCTAAGTATAAAAGGTAAATAAGTAAACAAGTCCACGAAGAGAGAAAAAATAAATAGAAATAAAAAGACAAAGAAATGAAAGAATAAAAATAAAATAAAAAGGGCACCCACATGTATTAGTTTACATATAGACAGGTATACACACATCCATCCATGTTCATACATACACCCTTGCATATATATATATACACATACACACCACTTATACACACACAAGTTCATGTACCTTCAGAACACACCTTCATACATATTAGCATCTACTCCACTTTTTGAACTTTGGTCGTCTAATCTTATTTGACGAGCACGTATCACCAGAATGATTGACAAATGGGAGGACCAATAGTCTTGATGATCCACCCCGAAGTAGAAAATCCTCCTGTATACCTTTAATACAGTAAGTAAAGGTTCCAAGGAAAACAATAACATCTCTATGGTAACGAGCAGGGCTGTTGTGAGACCCAGACCGTCGTCTCCGTGCTCTTCCCGTCCATTCAGTTTAACATGCTCCTTTCCGTCTCTAAACTCCGGTCACACAAAAGAAACTTCTTCAGAGATGTTTAAAATGTTTGATTTATTTACAGATCGCTCACTGCATCAAAACAACCAAACAATCACATTCAGAGATAATCTTAAAGCTGGGGTACCTAACTTTAACTTTAAAACCAAATATAATACTTCTAACTCGCCCGGTTTGGCTTCTATCACTAGTTTCATTACTGTTACTATTACTGGCCTTTAGATCATCCCTCAGTAAAAAGAGGACCAGCCTCATTCAGCCAATCAACTCTGAGCCCAAAGAGTCAAATAGTGACTCACAGGGATCTTTTCTAGCACCAAAATAATAAGAATCATAACATACTATCTACACATGTCATTTACTGTGTGTAGGAAGCGCAGTACCCCAGCTTTAGTGGTCGTTACACTTGACCAGGCGATAATAAAAAAGTGGGTTCAAGAATTCCAATACTTTAAAAGAATGCCCTGAGGAGAAGTCAAAACAGAAACACAATCACATTAAAACAATTCAAATCATTCCTTCACAAGAAAATAAACAAATTCCCTAAAATATTAAATAACCGCAGGAGATCATGTGACACCACTGACAGCAGGTGGCGATAGAGGGCGACATCTGAACCTTAGAAGCTTTGTGGATTCATGTGAACGCCCAAGTTCAAACGAAGACTTTGATTTCATATTTCTTCATAATGTTGGTTTGTTCTCTCCTCCACAGACACAGGTTCTTTGAAATCCTCTTGTTTGATGAGACACAGAGTATGTTTGTTACAAAGGCTTAAGAAAACAGAGAACACTAGTCACCGTTGCTCCCAAACCGGTCTGAACACTGGTCTGAGGCGGTCTGTCCCTTTCTCCATATGGGGCTCCCTGAGGTTTCTCACTTTTCTATCACTGTTTTTTTTTCTATCCTTGGTGATGCAGGAGGGGCTAAGGCAGGGGTCACCAACACTATGCCTGTGGGCACGGTCACCTGCAAGGACCACAAAAGACGCCCGCGATGCATGATCTTTATGTAGCATTGGTCCCGGCGCCTGTTGACCCGGTCTTTTGTCTTCACCCATTCACTCAGTGGTTGGCATTTGCGAAAGAGCAGATACGTGCAGTCCACTATTCTCTGTTTTAAAAGTGTGTTTTAAAGTGTCCAAAAAGAGTCTGAATTCACAGAGATATGAGCCGCTCAAGAGTCCGGTTTGGACTTTCCGAATCCGAATCAAAACTCTCTGCCTCCTAAAGTTCAAAACTTATTCCACGATAGACACGATCGTCATAGTTACAAACTTAGAGGAAACCAAATTAAATATCTACCTAAATTTAGAACTACTCTAAAGTCAATGTGTATCTCAGTGCGGGGTGTGAAACTTTGGAATAACTTGCCGAATGAATTAAAAAACTGCTCAAGCATAATTCATTTCAAACAGTTGTTTAAAAAAAATGTTTTAAAAAAATATAAAGAGGAAGGAGAGTGATGCCCTCAACATGAAGTAAAGGGGTGAGGGTGTAGGGTCAGAGAGTGTTTGGGCCTGTGTCTGTGAGGTGTTGTGTGTATCTGTGGTGTGTTGTGTGTGTGTGTGTGTGTTGTCTTGTTTTGTCCTGTCTCTGTAGTCATGTCATGTATTAGTTCATTCTATGTACCGTATAAGTTTCCAGCTGTTTACGAATAATCCTGTATGTATAAGGTTCTTGTACTGTACTTTGTGTTGAATGTGTGAGGGGGTTGGAATTTAATAAGCATTTGCTTCATCCACCTCCTTTTCAAACCATGCACCTGTATATTTGTCTGTTATGTTGATTTTTGAGATGATGTTTGTGCAGGTTTTGAAATAAATAATATCTATCTATGTTAGAGGAAAATATAAGACTGGGGTTATGGGGTATGTACAATCTCCCATTTTTGACCCGTCTTCGCAAAGTTTAATGGATTTCATTTCAGCAATAACTAGTTGCCCTCGAGCCATTTGGTCATTTTGAAGTAGCCCTCGGATTCAAAAAGGTTGGTGTCTCCTGGTCTAAGCACAGTGATGATCCAGGACATTTATTTTAATGTATCGGCATTGGTCATCCTGTTCCCTATGGAGCAGTGACCAATGAATGTGTAAGAACAGTTTGATTCTTTGATCTGTTGTTGGTGAATTAACAAATTTGTACAGTCCTCTGAGACAACTGCTGCTAATTGAATTGTTCCCAGTCCCAGGCTGATGGAGCCTTGTTATGTGTTTAAAAACTCTCGAAAAAAAACAACTAAAAAAGTTTCTAAATGTACTGGGTGGTGTCAGCAGGATTTCCTCCAGGTGTGTGTGGTGTCAGCAGGATTTCCTCCGGGTGTGCGTGTCGGCAGCAGCAGTTCTACCGGGGCAGCATCTCCTCCAGGTCCCCCACCACGAAGGCCACCACGGCCCACAATGCCGAGCACAGGTCCATGTGGTGCGGGTCCTGCACCGTGAGAGTGTCGCCCTCAGTGTGGTGGAACCAGAAGTATTTAGAGTCGGCCACGTGGAGACTGGCTCCTGCAGAGAAGACAGGATTAAAATGACCTACTCACAGTGTAGAAGGTGTTCCTGTAGGGGGCGCTCCAAGAGATTTTCCCCTTAGACCTCAGTGTAAACTAAAACAGATAATCCTCAGCTGACGGGAAACTACAGCTTTCACAGAGGTCAGGCTCGTCTTGAATCGTGAACTGTTTTACATTTAAAATCGGTTTTCTACAAATTCTCACTTTTGGGCAACAAATTCACCGCGCTCTTGATTGGTCAGAACCCCCTCTGGTCTCTCTCCCTCTGGTCTCTCTACCTCTGGTCCCTCTCCCTCTGGTCCCTCTCCCTCTGGTCCCTCTCCCTCTGGTCCCTCTCCCTCTGGTCCCTCTCCCTCTGGTCCCTCTCCCTCTGGTCTCTCTACCTCTGGTCTCTCTACCTCTGGTCTCTCTACCTCTGGTCTCTCTACCTCTGGTCCCTCTCCCTCTGGTCTCTCTCCCTCTGGTCCCTCTCCCTCTGGTCCCTCTCCCTCTGGTCCCTCTCCCTCTGGTCCCTCTCCCTCTGGTCCCTCTCCCTCTGGTCCCTCTCCCTCTGGTCCCTCTCCCTCTGGTCCCTCTCCCTCTGGTCTCTCTACCTCTGGTCTCTCTACCTCTGGTCCCTCTCCCTCTGGTCCCTCTCCCTCTGGTCCCTCTCCCTCTGGTCCCTCTCCCTCTGGTCTCTCTACCTCTGGTCTCTCTACCTCTGGTCTCTCTACCTCTGGTCCCTCTCCCTCTGGTCCCTCTCCCTCTGGTCTCTCCCTCTGGTCTTTCCCTCTGGTCTACCTCTGGTCTACCTCTGGTCTACCTCTGGTCTACCTCTGGTCTACCTCTGGTCTACCTCTGGTCTACCTCTGGTCTACCTCTGGTCTACCTCTGGTCTACCTCTGGTCTACCTCTGGTCTCTCTCTCCAGTCTCTCTCTCCAGTCTCTCTCTCCAGTCTCTCTCTCCGGTCTCTCTCTCTGGTCTCTCTCTCTGGTCTCTCTCTCTGGTCTCTCTCTCCAGTCTCTCTCTCCAGTCTCTCTCTCCAGTCTCTCTCTCCAGTCTCTCTCTCCAGTCTCTCTCTCCAGTCTCTCTCTCCAGTCTCTCTCTCCAGTCTCTCTCTCCAGTCTCTCTCTCCAGTCTCTCTCTCCAGTCTCTCTCTCTGGTCCAGAACTGTCCAGAACGTGTCACTTCTGCTAATGTTTGGGACGTTCATGGTGCTAGCATGAGCCAATTAGCTTGATCCAGATAAACTGACCTTTCATGAGCAAAATAGATTAAAAAAAAAGTCTCAATGCTCTTGATTGGTTGTGATTTAGAGCAACATTTGAAATGATCCTTGAAACATACACACAGAAGCTCCTTGTATAAATAGACAGATGAAAGATATCGGTCAAATCAATCCACCCATGTTCTTCCTCTTTATCTGTGGCTGAGTGGCGGAGGCAGCCTTCTAAGCAGAGTCAACCACACTTCACTTCCCACGTGTAAATATTCTATTAAATAATCCCCTTTGGAAACCTCAGCCGTCTGTGAGGATGTGAAACTGTACAGTGTTTGTTAGACATACACACAGAGACACACACACACACACACACAGAGATAGACACACACAGAGATAGACACAGAGACACACAGACACAAACCTGGGACTCCAGCTTCCATCCAGGGAGAGATGTCGGTGCCTTCTCCGTGAGGTTCCAGTTTGGTGGTGTTGATGGGAGCCAGCAGCTGCACCACCTGCTCCATCACCTGCTCACACAACCGTCAGTGTGAATCCATTTATGACAACAGTCTCTGACCCACATTAGAGTGTGTGTGTGCGTGTGTGCGTGTGTGCATGTGTGCGTTTGTCTACAGTAGTAGTTTATCACGCATGTATGGAGTGAAAAAATAATTAGTGTCCAACAAACTGTGTATAAAACTAATACATTATTATTATAATTATTATTATTATTATTATGAAAGCATTTGCTGTTTGTGGTGAAGGCGGGCCCAGAGGATGTACCTTCTGTGCCGCTTCGGAGCCAGTGAACTGCAGACCCACAGGTTTGAACGTGCCGAGGTCCGACTCCATGACGAGGTCGAAGTCCGACAGATTCACCTGGAGCAGATTCAAACATTCAGGAGGTCAGAACATCCTCAAACCACAGAAAGGTCTGTAAATAACTGTAATATTATAGTGATTACATGAATAAATGGGAGGTTTTGAAGCTCCTGACCTTGTGTAGATTATAATACTGCTGGGCTCCCACTCCGCCCTGCTCCTCCCCCGTCCACAGCACCGTACGCAGAGTCCTCCTGGGACGCAGACCTACAGAGGAACACTGGTCAACATCAAACTGTGGGAAGTCTGTCAGAGAGACCAGAGAGAGATCAGAGAGAGATCAGAGAGAGACCAGAGAGAGACCAGAGAGAGAGCAGAGACAGACCAGAGAGAGAGCAGAGAGAGAGCAGAGAGAGACCAGAGAGAGACCAGAGAGAGAGACCAGAGAGAGAGACCAGAGAGAGACCAGAGAGAGACCAGAGAGAGACCAGAGAGAGACCAGAGAGAGACCAGAGAGAGACCAGAGAGAGACCAGAGAGAGATCAGAGAGAGACCAGAGAGAGATCAGAGAGATTTCAGAGAGAGAGCAGAGACAGACCAGAGAGAGAGCAGAGAGAGAGCAGAGAGAGACCAGAGAGAGACCAGAGAGAGAGACCAGAGAGAGAGACCAGAGAGAGACCAGAGAGAGACCAGAGAGAGACCAGAGAGAGACCAGAGAGAGACCAGAGAGAGACCAGAGAGAGACCAGAGAGAGACCAGAGAGAGACTAGAGAGAGACCAGAGAGAGACCAGAGAGAGACCAGAGAGAGACCAGAAAGAGATAAGAGAGACCAGAGCGACAGACTAGAGAGAGACAAGAGAGAGAGAGAAAGAGACGGGAGATCGAGAGAAAGACTACCGATACCAGGGAGAGACCAGAGCACAGACAGACCAGAGAGACCAGAGAGAGCGAGAGAGACTAGAGATACCAGGGAGAGACCAGGGAGAGAGACAATAATAGTAATAATCAAAACAACCTATTATGTTACATCTAGTCACTTTAGCTTTGTTTGCTCATTTCAGCCCTAGAGCTCGTACCCAGGTCTTGGATCAGGGACAGCGCCTCCCAGGAGATCATGGCTCCTCCCCCATCGTCCATTGCTCCCTGTCCCACGTCCCAGCTGTCCAGGTGACCACTGAGCAGGACCACCTGAAACACAAGGATCCAAATGGAAAAGTCAAATAGATAGATCGATAATTTATTGATCCCTGTGGAAGAAATGCATGTGTCCAGCAGCAGAAGCACATCAGTCCATACAAACAAAAAAATACATAATTCTAAAAGTTATAACGATAGTAAAAAAAAAAATGCATCAGCAGCATAGGTGCGCTGCTGGTTGATGTCTGCAGAGTGTGCTTGGTTCGGACCATGTGATATGAATTATCTATAGTTATTTGATGAATCTGGATTATTTCACTGGTTTCATAACATTTCTGTCCAGCAAGACCTGTTTATGAACGTTCAATAGATTTACCTTTTGACTCAGATCAGCTGCAGATGTAGGCAGAGAAAGATTATTAGTATAGCACAGTTTATACACAAGGAAACTCAAAGTGCTTAAAGATGCTATACCCCATTTTTTTGTATGAGTTCATAAAAATGCTTATTACTTCATACAAGTTGTATTATGTAAGTAATTAGTAATCTTTATTTATATACCGCCTTTTCACTGCACATCGGAGTCTCAAAGCGGTTTACAATTGTGATTTTTGGGAGTGGGAGGGGCCAGTACAGGAGGCACATGCCAGACCTATTGTACATATTTTTAGTGGTAGGGGAAACCGGAGCACCCGGAGGAAACCTACGCAGACACGGGGAGAACATGCAAACTCCACTCAGAAAGGCCCTGGTCCAACCGGGATTCGAACCCAGGACCTTCTTGCTGAGAGGCGAGAGTGCTATCCACTCAGCCACCGTGCCGCCCAACATGATCCGCAATTTAATTGAAAACTTGAGCTCATTGATTCAGCTGTGTATGAATTCAGGCTGTAAAAAGTGCTGAGTAGAGACAGAACGAGGCTGCATCCTCTAGCTTCTACAGAGCAGGTAAACAAGAGCAGCATGTTAGCAGAAAGTGGCTATAACTCCTCTTGCTGTTACTGCAGACACAACAAAACAGCCCAAACGATGCAACAGTGAGGAAGAGAAGAGGGATCTAAAGCCAAAAAATGATCAAAGAAGAAACATAGTTCACTTACATCGTATCCTCTGGAGAGACTTGTTTATGGGAGAGACCTGCGGGACTGCCTCGGACTGTCTATGCTCGGACCACATTCGGACGTGAAACTAGTGGTGATCTTTCAGTTATATATTTTGTTGCGTTGCTTTTGTACCATTTCATCAGTGATTGTTGTACAGCTTACAAGAAGTTGTGCTCATGCTAACGTACTAGATCGCAAATAAATCTAGATGGCTCCGTGGGATGAGAGCGAACGGGAAATGAGAAGCCTGTGAGCGAGTTGGGGGGCGGTGCTAAACATTCAAACATTGCAGAAACGGGTATAGCTCCTTCAAGAAAACAAGAGCAAAAGCATCAGAATCATATTTCATGAATCTTAAGCGCAGCTGTATATGAGCTGAGTGTAAGTTGGATAATATAAACATATGTGTTTTCATGTCGTAATGTAACACGTAACCAGCCGCTGATGGAGCAAAACGCCGCAGATGAATGACTGATTTAACTGATTTAACTGATTTAACTGGACACAGCGCAATTTAAGGACGAGGTGTTTTGATGCACGGTGGCTGAGTGGATAGCACTCTCGCCTCTCAGCAAGAAGGTCCTGGGTTTGAATCCCGGTCGGACCAGGGCCTTTCTGAGTGGAGTTTGCATGTTCTCCCCGTGTCTAGGTAGGTTTCCTCCGGGTACTCCGGTTTCCCCTACCACTAAAAATATGTACAATAGTTCTGGCATGTGCCTCCTGTTCGGCGACCCCGCTCCCATCTCTGTGTGGAGTCAGAGGACAAATACCCAAAAATAATAACAATTGTAAACTGCTTTGAGACTCTGGTCTGTGAAAGGCGGTATATAAATAAAGATTACTTACTTACTTACTTACACTGTTGATGGTCAGAGGCCTCTGTAAAATAGCCCTAATCCAAGAGGGCCACTTTAGTTAAGCAGCAACATTAAATAGTATCATGTTTTTATACTCTGCAGGAGACACATCTGCTCCAATAGTCTTTGCCTCGAAGTGTTGTTCCTTTCTGATAGAAGACGGCTGAGGCTGGAGCAGAGGCAGACACTATGTGGAGAATAGAATATTTTACAGATGGACAAAGTTTATGTTTAAACCAAAAGATCAACCTCACGCAATAACATCATAGGCTACATTTAGTTTGTATATGCACTGGTTTATACAGTATTTGGTGAAAATAACGTCCTCGCTGAGTGAAGGAGAGGTTCCACAGGTCTTCCCTTCCTGCTGCTGTCAGACTGTACAATGAGAACTGCTGAGTCTATACACGTGTCTCTCACCTGGTCATTCTGGGCATATTCTCTGGTGCTAAAGTGCAACAGAAACATGTGTAAATACCTCCTGCTGACTACAGTGTATACTCCAGGATAACTCACTAGACTTTATCATATTTTTATTTTAATCTATGTTATGAGCTATTATCTTTAATAATATATCCTGTTTGATTCTTGAAGCCTGAGTCTCTTATTTCCTACTTCTATTCTGCTGTAATGTGCCCAACGATGACATTGAAATCTCCCCACAGAAGGACAAATAAAAGCTTATCTTATTTCCAAGTAATGCAGTAGTTGTGAAACGCTTTACAATTCAGAGACAGTAATATTGTAGTGTACAATAACACATTAATTTGAAATAACAGTAACAAGTAGCACACAAGTAGTATTATGTTTTTGAAGTAACAGAGATGATGGATTGGTTCTGTGGTTCTGTGGAATGTGGTTTTCCCGGCAGCCGCCTGTGACCTCATGATTCACCAATCACTGACCTGAACATGGATCAGTCCTGACCTCGAGTTCACCGTGTGTCACCGAGAACCACTGCTCTGAGAAAATAAACACTTATGCAACAATACTGGACTGGGCTTTTATCTAATGTCCACATGGACACTGAGATACTGATACTGAGACATCATAGTTTGGATCCATGTATTGGAGTTTTTTTTTGGTGCCGAAACACCTCTATGGGAAATGTTGAAAAAGATAATGTCCTGTTGTTTTTCCAGATTATTTGATAGTGATTAGATTCACAAAGCTGCTATATAATTCTTATGTGAAACCAGAGAGAGACTGCTCTCTATCTTTGGGAGACCAAAGAGAGCAGGAAGAGACCAGAGAGAGACCAAAGAGAGGCCAGAGAGAGACCAGAGAGTGGCCACAGAGAGAGACCAGAGAGGGGCCACAGAGAGAGACCAGAGAGAGAGACCAGAGAGTGGCCACAGAGAGAGACCAGAGAGAGAGAGACAGAGAGGGGCCAGAGAGAGAGACCAGAGAGAGAGACCAGAGAGGGGCCAGAGAGAGAGACAAGAGAGAGGCCAGGGAGGGGGCAGAGAGAGACCAGAGAGAGAGACCAGAGAGAGAGACCAGAGAGAGAGACCAGAGAGAGACCAGAGAGAGACCAGAGAGAGACCAGAGAGAGAGTCCAGAGAGAGAGACCAGAGAGAGAGACCAGAGAGAGGGACCAGAGAGAGGGACCAGAGAGAGGGACTAGAGAGAGAGACCAGAGAGAGGGACCAGAGAGAGGGACTAGAGAGAGAGACCAGAGAGAGGGACCAGAGAGAGGGACTAGAGAGAGAGACCAGAGAGAGGGACCAGAGAGAGACCAGAGAGAGACCAGAGAGACAGACCAGAGAGAGAGACCAGAGAGAAAGACCAGAGAGAGAGACCAGAGAGGGGGACCAGAGAGGGGGACCAGAGAGAGGGACCAGAGAGAGGACAGAGAGATCCTTATGTCTGAAAACCCTTTCTACTGGCCTACATGATGCATATGTTTTTTGAATATTGTGACCAATATGTGGAGCTTTGTGACAGTTTTTGTTTCATATTGATTGTTCCTGGAAATACAGAGAAATTAGACTAGATCATAGTCTAGAGCCAAACTAAGACTATATTCTGTTCTTTTCTGGGCTCAAAAGTATTGAGACAAACTAATAAAATCTTAAAAATTAGGTACCCCAACTTTAACCTGTGTCCGTGAGAGATAACAAGAGCAGAACCACAGACGCTGCAGCAGTAGAATGTTTCACTGTCTCACACAAGTGTTTCATTTCCCTTTTTTCTCCGGACAGAAGTGAGCAGAAAACCACAGAATACATCTGCAAACTGAAATAATGTCGGCTCATCAAGTTAAAAAATGAGAACAAACTCATGATTCAACTTATTTCAAACATGAGAGACTTTAGATCTTTGTGCTGACGTCGAACTTTCCCTCCGCACTTTTGTCGACCTGCTCGTGAGATTTTATCAAGGAAGAAAAAGTTGAAGCATCCAGTCTCCAGATCGCAGTGTTAAAGAATATGACACAATGGTTATATTGACGTTTACTTTGTCATTGAATATATCTAAAAATAAATAATAAATTAGTACGTTTATTTTACGTTTACATTCAAATTCACTGGAAACGGCAAGTCCCAAGTATCTCTGAAACAGTTGTTTTGTGTTTTACAATTGTTTTTTTTCTTGCTTTTTTTCAAGCTGTAAATGTTTCTGCAGTACAGTGTTCATGGTTTTACACTGATCCAGAGCAGAACAAAGAAAATGATCAGAACCAAACAGACTCTGCAGACATCAACCAGAGGAAGCAGCTCATCCTCAGCAGCTGCACCACCTCTGCTGCTGTGACCTAAAGTGTGTTGAATTTTATTTCTACTGTTAGTAACTTTAAGAATTGTGCATTTATGTGTTTGTGTGGATAGTTGTGTATCTGCTGCTGGACACCTGCATTTTCTCTACATGATTCATAAATCCTAAAATTCTTTCCTGTTATATTTTAAACGTATGTGCTCATTGACCTAAAACATGGTACCTGCTCCGGATGCTGCCAGCCTCTGATCTCAGCCACAGTGTTGAAGGAGTCTGCGTCCGGGAGGGTGGTGGCCCCCATGTTGAGAAGCACCTCGATGTGTTCTCCTCTCTGAGACATGCGCCACATCAGCTCCGCGTCCTCCACCGTGATGCAAGCGGCCGGGATCTTCACCACGCCGTCCTGGTAGTCCTGCACGCCGGTGTGCGGACTGTGCAGAGGAGAACATGGAGGAAGAATTTGTTCTATTTGTTTGATGAACCTGGAATATTACTGAGGCTTCTAAACATTTCAATTCATATGTTGTGAACAAATAATAACAATGCATCTGTTATACTGCGTTTTTCTGGACACTCAATGACGCTTTTATATGTCATCATTCACTCCAAACATGGTGGTGATTAACTACTACTGTAGCCAAAGCTGCCCTGGGGCACACTGACAGGAGCGAGGCAACCAGTCTGTGCCATCGGCCCCTTCCACCACCACCACCAACCATTCACACACCAGACTCATTCTAATGCGAATGTCTTTCCTTAGGACATAACCAGTTTGGCACTTTACAGTCACAGCTGCCCCCGCCTCGTCACCATCCATCTATCCATCTATATTTGTCTATATCTGTCTCTATATGTCACAAGGCAAATTCCATCTTCCACAAATGGTTCAAAAAAGTGGAAAACCGGAAGTGTCTCTCCATAACGATAACGACCCAAAGTACAAGATTCACTCTCTCCCCACAAGTTTCTTCCGCAGAGTGACTGTCCACACAGTAGGAGCTTGGGGTAGATCCACTGCTCCTCCACACTTAGGACACTCACCTGTTGATGGAGAAGGGAGTGATGGATCGTATGAGAGCAGCCACAGCTCCCAGTTTAGCTGCTTCTGAGGCTCCGAAGGCTCGATACGCCACGGTCTCTCCGTACGACACAAACGGCTGGTTATAGACCACGATCTTCCCCTTGACATCGGCTCCTCTGCTCTTCAGCTCCGTAAAGGACCGCACCACCACCACCTCCGCCCTGATCCCTGGAGAGGAGAGAGAGAACAAGATCATTCCACTATTTAGACAGATAGATACATCATTTAACATTAAACTTCACATTAAACTTTTGATTTGTAAGAAAGCCTGTTTTCTAGCAAAGAATGTAGTTTATCTCAAAGAGAACCTTTATTTATCCCACAGTGGGGAAATTCCCCCTATATATCTATCTAAGATGTATCTATCAGAGCCTTAAGTGCACAGCAGCTGAGAGTGATTCTCGGCCTGATGGAAAAAACGTAAAAATAAACATAAAACAGGCATCAGGGGACAGAAATGTTAGATTGAGGCCCCTTGCTGCATGTGCCTAATGTACAGCAGGGGCCTCCAGCCTCTCTCATCCAGAACTACTTTCTCAGGACCAAAATGGCAACAGTTACTTCTTAACTGTCTGGGGAACAATTCTATTTGATGATTACAGATAGCCTTAGATAAGCTCACATTACTATTAATAGTCATTCTATATAATTATTATTATAATTACAGCTTTTGTGTGCATTTTCAGGAGTTGTGTGCAAAAGAAAATCATACATTTTGGAACATTTAGAGCATATTTACATAATTTCTAAATTCTTTGGGGAGATCCTTGCAACAGGGTGGAGAGCTATTGGTAGGTCCCGGGCAATAGGTTGGAGATCCCTGATGTATAGACAGAGGGGCTTCATTGCGGTCTTTTCGATTTTCTGACTGTGTGCTCCTCATTCCTACTGTTCTGTAACTGGTGATGCAACACTGACATTTCCCTACTGTAGGACAAATTCATCTTAATTGCGTGTGGCGGAGCTGTGCTTGCCTCCAGGAGGGGTCCCCACACTGCTGCCCAGTCCCAGCATGGCCAGGGGTTTGGGTCTGGGCTGAAGCATCTCTGCACTCTCTTTGCCTCTGACCCAATGAGGGACTTTCACCGGCTCTGAAACAACATGCAGTCGTTATAAACAAGGCACGTTACCACAATGTTCTGGTTATTATATTGAAGCAGGGGACTTTACACAGCAGAAAGAGTCTTGTAAAAGTTAAAAGTTGTGAATAGATCAGACTACAACTGTCTTTATCTTATTACAAACACATGTCATCTTGGCGTAGAAAAGAGCCAGTCACTATTTGACTCTTTGGGTTAAGGTTCTTTGTCATATCTTTACATCAGCTTTTTCAGACAGAAAAGTGCCAAAGGCCAAACATACATGCTCCACGGAGGATTAGAGCTAACTATAACAAGCTATTTGTTTGAAATTCTGTGGATAGCAACGACATAGCAACCAAGAGCCAATCAGGAGTGGCCCTGGTCTTCCCCCACTGTGCTAAGGCAGAAGTCTGGGACAGAAGACAGCTGATTGGCCAGACAATGTCACAATATAAAGACTAGGATTATAGAGAGCGATAAACCAGGAAATTTTAATCAGAATCAGAATCATTTTTAGTGCCATGTAAGTAACAGGAAGTCACAGACTAGGAAATTGGTTTGGCTCTCGGTCAAAAGTAGAGAAGAATAAGGCATAATAAAACATTTCTTACGCCAAATATGGTGAGTGTGACACAAACAGTTACTGAACAAGGAGTTTAGTTTTACATGTAAGTCAATAGGAGCCAGAGAGAGTTGGAGCAAAACTTCACCATTAGGCTTCATTGAGCTAGCAGGTTAGCATTGTCCATCTGTATACAGGCAGTCTCCTCACCCAGATGCACCTCCAGGCCGTCCAGAGCCATGGCCTTGTGCATGTAGTTGATGGCGTTCTCCAGGTTCTTGGATCCACTCACGCGGTTCCCGATGGCGTCGGTGAAGTCTGCCAGGCGTCTGTACGAGCGATTCTGGGCCGCTCCGTTCACAGCCAGGTCGATGATGCGTTTGGCCACATCCGCGTAAGCAGCCACCTCTGCAGCTCTATCTGAGGATCAAACAGGACAGAGGATTTATAAACACACACATACAGACACACAGGTACGCGCACACATACACACACACCTCTGTCTGAGGAAGAAACAGAGGTAATTCATACTTTTTAAGAAGCAAGACCTCAACAACAAAAACAAAGCTTGTAGTATGAAGTATAGGCCTAAACTCAAGTTTGTTTATTTATTTGTTCATTTGGACAGTGAATATTATTGAACATCGGATTGTCACCTTGGGATAATTTTCATCCATTTTCCTCACAGTCGCACTCAACTGTTGGACATATGTTTTTAGTGGTAGGAGAAACCGGAGAACCCAGAGCCTACACAAGACACAGGAAGAAACTCCATACAGAAAGGCCCAGTCTTGAGGTGGAACCATAGACCTTCTTACTGTGAAGCACTTGTGCCAACCACTGTGCCACTCAAGAACAACAAAATTACATATTTATGTTCTTGCAGCTCAAGGTGTCAGCTGAGAGACACAGTCCTCCAAAGTGTCCTAACCATCCTAAACAGATGCAGAAGTCATCTCAACTGACTCACCGAGATGTGGAGGAGCAGCAGCTCTACTCCATGCTCCTATCGTGTGACTGAGCTCCTCCCTCTCTCTAAAGAAGCGCACAGTCACTCTTTGGAGGAAAGTCATGTGGTGTGCTTGTGACTTATTGACGGATTCATGTTTTAGAATCCTCTCACTCACATAGATGACTTATTAACCACTGACTAAAGACAATGATAATGTAATAGGAATATATCAAATGTCGTGAAGCTAAGCTGTCGTGAAATAATATATAATATAGCGCAATTCTAAAAGTAGCTGTCCCAACACTGGTTACTGGTAACAAAGGTCTCAAATAGTTCCATTACTGTATGTATTTGGGATTCTTGTGTGCCTTACTATTTCAGGCTCTATCTGCAAATATGAGCCCATAGCATTGATATCAGGACCAAAGTTATAATACACCAACTGTTGTTGTAAATGTTTCTCACCTTTTCCATGTGTGGAGTTGTGTGGATGACAGCTGCCCACGTTTGAACCAATGTAGAAAAAAGTAAATATAAAAAACAGGACACACACGTGCTTTCTGGGGTCCATCTGCAAACAGGACATCATCACAGAACTGTCTCATATTCTCTGTAATCTGTGTAATCTCATGTACTCACCGGGACTGCAGGATATTGCTCTATATCAAAGTTTCAGGATGAAAAGTGAAAGTATTTCTGCAAGAATCATGTGATGCAGTCCGAGTTCGTGGTGATAAGACATAAACAACGAACTCCTCTCACTCACAAAGCTCCACACAGTCTGTGATCATGTCCCGATCATCACAGCGGCTCAAAAGCTTCAAAACAGGATTAAAAACAGGTTTGAAACATGAACAAACCACTAGAACTTCACTTTCCGGGTATCTGACGTCACGGACCAAAACACCAGTGACTTCCGGGTTGAGGTTTTATAATATTTTGTGTGTAAAAATAGAAATGACACGTTTACAGTCTATGGAACAATCAGAACAATAACACTTTACTCAGCATATTTTTGTTTGTACGATCACTTTGGGATTTTTGTTTGGACTGGTTCTGGTTTTGAGTCGAATCAGTTTGGTTTTCCACTAGTTACCATAGCAACGCACTGTTTACTTACTTACGCTGATAGCATTTAGTAGCCTTTCAACCATAGACTACTGTTTGTCTGTATTTCAAGTTATAACATTGTGTTTTAGCGATTATTAAAAAACTTTCATTTTTGGGGGATTTTTTGTTTATTTTTTATTGTTACATAATTCTATTTATTTGAATTGGAGTTTTAGTAGTTTCTGAATTCTGGGGGTCCTAGTGTTAGAGCACAGATCACAGTTTAGACTTAACTTTTCCCAGAACACAGTCATGATGATTATTTTCAAGAATTTGCAAAGGATTTGTGAAGTTTGTTTACATTTATCATTTAATAATCATGTAATTTTACTTCCTGGTTGTAAATTGTGACCAAAATGATGTTTCCGAACTGAGCCAAAACTAATGCAATGTACAGAAGAATTATCCAAAGAATTAAACTTTAGAGCAGGGGTGCTCACACTTTTTCAGCATGCGAGCTACTTATAAAATGATCAAGTCAAAATGATCTACCTACTACAAAAATGCAAAACATATATTTATTTCTAAATATATTGAAGATTCTTTATACCTACAATGTATGTTGATGACATGCAAAACCGCATGATTTATGAAATAATTTCCTCTGACGGTCATCCAGGATTCATAGAACCGTAGTTATATTCGTAACTTTCGTTCTGTAGCGGCACTTACAGTCATAGTAGAAACTCAGGGTGAAGACGTGTTATTATAGATCCATGGTGAAGACATATGTTTACAAGCATTGACCCCAGTCCTCAGCCCTGGTTTGATCCTGGTTTAGCTCCTGTTTTGGTTGTTTTCGAGTCCCTGTGATCACTTTGCTGCTCTCTGATGTGGAGGATGTTCGCTGCTGTGAACCGCTGCAGCAGAGAACAGTTTTTAAGGCAGTAAGATGTTTTGTTTGTTTTTTTTTTATGTAATGCGATCTTCCAATACTACCTTTGCAATCGACTTGTAGGTCGCGATCGACGTATTGAGCACCCCTGCTTGAGTGAATCATTTGAGTGTTACAGAATTAGTTTGTAAGGTCACACTGTGATGAACTGTGAGTCTCCCACAGTGATCTCATCAATTCTAGAACTCTGCTCACTTCTGTAAAACGGCATAAAAGACCTGCACTTTCAGCAGTTTGTCCTGATGTCAGTATTTATTACGGAGTACTTTCAGATCCTTTCGCATTTACTCCTTGCTTTCAAACCCAAATATCTGTACTTACATTTTGATTGGACTAGTTACTATGTGTTCTATCTGTTCTGTTTTGTGTTTATTGTCATATCCTTGGTCAGTGTGCTGAGTGCAGAGGCATAACTCCGCACAGCACAGTCTATTTCTTCAGAACTTTTTTATTTAATCTGCTAAATCATCCAGAGAGTAACTTTTTGTTTCTCTTAGTTTGGAACTTTGGACTGCTTCTCATGGAATAGGTTTCCTCCAGGTGCTCCAGTTTCCCTTACCACTAAAAACAAACATATAAAATAAAAAAAGTAACATATGGAAACCGTAAGTTAACTGTTTGTGCTCATCGCTGTGTGTTGCCATGTTGATGTCTATACTTTTAAACTAGGGTGAGGCTTAGGGAATGATTTAAAAACTTTTACCTATATGCGATAGTTATACTAGTATCTATACTTACTTGTTAGTGCTAAAGTAAGATATGAACAAAAATGACAAAACAAATTTTTACTAATTTCCAGCTTTTATTCATTGGTGAACCTGAAACACGTGGGTCCCACAGCGGGATCTGGCGACGAACGTTCAAACCATGAAACAAAAGCTGTGAACAAAACCTAACACTGAACAAAGATCAAAGACATGGATATAAATAATTTTGGACCAAAACACTGTACATTTCTGCAGACGACACCTGGATTACTGAAAGCACATACATTATAACATAACATTGTAATAATCACACGTTATAATAAGAGTTTATCCAGGTTTAAACACGGACCTGCTGCTACCGGAGGCACTTTGGATCTTTGCACAAACCATTGAACTATAGAACTAACTCAGATTTCATTTTTGTTCTAAATTCCAGCTGTGGTTTGAGAGTTTTCTTGATTCAAATGATAAAACTCCCAAACCTATTCCTCACGTCAGCCATCCTTAATGTAAATGAAATAACATTCACCTCAAACAATAACACAAAGGCTTGTTACAGTTGACAAAAGCATTTTCTACACGTATTCCTATTGCGTTTCCAGACTGGCAGCTGAAATAAATCCAATATTGTGCTAAGGTTCTAGTGACAAAACCATCAAAAATAGATTGATCATGCTTAATTTGACTTGTTCTATGACAGTCAAAAAGTACTAAAAACAAGATCTGGCATTGGTACATTGACAGTGGGTTGCAACAGTAGTAATACAGATTGAACTTTTGCAAATGTTGTCACGCTACAACCACAGACAAAACTATTTTCTTTTGGAGACCACAGCAAAGTAACAGACAACTGGGAAGTGAAAGCATTTTTTTTTTTTTTTTTCTAAATGCAATACTGAAAAATGACTGAACTGAGCCTGGTAAATTTGGGGGAAAAAACACTTTACAGAGCTGAACAATGGAGATGGATCTTGTGTCCCTAGAATCCATACACGTACTTATAATTATTGTATTTTTATACCAGGAAGGAAGGTTGTACATTTATTATATCTTTTTTCTGGGGAGTTGCGGCACCAGATAGAGGGGAGCTATATTTTTTAGTGGTACCGAAAAGTCCCTTCAGAAACTCCACTCAATTGCTGAGAACGGAGAGAGCTAACCACTCAGCCGACATGCCGCCCAAAGCACTTGTTTTGTGGTTTTGAAGACCAAAACCAAATCAACAAGTGTGAACTTTGTAGGACCCTCTTTTGCTGCAGTTACAGATATAAGTCTTTGGGGGTATGACTCTACAAGCTTTGCACATCTACAGTAGAGACTGAAAGTTTTTTCCATTCGTCCGTACAAAACAGCTCAAGCTCTGTCAGATTAGATGGAGAGAGTTTGTGAACAGCAATTCCCACAGATTTGGATTACATATTGTAGTTTCACTTCTCCCAAAATCTAAGTTTAAATTGGGCCAAACTCCAAAAGCACATTTTAAGAACACACAATGAGTTACAGCGGATAATCGTAGTCTGTAGACAATTTTCACCTATGATAATAACAATGCATCACCGAGAGATACCTCAAAAGTGTCTTGAAACATTGCTAAGCTAATGCTAATTTGAACCGCAACATTATTGTAGCCCTGGTGGGAAACAACTAAATACTAATTCCCTAAATGTTAATTTGAACCCCAAACACAGAGACAATCAGAATACTATAACTTTACATGATTTTGTTGTATGTCATTTTGTGCGGGTATTACCACAAAAAGAAGAGTGAGTTTGTTCTGTGTGTGTGTGTGTGTGTGTGTGTACTCGATCTTTTCAGTTGCATCATAGTGAAGTTTGTCCAGCAGCAACTCAGCGTTTGTTCAGTAAATATTGAGTTATTTCAGCATGTCCTAAACACAAAGAGATAAAGCAGATACTATAAAAAATAACATCTATGGTAAATGTGTAAGAAAATGGAAACTACAGGAAAATAAGTCCATACGCTGTAATGCTGAAGTGACAGGTAACAGGCAATAAAAACTAAAAAACTAAAACTACTCCAGCACTTATTGGTTGGAATGGATAGTTTTTCAAAAATGGGAATGTTCGTACCTGGATTTAAAGAAATATTACACATTTATTTTCGCCATTAGAGACTGTATTTCATGTTTTAGAAAGTGAAATAATAATATATAGCAGAAATTACATGATAAAAAACTAGTATGTGGAAAATGCTTTCTGTCTGTAACTCCCTAGGCTACCACTAGAGGGAGTTTGACAAACACAGACATGTATTAGTAAAGAACCTAATTTCACCTGAGACTTGACCAAAACTAATTTAAGGGCAATTATTTTGATTTAAAACACATTAAACTGCTCTGAGTGTGACATCATACTGCTACCGGACACATGACACTTTCAGGCGATTTCGTGAATTGGGATGTTCAGACTTCCCACACTGAAAAATGGGAATGAACTCATTGCTCAACTCTGAAACTCAAGTTGGATCAATGGTCCCACGTGTGATTGTGTCATCAGCGTCACAGAGTCGGAAAATTACTTTGAGATCCAAGATCAAACTACAATTTATCAACATTGGTCATCTGTCCCTTATAAACCAATGGCTCTATGTGTGTGTGTGTGTGTGTTTTTTTCATCATTGAATTTCCTGTGTGTAAACCGTTTGATTTTCTGATCCGTCTGCGAATCGACAACTTTGTAAAGTCTACCTACTGTTGTGATTTAAGCGTACACAAAAATAAATTTAATTGAATGAACGCAGGTAGAGGCAGGAGATTATTATGAATATTGGCGTGGATGGATCTCAAAGGAACTCCTGGTTTTTAATTGATGAGGGACACCGTTGTAAAGTGGAGATAAGCTTAAAAAACGTAGAGAAAGTCTTTGCTAAAAGCTAAAACTGCAGCGGTGGGAAATCAACTGTCTTTGGCTTCAGTAACGTCTATGCTCTCTGAATTATAGTCATTAAGTTTGGCGCATTTTTACAGACGTGTCCCACACAAAACAAACTGCATATTTCACCGAGGCTCGAGTTAAAGTTAACGTCTGCGGCTTCACGTGTTCATTTGGCCCTTTGAGAAGATAGTCTTTGGAGTTTCATGTTTGGTGTGATCAAGTTTGAAGGCATGCAGGTACACATATTTGGACTTCAAGATGAAATTCACCAAAAAAGCAAATTTTGAGGCAATACTTTTGTTTGCGATAGTGTGAGGATTTGTCATAGAGTAAGACGTTTGAAGACAGATTATCTAGACAGGAGGGGCAGGGGATCAAGATATGAGCGTGGAGGGGGCTAAAAACAAACTTCAGGTCTGTGACTGATGAGGAACAATGTTGTAACATGATTTAAAAACTGCATATGTCTCCATTAAAGCTGGGGTACCTCACTTTTTTGATTCATAAATATCACATGTTTTAGTCCCGTAAAACCCCAATTCTTTGAACAAATTAGACCAGAACATGTGATGTATGTATAGAATTAGAAAACATTGTATCTTTAGGGTTGGAAAGAGCCCTGTGAGTCACTTTTTGACTCTTTGGGCTAAGACCTGATTGGCTGAGTGACATGCATGTGAAAACTACTGATAGAACTAGTGATGCAACCATAGTTCTATTATTGTGGTTTGACAGTTACGTACCCCAGCTCTAAAACAACCCGTCTTGCTCTGCATAATTTTGCAAACATCAACAAAAATACACTCTAACAGCTACATTTCCAATAAAAATAAATTCTACAAACATACATATTTATATATAAATCGCGTACCTGCAAAGAAAAAGACCATACCATTGAGCAAATTCAAGAAAATGATAGAGATCGTCCGAGCTCGGATTCATAATTCTACTGACCACAATCAAAATGACAAATAAACAGGTTCATAAAAGGAGACGTAACATGCTTCCGTCTCTACAGCGCCCCCTGTGGCTCATAGTGATATGTTTAGAATCTTACAAAGCTCAATATTGATATGAAATGTCTGTATTCAGTCCTGCCGTATCGCTTAGAGCTCTATACGTTTATGCAATGGCCCCACAGGCTCAGCTCAGACGGCGGGTCAAGTTAGCAATCGGTGGATATTTTCCCCCTTCGAGTAACAATGATTGTCTTGAAAAAATGCTAAGCAGATGCTAATATTGACCTCAGAAAGTAGCAATAACAAAAATCAATCAATAAAAAGGTGATTTTGTCAGAGGTCATAGACAGGGTTGTCCTATCTGCCTATTGTTGCTTGCTCCATCTCTGGAACCTCTTGCTTTTGGTTGGTAAAAAACATAGGGTCAGAATTGTGTCTTGGGTGTAAAGTCAATATAAGATATGAACTTTTCCTCAAAACAGAAAGAATGAGCAAGGAATACTGCTGTAACATGGACCAAAGCTGTGGACAGTTGCATGTTATGTCCCCTTTAAACCCATTCTCAATCGTCTACAGAGACACATGTCGTATTGCACAGATAAAGAGCAGGTGGAACGCAAACACACGGTAAATATTTGGTTAAATTAGCAGATTATCACGCAGTTTTTTGGCTTTTTCTTCAGAAATTTGATTTAAACTTGGGTGGTTCAGACAATAAACGCAGAGGACCAACGACCAGGGTAATCTAACACTATATAAACAGTCATTATAAACAAAAATAAATCACTTTTCGGTCAATGTGTAACTTTAACATGAGAAGGAAACAATTGACTTTGGCATTTCATGTTTTTGAATGTGCACTTTTTTCTTAGAGGTGATTTCAGTAACTTCAATTGCATTTCATATTTAAACGTATGCCTTTTTTGACCCCTCAAGCAAATCAATATTATTAAGTCCATCTCCTTGGCATAAGCACCATCAGTAAGATTTGCTTTGAGGAGAACAGTTAAACCAATGGCAAGAGGCCTTATGTGTGTATCCATTTTAACTGTTTAAACCGGTGGGAAAAACAAAATATCTCGACACAATTAAAAAAAGAAACTGACATTCACTCTTAGTAGTATATATATGGATAAACATGTATAAAGAGAAATGATCAAAACTAAGGCAAAACTTGACGTAATAGTGTAAGTTTGAGACAGGATCAAGGCCAGGGGTGTCAAACCGTGCTCAAAGGGCGAGTGTGACAGCAGTTTTGAGTTCCAGCCCCACCAGGAGCACACAGGCTCCACTCATTTCCTCAGCCAAGTCCAGTTTTAACCTGAAGATTTGAGGAAATGGGTGGAGTCTGTGTGCTCCTGCTCGGGTTGGAACGAATACCTGCAGCCACACCCGCCCTTTGAGGACCGGTTTGATACCCCTGATCTAGACAGAAGGGGGGGGACACATTTGTGACAGAAGTTCCTGATATTATCTTGGATGGAGCTAAAAACCCCTCCAGGTACAATGCTGTAACAAAAAAAGACATGTTTGTATAATACGCAAAAATAAAACACTGGATAACATTGGTTCCATTTGTAACTAAACCTGAAATATAATTCCATTTGTCGTGTGTCTATCGTCCCATCTGCAGCCAGGATTATTGTAGTGAATAACAAACTCTCCAATCAACAAAACAAATGCGGAAAACAAGTAATTTTAATCTCAAAATGTAATGTCCGCCATCAAAAGAGCGCGGCTTTGGAATGGGCTGAAGTCTGAAGAGGTCTCCAGCTTCAAACGTTCAAATGTTCAGTTCTGTCCCGGAGCCAGGACCTCGGTTCAGGGTCCTGGACTCACGCGTAGAACTCCTTGGTGGGGGCTTTGTGGTAGGCCGTGTTGGTCAGCTTGGTCTCCCCGAGGTCGTAGCTGCCCTCGTCCTTCTTCTTCATGCGGTAGGCGAGGAGGAGGAGGAGGAAGACGGCGCAGAGGAAGCCCACCACGCCACACGCGATGATGGCTGCAGGGACAGACGACAGAGAGGAAAGACGAGGGGTTTTAATGATCGTACACAGAGAAGTTTAGTTTAATGTGATGGTTAAAGCTGGATAACATTACATATAGAATACATGTTTGTCCAAAAAGAAAGATTTGGGACATATTCATGATTAAAAAAGATTAATTTTATCTTGAGTTAAAATGGGACGGGGCTTGGGTCATCGGATCTGAAAACAACAAATGCAATTGCTGGATCAAGGAGGCCATTGACATCATTTTTGCGGGGCAACAAAAGCATCAACCGGGATGAGGGAGCCTTCTTTCTATCCCACACATGGGACACCCTCCTCCTGAGACCACCGGGCGAGGCATGGTCTGATCAGCTGATAAATGACACGTCACCGAGGCATGTGACCGTTCTAAAAGATGGCTCGCAGCTCTGCAGCCAAAACACGTGAACAAGATAATGCATCTAACTTGTCTTTCGAAAGAACCACAACAAACAAAAAAGTTATCTCCATCTCTTTTGAAAACATGCTATTTTTTGCATACTTGTAGGAAAGAGCCCAATGAGTCAATATCTGAGTGACTGGGCTGAGAGCCGATTGAAAAAGACAACACTCTTCACTGAAACACTTTTCTGTCTGAAAAAGCTGACCTAAAGACAGAAGTGAACAGAAGAAAATGGTGACTGAGGCAAGTGTAAACTTGTGATGGAACCAAACTGTTTTAGAGGCAGGAACTAGTGATATGGATTTTATTTCAGAATTCCATTGCTGTGGTTGGAGACGTCAAGCACCGTAGCTTTAAAAGCCATAGAATATTTATTTGTCCTGGTTCTATCCAGGCCGAGCTGATACTAAAAGTGTTCTAACTGACCAGAGTGCTGCTGTGCCTTGGTTCATGGTTCACACATATGCCTTGGTTTAACACAGACTTTCCTGGACCTCCCCACACTTCCGTACCTGCCAGCACGTCGGTCCTCTCCCACAGGTTCTCGGAGGTCACTTCTTTGGGTGCATCCAGCTCGTACATCCTTCCGCGGGGGTCTGCGGGAACAATCTCGTTGTGGAGCTCTGTGTCAGACACAGCGGGCTCCAACCAGTCCTGGTCCTGGTTCTGGTCCAGGTCCAGGCTGTTGCCGAGGGTGGAGGTGGGCGTCTCAGCGCTGGTGCGGCGAGCAGAGTCCACGGTCGGGCTCGCGTCCACTACCTGAGAAGTACAATATCGGTCAAATAACTATGGACTCTTTTCAGTATACAGTGCCTCTTGAAAGTACTAATACACCTACAACTATTGTCTGAAACTGGTGATTTCAGTCAAACTTCTCTCTACTCCAAAGGAGAACTAAACTAGCTAGAAACACACTTATTTTAGCTGATGAAAGTAGAAAGTCCGTTCTTTCAGAATCGGCTGGCAATATGGGAGTAGCCGTTCAGAAATTGGCTGTCAGGGAAGGAGTTAAAATAATGGCAGAATCATGTATAATTTTCCTTTCACTTCCCAGTTGTCTGTTAATTGTGTGTGAACTTTGAGTAAAACGTCAATATTTACTGACAAAATGTGCAAAAGTTCAACGTGTACTTTTGAGAAGCACTGTATCATGCGCAGGCAGCTGGTAGATGTTCTTGTAGTTTTCACTTGGCATTTATACTCTTGTCACAGAGCAATTAATGCAGTGAGCCATTAATATCCTCTTACACCGGAGACCTCATCTGCCTGCACTGCGTGTAGTGTGCATAGTTTAGGCTTCTTCAACAGACTCGTATCTGAAGCAAAAAGAACCCTTCCTGTTGTTGAGGGAACATAAGATAAATGTTGGTGTACCACAAGGCTCAATACTAGGGCCTTCACTGTACAATAGGGGAACTTTGAAAGTCCAAAGTTTTAAAATCAATATTGAAATCTCCAATGATCCAAATACTTTATAAACAGACGATCATTGCTTTGACATTGTAAAACATGTCACATCTCTTGTTCTAAAGCCCCGTCTGTGTACCTCTTCCTCCTCCCTGGTGGTGGGTTCTCTCGGAGCCCGGTCTGTGGTCTGGAGCTCGGTCTCGGTCTCCGCAGCCGTAGGGCCAGGTTCAGGGGCTGGGGTCGTGGGCTGAGGCTGATGAGGCTCCACAGGAACTGTGTCGACTCGATCAAACAAGGTTTTGGAGAAATTCAGGAATTTCAGGAGTTCAGCCTCCTCTGTGATGAGACCTGAATACACACAGAAACAGAATTAAAGGGTCATTAATGAAGACTGACTGGACAGAAGCTGATTAGAGCCAACACTCCACTTCTCTCAACTTAATGGCAACGAAGAAAACATCCCGGATGAAGCAGGCAACATCACAGTTACAGACTGCGGTCATACAGACTGCGGTCATACAGACTGCGGTCATACAGACTGCGGTCATACAGACTGCGGTCATACAGACTGCGGTCATACAGACTGCGGTCATACAGACTGCGGTCATACAGACTGCAGTCATACAGACTGCGGTCATACAGACTGCAGTCATACAGACTGCGGTCATATAGACTGCAGTCTGTATGACCGCAGTCTGTATGACCGCAGTCATACAGACTGCGGTCATACAGACTGCAGTCATACAGACTGCGGTCATATAGACTGCAGTCTGTATGACCGCAGTCTGTATGACCGCAGTCATACAGACTGCGGTCATACAGACTGCAGTCATACAGACTGCGGTCATATAGACTGCAGTCATACAGACTGCGGTCATACAGACTGCAGTCATACAGACTGGTCATACAGACTGCGGTCATACAGACTGCGGTCATACAGACTGCGGTCATACAGACTGCGGTCATACAGACTGCGGTCATACAGACTGCAGTCATACAGACTGCGGTCATACAGACTGCAGTCATACAGACTGGTCATACAGACTGCGGTCATACAGACTGCGGTCATACAGACTGCGGTCATACAGACTGCGGTCATACAGACTGCGGTCATACAGACTGCGGTCATACAGACTGCGGTCATACAGACTGCGGTCATACAGACTGCGGTCATACAGACTGCAGTCATACAGACTGCAGTCATACAGACTGCAGTCATACAGACTGCGGTCATACAGACTGCGGTCATACAGACTGCGGTCATACAGACTGCAGTCATACAGACTGCGGTCATACAGACTGCAGTCATACAGACTGCAGTCATACAGACTGTAGTCATACAGACTGCGGTCATACAGACTGCGGTCATACAGACTGCGGTCATACAGACTGTAGTCATACAGACTGCAGTCATACAGACTGTAGTCATACAGACTGCGGTCATACAGACTGAGCATCACATACTTCAGTCATTACTAATAGAATGCATTATTCCACAGCCACATACAGAACACATGAGTCAGAGAATTCTCACATCTGCAAACTTCTCATAAAAGTCGTAACTTTTCTTTTCTCCGCAGCTCGAACATCTGTCTGAGCTCTGTCTCCAGTCTCCACAGCCTCACGTGACCCACATGACTCACATGCGTAGATAAACATATATATACAGTATAAACAAATATATAAACTAAATACATATACTGTACACACGGCCTTTTAGTCAGGTTTCTTAAATGGCTGTACCCAACAAAACATAGTACCACAAAGTGAAAATGTCACAGACAGAGAGACCAGAGGCTCTTAAACTTTCCCAAAACATGTGTTAAATCAACTTCCAGCCTCAATAACATTTGAGTAATTGTCAACAACAAAAAACAGTGCATTTTATATTCCGGCAACCCAGGGTTTTTGAGTCGTTCTTTGCCGATGCAAGACAGTGATTTGGGACATTTAGTGATATTTATGGACAGTGTTCCCGCTCCCTATGGACCAACTGCTTTATGTGTTTATTATTGCATTTCCTGCGTTCAAACAGTCTAATTCTCTCATCTGTTGCTGGTGAATCGACAACTTGCAAAGTCTTCCGAGACTACTGCTGTTGTGATTTAGGACTATACATAAACAGATTGAATTCAAATTAAAATGTGTTTTTTTTGTAATGGTTGAATACTAACACATATGTTGGATGAGAAGGATGCCACTGACCAGAAGCAAGATGCAAGACATCTTGCTTCTGTAAAAATCTAAAGTTACCGTAGTCTCCGGATCCAGACCCAGAGCCTTCATCGTCATCGTCACCGTCCTCATCGTCGATGGGGAGGTCACCTGATGTCCGGCCCTCCAGGTAAAGATCATCCACTGAGGAGAGGAGCTGTGAGGAGCCCAGCATCTGCAACACACAGGTCCCAGAAGGATTAAAGCAGAACTTACCTAACTACACATACAAATAAAACATGAAATAACATGTGCCAGTTATAGCAACAGAAAGAGCCCGGTCAAAGTAGAATGTTGTGAACAAATCAGACCAAAACATGCCATCTTTGACTTATTAGGGTTGACTTTGTTTTGTGTGACAAGCTGATTGAGGGTTTATTTTTCACTTTTCTGTCTGAAAAAGCTGATCTAAAAATGTGACAGAAGCCAAAAACACATGTGAAAACTAGTGATGGGAGTAAACTGTTTGAGAGCCAGGAATTAGAGAAAAAGTTAGGTACCCAAGTTAGGTACCCAAGCTTTAAATGAAATATACATAGCTTAAAAAGGTCCCATATCACACTTTTCAGCTTTTCAGGGAAAAAGAAGGTCCGAGGCACAACTGAATTTAAAGTAAAATCATTTACTCTCACAGGACACCGAAGCGTTTCGACCACATTCTTCTTCAGGTCGGACAATGCAAAATAGCACTACTAGTAAGTTTTTATTTATATACCGCCTTTTCACTGCACATCTGAGTCTCAAAGCGGTTTACAATTGTTAATTTTTGGGCATTTGTCTCTTACTCCACACAGAGATGGGAGCGGGGTCGCCAGTACAGGAAGCGCATGCCAGAACTATTGGACATATTTTTAGTGGTAGGGGAAACCGGAGTACCCGGAGGAAACCTACGCAGACACGGGGAGAACATGCAAACTCCACTCAGAAAGGCCCTGGTCCGACCGGGATTCGAACCCAGGACCTTCTTGCTGAGAGGCGAGAGTGCTATCCACTCAGCCACCGTGCCGCCACGGCGCTACTGCGCTATATGGCCTTCATACACATGCCCAAAGTCGTTTTTTCATTGATTCCCCGAGCTTTAGTTAGAGATTGATCTTTCTCCTTAATTCTCGAGAGGCAGAAAATACCTGGGTTCAATCGGCACTGAGATGCAAAAGCCCGCATTCAGGAGGAGCTCAGTGTGTGATAGGGGGAGAAATCCAAACAGAAACACCCACAAACATGCTTGAACATGCAGCACAGCCTCTACCCCGAGTACCGCGAGTACCAGTCTATTCGCTTCACATCGAGCTCTGCTGTTCTACTACAGGTGTTACAAGTGTTAGCATCATGTCAAGAACTTGAACATGTGTTGAAATTTGTCATCAACTTTGGTGAACATGTGTTTGGTGAATATGTGCCCGAAGACAAAGAGTGCGGCGAAAAGGGCTGGACTTTGTTTTCTGACTCACAAATGTTAATCTGTTATAGAGCTGCAAGTGACACACCAAGTGTGAAATATAAGAGATAAAATATGGGATCTTTACTAAGAAAAAGAGAGAAAGAGATAACTCCCAGTGAGATAAATACAGCTACATTTAGAAATGAATCCAACAAGGCAAGATATAATTCAAGGCTCTCACTTGTAAATTACTCACAAAATAAATACTTTTGTTTTTAAAAATGATCTATCCATGACTCTAGTCTGATTTATTTGAAAAGAGCATTCAGGCAGAAGGGATGGGGGAACTTGTTTGTGCCAGAAGCTGCTGATATCAGTGTGGTCCGTTTTTGATGAGGAACAATGTGGTTAAAACCTCAGAGACGAGGATTTTGCTTAATCCTTCAATAAAGAACCCACAGCTGTAAGGAGGGTCATGGACAAAATACAATTCTAAAACAAAAAACACTCTGCCTGCTCTGGAGAGCAGCTTCAGTGACAGACTGATCCACACTTGCTGTGTGAAGATGTTCCGCATGTCTTTCCTGACCTCTGACCCCACATGTCATTAGGGGTGTGACGCGGGAGAAAGTATCGCGATATATTGATTTTTCGATATATCGCGATACTTTCTCTTGATTATCGATATGCATTTGCCAAGTATCAATATTGAAAAGAAATAAGTTTTTTTTTTGAATTGGTATGAATACGGCTACATTACACATCTCCATTCTATTTATCATGAAATAAGAGTATTTTTTAT
Source organism: Knipowitschia caucasica (assembly GCA_964034765.1). NCBI lineage: Eukaryota > Metazoa > Chordata > Actinopteri > Gobiiformes > Gobiidae > Knipowitschia > Knipowitschia caucasica. Next base: position 40,939,286 of record OZ035829.1, read on the forward strand.
TTTATTTATGCCATAAATTGGTATATTATATATTTCTGACCAATATATCAATAATCGTCATATCGTGATAAAATCTTTATCGTAATATCGTTATTAGAGCTGAAACAACTAATCGATTTAATCGATTAAAATCGATTATTAAAATAGTTGTCAACTAATTTAGTCATCGATTAGTTGCTAAATAACTTTTATTTTGCCGTAAGCGGCTCATTTCGTGCATATTTTAACTCTGCGGTGACCAAATGGTGGCAGTAATGAGCCACCGGAGGTTTTACAGCAGGAGAAGTAGCGAATAGCCAATAGCTGGCCTCCTTTTATGTCACATGCTTCGCGCACAGCTTCTCTTCAGCATACAGCAAGATGGCGGAGGCAAGCGGAGTAAGCTCGAGAAAAAAAAGGAAAAAAGCAGAAGACAAACCTAATCGAACGAAGTCATCCAAAGTGTGGGAGCACTTTACTTTGAACCTTCAAAAAAGAAGAGTAACCTGTAAACTCTGCGCTACTGACTTGGCCTGGCACGGGAGTACTACGTCTCTGCGTGAGCACCTTAAACCATCTCTCTGCAGTACTGACTGTTTGCAAAAGATGGCGCCACACTCACTGTTTTAGGCATAAAGTTGATCTTTCAAATAATTTGCACAAAGATGTAAAAAAAAAAAAACATTTATCAGTTTATCAACTTAAATAAGCCTTGTTCGGGATTTTAAACTACTTCAGAAGCCCTAAGGATTTTCATGGTGAAAACATTATTGGAAATCTCCTTGTGAAATTTGCTAGAGTATGTAACGGTCAGTGTTTTGTTTTGATGGTCAACATTGAGTTCACTAAAGGATTACAAAGACATAATAAACAGCTCCAGTTAAGTTTTTGATGTGGATATGAATATGTAAAATGGTTAAAATCTCTAAAAAGTCTATGTTGAATGATGAAGGCCCTTTGTTAACAATTTACTTGGAAAAAAATTGGCAAAACTAAAATATAAGTACATAAACCGATTAATCGATTAATCGTAAAAATAATCGCCTGATTAATCGATTATCTAAATAATCGTTAGTTGCAGCCCTAATCGTTATCGTGATATTATCGTTATCGTGAGCTTTGTATCGTATCGGGAGGTACCCTTAGGTTCCTACCCCTACATGTCATGCTTTTGTTTAATAATGTGGAATAATGTCAGAATGTGTAATATTAGGACCACATGAGTCCACTGCCACTTCTCTGATGCCACGTTTCCATCTCTGTGGTAACCAGGAGCTGTAAAGGACAATCTCTTTGAGTATAATTGTGTCTTATTGCCTTTCAAACACATGAAAGCAATCTGCAGCTCTAAAGAAGCAGCTCTAAAGAAGCCTCCGTGCATTATAACAAAGAGACAACACACATGTCCGTGCAGCCGAACCCTCGCGCTCACTTTCACCGCTCCTTCTCAGTCTCTATCATTACAGGATACAGGGGAGTCAGCAGATGTTAGCGCTGGGACATGAATATGGCCCATTGAGGCTTGAGGTATGTCTGGTATGTGCACTATGGTTCCACTAACACAGGTGCTGACGGGAGACGGGGAGACAGCGCAGGAGGCTCAAACAGGTGCTGGCCATAGACTGTATGTGAGGAGTGGAAAGAACGAGTGTGACGTCACCTATAGTGTTAAGGTAATGCGGAAGAAGCCGATTTCAACACAAACTAGCTGGAGCTGATCAGGCCTGTAACAGACCTGTTCTTTCGTCAACACTTCTCTAGAGACTTCACAGGGGCACGTTTACAAAGACAATATCACAATATGTACACCAGGATCACAGAGAGCGCGAAACTACAGATGTTTTAGGCACAAAACAGTGAGTGTGACACAAACGCTTAGTGAGCTGGAAGAGCTTACTTGTCAATCTAAGTCAACAGGAGCCAGGGTTAAGCCCTGTGTATACTTGCGCGGCGTTGAGCTCGCGGTGGCCCTAGTTATGAAACAACAAGTCCATAGTACTGTCACATAAACCCACGCCTAGATACACATTTAAAGAGCTATAGTTTTTTTTCTGAAGAGGAGAAAGTAGCTAGTGTAAATGGGACCGCTTGGGTGTCCCAGGCAACTTCTGTGAGATTGCCATAATGTAGTTGTGGGATGGGATTACAACAGTCCCTTCAAAACTACGCAGGGGGTACGCCAAAGTATACGAGCAGCTGTGGCTACGTGGGTCCAGCGCAACCACCAACGCAACCGGCGACGACAGAGTACACACAGACCTTTAGCATTGTCCACCTATATACAGTCAGACAGAGGTAGACGCAGAAAAGACAGAGTGCAGGAGCCTAAGCAGGAGACGAGCAAGAAACAAGGAGGATAACCACAAGAGGGGACACAAATGTAATCATGGGTTCGATGCGAAAGAATAGTATGAACATTTTTAATTTGAGACCACTTTTACACAGTGGCTATAAGAAGACTAGCTGTATCGCGTACATCACTTCATCATACACAGAAGTTCCAGTCCAGGATAAAGCAAACGGTAAACAGAGAGACCACCCATCTGCTTAAAGGCTGGGGTATACTTCTACTGGGTCCGCGCAATGGAACGTCAGGCACAAAAATGTAGCTCCACCCCTTCTGTCTAAAGGCTCCAGTCCCAGTCCTGTGATAGTATGATGTCATTATACCACTAGGACATCATTCTCAGAGCAGTTTTCTGCCTTTCAAAACAACAGTATTGCTCCTTAATTAGTTTTAGCAATAAGCAATTTTCATATTTGGGAAAGAAAAACAAAATAAATTCTCCTCTCTTTGGTAGCAGCCTAAGGAGTTACAGGCAGAAAGCATTATTTCTCTCTCGTTTCACCACATATTTTCTACTAGATATTATTTCAAATTCTAAAACATGGATTATAAACAGCCTCATCACTTTTATGGCCAAATATAATGTGTATAATTTCATCGAAACTGGACCCACCTCAGGCTTGCTCACATTACATGGACTTTATTACTATCGTTGGGAACGTTTAGAATGACTTACATACTTTATCTGCCTGTCTAGCAAATCAACTCTCCCACAGAAGTAGCTCGCCAGGAGGTGTTTTGAAACTCAAGTGTGTTTATCAGTTGTAAATCAGTCAAATAAAACAATCCATGAGCAACCTGGCCTTTTGCAAACAACAAAATAGCCTTTAAAATTAGAGCTCCAACTTGACTGTAATTCAGAAAATTAGTCAAAAAAAAGGATTACATAAAATCCTGCTGAAGTCTTCAATGGATAAAGTAACTGAAAGATTTGGTATTGTATCTGGTATTCCTCGGACACATGTTGTAAATCACGACTATAGCTCTAATAAAACCTCATGAAGCCGTTTTAATTGGCTTCGTTGTGGCTTCTCAGATGTCTTAATGTTTACTTGAAACCACCGCAGAGCAGCTGTAGCAGAAACGTGGACTTTTTCACACCGGGGCCGCGCTGGGACTGAAATAGCAGAGCGGATCTCACATTCCTGCTGTCTTCACTCTTCACGCGCCGATTACAAAAGCAGATGCGCCGCCGCGGCCTGCACAGAGCAAACACTCGCATGCAGCCCTACTCAGCCCTACTCAGCCCTACTCAGCCCTACTCAGCCCTACTCAGCCCTACTCAGCCCTACTCAGCCCTACTCAGCCCTACTCAGCCCTACTCTACTCTGCCTGGTTGTGTTTCCATTACACTTTAGTATCTGGTAGTGGTAGTAGTTCCGTTGATCGCCACCCTCTTCAAAGTAGCTCCCCGAAGGATAATTTTAGTATAAAATAATGAACTAATAAATGATTATGTATTTTTGGCTAACACTACACACAAAAATACCAAACAAAATGATTGTCCAAATTGTCCAAATTTGTGTAAATTAATTGGAGAACGTCATAACGATCTTAAAACAAGATTTGCCAATGAAATCAGGGTAAAGGTAAGTAATAGGTGGTAACGGAGCTATAGCCTGCACACAACTGGCCAGAGAGAGACAGACCTGAAAGAGACAGACCAGAGAGAAAGAGAGACCAAAGTGAGAGAGAGACAGACCAGAGAGAAAGAGAGACCAAAGTGAGAGAGAGACAGGCCAGAGAGAGAGACAGACCAGAGTGAGAGAGACAGACCAAAGAGAGAGAGACAGACTAAAGAGAGACGGACCAGAGAGAGACAGCGAGACCAGAGAGAGAGAGACAGAGACAGAGAGAGACAGACCAGAGAGAGAGAGAGACAGACCAGAGCGAGAGAGAAAGAGATAAATCAACAGGGAAAACAGTTTTAAGATCTGTGTTAGTCGGCCCCTGGATATTTTAGCGTCCTGCTTAGCTTCAGAGGTCTGATGGGATCAAGTTTTTGACATGCAGGCGGTATTCAAGTACCCCAGCTTTAAAGACTTCTATTTTCCGTTTGTTTTATGACTCTCGTCTCCTTCAGGTTTTTTCCGTTGTGCAATTATCCTGTACTCACATTCACAGCCAGTAAACGGATCAAAGTCTGCTCATCAAAAAGTACTGCAAATATTTGAACTGGACACAAGATAAACTTTACCCCACGACATAATGACAGCTCAGAGCAGGGACCAGAGCAGGGACCAGAGCAGGGACCAGAGCAGGGACCAGAGCAGGGACCAGAGCAGGGACCAGAGCAGGGACCAGAGCAGGGAACAGAGCAGGGACCAGAGCAGGGAACAGAGCAGGGAACAGAGCAGGGAGGGACCAGAGCAGGGACCAGAGCAGGGAACAGAGAGCAGGGAGGGACCAGAGCAGGGACCAGAGCAGGGAACAGAGCAGGGACCAGAGCAGGGACCAGAGCAGGGACCAGAGCAGGGAACAGAGCAGGGACCAGAGCAGGGACCAGAGCAGGGAACAGAGCAGGGACCAGAGCAGGGACCAGAGCAGGGACCAGAGCAGGGAACAGAGCAGGGAGGGACCAGAGCAGGGACCAGAGCAGGGAACAGAGCAGGGACCAGAGCAGGGACCAGAGCAGGGAACAGAGCAGGGAGGGACCAGAGCAGGGACCAGAGCAGGGAACAGAGCAGGGAGGGACCAGAGCAGGGACCAGAGCAGGGACCAGAGCAGGGACCAGAACTGCTTTAGAGATCAACACAACACAGTATCTGGACTTTAAAAGATTATAAATCAAAAACTAGAATTATTATCATACATTAGAAAAAAAAAATCATATAAAAGGACAAAGATTGAAAAATAAAGAAAAAACATTTGATTAATTGACTGATTTGATAATTCTACTGTGACTCCAGTTACATTCAGATTCATTTTATTTGCCCGTTTGCACTAAAACCACATTAGCATTCATTTGCAAAAGTCCCCAGTGTGCACAAGACAAGTACATAAATAAAACAAGTACAGGAATAATGAAAAAATAACAAAAACAAAGTGCAGTGAACAATTGAAATGAATCCGCTAAAACCGTTTCAATCCAAAGGCAAGAGCATTTAAAGCGCTCTGTTTAAAGTGATAACAGTTTCTCGAAAGCTGTTAGCAAAACTAGACGTCCTGCATCTCAAACAGTCATACAGAAAATCAGTGACAAAGCGACAGATGAACTCCCACAGATAAACATTAACACAACATCAGGAAATCACTGCATCTAAAAAGGAATCATTTTGGAAAAATAAATCAATACAAATTTAAATGGCCTTTGACAAATGTGTAACTGACGTAATGGTTTCCATAATTGATACCAAATTGATCATCTGGTATCACATTTAATTGGTTTACTAAATGAAAGTAATCACTTTGTTTTTACTCTGTGTGAAAAGAAAAAAATCTATTGATCAAATATGTACAATGTGGACATTAGGGCTGGGCGATTTTGCCTAAAAAAAAAATCTCCGATTTTTAAAAGAAAAATTCAAGTTTCGATTTGATTTTCGATTTTTTTTTCCCAATGCACTTAAAAATGACTGGAGACATCAGATATATTGTCAAAAGTGCAAATTTATTGCTGTGATTGTCCTCAAGAGTTAAAATGCAAGTAAATGAGGCTCTGTTATTCAACAATTTCAAGCTTTAACCCAGGTTTAAGCAAAAGTGCAACATCAACTTCACAGTAGCTTACATTTTCTGATTAAGAAATCAGATAACTACATATTTTGTAACATATAACATTACAATAAAAACATAAAATAAACTCTTCTCTTAGACTCTCAGCATAATGTGAATATAAAAAAAATTAAACATGCCTGTGGCAGACATATAGCTACTAACTAACTACTTATCAAAGGATAAACAAATGTAAACTTTTATCTTTAACAACAAAACATTAGATCTCTGAAATATTGTGCATGCTCATTCTAAGCATTTTTTGCAAGAAAGATGAGCCTGTCCACAACCACAGGTCCGTGGTGGCTGAGTAAAACGTCATCTCCCCCAGCTCACCGCGGATCTTTTCACGAGTTGTATTGTACAGGTGAGGCAGCGCTACATCGGCGAAATACTTGCGACTGGGGACAACGTGCTGTACCTCGCATCTAATACTTTTAACAAGCCCCCCCTGTTAAAACCCCCCCGGGGGGTCGCGGGAACCCCTGGGGGGGTCGCATGATGATTTCTACACAAACAAACAAAAAAGATAATTTTTTTTTGAGAAAATATAAAGCCCTTAAATATTTATTTAGCATTTGATTTGATTCAAAAGGACTACTTGTTAAATTGTGTTTGGAGACTATAATATATTTTAATAACGTTAGTAATTTTGTCCCAGTCATTGCAGCGTCAATCAAAATCATCACGTAACACAGCTCACATCATGCGCAGCGACAAAGCGTGTCCTGCTGTTGTTTGCTAAAACTAAAGGTGTTTGGAGGCTACAAATAAATAATACCTGCTTTAAAATGAAACGTGGTTAATATCCACAACAGAAAAACCCGGAGGGGGAGAAAAGTCACTTGTATCAGGGGTCAGGCTGATGGTGCGAAGAGAGGGAGAGAGGGCAGCGGAGGGAGAGAGGGCAGCGGAGGGAGGGAGGGCAGAGGAGGGAGAGAGGGCAGAGGAGGGAGAGAGGGCAGAGGAGGGAGAGAGGGCAAGGAGGGAGAGAGGGCAGTGGAGGGAGAGAGGGCAGAGGAGGGGAGAGAGGGCAGTGGAGGGAGAGAGGGCAGAGGGGGAGGGAGGGAGAGAGGGGGAGTGGAGGGAGAGAGAGGGCAGAGGAGGGAGAGGGGGAGGGCAGAGGAGGGAGAGAGGGCAGAGGAGGGAGAGAGAGGGCAGAGGAGGGAGAGAGGGCAGAGGAGGGAGAGAGGGCAGAGGAGGGAGAGAGAGGGCAGAAGGAGGGAGAGAGAGAGAGGAGGAGAGAGAGGGCAGAGGAGGAGGGAGAGAGGGCAGGGGGAGGAGAGAGAGGGCAGAGAGGGCAGGGAGAGAGGGCAGCGGAGGGAGAGAGGGCAGCGGAGGGAGGGAGGGCAAAGGAGGGAGAGAGGGCAAGGAGGGAGAGAGGGCAGAGGAGGGAGAGAGGGCAAAGGAGGGAGAGAGGGCAGAGGAGGGAGAGAGGGCAGCGGAGGGAGGGAGGACAGCGGTAGAACAGCGCGTTAAAGAGGCCCGGCTTTTCGGAGTCAAAGGTAAAGAGGTCCGCACATTAAAAGCGGGTGGCCGGTCTATGCCTTTACTGACAGTAACTTTGGAAAGAGAAGCCGCGGGGATGAACCGCATAAAGTAACAGCAGAAAGCGGCTGCCCGCTTTTAATGTGCGGACCTCTTTACCGCTGACTCCGGAAAGCCGGCCCACTTTACCGCGGTAGGAGAACAGTGAGGGCGAGCCGCAAGAAATGCGCTCCACTTCTGCTGAGGAGGGTTAGCAGGGCATTTATGATGGGGGTCGCGGGCTAAAAACTTTGGGAACCCCTGCTACACGCTGCCATTCTTGTTTTGACTGTGTTTACGCGGCGGAGGGGGCTGGCTCATAACGCTCTACGGTAACCCACAAGGACGAAACGCAAAAAACTCAGAAAAAAAATTTGGTGAAAAAAAAACTCGAGTTTGCAAAATAAAAATCCTTTTAAGCTACAAATTCGATAAATCGATTAAATCGATTTTTTGCCCAGCCCTAATGGACATAGAAAATATGTAACAAACTTCCGCAGCTCATTCCATCAAAGCATCACATCTGTGACACAGATAAACAGACACTATTTTTATTTTTGACTAATGTATAAAACAGTTATGGACTCAAGGCTAACGGACTGAAGAGGTATTTAACAAAAAAATATAACACAGTCTTATTATTCAAATACATTTGTTGGCCCTCTGTCACACTTTTATACCCTTTAAAGACAAGCCCATATTTAAAAAGACACTTTCTGTTGGACAAAGTCAAATGTTCTGCGTTGTCTTCAATGTGAAAACTTGTAAAAAGAAGCAAAACGTTTAAGAACCAGGATCACATTTTATACAATAATTCCATTGCTAGCTTTAATGCTACTGTACTATTGGGACATATTTAGAAGTTATAACTAGTGCTGTCAGTTAAACGTGTTATTAACACATTAACAGCGACATCCAGATAACGTCAGCTAACAAATGTCCGAATATGAACTCGTCACATGCGGACATTTGTTTTTGATTGAGAGGAGAGAGAAACCAGAGACAGACCAGAGAGAGAGACAGACCAGAGAGAGAGACAGACCAGAGAGAGAGACAGACCAGAGAGAGAGAGACAGACCAGAGAGAGAGACAGACCAGAGAGAGAGACAGACCAGAGAGAGAGACAGACCCGAGACAGAGACAGACCAGAGACAGAGACAGACCCAAGAGAGAGACAGACCCGAGAGAGAGACAGACCAGAGAGAGAGATAGACCAGAGAGAGACAGACCCGAGAGAGAGACAGACCCGAGAGAGAGACAGACCCGAGAGAGAGACAGACCCGAGACAGAGACAGACCAGAGAGAGAGACAGACCAGAAAGAGAGACAGACCAGAAAGAGAGACAGACCCGAGAGAGAGACAGACCCGAGACAGACCAGAGACAGAGCCAGACCAGAGAGAGACAGACCAGAGATAGACCAGAGACAGACCAGAGACAGAGCCAGACCAGAGAGAGACAGACCAGAGAAAGACAGAGATAGACCAGAGAGAGACAGAAACAGACCAGAGAGACAGAAACAGACCAGAGAGACTCCATAGAGAGACACACCAGAGAGAGACAGACCAGAGCGAGACACACCAGAGCGAGACACACCAGAGAGAGACACACCAGAGAGAGACACACCAGAGAGAGACACACCATAGAGAGACACACCAGAGAGAGACAGACCAGAGCGAGACACACCATAGAGAGACACACCAGAGAGAGACACACCAGAGAGAGACACACCAGAGAGAGACACACCAGAGAGAGACACACCAGAGAGAGACACACCAGAGAGAGACACAGACCAGAGCGACATTTGTTTTTACTGAATATGGCACTACTGTAGATGATGAGGTAGAAGTTAGAACACATGTCTTCAGCTCCATCAGACGTGAATCAACATGGACCTTTCATTTTTTTTTCATTTCATTTTCAAGCCCTTTTTGTCCATTTCTGGGTCAGGGGGGTGGCAATGAGAGCTGCCACCCAATGCTCATAGCACCAGTCCCTCGCTGATCCTCTGCAGGGGGTGAGTCCACAGGAAGATGGCTGCTCTGTCAGTGGTGAAACAGCCTTGATCTTTCAGCGGGGGCTTCAGGCAACATGGGGTTAAGTGTCTTGCCCAAGGACACAACGAAAGTAGACATCAGTGGGAGCAGTTGGACCTACTCCAACTGATGGTGGGAATCGAACTCACAACCTAAGTAAGTAAGTACGTTTTTTTATTTATATACACCGCCTTTTCACTGCAGATCTGAGTCTCAAAGCGGTTTACAATTGTTAATTTTGGGCACTTGTCTCTCACTCCACACAGAGATGGGAGCGGGGCCAATACAGGAGGCACATGCCAGAACTATTGGACATATTTTTAGTGGTAGTGTTAGTATTAGATAGCAATATGGCCTACGTGCAGGACTCTACAAGGACTCTGATTATTTTGACTATAATGTGACTGTCTCTGTGTGACACGTATGTCTTTCGATGTGTGACGTGACAATGACTATATAAACTGAGTACTTTATTCTGTCTGAGAGAAGGAAACAATGCAAACCACTGGAACTTGAGAGAAACTTAAATAAACTTCCAGAGTTTGGCGCGCCACGATCCGTCTCTGTCTGCTTCATCCCTGACAGTAGGGGAAACCGGAGTACCCGGAGGAAACCTACGCAGACACGAGGAGAACATGCAAACTCCACTCAGAAAGGCCCTGGTCCGACCGGGATTCGAACCCAGGACCTTCTGGCTGAGAGTGCTATCCACTCAGCCACCGTGCCACCCGTTAAAGTTAAAACAATTGTCGGCCCCTGGACAATGTTGGCGAGCTCAAGTCAAGTGGCCCCTTTTACTAAAAAGTTAGTGGATAAAGATGATGGCCAAATGTGAGCCCAGAGAAGAGGACTCCATGGGCAGAGTCTGACGGCCGATGACGAGCCAATCAGAGTGAGGCCAGAGCAGAGACACCCAAACACGGAGGTCATGTCACGTAACAAACCATTTCAGCTAGTAGGGGCGGGAATTGGCAAACATTTGACAATTCCATGGTATGTGACAAATCCGATGCAACATTTTGGCCATAAATCCATATTATTGCAATTCTTAACATATGGCGATACACCAAGTATTTGCGATTAGATTCTGCGATATATTGCGATTCAAGTCCACCAGAATATTTTAAATCATTACAGAAATTGAGGAAAGTAACACTGCTAAACTCAAATGTCACATTTATTACGACTCTCACATGAACATAGAGCTCCCAGCATCACTTACATTATTCAAATACAACAGACTAGAGTCACAACAAGCAGACATCATAGAATCACAACAAGCAGACATCATAGAGTCACAACAATCAGACAGAGTTACAACAAGCAGACATCATAGAGTCACAACAACAGGCAGACATCATAGAGTCACAACAAGCAGACATCATAGAGTCACAACAACAGGCAAACATCATAGAGTCACAACAACATGCACACATCATAGAGTCACAACAATCACAGAGTCACAACAAGCAGACATTATAGAGTCACAAAACCTAGATATCATAGAGTCACAACAACAAGCAGACATCATAGAGTCACTACAAGCAGACATCACAGAGTCACAACAAGCAGACATCACAGAGTCACAACAAGCAGACATCATAGAGCCACAACAAGCAGACATCACAGAGTCACAACAAGCAGACATCATAGAGCCACAACAAGCAGACATCACAGAGCCACAACAAGCAGACATCATAGAGGAGCAGAAACATTAGATGTAAATTGCCTGAGGTAAAGTAAACAGATAATTATTTCACTAAATATCTATCTCGGGTCTCTCTCCACAGAACAGAGAGAGAGGCCATGGGTTTGGAGTCCAAAGCCTTAGACCAGGAGTCAGGGATGGATCCGTGAGTGAGAGTGGGGCCTGGTCTCTCCTGCGTCTCCAACAAGTCCAGACAAGTCCCCAGAGAGTCATCCACAGTGACCCCCCACTGAACCATCCCCGGGACAGTCATAGCCCTTTCAACATCTGACCCGGAAACACGCCGACTCATCATCCGCCGCTCTGTCCTCATTAAAACACACGTCACAGCACACGCAACGCAACCATCCCAGGTAACGCAACAGACCAGAGAGGGAGAGACCAGAGGGAGAGAAAACAGACAGACCCCAGAGAGAGACCAGAGACAGACCCCAGAGAGAGAGAGACCAGGGACAGACCAGGGACAGACCAGAGACAGACCCCAGAGAGAGACCAGAGACAGACCCCAGAGAGAGAGAGACCAGAGACAGACCCCAGAGAGAGAGAGACCAGAGACAGACCCCAGAGAGAGAGAGACCAGGGACAGACCAGGGACAGACCCCAGAGAGAGAGAGACCAGAGGGAGAGATACCAGAGACAGACCCCAGAGAGAAAAACCATAGAGTGATCAGCGAGAGAGACCATTGAGAGTGATCAGAGAGAGACCATAGAGAGTAATCAGAGAGAGACCATAGAGTGATCAGAGAGAGTGATCAGAGAGAGACCATAGAGAGTAATCAGAGAGAGACCATAGAGAGTAATCAGAGAGAGACCATAGAGAGTAATCAGAGAGAGACCATAGAGTGATCAGAGAGAGACCATAGAGAGTGATCATAGAGTAATCAGAGAGAGACCCATAGAGAGTAATCAGAGAGAGACCATAGAGAGAGAGGTAATCAGAGAGATCAGAGAGAGACCATAGAGAGTAATCAGAGAGAGACCATAGAGAGTGATCAGAGAGAGAGACCATAGAGAGTGATCAGAGAGAGAGACCACAGAGAGTGATCAGAGAGAGAGACCACAGAGAGTGATCAGAGAGAGAGAGCATAGAGAGTGATCAGAGAGAGAGACCATAGAGAGTGATCAGAGAGAGAGACCAGAGAGTGATCAGAGAGAGAGAGCATAGAGAGTGATCAGAGAGAGAGAGACCATAGAGAGTGATCAGAGAGAGAGAGACCATAGAGAGTGATCAGAGAGAGAGAGAGAGAGCATAGAGAGTGATCAGAGAGAGAGAGAGACCATAGAGAGTGATCAGAGAGAGACCATAGAGTGATGAGAGATAGAGAGAGATGAGACTAGAGAGCGAGACATTTTTATCATTACAAACGAGAAATGGACATGACATTTTTGTATCTACTTAACAGCTCATGTATTGAAATCTGTACACAGAGCAGTTTATAATTTATTGATTACTAAAATGGCTGGTAATTGTGATTAAAGCTGAGATACGCAACTTTCAAACCACAATAATAGAACTATGTTGTAAATAGTTCCTGAACCTAAAACAGTTTTCACATGCACTTCTAGCACATCTTTGGATAAGCTTTTTCAGTCAGAAAATAGAAAAGACCACCCTCACTTCGGCCAATCAGCTCACAGCCCGACATATATGAGGTTTAAGTTGTTCATAATAATCAATACATACATCTCTAAGGATCGCACACATCAGTAATCCTGAGTACTTTGTGACCTTTCACCTGGGACATTAAGAGAAGGATCAGAGAGAGTCCAGAGAAAGACCACAGAGAGAGACAAGAGAGAAGGACCAGAGAGACCAGAGAAAGACCAAAGAGAAGGACCAGAGAGAGACCAGAGACAAGGACCAGAGAGAGACCAGAGAGAAGGACTAGAGAGAGACCAAAGAGAAGGACCAGAGAGAGACCAAAGAAAAGGACTAGAGAGAGACCAAAGAAAAGGACCAGAGAGAGACCAAAGAGGAGGACCAGAGAGAGACCAAAGAGAAGGACTAGAGAGAGACCAAAGAGAAGGACCAGAGGCAAGGACCAGAGACAAGGACCAGAGACAAGGACCAGAGAGAGACCAGAGAAAGACCAAAGAGAAGGACTAGAGAGAGACCAAAGAGAAGGACCAGAGAAAGACCAAAGAGAAGGACCAGAGAGAGACCAAGGAGAAGGACCAGAGAGAGACCAAGGAGAAGGACCAGAGAGAGGGACCAGAGAGAAGGACCAGAGAGAGACCAAAGAGAAGGACAAGAGAGAGACCAGCGAGAGACCAGAGAGAGACCAGAGAAAGACCAAAGAGAAGGACTAGAGAGAGACAAAAGAAAAGGACTAGAGAGAGACCAAAGAGAAGGACTAGAGAGAGACCAAAGAGAAGGACTAGACAGAGACCAAAGAGAAGGACTAGAGAGAGACCAAAGAGAAGGACTAGAGAGAGACCAAAGAGAAGGACCAGAGAGAGACCAGTGAAAAGGACCAGAGACAAGGACCAGAGACAAGGACCAGAGAGAGACCAGAGAAAGACCAAAGAGAAGGACTAGAGAGAGACCAAAGAGAAGGACCAGAGAGAGACCAAGGAGAAGGACCAGAGAGAGACCAAGGAGAAGGACCAGAGAGAGGGACCAGAGAGAAGGACCAGAGAGAGACCAAAGAAAGACTAGAGAGAGACCAAAGAGAAGGACCAGAGAGAGACCAGCGAGAGACCAGAGAGAAGGACTAGAGAGACCAAAGAGAAGGACCAGAGAGAGACCAGCGAGAAGGACCGAGAGAGACCAGAGAGAAGGACCGCAGAGAGGGACCAGAGAGAAGGACCAAAGAGACCAAAGAGGAGGACTAGAGAGAGACCAGCGAGAAGGATCAGAGAGAGACCAGAGAGAAGGACCAGAGAGAGACCAAAGAAAGACCAAAGAGAAGGACTAGAGAGAGACCAAAGAGAAGGACCAGAGAGAGACCAGCGAGAGACCAGAGAGAAGGACTACAGAGAGACCAAAGAGAGACCAGCGAGAGACCAGAGAGAAGGACCAGCGAGAAGGACCAGAGAGAGACCAGAAAGAAGGACCGGAGAGAGACCAGCGAGAGACCAGAGAGAAGGACCAGAGAGAGACCAGATAAAGCAGAGATGAAGCCACCAGAAGATTTTCCCTCAAAACATTAAATAAAAACCTTTTTACCATAAACAAGAGAAAAGTATGTGATTTTGACTCTAAATCACAGCTTACATCACTGTGTTGAAATCTGTACAGTGTCATAGATAGTGTTAATGATTTACATATTAAAACCACTAAACTATGGAACTATGTGATATAATCCATGCTATTAATAGTTCCTGGTCCTAAAACATATTTCAGAGAACATATAGACAGAAAAGAGAAAAGGAGAGGACCAGACTCACTCTTTCTTTCACAGAATTTCTACTAAGATGAAAGCAACACATTACTTTTACAGGACTTTTTGTTGGAACGTACTACATGTGCTATTTATGAAAGCAAAAACAAGTTAGGTTTCCCAGCTTTAATCAGATAACGAAGAAATGAAGATGAGATGTAGGAGCACAAATAACACAAATAGTGAGGTTTGTGTTATTTAACCCTTTTTTATTTTATATTTTAGGCCCTTTTCTCTACATAGTTGAGATTCAGTTTGACGGTAAAAGAGTCTAAACCAAAGTGAGATGCCCCAAAGAGTGAGATTTTAGTTTCAAGCTTCAAGTCTACCAAATAGTTAAAGAAACCATTAAAGGGTTAAATGCGATTAATCGATTACGGGTAACAGCCTTAAACCATCCACTAATCACCAAGCCGATTAAACGCATTCTTAACCCTACAACTCCCAGGGCAGTCATTTTGACGGCTTTTAGTTCTGGTTGTGTATGTATTTACTCGGCTCATATATAACTTTTTAGTCTTCATAACTTCTCAGAAACTCTCAGAATTCTATTGATTGGAATGGGAGCAGTCAATATGACGGCTCTGGGATTCATAGTAGTTTCAGATTTCTGTCAGTACTTGTGTTAATCTTTAAAGCAACATTTTAACTTTTTGGGGCAAACCAACGAGCTTAGCAACAACAAGCTAAAAACACGCTGCTGTTTTCTTTCGATTTAAAACAGAGACAACATGTGCATTTCTCAAACAATAACAACAACGGCTGATTGTGGTGGGGATGTTAAAAAGGGAAACTTACAAGTGTTTAAATGTGTGAAATCAAGTTAAAAATGTGTAAAAATAGCGTGTTTTTCTACCTTCTCCGTGAATAGTCCGAAGACGGCCAGCAGCAGAAACACGCTCCTCATGGCTACTCCGACGGAAAACACACAAAAAGCGACGAAAAAGGGCTGGAAAAGTTAAGCAATATGTGGAGTTATAAAGTTTCCCTGAGGCTGTGTCCGCTGTGTCGTAAATCACAGTGTGTCCTGGGCTCGCCTCGCAGTGATCTGACTCGGCTCCGGTGTGAAAAGTGTGTGGTGTTGGAGTTTGTTTGGTCTGCAGTCTGAGCGGAACCAGCGTGATGCGTGATGACGTCAGCAGCCAGTTCATTGATGAAAGCTTTGGGGAGTGTCTTCTACGTGTCCTTGGTGGATGGATGTGCCCGTGGGTGTGAATGTATTAAAGCTCGGGGGCGTAACTTTCAAACCACAAATAATACAGGTAATAATTAATGTCGCTGGTTCTTTGTTCGTTTTTTGATCAGATTAAGTCAGCGCCTCTACTATTACTACATTCATTGTGGCATCATTAAAAACACATACTTTATATATTTCATTTTTTTTTTTGCTCACCGAAATTGTTTTTAAAATGACCAATTATGTGCCACCATTGTTCTCTGGTCTGGCTCTCTCAGACCTCACACTAAAGCCTCAGTCTGTGTGGTTCTGTTAACCCTAAAGACTCAGAGGGGCTGTGTGGATGTACTGGTTCAGAACCTTCTCCTCTAATGGAGCCATACTGTGGAACGCTCTTCCCACTGACGAACACTGTAAAACTGACTGAAATCTCTTCACCCGAGTTTGAAATCGAAGTAAAGTTGAACTTATTTAATGAAGTGTAAATTGTAAAGTTAATGTGTGTCCAAGAAGCCTGGAAGGGTTGAACATTCATGGTTAAAGGAAGTGCTGCTCTGTTGAATGTAACCTCTGTCCATATCAAATAGACTGTTTCTGACACGATTAAAATTGGACAAAAAACAACACAATGTAGATTCAATAATCAAACATGTACTTTAAAATGCTGTTACATTTAAAACTCTAAAACAGATTAAATCACAGTGGACGTTAGAGGTAAGTTAAACTTTCATTTGGTATTTCATGTTTTAGAAAGTGAAATAACAAAGTATCTACTTAATAAATACGAACATACAGCTGAGCCAGAGATTTCATTGTTTTGAAATTTTTGGGATTTATATTGGGAAGAGATGACATCAGCTTAGCTTTCATGGCATTAAGAAGCTGATTTGAATGTGAGCTAGCTGTAGCCAATTTCCTAATATTGGAGTTTGTTCCGACGGTGTTAGCTTTGGGCTGTGACAGGGGCAGACCTGTTGCTCACACGGTTGCTAAAGCAAGCTCGAGTTTCCCCCAATGATGAAGGCATCTGATTGGTCAATCCTTATATGGCTCATATCTGAATTTACAAAGATAATATCACAATATAAGCACCAGGATCACAGAGAGCACTGAACCACAGATTTTTTTTTGCCCAAAATGGTGAGTGTGACACAAACAGTTACTGAGCTAAAGGAAATCTATCATTTGAACATAGAAAATATGTTTATTTGACAAGAAATGGCTCCACAGAACCACTAACAATGATTAAAAATGGTGCGATTAAAAGTAGAAAACAGCTCTGTCCAGGACGTCATACGTCTGAGGTTGAAAGCAGAGCCTTTTGACAGAAGGGGTGGGGCTTTGCATTATCCCAGAAGTTCCTGACATTTGTAACATGGTTAAAAGTGAAATAAAGTCACGTCTGTGCATATCGTGTCTGCATAAAGTGTCGAGTCCAGCAGCAGGAACATGAAGCCTCATCTGAGACCTCCTCCTTTCAGGTTTCTCTTCCAAACTGGAGGAATCTGTCAGAGAAAGAGGTTCACGATTACAGATCTAAATTACAGATCGAATACTATGCAGAAGATGTAGTTACCAATGAGGGCTCTAGGTGGCGCCCCAAAAATGAAAGCAGTCGCCTCCAGATTAAGCCGCTGCCCAGAAACATGAAGCCAGTGACGAGCCAGAACACCCGGGGGTCCTGCACAGACAGACAGAGGGGTCAAATGAGAATACAAAAATACTATGCGTTATTTAAGAGAGAAGAAACCAGTCATGTGAACACTAGACTCTTAACTTTTCCCTGTGCTTTCTTTTTTGTAGTGTTTTATTTTTTTATATTTTATTGTTTTCTATGTTGTCATTTACTAAGTATTTTCCTGCCTTGGGACTACGGATGAAAACTAGCTTGGTAGCTATAATCCGGCATATTTACATTTGTTTTAGACTGGTGTTCATTCATGTGCATTGTCCCTATCCTATAATTATGTAAAGAGTTTTAGAATGTTTTTAGAATGTGAAATAATATTTAGGGTAAAAAAAAAGCTTTCCGTCTGTAACTCTTTGTGCTGCCAACAGAAGGAGGAAGAGAATTGATTATGATTTTTTTCTTTCTTTCTAATGTCCAAACCGTGGATGGATCTAAAAACAACTCCAGGTCTGTGACTGTTGAGGAACACTGTCTATTTTTGTTCAAAGATTGTCATTATATTTCTCCTATAAGCCGATTTAGACGCTTGCTATTTGGCTTTGAAAAAAATAGATAAATCCTCTATTCTACAACTGCAAAAATGAAATATGTGTGGAAAATAATATCTGAGGATTTGGCATTTGTTTTGGTGTTTAAGATGGAGAGGTTGAATTGTTCTTTTGAATGACTAAATCCAGATACAAAACAGTACTAAAAACAGTTCAGTTTCAGGTAGTGATGTGCTGAGCGGACCGAGTCTTCGAAGCGTGGACCGAGTAATCTGGGGGCGTTTCTTGTGAAGTGTGGGTCGAGGCGTGTATTGGTCACGTATGTGGTGACGTTCGAAGCCTCGCGTAGCGGCCGCACCACGTGACGGTTCATATAGTGCTTCATATAGTTCGGAGAGTGCGTTGCTTTGACAGGTGCTTTGTGATCCGCGGCTGTACCATAGACTGTATTGGATGTCCCCGTCTGCCTCTGTGTGCGTACGTGTGTGTGCGTACGTGTGTGTGCGTGATGTGGAGCAGTCCTGTACTAAGTATAGAGAAACTACTTCATATGAAATACAATTAAAAACTTTTCACTTTAGTAAAACCTCATATATCAAGGCTTCAAGTTATTAGTAATAATACGCTGGATAATACATTTCACAACAGCTGTGTGGCGCAGTCGGTATATGACGGACTCCGAAGCAGAAGATATAGCGTTCGAATCCTGGTCTACCCATAATAAATTTTGTGTTGCAAAGTAAATGTATTTATTTATTGGGAATAAATGGTTTGTTGTGTTTAATCAATCCACCTCTTGGTAGTTTTTCCTCCATTAATCACTTTCTGTAGAACTGTATTACTTCGGATGTGTTTGTTGTATCAACACAATTGACTGAAAGACTCAAATAGTTCATAGTTCATGAAGCATCATTTCAAACACAACACGTTAGACCATAGATTGTAAATATACATTTTAGCATTAGATCTCACCATTCATTGTAAGCACTTAAGAGTGTTATGTATTTCTTTGTCCACATGATGGCGTAGTGGAGCATGATTCACCTCGAGCCTTCGACTCATGGGCCGAGTAATAGGCTGCGATCCCTCAAGGCTTCATGGGGCTTCATATTGCCATCACTAGTTTCAGGGACTTGAAGCCTAGAGTGGCCTGGTTTGAGTCCGATACTTTACACCTCCAGGATATTTTAGTTTAGTTTTGGTTTATTACATGCCTAAAAAGTCCTGACACAACTCCAGCATTTGAGATTATCTGCATATTTCACAGGTAAAGCTGAAGATAGCTGTGCATGCGGATTACATTGAGTAAAAGAGGCAACAGCGCCCCCTGGAGGACACCAGTGGAATGCAATCTGGAGAAGCCCCGTTGTTACCGAGCAATAGGGGGCGCCAAATCTGCATCTCGGTTTGTGCTTTGAGGATTGTTGAATGAAACACTGGGAGATGATTTGCTCCTTTCAGAGAGCCCTAACTTTAAAGCTGGGGTACCTAACTTTCAATCACAAAAATGTATGTAATAAAATCACTACCTTGGCCTGGCGCTTAATCAGTTTGCTTCTATCACTAATTTTTACATTGATATTAAGTTGAAAAAATCCTTTATTCCTCCCACAGTGGGGGAAATGTCAGTGTTGCATCACCAGTAGGAATGAGAAACTCTATTGTGCTAAAGTTAGAGACTTTATTAATTTTAGTAAAATTAAGCAAGTAAAGTATGAGTGTGATCATTTTCGAGCTGAATTTTTGTTAATAAAACAAAACATACTGTATATGTGTTGTATTGTTTATTTGTTTTGTTTTTCTTTCTATTCTGTCGTTTTGTTGCTGTTCTTTGTTCTTGTCTGCCATGGCTCGAAATAAAAGAATTAATTCATTCATTCATTCAAGTATAAAATCTAAATAAAGAAGCAAGTATAAGAATAAAGTAATGTATTTTTGGCCTCTGTCATAACATTAGATCAGTTTTTTCAGACGGAAAAGTCAAAAAAGTGGACCACTCTCACTCAGCCAATCAGCTGTCAGCCCAAAGAGTCAAATAGTGACTCATTATTCGCTCTAAATTATTGTCTAATAAGATGAAGACAGCAAGTGGTTCATTTTACTGATTCTTTTACCAGGCTCCTTCTGTGGGACAGAAAGTTAGGTTCCCCATTGAGGTTAGGTTAAAAACATTATTGAAGTGAGTGAGAGAAGTGAGAAACACCTCTTCAAAGGACGACTCCAGGTTCATGCCGAAGGCCACTCCGATCAGACCGAACAGAGACAGGGAGAAGGTGCCCATGGTCAGCTGTAGGTTCAGCCGCATCATGGTGTTG
This sequence comes from Knipowitschia caucasica, assembly GCA_964034765.1. Taxonomy (NCBI): domain Eukaryota; kingdom Metazoa; phylum Chordata; class Actinopteri; order Gobiiformes; family Gobiidae; genus Knipowitschia; species Knipowitschia caucasica. The sequence continues at coordinate 40,959,648 of OZ035829.1, forward strand.
CGATGGCTGCGGGGGAGAGAAACAGCTCCACAGTAATGATGCCATTTTAAGATAAGATAAGATATTCCTGTATTCGTCCCACAGCAGAGAAAGAAGGAAATAAGATTGCACACATCAAATAGAGTATATTATTTAAGATAATAGACAATATAATTAAACAACAAAAAAAAAAAGCTATAATGGAGCTATAATTGCACTTGGTTCAGAAGTACAGTATATACAGATGTGTATAGTAAGTAAGTAATTAATTTCAATTGAACTTATTCTTGTATCGCCAAAAATCACAACAGTAGTTATCTCAGAGTATTTTACACAGCCATTAAATTTTCCGACAAATGAAACCGTTCAAACACAAGAAATGCATCGATATAGAGCCATTGGTCCATAAGGGGCAGAGACCGATGGAGTGAGTACCAAACACCATCTCCTGGTACTCATCTGAGAACCTCACTGAAAAAGTTATGTGCATCCCTGCCTATTATTATATTATAACAGCACTGACCTGTCCAGATTGATGAAAATGACACTTTCAGAATCATCGATGAGCCCCTTCAGCTCCCTGGACTTGTTCCCGAGATCCTCAGCCTGAAACCACACAGAACCAGTAAGTGCTCTACTGAAGAAATACTCTTCAATATGCATTTGTCAGATTTAACTTGTGTATTATTTCAAGACCTCACATTACACCTGTGTTAAAGACCTCACATTACACCTGTGTAAAAGACCTCACATTACACCTGTGTTAAAGACCTCACATTACACCTGTGTTACTGACCTCACATTACACCTGTGTAAAAGACCTCACATTACACCTGTGTTACAGACCTCACATTACACCTGTGTTAAAGACCTCACATTACACCTGTGTAAAAGACCTCACATTACACCTGTGTTAAAGACCTCACATTACAACTGTGTTACAGACCTCACATTACACCTGTGTTAAAGGAATAGTTCACCGTTTTTACATACTGACATATGTTCTTACCTTACCTTAGACTAGTTAATACGTACCTGTCTGGTCTTAGTCCGTGCGCTCTGTCATGCAAACGGAGCAAAAACGGGAGCACAAACGCAGCCTCCTCTGTATACTGTATAGGACCCAAAAGGTAGCTCCCGCTAGAAGCTACCAAACTCTTCCAAGTGTTCCCTATTAAATGTATATAGTTACGTGACGTGTTACACTGCAAAGTATAGTAACACAGAAATGTAACAGTCGATTTTCTCAGCGGATAAAACGGGTACTATATTGTGAAGCGTAGTAATCTGAGGAGCGCTACGTCCGCACACTAACTTCTCTCCGGAGACTTCTCTCTCGCTCACTTCCGTCAATAGAAGCAGCGTGACTTGTAGTACGGAGAGAAGTTAGTGCGCGGACGTAGCGCTCCTCAGATTACTACGCTTCACAATATAGTACCCGTTTTATCCGCTGAGAAAATCGACAGTTACATTTCTGTGTTACTATACTTTGCAGTGTAACACGTCACGTAACTATATACATTTAATAGGGAACACTTGGAAGAGTTTGGTAGCTTCTAGCGGGAGCTACCTTTTGGGTCCTATACAGTATACAGAGGAGGCTGCGTTTGTGCTCCCGTTTTTGCTCCGTTTGCATGACAGAGCGCACGGACTAAGACCAGACAGGTACATATTAACTAGTCTAAGGTAAGGTAAGAACATATGTCAGTATGTAAAAACGGTGAACTATTCCTTTAAAGACCTCACATTACACCTGTGTTACAGACCTCACATTACGCCTGTGTGTGTGTCTGAGAGTGTTCAGAAACCTCACATTACACCTGTGTAATTACATTGTATTTCTACCTGCATGTAATAATTCTCCAGCAGCAGCTCCATCTCCTCTGCGTGGTCGATGCCCAGACTGCTCTCCTCACTGCGGTTAAACAACACAAAACATAAAAGATCACCAACCAGAGGAAGCAGCTCATCACTAGCAGCTGTTCCATCTCTGCTGCTGTGACCTACTATTAATAGTAACTTTTAAAATTATGTATTAGCACTGTCAAACAAATAAATAAATGATAAACAACATCATAACACATACAAGACTCTGGGATCGGTCCACTTGGTCAGACAAAGCTCCTCGATCATCTCGTCTTCGTCCAGGATCTTCAGCAGTGACTCTTTGAACACTTTAATGTCCGTCTCAAGCTCAGACAAACTGAAAGTGAAAGTAAAATGATGATTAATGGGTTATAAATATCACATAAATAAATAATAACGGTAAAAACCTCTTGCTGTTCTGAAGAAGCACGTGCAGTTTGCTTCGATCCGCAGAGAGAAGCTTGGGGTCCACCAGAGACTCCAGCGTGTCCAGGAGGACCGGCTCCAGGTCGCTCAGTCTGGTCTGGAGAGCATTCACCTGAGGCACACAGATAGGAAAGGCAAGTTTATTTGTATAGCACAGTTCATACCCTGGGCAACTCAAAGTGCTGAACAGAACAAGATAGAAACACTCACACAAGGCATTCAAATCACATATAATCAATACAGATACAGTTTAACAAGAACTAGCCTCTGTTTTTCACCAGTGTTGAAATGTTATGTCCACCCAGGGCAAGAGTCCAAACTCACCGAAACACATGATGAGAAACTTGTCTTAGTTCGTTATAATGTGGGTCTCTCTCTCGCTCTGCTCTTTCTGCTCGGTCTCTCTCTCCCTCTGCTGTGACAGAAGACTAAACTAAACTAAGACTAGTCTAAACTAAACTTGAAAGTGGGCCGTTTGCTTTAACCTTTTTATTTTGTCATGTTCCTGAATGTGGTGAAAAGCCGATGCAGGTCTGAACAACACATTTTCTTCTGTGTGTGCTTTATATTTTTCACGTGTTTTAACTGTTGATTCTCTGATCTGTGTTGGTGATTTCAATGGTTTTGTTAAGTCCCCTGAGATGACTATACAAGAGGGCTATACAAGAATAAATTGTATTGTATTGTATTGTAACACGCCAACGTTTCCCACTGTAGAAAAGCCTGGTGTCCACTGACCCTGTGCTGCAGAATGGCCTCCAGAGCCCTGAACTCGAAGGGCAGAGGGTGAGTCTGAGAGCAGAGCTGAGGGGCCAGCTCCAGGACCAGCCAGCGCTCCAGACCCACTCCACGGAAGTCCAGGACCTGCAGAGTGTCCAGGGTCACGATGGCCTTCAGGGCCTGAGGACACAGAACAACAAGAGTACTCTTTAATACTGCTAATACTGCTACTACTGCTACTGCTGCTGCTTCTACTGCTGCTGAGCAGTGTTGGGAGTAACACATTACAAAGTAACGCAATAAACTAACAAAACTACTTTTTCCAGGGAAAATTAAAGTAACGTGTTAACTACTGACAATATAGTAACGTAACGCTGTTTCTTTTTTGATTCCCCGGAGTGAGAGCTGTGCTCATGACAACAACTCCATGTGCACATGCTCTGTGGTGTTTTTGATCAGAAAGAGCATGAAATAAATATCTGTGGATCTTCATAGTAGAACTTCCACAACACATTTAAGAACAGTTCTGTTCAAAGTCAAGCATAAAAACAGTAACACAGAAGAAAAGTAAAGAAGTTACTTTCTTTAGAGAATAAGTTAAGTAACAGGTTACTTTTTAAAAGAGGTAACGAGTAATGAGAAAAGTTACTTTTTAAAAGTAACTTTCCCAACACTGCTAATGAGGACACAGAAGAACAAGAAATGTTTTTAATACTGATACTGAGGAAAGGAAAAAGAACAAGAATAGACATTACTACTACTGCAGTACTACTACTGCTGCTACTACTGTTACTACTATTTCTCAGATGAATATACGTTCTTTACAACTGTGTGGCTGTAAAAAATTTGATATTTAAATTTTCTTTTGGAGTTGTTTGGAGTTGCAACGCAAAATAACATAAGTGAATATTAAATACAATTTAATATTCACTTATGTTATTTTGCGTTGCGTGTTCCTCATCCCTACTGTTCTGTAACTTGTGATGCAACACTGAATCTTTATATTTTAGCAGTTGCAAAATCCATGCTAACCAGTCCTGGACCTTTATTACACAGATCACAACTAAACTAATAATAACTGGTTCTCCTCCTGCTTGTTTGTCTCACTCCGACCTCTCACCGTTCAATATTTGGGAGCAAAGTTTTAAACACGAGTTTCTTCAGGCTTAAATCACTTTTGCTGCTGGACTTTTGCAGAAGCAACAAGAAGGACACCAGGTAACACACTTTGAACTGGAGCAAACTCAGCAGAGAGATGGAGGCGGTTATGAGCTTAAAAGCAGGTTAAAGATGTGGAACTTATATGTACTGGACTTATATACAGTATTTAAATGTGTCCACTGTAGAAAAAAAAAGGTTTATTTGCACACTAAACAAGAGCTATTGGAAAATCTGTTCTCTGTGACATTTAGTACAGTACTCTTATGTGACCACCACAGGGAGAAGTTAAACTTTTAATATTACAACCAGTGGTGGTTAGTTTCAGCTTTGGTGGGGACAAAAATCAATTTGTTTTAAATGCGGCTTTCAAAAAATAGCACAGATTTGTTTTTATCTCTGGCTTCCTCGGTGTTACAGAAATACAGATACAGATGCATTAACATTATTGCCTCAGTATGAGGCGGCTGTGGCTCTGTGTTCTGGGGAGTGTGCTGTGTGTCTACGGGGCCAGGGACAAGGGCTGCCTCAGGTCGGCCTCCACCTGTGACCAGTGCCTCAACGCGGGTCCAGACTGCGGCTGGTGCATGAACCGCAGAGGAGGCTGCAACACCGCAAAGCGCCTGCAGAGGGGGGGCTGTTCCAGAGTATACAACCCCAGAGGAGAGCTAACCATCACCAGGTATGAAGAGTGTAGAGACTGTAGGGTCTGGCCGAGTGCTGATGCAAGGAAACTCAAATAGGCGTTTGCTGTAAGTTACTGAAAGAGCAGGGTTTGAGAAGGATGTGGTGGGGCCGAGCAGGCAATGTTTTGTTTGTTCGTCTTTGTCATTTTTATTTTTATGTACTACAATATGTAAGTTTTGTTGGTAGCAATAGCAGAGTTACCAAATTTTAAAAATGCTAAATATAGTTGTTTAGTCAGTTGTTTTGGCTCATATCTAGTATTAAATCACAATCAAAACACCAGATTCATAACCCATGGATTTTCTAAGCCCAAAATGGTGAGTGTGACGTAAACAATTACTGAGGAGTTTATTCTTCAATGTAAGTCGATAGGAGCCACAACGAGTTGGATCAAAACTTCATCCATGAGCACTTCCCTTGGGGCTTCAATGAGCTACCGGGTTTGCATTGTCCATCTGTAAACAGTTTTTTTAGTGTTGGACGATGACCGGTGTTTGAGTATCAAAGGGGACATTAGTCCCCTGACATGAGTCATTTACAGGGCCTTGAAAAAGTGTCCATACCCATATTCATATAATGTACTTGGCATATTTCTTTAACCATAAAACAAAGATTTGTTTTTCATGTTTTACCATTTTTAAAAAAAAAACAAAAACAAAGTGGCAAACAACTGTATGTATTTGTATCATCTTCACATCCACATTGTCCACCACTGATATTCTGCTCATTCATGGAAGATAATTGTGTTTTATTGTAGAAATGAACCGGCAGATGGACGTTCTATACAACTGGAGCCTCAGGAGATGTCTGTAAGCTTAAGACCAGGGGTAAATCTGCTTTTCCCGATAAAAGTCCGCACACAGGAGCCACTCCTGCAGCTGGAGGCCTCTGGAGCTCCCGAGGGCCTCAACATCACCTTTAGGAAACGGACGGCCACGGACGGTCCAGTCTTTGAGGTAAAAATAAGTTGGTCACAGTTTCTTCAATATTTACAACATATTTGCCCTTCCTTGTAGTTCGTAGAGTTGGGGGGAAAAAAAATTCTGTTCAGTATCGCGATATTTTGTGCACACAATTAAATCGATGCAGTAGAGCAAAGTATTGTGATGTTCAATTATATGTTTCACTTTCATAATTTCCATCTGAGGTTAATGTTCCTGTATGACGTCTGCTTGTTCTGAATATATAAAGAATAAGTAAAGCTGGGAGCTCACTTCATGTGAGAGTCGTCTATTCAGAGAATAATAATGGTCCTTGTCCTGAATGTTCAAGAATAAAGTCTGTTTCTTGTGTAAAACTAAAGAAGCAAGAAGCAGTTTCTGCCACTGTACTCCTTGTAAATGTAACAACCTTGTTCTTTTCTTTAGACGTTTAGATGAATCTCTTGTCTTTGTTAATCCCTTTTTGTAATGAAATGTGCTCTATAAATAAATGTCTTTCTCCTACTGAGATTTAAAAGTGTTTTATTTGTGTTCAGGTGAGTCTGAAGGTGGAGGAATGCCCTCCGCAGAACCAGACAGGGCCCTGGTCTGTCCACATCAGACCCAGTGGGTTTTCACACGGTGCTAAAGTGGAGATAAACGTGGACTGTGAGTAATGAACATAAAATGTAAAATCTTCATTCTAGGGCTGCTTCACTGGTCTTCAAACCAGTGAAGCACCAAATGTTCTGCATGGGTCATTAGACCTGGAAGGGCTATAACTGGAAGTGATATTCTAAAATAATAAGTTATCTTTTCAAACGTGCATACAACAGACAAAAACAATAACAGGCTGCAGTGTGAAAGGGGGATGGATGAAGATTTAGCATTTTTGACCCAACCCAGATTCCAGCCAGCAAACAAAACACGCCCGCCTGTCAAATCAAATAATAAGACATTTGCTGAGCTGCACAGTGGCTGAGTGGTTAGCTTTCTGGCTTCTCAGAGTTTAAACTGAACCAGAGTAGATTTGTAGAGATGGTTCAGGCGTGTGTCATGTGTGAGCAGGTGGCTGCAGCTGTCTGGACCGTCCTGAGCCTCACAGTCCTCACTGCTCTCTCCACGGCACCTTCACCTGTGGCCTGTGCACCTGCGACCCTCTCTACGTCGGTGCCCGCTGCGGGACACATGTATCCAGGTTTATCTCAAGTTTAAAATGCTTTTATGTGTATTTATTATTGTTCTTTCTTCTTTCATTAAGTTCAACTGAACAGTAGTAATGAGTAAAATGTGATTTTTCAAATGGAATCCAAGTCACTCACTGAACAAAATGAGACCAAATGAAACATACAGGAGTGGTCAGAAATAGTTAGATTGTGCAGTTGTATATACTGCCATATCCTTGCTACCACTTGGGTAGTGTGGGGTAAGTGGGGTAAGTGAGTAGAGCTTCAGAGGGCGGGCTTGAATGACCTGATATAGTTCAATAGATCTTTATTTTATGAAAACTAACCTGTCATATGTGCTGCAAGAAGTGATATATTACTATAAATCTATTACTATCTCCTATCCTTCTTTAAAGTCTGGAGGAGGACGCCAATGACCCTGAGGCCCCATGTCGAAAAGGCCCTGGCGCCCCTGTCTGCAGTGGGAAGGGCCTTTGTGAAGACGGATACTGCGTTTGTAATGAACTCGAGAATTCAAGCGGGAGATTCTCCGGCCGCTTCTGTGAATGCAACAACTTTGAATGTCCGCTACGCAATGGCAGGTACACAAGTCTAAAGATTCACAGGTTCAAAGTGTGTAAGGAGTGGATTGACCGAGTGCTGACGTCACCATAGTGTTTGCCAAGCACAAAAGAAGCTGATTTGAACATAAGCTAGTTGGAGCCAATTTTCTTATGTGGGCATTTGAGCTGAAGAGGGAAGTCTGGCCGTCTCTGCTTAGACTGCTGCCCTGTGACCCAGCAACGGATAAAGCGGAAGAAAAAGAATAGATGTTAAAAGTGCCACTGAGCCTGTGTAGTAAACATGTGTTCTGTGTGTCCCAGTTTGTGTGGAGGCCAGGGCGACTGTGAGTGTGGCCAGTGTGTGTGTATGAACGGCTGGACGGGGGACGACTGCGGCTGCTCCATGGACCCTGCTCCGTGCCGCTCTGAGAACCAGCTCATGTGAAGCGGAAGAGGCATCTGTGACTGTGGAGTGTGTGTTTGTGAGGGCCCCTACAGCGGCCCCCTCTGTGAATCCTGCCCCACCTGCTCCAACCGCTGCCAGGACCACTCCAGCTGTGCAGAGTGCAAAGTGTTCCAGACACACAGGTCAGGAGTAGGGCTGAGAATGGGCAAAAATTTGAATATTCGATAGTATTGCAATATTCGTGCAAATTTTCAATATTGTTGTGATTCTTAACATATTGTGATACAGAAAGTTTTTCAATTTGATTCTTTGATGTGCGATTCATGTCACTCATACTATTCACTCAAGACATTAAACACTTAGGAGGGTGGTGCGAAAACGAGATCCTTGAACATTCAGGACACAGGACATTATTATGGACAAGACATAATTATTCTCTGAACCGACGACTCTCACATGAACGTAGAGCTCCCAGCATCACTTACATTATTCAAGTACAACAGACCAGAGTCACAACAAGCAGACATCACAGAGTTACAACAAGCAGACATCATAGAGCCACAACAAGCAGACATCATAGAGCCACAACAAGCAGACATCACAGAGTCACGACATCACAGAGTCACAACAAGCAGACATCATAGAGTCACAACAAGCAGACATCATAGAGCCACAACAAGCAGACATCACAGAGCCACAACAAGCAGACATCACAGAGTCACAACAAGCAGACATCATAGAGTCACAACAAGCAGACATCATAGAGTCACAACAAGCAGACATCACAGAGCCACAACAAGCAGACATCATAGAGTCACAACAAGCAGACATCATAGAGCCACAACAAGCAGACATCATAGAGTCACAACAAGCAGACATCATAGAGCCACAACAAGCAGACATCACAGAGCCACAACAAGCAGACATCACAGAGTCACAACAAGCAGACATCATAGAGTCACAACAAGCAGACATCATAGAGTCACAACGTGTAGACATCATAGAGTCACAACAAGCAGACATCATAGAGCCACAACAAGCAGACATCATAGAGCCACAAGAAGCAGACATCATAGAGTCACAACAAGCAGACATCATAGAGCCACAAGAAGCAGACAACATAGAGCCACAAGAAGCAGACATCAGAGTCACAACAAGCAGACATCACAGAGTCACAACAAGCAGACATCACAGAGTCACAACAAGCAGACATCACAGAGTCACAACAAGCAGACATCACAGAGTCACAACAAGCAGACATCATAGAGGAAAATAAACCTCAGATTTAAATTACCAAAGTAAACTCAGAGAAAATATGTGTGAATCAGATCAAATTTCTCAATACTTTGCTCGTCTGTATTGATTTAATTGTGTGCGCCAACTGATTTATGGGCTTTTTTATTTTATTTTAAGCGTGATGTCACAGTGGCACAATGGCATCATAGTATAATAGAACTGAGACAGAAGCTTTAGATATAAGGGGCGGAGTTACATGTCACAAAGGGACAATTTTGCGATTTTACTTAAGTGGTAAACGCCCTCTATAAGTGTTTCCTCCATGTGCCTCAGGTGTGAGGAGGAGTGTCGGCTCTACACCGTGTCCCTGGTGGACACTGTTGACGATCTTCCGGCTCCGAGGTGCAGAATGTTCAGCCGACAAGACAGCTGTGTTTTCCACTTTTCTTACTCCTCATCTAAACATCTGACTGTGACCAAGTCCAAAGAATGTCCCGGCACCACATAAAGCTTTACCAACACGAGTTAAAGAAGAAATATGAAGAATTATTTTTGGCCATTAAAATCATAATGGCCCTCATTTATGAAACTTGCGTACGGCCAAATCAGGGTGTAAATGAGGCGTAAACAAATGTACACTTTTTGGCAATTAGTAATCTATACGTGGGCGTACGGTACGCACAAACTATACGCAGAGTCTGGAGGTGGTGTACATTTTACATCCATCTCAACCTTCATCACAACACACCAAAACATGCATGGAATTCAAGATTTGGACATCAACAGACATATTCGCACTCTGGCTGCGTTTTCATTGAGCATCCATCCATCCATTTTCTATCCTTTAATCCATTTCTGGGTCAGGGGGGTGGCAATCAGAGATGCCACCCAAGTCTCATAGCACCAGCCCCTCACTGACCCTCTGCAGGTGGTGAGTCCACATTGAGCATCATGTTTCAAAATTTGAATTTGCGCATCAGAAATTGTCTAATGGAAACACGCAATTTACGAATAAGTCACAGAATGTTTGCAGGCGTGGGTTTCATAAATACGCTAGTTTTCAGCTGGGATCTGAGCGGATCTCACTCGTTCATAAATCACACACTGGATCTTGCGTATTTGGAATCGACAGAAAAAATATACATTCTTTTCTGCGCTAGATTCATAAATGAGGGCCAATGAGACCATGTACTTTGTCCATTCATGTTTTACAATGTGACGTATTATCTGAAGGAGAAAATATATGGTGAAAGAAATGTATTGCTTTTATCACTAGTTTCCCCGTGCATGTATGTTTGGCCTCTGTCACATCTTTGGAACATATTTTTCAGACAGAAAAGTGATAAAGAGTGTCATGTATGAATATAAGCGTTCGGTACCCAGCTTTGATGTTTTGTACTTGATTTCATGCTCTGTATTATACTCCTTGTCTTTGTAAATCCAAATCCCATGAAACCTGCCCAATAAAAGGAGACTTCTATCCTCAACTTCAATAAAAATAATAATAATCAATTTGGCTTTGGGACAGAGGTGCCTCACTCCTGATTGGCTCTTTGGTTGCTAAGAAGTTGCTATGTGAGAATTTGACTCGAGATCCAGAGCCTGTTTAAGTTGAGGTAGTTCTCATCGTGCTTCGTTTGACGTTTCAAAAAGGGAAAAAAAATACAAATGTAAACCCAATTTTGTCTCCAGTCTATCTGTCCATGCGAAACTGATTAAAAAACATGAACTTTTTCAGTATCTCAGAGCCCTTAAGTGTCGGCTGGTACCTCCATCCTGATGATGATGCAGTTGTTCCTGGCCGTGAGGCTCGTGCTGTGCTGGAACCGCAGATCTCGCGCCATGAGACTCAGCTCCTGACACAACTCAGTCTTTTTCTTTTCTGGATCAAGAAACAACAAAGCAGCACGTTTAGAGCAATATCTAAAGAAAACCTCATTATTAAATGTTTTTGAGAGCACGACTTACCGAATGTTGTGACATTTCCTTCCTGATCAAACCGCATCTGTAAGAAAATTAATAAGAGTTTTTAGGGCGAGGTTAACTGGGGCAACAGTGGGAGAGGTTGGGGGGTTGTTTGAAACTGTTGGAGCAATATAGACACTTTCTATTCTAAAAGTCAGGCCTCTTTGCTTTCTTATTTTTGACAATCATACAGAGGTTTATTAATATAAATAATAATACATCGGTTTTATAGGGTACTTTTTTGGACATGGAAGGGCGCTTCACAAGGTCATCATTCATTCTCTCCAAACACAGTGGTGACTCCTACAGAAGCCACATCTGCCCTGGGGCACACTGACAGAAGCGAGGCAACCAATATGTGCCATCAGCCACTCCCACCATCACCACCAACCATTCACACACACACACACACACACACATACCAGACTCATTCTAATGTGGGAGAAGTGTCTTGCTTAAAGAGCGACTAAACACCTGTGACCAGCCTTACTCCGCCGATGTGAACATTAGAAATTTTTCTCTTAAAAGGGCGTTGCCTGGAGGACCAAGGGACAAGAAGTGGGGCTTAGAGTTGGGCGTGGTCTGGGCTGTGATTGACAGCTCACTTGTCACACGAAAAAAACCAGACAGTTGTCATTACTGCGTAAAGCAATAGTTTACACACCAGAAAGTCTCATTCCACCCTTGTTTGCATACTAAGATAATTGTAGAGCTACACACCTGAACCTAAGCCACAGAATTATCTCAGCAGCAGTGATTGTCAATTCATGTAATCTAATTTTAATCTATGTTTAACAATAAACATAGTTATGCAGTTTATGAGTTAAAAAAAAAGTACACAGCTACAGTTTAGCACTTTACTGCCGCCTACTGTAGCACTTGGTGATCCCAGGGTCTCCCATCACTAACCAGGTTGTGCCCTGGTCTGACGGGATCCGTCTTTCACCTGCAGGTTTGGCCACGTAGAAGGACATTAAGAAGTCCTTGGATTTTCGACACAAGAGCCAGGGAAGATATGACATGAAGCAACTTTAGTTTGATGTTTCTCTTACCACAACAAAAGTAGGGGCCACAGTGGAGGGGGAAGCTTCGGACACGGCCTGACGAACAGGGCAGACTGTGGGGAGAGATTAGGTTAAAGCAACATTGGACTTGCTCAAGAACAATTACACATCTGCTACTTGTGTCCCTGAGAATATATACGTTTTAGAATCTGATATCATGTATTAAAGTAGAAAATATGATAAAATCCGTGTTCATGGATCTAAAAAAGTTGCTTCTATCACTAGTTTTCACATGTGTTTTGGCCTCTGTCTCATTGAAATCACATTTTAAAGACAGAAATGTGAAATCACCTCTCAGAACCAAGAAGTCAAATAGTGACTCACAGGGATCTTTTTTTGTACACAAAAGATAACGTGTTATAACATTTTATTTTTGCAACGAATTGCATTAATCATGGTGAGCTACCGCAGCTTTACATATTGTTTTGCTTGTAATATTCTTCAGTGGATTTGAACTTTGAAAATATTCCACTCTACCGGGCTCGACTCTACTGGGCTCGACTCTACCCTACCGGGCTCGACTCTACCCTACCGGGCTCGACTCTACCCTACCGGGCTCGACTCTACCCTACCGGGCTCGACTCTACCCTACCGGGCTCGACTCTACCCTACCGGGCTCGACTCTACCCTACCGGGCTCGACTCTACCCTACCGGGCTCGACTCTACCCTACCGGGCTCGACTCTACCCTACCGGGCTCGACTCTACCCTACCGGGCTCGACTCTACTCTACCGGGCTCTACCCTACCGGGCTCGACTCTACCCTACCGGGCTCGACTCTACCCTACCGGGCTCGACTCTACCCTACCGGGCTCGACTCTACTCTACCGGGCTCTACCTACCGCTACCGGGCTCGACTCTACCCTACCGGGCTCGACTCTACCCTACCGGGCTCGACTCTACCCTACCGGGCTCGACTCTACCCTACCGGGCTCGACTCTACCCTACCGGGCTCGACTCTACTCTACCGGGCTCTACCCTACCGGGCTCGACTCTACCCTACCGGGCTCGACTCTACCCTACCGGGCTCGACTCTACCCTACCGGGCTCGACTCTACTCTACCGGGCTCTACCCTACCGGGCTCGACTCTACCCCTACCGGGCTCGACTCTACCCTACCGGGCTCGACTCTACTCTACCGGGCTCGACTCTACCCTACCGGGCTCGACTCTACCCTACCGGGCTCGACTCTACTCTACCGGGCTCTACCCTACCGGGCTCTACTCTACTCTACAGTTTCAAGTAAGGCCACACATCCCAATGGCCTGATTCTAGAGAGCTGGTTTCAAAAAAGTACACAATATGAAAAAAAAACATAACTGCACGGCGGTGTTGAATAAAATACATTTTGGAGAAACTTAGCCGTGCAGAGTTTTATCTTTTATCATCTGTAGTACCATAAGCTAGCATCCTACCCACAACAAACCAGTATCCAATGGGAATGCCTTGGGTTGGGTTGGGTTGGGTTGGGTTGGGTAGAGTAGGTTGAAACAGTGGCAGCGCTCACAGAATGAATAGTGACGCATTACGTAAGTTAAATACACGTATGTATTGTGTAGTTTGTATACATTACCAGACCATGCAGCTCCAACACTTTGGTCAAAACACTTTCTTTGATATCGAGTCCTGCACCATCCCAGCTTATTTCCATATAAAGTGCCATATTTTTGTTTGGAAGCACTAAGGAGCAAAGTTCTAATCCCACCCAGAGTCAAAAGTCTGGAAAAACGCTGTGGATACAGGTTTAAAGAGGGTATGAACATGTTTAAACACGGAGAGCAGCCAAACAGCATCTTCACGGTGCACTGAGAAGCAGTAACAGCGACTGTAGAATGATGCTGCTTCTGTTTGAGGTCCAATGATCCACTGCTCCTTGGTTAAACATTGCTTAAAAAGTGGTTACATCCAAAAGTCCTGGTCCATTTTGACACCACGCTGCTGTTTACATGCCCTTGTGTTAGTTCCATGCGCCGTGTTTTGGCTAGCTGGCAATGCTACATGTGCTGGTTTGCTAACGTGTGGCTAAAAACAAACATTTTCCTATGATTTGGAAACGAAACATGAGCGGATATTATTGCAAATGTCAAACACATGAATGCTTCACGGCAGGAGAAGGGTCCATCATGCATCGCGTTATTTTTTCCCCCCAATGCAGTTCTGCCAAAACACTTGCAGTTTATGAATCCACAAAAACAACACATCGTCACTTATTCCATTTGTATTACTTATCATTGGAAAATTTAAGAGGAATTTTACGTTATGTGAAGGGAGCAAGTAGTATTAGGAACAGTACACTATGTGAGCCTTAGCAAAACTGCGCTTGGGAAAATAAATGGCAGACTTGACAGAAGCAAAAAACATTAAATTACGTAAAATTAAATAAATTAAAACAAATATGTTACTAATGAAAAAAAGCTTAGATTATGACACAAACAAAATAATTATTTCGAAAATAATGTGTTATCATTATTATTAGTATTATTATTGTTGTTGTTGTGTTGATAATGTTAATAAATAGTTAAATTAAAATGTATATAAAATTAGTATTATAAAATGCATAGAATAAATACAATATATTAGATAAATTAAATAGAATAACAAATATATAAACATATATACAGTCATAAATAATACAATAGACTTCAATAGATGAAGATGAATGAAGTAGATGAACCAATAATCATTAATATCATTTTGAGAAAGTTATATTTACACATTGCCCAGCTGCCCCAGCATTGTCCTCCTCTCCCCCTCACCTTCCTCCCTCCCTCCTCTGGGATGCTGCACAAAGCGGAAGGATGCTGCAGCACAGCCGCGCTCAGCTCTGATCTCTCCTGTTCGTTGTTGTTTCTTTGGCTCCATCTCTTCACCCATGTTTCCCTCGTGCTGTCCCGGTCCCTCGGCGGTTGGTGTCCCCGGGGACGATGCCCCGAAGCGCCGGTCCTGGACAAAGCTGCTCCTGGGCGTGTTCGCGGTCTACATGCTGCATAGCGCCTGGCTACTCTACACGTTCCTCCACAATAAGCCGTGTGACGGTGGAGAGCAGTGCATCCGATCCTACCTGAGCGCACGACCCAGACTGCAGGTACATCTGCACCAGTCCATCTGCACCAGCACCAATGCATCACCTCCATATCATCATCTAATAATACATTCTGCAGCTACAGTGTTGGAAAGTAACTCAATACAAGAGGGGAGACCAGGGTTAGTTTTCACATTTATAACAATGATCTATATTTGCAGAATGTACTTCAGTGCAAGAAAGAAGGGTTAGAGTGATGCATTATTTTTGGCCATTCAAAAATACATTAAGACATTTTACTTTGTCATGTCATGTTTTGGAATGTGAAATTGATTGAAAAAATGGTGGTAAACAATTTATGTTTCTATATGTTCTCTTTGCGACCACCAGAGGGAGTTGTAGCATTTGTTTTGTATTTTTACACATTTGTAAATTACTGTCTGCAAACACAGTCATGCATATACACAGAAATGACCAAAACTACTTTTTTCTGCCTTTGAATACAATGGAATCTTTAACCATAATATAACATTGTTTCTCATCCGTCAGAGACCTGGAGTTGTTTTTAGATTCATCCACGCTAATACCGGGAACTTGTAGCTCCTGTCTCGGTAACCAATATGATGTCTTTGTACCACTAAGACATCACACTCAGAGCACTTTTCTTTACAATCACATGTCTGTGTTTGCACTCCTCCCTCTGTTGGTGGTACAGGGAGTTACAGACAGAAAGTGTTTTTTACCCTTCATTCTTCCCTGTTATTTTCTATTTATTATTTCCCTGTATTGTTATTTCACATCCAAAAACATGAATTTAAATAGTAAAGAGTGTCATGCTACTTAACTCATTGACTGCTAGCCGTTTTTGATTATTTCACTGATTTTTCAAGACCCACAGAATAATGTGTGCTATCACTATGTGAAAAATGAAACCAGATTCTGAAAGACTGGACTGTCCACTTTCATCAACAAAAGCAAGTTGGTTTCAGGCTAGTTTTGTTCTCCTGTGATCCCCAGTCGAGTAGAGGGAAGTTTGACAGATATCGCTGGTCTCAGACAAATACGTCAATGGCAGTCAATGGTTAATATATACAGTCTATGGTTAAAGTAATACATAATATATTTCCTCAGCTGGTTTAGTCGTATATGGTTTCATTTAGCGGAGGGGAAAAATCCATTCTGTTCATTATTGTGATATTTGGAGCTCTGAAAAAAATTGAGAATAAAAAAAACATTCAATACAATGTATTGGGTGATTACATTTAACAGTAATCTGTTTCACTTTCATGTTTCTGATGAGTCTGATCATCACATTTGCATATTACCACAAGGTGGCGCTTGTTGCGGTGCTTTGTTTTCGTCCATTCATTCAACAACTCATCAAGTTCAAAGGATAACGGTTTTGCACACCTCGGGTTCAGTCTTATTTTCGTCCATTTTTGTAATGCCTTTGAATAATATGAGGAAATAATCACAATATATCGCTGAATCAAATCACAATACTTGATATATCACAGAATCAGGATTAGGGTGTGGCTAACCACACCCATAGGTTATAAATCTCCAACGCGCGGCCCGAGAATTCATTCCCTGAAGAAGTCCGCTAGGTTGAGGACGAAACGTCGGGAAAACTTGCTAAGAAGTACAGATGATGGGTGAGAAACCTTCCTTTGCATATCACAGAATGTTAAGAATCGCAATAATATTGAATTTTGTCCAAAATATTGCAATACTATCGAATCGTCACATTGTTGCCAATTCACATTCCTAATTTCATATTTGTACAAAGTGGAGTGATGTGCTCGTATCTGGCCCATAGTTCTTTTCTTGGTCTGATGAAAAGTCTGTTCTTTTGACAAATAGAGTGCAGCCTGAGGAGCTTTCTTACATTACCCACTTACAGCCCTCTGCTTCACACGACTAAAGCCTGAGACTCTGACAGGGCCGTAATCTAACCCAAACACCCATAACATTTATTACATTATAAACAGAACATTAATGATGCTTTGTATGTCACTGCAATAACAAGTCTTTCTTTTGGTCCAGTTTTGGTTTAATTTTAATATTTAATTTCCTCCAAGATTTCCAGTAATCATAGAAATCATTGATGCATCGATGTCTCACTGCACACACGCATTAATATATTACTCATTCATATACTTTCATGCAACACTTTGGTAGATTAATGCCCTGAAACAGCTGGAAATGCAAAAGTGAAAAACATTTTCAGACAAATCATGTTCAGAAAAATCAGAGACTGCAGTTTTCATGTTTGCCATTTCCTTGGTTTATAAACACCACTTAAATACATTTTTGTTTGGACATTTTGTTACTCTTCACTGCGTAAAGCCAATCTAAAAACGCCTGAAGTGGTCTTTTCACTTTTCAATCTGTAAATTATGGACAAATCGCCTTGACAATGGGTATTTAAGAATGAGTCTGGTGAATGAATAATGACATGTGAAGCATCTTTGAGTGTTCAAATAAGCGCTATACAAAACAGATGCATTATTATTGTTATTATTATTTATGAAGCATTTATTAGTCTTTATTCTACATGGCCTTATTCAACGTCTAACGCAATATACCAACTGACACTATCACATGTGGGTTAGTGCGAGGGTTCACTAATTCTTCTGCAAATTCTTTCCACAAATATAACAGTACAGATGTAGCGTGGAAGTAGTCCATGTTCAGACTTTAATCCAGGACGGTCTAAGGACAGTTTCTGCACAGTGGTCATCCCGCTCCCTCTGGCCCAATGGCTCTATGTGTTTGTTATTATTGCTGTGTTTGAACCATACTGTTGGCTTGTCGGGTCTGTTGTTGGTGAATCCTTTTGTAAAATCCTCCGAGACGACTGCGGTTGTGATTTAGGGCGATACATAAATACATTGAATCGACTCGGATTGAACGGCTGGAGTGAGCAGACTGTTAAACTGGGACAGTATGGAGCAGTTTCACAGAATACGACTGACGTGTCCCATTTTTTAAAGGACAAGTCCCATGTGACCCATTTAACAACCATTTACAGTGGAGAAATTGCATTGAAAGTTGTGTCTTAGATAAAAGTCCCAGTATTGGACTTTAATGGTGACCTCTGTGTTTCCAGCTCAGCCTGTTCACGTGTCTCGTCCCGGACAACAGCCAGCTGCACCTCGCTCTGAAGATCGACCCGTTTGATCCTCAGTCCTCGTATGAAAGGTGAGGAAGGAGAAATGTGCTGGCGTCACATGAACGCAACACAGTGCACAAAACACATTATTTTTTCTGCTGTGAGACAGACACAAAAGATGTTGAACATGGAAATCGACTTAAATTTCAACAGCCACATCAAATCAGCAACATCAGCAGCTTTTGACTATCTTAAGACATTGCCAGAATAAAAATATGTCTAAGGACTTGAAGTTTCTTATTCTGCATTTGTCTCCAGTGATAGACTATTGTAACACCTGCTCACTGTCTGACTCGAACCAGGAAGTATGATCACATTAGTCCAGTCCTCAGGTCTCTGCACTGGCTTCTTGTGGCTTAGAGAATAGACTTTAAAACAGCTCTGTTTGTTACAAGTCTCTCCATGGCCTCGCACCAAAGTACATCTGAGACATGTTGGTGCCATATGAACCAACTCTGAGGAGCACAGGGACTGGCCTCCTGCTGGTGCCCAGAGACAGGACTAAACATGGAAAGGCAGAAATTTCTAAAAATCTGGAGCTAAAGCCTTCCTGAAAATGTGAGACACTCTTCTTCTTCTGCTATGTTCAAAACCAGGTTAAAAATTGTTCTGTTTAGCTGCAACAACTGAACGATTTTATCTTGTTTTAATGGTGATTATTGTTTTAATGCCTCGTAAGATTGTTTTGTTCAGCACTTTTACTATAGCCTTCTGTATGATTTGTGCTATGCTAATAAACTTGCCGTGCCTGCTGCGTTCTTGTTGCAGACAGGTGATGGTGCAGGTGCCAGAGGAGACTCGCTCAAACGGGAGCCTGTTTGCGGTGGTGTATGTGCACAGAGCAGGAGCCTCTCCGCTGGAAGACTCCTCTGAAGTCCACTCCACCACCAAACTCACCACCTACCACAGCGCCGCCCCGGAGGACGAGGTGGGGAAGGACAGGGAGGGACAGGAGAGGACCCAGAGAGATCAGAGGGAAACACTGGTCTATCCCGTTCTCTCTCTAGTCTTTCTCTAGCCTCTCTGGTCCCTCTCCAGTCTCTCTCGGTCTCTCTTTAGTCTCTCTGGTCCGTCTGGTCTCTCGCTCTTGTCTCTCTCTTGTCTCTATCTTGTCTCTCTCTGATCTGTCTCTAGTCTCTCTGGTCTCTCTCTGGTCTCTCTCTGGTCTGTCTCTAGTCTCTCTGGTCTCTCTCTGGTCTCTCTCTGGTCTGTCTCTAGTCTCTCTGGTCTCTCTCTGGTCTGTCTCTAGTCTCTCTCTGGTCTCTTTCTGGTCTCTCTCTGGTCTCTCTCTGGTCTGTCTCTAGTCTCTCTCTGGTCTCTCTCTGGTCTCTCTCTGGTCTCTCTCTGGTCTGTCTCTAGTCTCTCTCTGGTCTCTCTCTGGTCTCTCTCTGGTCTCTCTCTGGTCTGTCTCTAGTCTCTCTGGTCTCTCTCTGGTCTCTCTGGTCTCTCTCTGGTCTCTCTCTGGTCTGTCTCTATCTCTCTCTCTTGGTCTCTCTCTGGTCTCTCTCTGGTCTGTCTCTAGTCTCTCTGGTCTCTCTCTGGTCTCTCTGGTCTCTCTCTGGTCTCTCTGGTCTCTCTCTGGTCTCTCTCTGGTCTGTCTCTAGTCTCTCTCTGGTCTCTTTCTGGTCTCTCTCTGGTCTCTCTCTCTCTGGTCTGTCTCTAGTCTCTCTCTGGTCTCTCTCTGGTCTGTCTCTAGTCT
Organism: Knipowitschia caucasica; assembly: GCA_964034765.1. Lineage (NCBI taxonomy): Eukaryota > Metazoa > Chordata > Actinopteri > Gobiiformes > Gobiidae > Knipowitschia > Knipowitschia caucasica. Next base: position 40,979,699 of record OZ035829.1, read on the forward strand.
CTCTCTGGTCTCTCTCTGGACCTTGCTGTCTATATAAGAATTAAAGTTGACGTTTGTTAAGACCTTTTTATTTCGACACATTTTTGTCTTTCCTGTGGTGAAAAGCAGACACAGATCCAAACAACACGCAAACATTTCCCACTTTTGTCGCGGATTCATTTCACCACAGGTCAAATAGACAGGTCAGCAGTGGAATCAATGGACTTGACCTCAGACTCACGTAGTGACGTCTCTGGTAATTAACGAAAAAGCAAAAATAATACAGTTATTTATTATTGTTTCTTGTGTTGTTGTTGTATCGTAGGGTTTGTTTTCCCGCCAGAGGAGGCCGAGCCGCAGAGCCAGACCCGTGTCCCACTGGAGACCACACCTCTCTGTGTCCATGATGTCGGAGATCTTCTCATTCAACAAAGGAGGCGTTCCCAGTGACGTGCGGCGCTTCATGAGGGTGTAAGGCAATCATTGGGTATTGACTCCTGATTCTTTTAAGTTACCAACATGTACCTATTTTACAATAAGAAATATTTGTGAATATCCTCTTCATCTATCTATCTATTATGACCATAACCTGATTTTTAAGTCATTTTAATTTGATATTGGCTTGTTTCTACAGATCTAAGAATGAAAGGCAGGTCACGTACCTCCCTCTGCTGCTGGTGAACGAGCTCAGCTTCAGGGTCCGAGACCTCATGGTGAGAATCTGTACGCACTCACAGCTGTATTGCACTGAGAAGGTCTCTCCCTGGTCTCTTCCTGTTCTTTCTCTGGTCTCTCTCCCTGGTCTTTTTCTGGTCTCTTTCCCTGGTCTCCCTCTGTTCTCTGCAGACTGGAGGCTGGTCTATAGGTCCATAAAGGAGTCCAGAGTTTTATGTCACTGTGTGTGTGTGTGTGTGTGTGTGATGCTTGAGTCTTTATCAGTGGCTCCTGCCTCTGGTCCTGACTCTGGTCCTGACTCTGGTCCTGACTCTGGTCCTGCCTCTGGTCCTGACTCTGGTCCTGACTCTGGTCCTGCCTCTGGTCCTGCCTCTGGTCCTGACTCTGGTCCTGACTCTGGTCCTGCCTCTGGTCCTGACTCTGGTCCTGACTCTGGTCCTGCCTCTGGTCCTACCTCTGGTCCTGCCTCTGATCCTGACTCTGGTCCTGCCTATGGTCCCGACTCTGGTCCTGCCTCTGGTCCTGACTCTGGTCCTGCCTCTGGTCCTGCCTCTGGTCCTGACTCTGGTCCTGCCTCTGGTCCTGCCTCTGGCCCTGCCTCTGGTCCTGCCTCTGGTCCTGCCTCTGGTCCTGCCTCTGGTCCCGACTCTGGTCTCGACTCTGATCCTGCCTCTGGTGCTGCCTCTGGTCCCGACTCTGGTCTTGACTCTGGTCTCTGCAGGAGCTGAACAGCAGCTCGGTGCGTCTCCCTCTGAGTCTGTCGTACGAGGGCATCTCCCTGAGGAGGTTCAGGTTCCTGCTGCAGCTCCAGGACATGGTCTACTCCCTGCGACAGTTCGGTGAGAGACTTTTTATTCAATGTATCACAACAGTAGTTATCTCAAAGGACTATACAAAGCTGCCGATTCGCCAACACAGATCAGAGAATCAAACAGCCAAAGCATGGCCTGGGTACAGTTATTCTTAGATTTGAACTGCTCTTTGTTTGGGTCTGGTCTTGATCTGGGTCTGCTTTTGGTCTGGGTCTGGTCTTGGTCTGGTTTTGGTTCGGCTCTGGTCTTGGTTTGATTCTGGTCTTGGTTTGGGTCTGGTCTAGCCTGGTCGTACCACACCATAGTACAAATGACATTTCGTACTAATCTTCTATCTTCTGGCAGAGATACGTCACTTTCTTATTGTCTGTTCATTTGTTTCCGTTTGCAGGTTTCACAGAAGAAAACATCGATGAGATCAAAGAGACTCTGGTGGGGTCCAACCTGTGGCTGCTGGTGCTGACGGCGCTCATCACGTCTCTGCAGGTGACGCACACTTTTATGTGTTTGTTACTCCAGGAGAAACAACTCATGGAGATTCAATTTAAAATAGAAAATACAATATAATCTTCAGACTACAACAGCAAACTCAGGATATAGGACTCCAATTCAGAAATGTGTTTTAAATTTAAGTTTAGTTCTGTTTTCTTAATGAGACTTAATGAGGTTATTTTACTATTTTCAATTCATCCAAAGCAAGGGGCCCCAACCATAGACTGTATTTCGAAGGGCTATGCTAACCCGCTAGCTCAGTCAGGGGGTGCGCTCAAATGTTTGGGGGGTGTCTACATTGTCTCTTGCATTGATGCATGTTGGTTGTGCCCAAGTTTGTGTCCAAAATTTAAATATTGTGAACAAATGAGACAACAACCGGCCGTCTTCATCTTATTAAAATACAATTGTGTGTGTGCAGTTGGTGTGTGAGTTCCTGGCTCTCAAGAACGACATCAGTTGGTGGATGGGGAAGAACAGCATGGCTGGCGTGTCCAGAAAGACCGGTCTGAGCTCTATTTAACTTTAATATTATCTGTGTCCTCCAGCTCTACTCTACTTTACTCTACTCTACTCTACTCTACTCTACTCTACTCTACTCTACTCTACTCTACTCTACTCTACTCTACTCTACTCTACTCTACTCTACTCTACTCTACTCTACTCTACTCTACTCTACTCTAAACAGTTCTCTGAGAACTGCTGTTGTTACAGATTTTCCATTGAATATAGGTTGAACCTTGACCTTTACCCATTTCTAACCTTTGCCTTAACCGTAGCATGATTGTTGCTCTGAAATATGTTTCTCTCAGTCCGGGACAAAATACCAACATTTTAGTGAGTCTCGTTCTTTCATAAGCCCTAACGTACAGTTCGTAGTTACTTTTGTAAACAAGTGCAAATGTGCAAATGTTCAAGTTGTATTAATACTTTTGCAACCCACTAAATTATATGATATTGTCTTGCATTATCTTACATTTTACTCTATTGTGTTCTTCCAGTTTTGTGGCGCAGTCTGAGCACGCTGCTGATCTTCATGCACCTGTTGGAGGAGACCAGCCTCCTGGTGCTGATCCCCATCGCACTGGGGGCCTTTGTGGAGGTAAACATATGAAACATACATTATTTACTCATTTAGAGCAACAACGTGTGCAAATACTGACGGTTCTCACTAAGTATCTTTGTAAAGCTAGAATTTAGCATAAGTACTTAGTGAGAACCGTCATTTTCGAGGACTCACTTCAGCATTGCTCCCAAACCGGTCTGCCCACTCTGCACCCAGTCTACATGGGCCTGCTAATGATAGCCTTGTGATGCTTTCAAAGGCGTCTTGTAACTTTGCCTCAACCATCACACTTTGAAGAGTGATTGTGAACACACCTTAGTCACATGCAGTCACACATCATCTTGTTTCTTTGAGCGTTTGATTTTCACACAACTGCAGCAGCTCAAGTCTATTCATTTACACGGCTTTTTTCTGTATGCAATATTCTGGATGTATTGTTTGGATTTTTTTACCTATGGGCCGTATTATATTGTGTCCTTAATAAAGATTGATAATAATAATAATATATCAAAAATAGATAATGGTTTATTTAAAGCTGCATTACCTGACTCTATTTTTGTATTCATTACGAAAATTCAATCCATATCCGTGTAATGCATTGGGACGTCCTTTTGAAGAAAAAGTTGCGCAGATATTTTCGATCGAGTTTTTGTGAAACAAGGAAGAGAATGTTTTTTTCGGGTCCAGATTGTGACCAATCACAGCGGACCCCCACTTTCTTGAGAAAGCTACAGGTCTCTCGTTAGCACAGACAGCTGAGGTAAACAAGCGGCGGAGCTAACCTGAAGCTTCCCGTGTCTTCGTTACCGGTTACTGCTAACACAGCGAAACAACCGTCCAAAAGAAAGTCTCGTCCTCTCCGCGCTTCCCGGTTCTATCATTCTATGGTCACGCCATCCACGCTCAAATGTGCGATCCAGATTGTGAGGCGTGAGCTCCGTATACATTTAGCACATGAGCACAGGCTTCGAACATTTCTCAAAGTGAGTCAGTGCAGCTGGTTTTTCACACTTCAATCAACACACGAGTTTACATGCTTCTTGATCAATAGAAAGAAATCGGAGGAAGAGGATTGAGTTCTTACTAGTGCTTTGTAAACTTTGTGAATACTAGTGCTTCACCTTCACCAAACTCCTGATGTCTCTGCTTCAGGTCTGGAAGGTTTTCAAAGTCTACAAGATCCAGCTGCAGTGGAACGGTCTGACTGTGAGTGCTCAGACTTCACACACATCCAGACCCTTTTTCTCACCGCTCTCTCTCTCTCATGTTCAGGTCAGCAAGATGGACGAAGACGAGAAGAAAACCGTGGAATACGATGCGCAGGTACGTGTTTTATTTTTATTTTTTTTAACTCATTGACTGCCAGCCTATTTCAGAACAGGTACTCCCATATTGCCAGCCATTTCTGATGATTTTTACTGATTTTTCAAGACCCACAGAATATTGTGTACTATGACTATCTGAAATCCAATATCAGATTCTGAAAGAATGGACTGTCTACGTTCATCAGCAAAAATAATTTTGGTTCTAGCTTGTTTTGTTCCCCTGTAATCCCCAGTTGAGTAGAGGGAAGTTTTACTGAAATCACCAGAAAGCTGAGAAAAAAGAGGCACCACATGTGCAGCTAGCTGTTTTCAAACCATTCATAGAGAAATGCTGCCACCTGCTGGCTCGATAAAATATGGTCTCTAACCCTAACCCTAACCCCAAACATATTAGATACAATAGACATCTGGGAATAGCGGGCAATGGCGGTCAATGAGCTGGGATCCCTTGAGTTCAACCACCACAATGGATCTATGGAATAAAATCTGTGTTATTAGTGCCACAAACTGGTTCGAGGTTTGGACAAAAATGGAGTCCACACAAAAAATACGAATAGGATGTTTATTTAAAAGGCTGCTACTGCAAGGTGAGGGGCCTCCATTGGCTTCTTGAGGCCGGTCCCACCCATCTTCAGGTGCTGCTAGTCCCAATCAGCTCTCCCATTGGCTGGTTCCTGGAAGAAGGAGAAAGCCAGCAGCAGCACACACACACTGGGGTCGTCACACATAGTTCCTGGCTCTAGAACAGTTTGCCCCTGTACCTCTGTCATATCTTTGGGTGGTACAGTGGTTAGTGCTTGTATTTCACAGCAAGGAGGTCCTGGGTTTCGATTCCACCTCCAGACCTTTCTGTGTGGAGTTTGCATGTTCTCCCTGCTTCTGTGTACGTTTCCTCCAGGTGCTCCGGTTCTCTCCACCACTGAAAACATGTACAGTAAGATAAGATAAGACAGACTTTATGGATCTCACACTAGAGAAATGTACATGTCACATTTGGTATAGATAGAATCACTCAGAATGTGCAAAAAGGTTAAAATATAGTCTGTTCAGGATATAATTGTCTAGAATGAAAAAAGCAGTGCAGGTGTTTCAGTCCTAGTGACTTAACTATTGTAAAGTGCTTTGTGATTCTGGTCTGTGAAAGGAGCTCTATAAATAAAGATTACTTACATATTTTCGATCAGCTTTTTCAGACGGAAAATCAAAAAGGGGAGGACCTCGCTCACTCGGCCAATCAGCTCTCAGCCCAAAGAGCCTTTCATACTTTTGCGCCATATTTGATTTAGTCCAAAAAGGTTTAGAAAATCGATAATTAACGTAGACCATCAGACAAAACAACCGATCAAGTGCGTTTGACGCCTGGGGTACGTGAATGATTTAACACTTGACAGGTTGTACTCATAATGTATCTCCAGAGAGCACAGGGCAAAGAGGTTGGGGACCACTGGTGTAAGTGACAAGAATGTGGACAAAAGCTGAGAAAAGTATTTTTTCTCAGCTGTTTCCCATTCTACAATATGACATGCCAAAGTGCCCACTCTCAAGATGTGAGATTTTCATGTCAAGTCATCAATAAATGGCCCTAATCTGTCCAAAGGTGTTAATAAAACATGCTCTTTTCCAATAATTCTTTAACTGATAACAGTAGTTCAGAGATATTTGTATTTCAACATTAGTTTTACAGCCCCTAAATCTTTTCATTTCCATGTCCCACCCTCCACCTTTTGACCAATCAGAAAGTCTGTGATCCGGGTTGCCAGAACTCGCAGCATCGAGCTAATCTCACTGGTAAAGTAACATGTGGTGCAGAACTAAAAAAGGTCTCGTTCTGAATCTCAAATCATTAACGACAAAAGAAGGAATAAAACCAAGATTTCTCTTGTCTGTTCAGATATTATGGTCCCAGCTGGATTCGTCTGCATATCTGGCAACCTGTCAGGGAGTAGTAGAGGTTGCAGTACCACTTTTGGCCAGATTTTTAGAGTCTGAACTAAACATGGGGGAGGCGGCATTTCAGATTTTTGCAGCTCTGTTCAAATCCAGGTTAAAAATAGTTCACTCTTTTTATGTACTTTTTAATGTACTGTGATCATTTATGATTTATTTATTTGCCATACAAATAAACTTACCTCAATAACCTGAAATAAAGCTGATGTCTGTACCTTCTGGTGTCCGCAGGCCTCACGATATCTGTCCTACCTGGTTTATCCTCTGTGTGTGAGTGGAGCCATCTTCTCTCTGGTTTATTTGCGACAGAAGAGGTGAGATAATAAAACACATTTGGAATAAAGTGACATTGAGTTGATTTTAAAACGGTTTTTCTCATGTTTCCAGTTACTTCTCGTGGCTGCTGAACACACTGGTGACCGGTGAGGAGAGGATTTCATGATTATAATGTATTGTTATGTTTCTAAATGATCAGAAATGGTTTGAAATTCAGGATTTTGTTTTTATTTCCTTTTTTGCTTCAGTTTGGCTTAATGCAAAACATTCATTTTTATTATGTATTTGTTTTTAAATATGAGCCGGTTTGGTGCCATGAAACCAGTTTATGTACGTTTTGATGGCACTTTAAATGTTCATTCAACTTAACACAATGTTATTTTTCCGTTTTGATAATAATATCTTTGTGAGTGGGCGGAGTTTTGGCTTTTGTTTATTTCATAGTGATGTCATCATCCAGAACCAGGAAGTACAATTTTAGATCCAATGAAAACATGTCAAACTGGGAAAAAGTAATTGAGGAAATATAATTATATATTTTTTTATTTAACCATTTTACAACCAGAAACAGACCTGGAGCTGTGTTTAGAACCATCCACGCTGATATTAGGAACTTCTGCCACAAACATGTAGCTCCGCCCCTTCTGTCTGAAAGCTCCCGTCTCAGTCCTGTAATAGTATGATGTCATTGTACCACTATGACATCATACTCACTACTAAAACATGTACAATAGGTCTGGCCTGTGCCTCCTGTACGTGAGCTGCTCCATCTCTGTGAGGAGTGAGACAAATACTCACAACAAATTGTAAAGTGCTTTGTGACTCTGTGAAAGGCGCTGTATAAATAAACTTTAAACGTGTGTCTCTTCAGGTGTGTATGCGCTCTGCTTCCTCTCCATGGCTCCTCAGCTCTTCATCAATCACAAGGTTTTTTATTGTAATTTATATTCACATGGATAATTATTGTCTAGCTTTAATTGAACCCTGTGTCGTCTGCAGCTGCGGTCTGTGAGCCACCTGCAGGGGGCGGTGCTGGTCTACAGGGTGAGTACAGGCACATTGTAGATCACTTTTTGAGTCACTATATCAGGGGTCTCCAACCTGTGGCTCGGGACATTTAGACATTTAGAATCCTTTAATATTTCAATAAGTTTGCTTTGCCTACACTGTTATACGTCTTATCTTATTTTCTTATCATTAATTTAGCCATTTTCATGAACAAAGTATAACAGAAGGCAACTCAAGGTGCTTCACAAACATTAAAATCCCCAAATAATTAGTTTACAGTTAAGTACTCGGGCGGCACGGTGGCTGAGTGGATAGCACTCTCGCCTCTCAGCAAGAAGGTCCTGGGTTCGAATCCCAGTCGGACCAGGGCCTTTCTGAGTGGAGTTTGCATGTTCTCCCTGTGTCTGCGTTTCCTCCGGGTGCTCCGGTTTCCCCTACCACTAAAAATATGTACAATAGGTCTGGCATGTGCCTCCTGTACTGGCCCCACTCCCAAAAATAACAATTGTAAACCGCTTTGAGACTCCGATGTGCAGTGAAAAGGCGGTATATAAATAAAGATTACTGATTACTACTACTCATAAAACAATCCAATTCCACTCTATACCGTTCTACACTAATGACTACATTTCTTTTGAACCGCCTAAAGAAGTAACTCTCTGCCTTTTTTGTCATAAAAGAGTAGCTCTTCATTGGAAAAAGGTTGGAGAGCCCTGCACTGTATCAACTTGGAACTGAAATCTCCCTCTCACTTGGTTTGAGGCACTTTAACCATCTAACTGCATCTCCACCATTTGTTAAAGACCAATGATTTAAAAGAAAACTAGGGATAAAAAAATACATAAAAACTAATTAGTGCTTCTCAAAGAGTGAATATTAAAGGGTTAAAAGGACGCCAAGACTCCTGCTTTCAAAAGTCTCACTGCTACAAGTCCAGACCAGTGCGATGTTGATGTTCTGAGTCTCCTAAAATCCAAGATTCAATGTGTCGTTATTGTCGCAGTGAGCAACAAAACTATGTTCAGAGAATCAACAACGCTGCAGAACCCCAGGATCCCCGGGAATAGATCCAGAACTCAGTGTAAACATTTAACCAATCTTGGCATCAGTGGCTTGTTTTATCGATGTTCTTGTGCTCACCAGAGACTTTAGCACCTGTGTCCAATGAAAACGACAAATAAAATGAATCTGAATCAGTAACAGAGACGTGGAGATAGTGACACGAGGAAGGAGCGAGGTCCAGCTCAGAGCAATTTTGGTGGATGTGGTTATTGTCCGGGAGAGAGGGAGAGAGAGAGGAGAGAGAAGAGAGAGAGGGGAGAGAGAGGAGAGAAGGGGATAGAGCGGACACACGGGGAAGAGTGCAGAGACAGGAGAGAGGGGGGAGGGACTGGAAGAGAGCGGAGAGAGACAGGAGAGAGGAGAGAGAGTGGAGAGAGGAGAGAGCGTAGAGATGGGAGAGAGGGAGAGACGGGAGAGCGTAGAGAGACAGGGAGAGGGGGAGAGAGAGAGGAGACGGGAAGAGATGGGAGAGCGTAGAGATGAGAGAGAGTGAGAGAGGAGATAGGCGGGGAGAGATGAGAGCGTAGAGATGGGAGAGAGAGGGAGGGTTTAAACTCTGGTCTCTCACACAGATCTCAGTGATATAAACGTCCCTTTGATCCCTGCAGGGTGTGAACACTCTGCTGTCGGACCTGTGCTACCTGGCCTCCTCTCTGAACCCGTCGGTGTCTCTGCCCTCGGCTCATCAGCTCTGCTGCTTCAGAGACGAGCTGCTGCTGCTGCTCTACGTCCTCCAGCGCAGGTACACACTCTCTTCTGTAGCACAGGTACACACTCTCTTCTGTAGCACAGGTACACACTCTCTTCTGTAGCACAGGTACACACTCTCTTCTGAAGCACAGGTACACACTTTCTTCTGTAGCACAGGTACACACTTCTCTTCTATAGCACAGGTACACACTCTCTTCTGTAGCACAGGTACACACTGTCTTCTGTAGCACAGGTACACAATCTCTTCTGTAGCACAGGTACACACTTCTCTTCTATAGCACAGGTACAGACACTTGTTTCTCTTCCATAGCACAGGTACAGATACACTTCTTTTTCTTCTATAGCACAGGTACAGACGGACTTCTTTCTTTTCTCTCTCTCAAACTCTGTGTATGTGGGAGCCGCATGAGGTGGAGTCTGGTTTCCTCTGGGTGCTCCGGTTTTACCTACCACTAAAAACACAAAAAAACAATAGGTCAAATCCTCCAGCTCCTGACCAAGAGCATCGTCCTTGACCAAAGAGTCCAATCTTATAGCAACCTCATAGCAACCAAAGAGCCAATCAGGAGCAAGGCTGGTTGACTATAGGGATATATAGCAGCTGATTTGTCCGTTATTAATGGTCATATCTTGAGTCACAAAGAAGAGATTAATGATAGCTTTTCAATGGAAGTGAATGCAGGAGAGAACTGTCCATTGCTCCTTTACAGACCCTGGTTATAACTGCTGTTGATTTGCAATTTTTTCTTACATATATTTTGTCCTCCTCAGGAAATACGGCTCCAAACACAGAAGACGAGACTCGGGGCCAAACGGCAAGAAGCAGAAAACACAATGAGATACAGAAAGAGCAACAACCATTTCCTCCACGGCTTTTATCATGGCACATCCTCTGTCGTTTCTCCTGCTGGTTTAACATTACACACAATAGGAAGTTGTTGGACGGTGGTGACGCTGGGCCGGACTCATGGTTGATTCGAAAACCCGCATGTGATAAACTTTAACGTCTGAAATTCAAGATTCAAACCATGTGAAAAACTTGTAAATACTTTTGCCGCATTTGCTTTGATCTTTGTCTCGTTAAAATTTGTGATAAAAACAGATTTCAAAGTGTTGTGTGTCTCTGTGTTTGTATCGGGGTCGTCCAAACAGAATAGTGTAGTATTTAAAGCTGGGGTGTGTAACTTTCAAACCTCGGTTCTGGATTTAAAAACAGTTGCTTCCATCCCTAGTTTTCACACGCATTTTCTTTTGGGTCTCTGTCACATAATAATAATACATGAAACTTATATAGCGTTTTATTTGTGGACGCTCAAAGACGCTTTACAAAACATATAAAAAATACATAACATAAAAAATTTAGAAGAGCAAAAATGAAGGAAAAGTGAGAAGTACGTTTCTGACGGTTGTGGGGGTTCCAGAGACTTTGGGGGCAGCTGCAGCTATGGCTCGGTCCCACATGGTTCACTGTTTAGTCCTGAGGGGAGTGAGGTGGGTGGGTGAACTGTAGAGGCATTAAAGCTGGGGTGCGTAACTTTGAAACCTGGATAACTGCAACTAAGATCCATGTCACTATTGGCTTTAAACAGTTTTTCTAGTTTTCACATCCTCTATGTTTGTCCTCTGTCACATCTTTCAATCAGCTTTTCCAGACAGAAAAGTGAAAAAAGGGGACCACCCTCACTCAGCCAATCAGCTCCCAGCCCTAATAGTCAAATAGTGACTCACAGGGCATGCTTTCTACTCAGTTGAAGACAGCTTGCCATGGTCTCATTTGTTCACAATATTTTACTTTTACACTCGTTCTGTTGGATAAACTATTGTGTTGTTTATGATATATCAAATAATGCACTGCAGCTTTAAGCAGTAGTTCAGCAAAATACTATCAAATACTGATTCTGTAAATTTGTAAAAGATTTTATACTTTTATTTTATTGATTTTATTGATTGTTAGAGTTTTTGTTTTATTTTTATTAGTCTAGCTATTGTTCACTTAACTTGTGCCGTGTGTTCCTCTTTCCTACTGTTCTATAACTTGTGATGCAACACTGAAATTTCCCAACTGTAGGACGAATTAAGGATCTCTTAATCTTAATCTTACTATCTTCTGTGTAAGAAAGAGCCCTGTGAGACACTATTTGACTCTTTGGGCTGAGAGCTGATTGGCTGAGTGAGGGTGGTCCTCTCTTTTAACATCAAGACATAGTGAGATTTTAGTTTCAGTTTTCCAGGTTTGAAAGTTACGTACCTCAGCTTTAAGCCTTTACCTAAAGTCATGTACAGTATCTAGAGTTCACTCATGTTTGCATCACTGTGGTTTCTGTTGAACCAGTCTCTGATGTCGTCACGGTGATTTGACAAAAACACGTGACTCCAGACCTTGAACATGTTATTCACATGTTGTGTTGTTGTTAGGCGTGTTCTGTAGGCGTGTGTACATTACTGTACTCTAGGATTCACCCCCGGGCTATCTCTCTCTCTCTCTCTTTCTCTCTCTCTCTCTCTCTAGGCATGTGAACCTTCCTGCACTCCAGGATTCACCCCCGGGCTCTCTCTCTCTCTCTCTGGGCTCTGTTTAAAGACAGGACCTGAAGGAGAAACTATGATGAAGATATACAAGTAAGTCATTTCAATAGTAGTTGTAGAAGTAGATTATTGTCTTCGGGCCTGATGTACATTAGTTCAGTTGAGTTTATTCTTATTCAGAAAATCACACAATATCGCATTAAATTTCAGGTCACACGTTTTCAAAGATCATATAAGAAAAAAAAAGCGAAAATTGTATATTAAGAATTTTGGTTCTAAGTAGTTGAAACTGTGTGTATTCAATAAAATGTATTGAGTTGAATGTCAGCTCTAAATCTGGATCACAAGAGCAGTCGTCTTGGAGGAGTTTACACACTTTACAAAGTACAAATCAAACAGTTCAAACACAGGAAATGAAAAAATATCAAACATGTAGGAGCCATTGGTCCAAAGGGAGCAGGATGATCTGGGTCCAGAGACCTCTCCTGCATCAGCGAAGAACCACTCAAAAAATACAGTGGGAAAAAAGTCAGAAACTTTGGGGAGGGATCCACTCTCACAGACGGATGGACTGTAGACCCAGGACTGAGGCTGTAGATCCAGGACTGAGGCTGTAGACTCAGGACTGAGGCTGTAGATCCAGGACTGAGGCTGTAGACCCAGGACTGAGACTGTGTAGACCCAGGACTGAGGCTGTAGACCCAGGACTGAGGCTGTAGACCCAGGACTGAGGCTGTAGACCCAGGACTGAGGCTGTAGATCCAGGACTGAGGCTGTGTAGATCCAGGACTGAGGCTGTAGATCCAGGACTGAGGCTGTGGATCCAGGACTGAGACTGTGTAGATCCAGGACTGAGGCTGTAGATCCAGGACTGAGGCTGTGGATCCAGGACTGAGACTGTGTAGATCCAGGACTGAGGCTGTAGATCCAGGACTGAGGCTGTGGATCAAGGACTGAGACTGTGTAGATCCAGGACTGAGGCTGTAGATCCAGAGAGAGAAACAAGAGATAGACCAGAGGGACCAGAGTGAGACTAGAGAGAGTCCAAAGAGACCGGAGTGAGACAAAAGAAAGTCCAAAGAGAGCCAAAAGAGACCAGAGAAAGACCAGAGAGAGACCCAAAGGACCAGATGGAAAACACAAGTGGTCCACATGAGGCTGGGCGGAGCTTAGTGAGAGTGGGAGGAGCTCGGTGTGTGATTGACAGAACATAAACAGAACAGAATAGTGTGAAACCAAAACAAACGAGAGGAGCACTAGGGTTATCAGCGCTCACATGAGTCAGATGTTTTTGGGGCGGAACTGTCAACAATGACACAGACACGCAGGACCAGCCTCAACTCCAGACTCAAACCTGTCCAACCTGCAGCACCAGGAGAGCCCAGAGAGAGAGCAGACAGACTGGAGACACCTGTGAGGATGCTGCGGTCTCTCCTGCTCCTCGGCCTCTGCTTCACCACAGGTACGTGTTACTGTATACAGGAGTCGTGGGTTAAAGCTGGGGTACCTAACTTTTCTGCTTACATAACATAGATCAAAATAGACACTCTTTCATAACTCAGAAAGAGTTTTGTAAAAGTAAAATGTTGTGAACCAATCAAATCAAACCCTAACCTTCTAGAATTGTTTTTTTCCTTCTCTGTCTGGTCTCTCTCACTGGCCTCTTTCTGTCATGTCTCTCTCTCTCTGGTCTCTCCATCTGGTCTCTCTCTAGTTTCTCTCTAGTCTCTCTCTAGTCTCTCTTTCTGGATCCTCTCTCTCTCTGGTCTCTCTTTTTTCTCTCTCTAGTCTCTCTGTCTGGATTCTCTCTCTCTCTGGTTTCTCTGTTCTCACTCTGGTCTTCTCTTTTTCAACTTTTTGTCTGAAAAGGCCAATCTAAAGTTGTGACAGAGGCCAAACATAGATAGTGAGAGAAACCAACTGAGCCAGAAACAATGTTTATACCTATAGTTTTATTCCATAGTTCCATTGCTGTGCTTTGAAAGTTACGTACCCCAGCTTTAATGTTTGTTCTCCCTCTTCTCTTCAGCTCGGAGCCTCGACTGTTACGTCTGCAGCTCCACCTCCACGAATGAAGCGTGTAACCAGAACACACAGCAGTGCCAGGCCGTCCACGACACATGCATGACCACCGTCGACATCCTGGGTAACCATGGCAACGCAACACACAATCAAAAACATTACATATGCGAATTATGTGTGCGTTCATGCGAGAACAAAGAGAGAGGAGAGAGACAAAAGAGAGAGACCAGAGAGACAAGAGAGAGACCAGAGAGACAAGAGAGAGGCCAGAGAGGCCAGAGAGACCAGAGAGACAAGAGAGAGACAAGAGAGAGACAAGAGAGAGACAAGAGAGAGACAAGAGAGAGACCAGAGAGAGACAAGAGAGAGACAAGAGAGAGACAAGAGAGAGACAAGAGAGAGACAAGAGAGAGACAAGAGAGAGACAAGAGAGAGACAAGAGAGAGACCAGAGAGACAAGAGAGAGACCAGAGAGACGAGAGAGACCAGAGAGACAAGAGAGAGACCAGAGAGACAAGAGAGAGAGCGAAGACACGAGAGAGAAAGAGAGAGAGAGCCAGACCATAGAGGGGCGAGAGATGTGCATGTATTTGTATGTTTGTGTATGTGTCTGTGTGTGTGTCTGTATGTGTGTATGTGTGTGTATTTATGTGTTTGTGTCTGTGTGTGTGTGTATGTGTCTGTATATGCGTCTGTGTGTATTTATGTGTCTGCGTTTGTGTGTATTTATGTCTGTATGTGTGTCTGTGTGTGAGTGTATTTGTGTGTGTCTGTCTGTGTGTGTCTCTCTGAGTGTCTGTTTCTGTCTGTGTGTGTGTGTATGTGTCTATCTGTGTGTCTGTATGTGTGTGTGTCTATGTGTATCGATGTGTCTGTGTATTAATGTGTCTGTACGTGTCAGTGTATTGATGTGTCTGTATGTGTATGTGTGTCAGTGTATTGATGTGTGTGTCTGTGTGTAACAGGTTCTGCCAAGGCCATAGTGAAGCAGTGCTCGAGTAAAGCCACGTGTAACGGCGCCGCGGCCTCGGCCTCCACAGACGCCAACGGGAACGGGAACATCGTCACCTGCTGCAGCGCCTTCAACCTGTGCAACTTCAGCGGAGCGGACTCCCTGGGTCCTAGAGCCTGCTTCGTGCTCCTGCTGCCCCTGCTGCTGCTGCTCACATGACACAGTTTTGAATCCATTTCTGTCCAATCCACATGTTTTCTAAGTTCAAATCATAATGAGGTGATAAACTTCTTCTCTGACGCTGAGCTGAAATCTCCATCCCCCAATTCTCAATGACGTGTGTTGCCCTTTAACATCTGTGACAGCTAAGAGACTTTTGTGGTAGTTATGGATGAGGCTCTTCGTCCTCTCTGGTCTCTCTCTGATCTTTCTCTGGACTCTCTCTGGTCTCTCTCTAAACTCTCTGGTCTCCGTCTGGTCTCTCTCTGGTCCCTCTCTTTAAGCCTGGTTCACACGAGACGATTTTAAAATCCCCCCCCCGAAGATTCACAGATCAGACGAAAATCTCAGGTCTCGCGAGATCAAGCGTGACTTCAGAGTAAACACACATGGCGGACGAAGAGGATGCATTGGCGATAGTTTGTTTTTATCGGAGAAAAGACGTAATCAAAAGAAAAGGCGATGGTCAAAGAAGTGTAGACAACACGAGCATGGACTATACTTGCTACATCGTGATATGGAGGCGTTTCCTCACCGCCTCGTCTCGTCTTCTGATTGGCTACACGCCGCAGTCATGGCAACGCGCACGTCTGTCCTCGGGGGACACCACACACGAAGAGAAATCGGGCCAAAACAATCCAACATGTTGGATATCCCCGATTTGAGATCGGGAGCAGTCCCGATGTCCTTCCGAGCGACGAGTGCAGTCTTAACACACCACACACGGCAGGATAATCTGTAAGATTTTGTTACGGAAATCGGAGCGTTTCTTAAGATTGTCGTAAGGGGTAAATCGGGTCTAAATCGGCCTAAATATCCTGCCGTGTGAACCAGGCTTAAGTCTCTTTTTGGTCTCTCACTGGTCTCTCTCTCTCTGGTCTCTCTCTGGTCTCTCTAAACTATCTGGTCTCTGTCTGGTCTCTCTGGTCTCTCTCTGGTCTCTCTAAACTATCTGGTCTCTATCTGGTCTCTCTCTGGTCTCTATCTGGTCTCTATCTGGTCTCTATCTGGTCTCTCTCTGGTCTCTCTCTGGTCTCTCTCTGGTCTCTCTCTGGTCTCTATCTGGTCTCTATCTGGTCTCTCTCTGGTCTACAGTATCTCTAGACTCTCTCTGGTCTTTCTCTGGTCTCTCTGTGCTTCTTCTGGGCAAAAAGCCTGCAGTTCTTGTAAATTCCTGGGCTGTTTTGCATGAATTACAAGAGCCCCCCCACCCCAAAAGAAATGCATTTAAAAACAGGTTTATTTGACGATACTGTGCATTCACTTTTTGAACCATTTATAATCTCCAAAATGTGAAAAAACAGCTTTTCATTCATGAAGGCGACACTAAAGCTGCTGACGTGACACAGAGACGAAACCTAGAAGAACGTGTGTGAATATGTTGAATATTTATAATTTAAACATCGACCAAAATATTTTAATTTTAACATCGACCAAAATATGAATAAAAACATGAAACTTTGATTGTTTTTATTTTCTTTTTATGTTGGTAATGTTTTTGAAATATGAGATAATTTAAGATAAACTATATGGATGCACATGTTCGATGGAGAAAGACCACCGGCTCTACTTGGGTTTTTTTTAAGAAGAGAAGGTGAGATAACGACAACATATATCCAGTCATTTTTGGTTCAAGGTTTGTTTATAGCTATTTCAAAACACCATTTCAGTCAAAGTCAGAAGTTTATCATTCATTTCAAAGTTCCTGCGGTGGAAACGGGGCTCTGGATGTGGATTCCACTGAAATGATTGACGACCTTTGGGACAAAGACTCAGAATCTCTACATCTCTAACTTCATTCAAAAAGCTGCATGTTGTTATGACATCGTTATGACATCGTTATGACATCGTTATGACATCGTTCAACAAGTTCAGGGGAAATGTTTTCACACAGTAAATCTGTGTGAAAACAGAACCCAGCACTGGGTCCAAAACATTGTGTGGTTTTTCCGCTCAATTCCTGTGTTTTTCATCTGCTGGGCCCCATGGCTCAATAGTTCATCATAAAAAGGCAGTGATTTGAGAAGAAAATAAAAACCTGATCATGAGCCCCCAAGTAGAAAGACCAGACCCGAAAGAACCATGTACCATGTGAAGTTCTAGGATTTTGGGGCCAATTATGAACATAAATGTCACTTAACAAATTCTTTGTTTTCTTGAATTGACTGTGATGTCACACGGAGAGTCATTCAGGCTCACACAGTGAAGAGTCTGTGTCTGTGCTATCTGCAGTGTTGTGCGTGAACGAGTTCAAAAGAACGCGTTCATTGAACACGCTCATTTTTTCGTGAACGTTGAACTGAACGCAACACATTTTTTTAAAAAGAACTTGAACGTGAATTAGTTCATTTTATGTGTCATGAACGGCAGACATCACTATGAACGTTGGAATCTGTTTTCTCTTTTGAAACACAACGAGAGAAAGTGCCTCCCTCCTGCATTCTCGCACTTTTTCCGCCAAAATCCAAAAATTCCTACGGTTTCCACCGTCTGTGAACGCACCCCGACTCTGTGTTGCGGCGCTGTGAGCTGATGCTTTTCACATGTGCCCGAGTCGTGATGAAAACACAGGGTGAGTTAGCGACAAAGTTTACACCGTTTACATTTGACTTAAAGTATAGACACACGCACTGCAGCGCATTACTGTCTGTAGTTTATGAGCAGAGATGGGACAACTCCGTTTGGCTCCCATTGAAAACCATGTAAATCTTGTCTGTTTTGTAGTCAAAAGGCTCTCCTCCTGTGGGTGTACAGGACATATATATATATATATACCTCCTATATATATATATATATATATATATATATATATAGCTCGTAGTGTGAAAAAAAAGTATTTATTTGACTATTTCACAAAAAATAGTAAAATGAACTGAACTTTGAACTAGTTCAGAATTACAAATGTGAACTTTGAACGTGAACTGTTCACTTTGAGCATGTATGAACTGAACTAGTTCAGAAAAGCTGTGAACTGGCACAACACTGGCTATCTGTAATACTATATTTTAAATATTTTTCTAAATGCAAAGTAGTCTTGGGTGTTTCCAGAAAACATGAGCTGGTGTAAAACTGTGTACATGTATTTGAAGATCTGGTAGATTCTTCTGCGACGCATTCCATTGGAAGACGACTCTGTGATTGACTCAGGGACAGTTCACCATAAAATAAACCCAGGAAGTGCCCTGCTCCAGACAGTGAGGACCGCCTTACAGATGCAGCGTCTGTGTCTGTCGTCCTCTCATGCTGCGCTGTGAAGGACCATGTTTCAAAAGCTTCTTGCAGCGAAACCTTCTGAGGTTTCTGTAACATCGAGGTGAGAATCAGCTCCAAATCCAAGGCCATGGTGCTCGACCGGAAAAAAAAGTGCCTTCCTCAAGTGGAGGAGTTCAAGTATCTCGGGTCTGGTTCACAAGTGTGCAGCGTGTGCAGTGATGCGGTCGCTGTATTGGGCCGTTGTATCGGGCCGTTGTATCGGACCTTTGTATCGGACCGTTGTATCGGGCCGTTGTATCGGGCCGTTGTATCGGGCCGTTGTATCGGGCCGTTGTATCGGACCTTTGTATCGGACCTTTGTATCGGACCGTTGTATCGGGCCGTTGTATCGGGCCGTTGTATCGGACCTTTGTATCGGACCTTTGTATCGGACCGTTGTATCGGGCCGTTGTATCGGGCCGTTGTATCGGGCCGTTGTATCGGGCCGTTGTATCGGGCCGTTGTATCGGGCCGTTGTATCGGGCCGTTGTATCGGATTGTTGTATCGGACGTTGTATCGGATCGTTGTATCGGACCGTTGTATCGGATTGTTGTATCGGACCGTTGTATCGGGCCGTTGTATCGGGCCGTTGTATCGGATTGTTGTATCGGACCGTTGTATCGGACCGTTGTATCGGACCGTTGTATCGGGCCGTTGTATCGGGCCGTTGTATCGGGCCGTTGTATCGGGCCGTTGTATCGGGCCGTTGTATCGGGCCGTTGTATCGGGCCGTTGTATCGGGCCGTTGTATCGGGCCGTTGTATCGGGCCGTTGTATCGGGCCGTTGTATCGGGCCGTTGTATCGGGCCGTTGTATCGGGCCGTTGTATCGGACCGTTGTATCGGGCCGTTGTATCGGACCGTTGTATCGGGCCGTTGTATCGGGCCGTTGTATCGGGCCGTTGTATCGGGCCGTTGTATCGGGCCGTTGTATCGGGCCGTTGTATCGGACCGTTGTATCGGACCGTTGTATCGGACGGTTGTATCGGACCGTTGTATCGGACGGTTGTATCGGACCGTTGTATCGGATTGTTGTATCGGACCATTGTATCGGACCGTTGTGGTAAAGAAGGAGCTGAGCCGAAAGACAAAGCTCTGGATTTACCGGTCAATCTTCATTCCCTCCCTCACCTATGGTCATGAGGGAGCAGCGTCTGCAGTCAGAGCTCCCTCACCTATGGTCATGAGGGAGCAGCGTCTGCAGTCAGAGCTCCCTCACCTATGGTCATGAACTTTGGGTAATGACCGAAAGAACGAGATCGCGGATACAAGCGGTCGAAATGAGCTTCCTCCGCAGAGTGGCTGGGCACGTGTGTTAGTGTTAGTATAAGTTTGGTGAAAGGGGAACTGGAAAAGATTAGTCAGGGCAGGGAGGAGGAGGAAGAGGACAAAGATGAGGTCTAGGAGGACGAGGAAATGGAAGAGGACAAAGTGGAGGAGGAGTTGTCACATTTACTTTTCTCATTCACCTGGAGTTCTCATTTTTACAGCGTCAAATAAAAAAGCTGTGCACAGACATATTTCATTTTCACTTTATTTCGTTGCCTTTTCTCCTTTGGGTCGTGGGGTCAGTCCGAAGCCCAGAGAGAAAATAAAAACCAGTGTTTACAAGTGACGACTTCTGTACAGTTCAAACACAACAACAGCTTTCACACAACAGAGGGACCGTTGGCCCCGGGATCACCAGTGCAGACCGGAGAGAAGAGCCACGGGGACTGGGATCGCAAACCCCGCTTCTGCTTGTAATCATCGTTTCATTGTTTGGATCCGAAAACTCAGAGAAGATGGGATTATTAACTGTATTTGACCAAAACTCAAGCTCAAGCTCCGACATCATCATGAGATTGTTGCTGGAAAAAGATCAAATTTTTCTCATTTAAACATAGACTGTATATGGAAGGACAATGCTAGGCTAACCCGCTAATCCCAATATTGAAATTCTCATAAAGTTTTGCTGTATCTCGCTCTTGCTCCTTTTAACTTAAATTGAAAACTCCTCTAAACTAACTGTTTTTGGGATTAAAAATCTGTGGATCCTGGTGTTTATATTTCGATATCATTGTTTTAAATCCAGATATGAGCGCTAACAACTGACCAATCAGGGCCCTTCCGTCGCCAAATTCAGCTTTAGTGAGCGAATAGCACTGCTCCTAATTGGCACTTATTGGCCGTTGCTATCATCGTGTCTATTCGGTAACATATTCTCGCTAAAATAGCCTGTTTGAGCTAGCTCACTGAAAAAAGTAAAATCTTGGTCGGATTAATTCCTAAAACGAACATAAATTGTGCTTCTTTTTTTAACAGCAAGTTTTTTTCTTTTTGCTTGGATGTAGTTTGTCATGTGAGAATATTTCACTAGTTTTAAGATAAAACAAGCATTACAAACTCACTGCTCAGTAGGGGTGTCGATATATCACGATACTTTCTCCCGCGATTCGATTATCGATATGCATTTGCCAAGTATCGATATCGATTTAGAATTTTTTTTTTGTTGTGGAATTGGTATCAATACTTAATATACATTACGTATTCTCCATTCTATTTATCATGAAATAAAGAGTAATTTTTCTTTTATTTATGCCATAAATTGGCATATTGTATATTTCTGACCAATATATCAATAATCGTCATATCGTGATAAAATCGTTATCGTGATATTATTGTTATCGTGATATTATTGTTATCGTGATATTATCGTTATCGTGATATTATTGTTATCGTGATATTATCGTTATCGTGAGCTTTGTATCGTGTATCGTATCGTGAGGTACCCTTAGGTTCCCACCCCTACTGCTCAGTATTAAGTATTAAAAAGTACTGTAAGTATTACTTCCAGACAACTTTTCTTGCTTTAATAAAATAAGTATGCGATGCTGTATTTCAAGAAAACATTGAAATAAGTAAATAAAACTTGAAATGTATGTTTTTATCATTTGGGGCTAGTATTATTTTCTTATTTTCAGAAATCTTGTGACGTCATATTTTCTTGTTCTATTGGCAGATATTTATTTCTTAATTTATGCAGTATTTTACTTATTTTCATGTATTTTTTGCAGGGGATTTTTTTCCAGTGTAATCGTTTTCTTCTGCTCTAAAGCCAACGCTACGACGACGTCCGCGGTCAGTCCGTCCCTCACATACAGTCAATGGTTAAAACTGTGGTCTGCAAAAGTACTCATACAAACGTACTGATACTTTTGCACATTTTGTCAAGTTTCGAACAAAAAGAAATCAGAAGAGAGCAACAGACTGAAGTGAAAAACGAGACATGGTTTTGGATATGTCTTCACAGGCGTCGCACATCTAGAGACCGATGGTTTTGCTTTCATTATGATTGAGTGTAGTGAGAGCAGATGCCACTCAGAGGGACTCGTTACACAGTGGGCTGTTTGATTAAAATACTTTGACAACACATTTTCATTTCAATCTACCGTCATTAAACGATTATCTGAGTGCTCTATAAAAAAATGTCTATTCTTAAAGCTGGAGTACTTAACTTGTAGTTTCCTCCGACAGAAGCGCCACAATATTCAGTCTTCATCTTAGTAGAAAAAATGTGTAATAAAAAGCCCTGTGAGTCACTAGATGCCTCTTTGGGCTGAGAGCTGATTGGCTGAGTGAGGGGGCTCCTCTCTTTTTCACTTTTCAGTCTGAAAAAGCTACAGATGTGACCGAGGCCAAAAACACACCTGAAAACAAGTGACAGAAGCAACTGTTTTAAAGCCAGGAACTAGGTACATGGATTTTTTTTACTTAGCGCTATATGTTAGTGGCTTGAAAGTTACATACCCCAGCTTTAAGAGCAATAACAACATCTAATTGTGCTTTTAGAATACTTAAACCATCCATGGTAACCGCTAACTGGACACACTGCAACATGGGGGAGAGCGGCCATTTTGAATCCAACGTACCTTTTTCCTTTCATTTCAAACCCGTTAAAAGTAAGAACGTATTTGTGATTCAAGTCGTTCCCTCCTGGATGTTAATTATTTTGCAGTGAAGTCTGGGCTCGAAACTCTTCATTGGGTGAAAAGCGTGACTCGTTTTAAAAGTCTCAAAAACTTGGGATCGTGGAGCAGTGCAAAGTGAAATGTGGCGATATTACTTTTTCAGTTTTAATAAAAAAAAAAAAAAGACTTCAGGATCAGGATTTTGCTGCTGATTTAACAGTTTTTAACCAGTTTAAACTGAATCATTGCAGTTGATTCGTCACAATATTTTTTTTTGCCGAAGTGAAATAAACAGTGACGCAGAGCAGCGACTCTACTCCGAGCTCTTCATCTACACCGATGGGGGCGGGTCCCAGCTCAAAAGTGGCCAAAATGACGTGCGCTGACATGCTGCAATACCACCCCGGACCTGTGGGGGTGGACCCAGAAGTAGAATTAGCCAATGCTAACATATAGCATTGGCAGACGTCTCAAAAACGTCTTTACAGGATGGACCAAAAGTTGGCTCTTGGCCCAAAGCTCCGTTCCACATGTGTGTCAATGCTGAGGGGGTGATTTTTTTTGGTCCACTCTAGTTTACTTGCTGTGAATTTTTGAAGTCTCTCGTTCAAATGAATGGAGTTGCGCCGGCTGACGCATGTGCAGATGCGTTTTTTCACAATTTTCTTGTGGGCGGCACCACTCGCGGCCATTTTGGATAACTCCAGTAGAGCACATTTTTTGGCCCATTAGTTAGAACGGCGGAGATAGGCGTGACTCTGTCCGTTAATATATACAGTCTATGATCTACACTGATACTTGAACCAGACCAAATTTTGTGATAATATTCATCTAATTCTAAATGCAAACAACTTTAACATGATATTTTTAAAATTTAACAGCGAGTGACATATAATATACAAATAAAAATACATACATTTGCCTCAGGGCCCGAAAAACGTATTAAAAAAGTGTATTTGATAACGTTTTGGAACATTTCTTTAGGTACTGATTGAAAGGAGGTCGGCCCACATGAGTTCCCTCCGCAAAGTGGCTGATAGAGCTCGGAGTAGAGCCGCTGCTTCTCCACGTCGCAGGAAGACAGGTGATCTGTTTGGGAGGCCTCCTGGATGCCTCTTTGGGGAGAGAGGAGACCCGGGAACGCCTCAGGATTCCCCCAGATGAGCTGGAGGAGGTGTGTGTGGATAGGGAAGTCTGGGCATCTCTGCTTAGACTGCTGCCACCGCCACCCGGCCACGGATAAAGCAGAAGAAAATGGATGAATATTGACGTTTCGGCCTTTGTAGCCTTCACTGATCCTCCACTTACTGTGCCTCAGAGAAAAATAAAAGGCCAAAAAAGAAAATAATCCAATAAATTATATTTGGGGCGTCTATCTCAAGATGTATGAATACTTTTGCAGCACACTTTAGCATCACCAACATTGTGTAAGGGCAGTTTTTCTGTGGTAAACAAGGAAACTAGATAATATTTCACTGGTTTTAAAAACTTTCTGACGAGTTAAGGACTGTCTTTCTCAGAAGTCAGAAAATTGTCATGTGAAAATTGTCAGAAATAAATACAACGTAAACACAGAAATGATGAGTCCAAGTGAGACCCACGTTTGTACAGTGTAGCTGGAGGAAGACTGAAGGAGAGTGAGGCCTCCTGGTGGTCGTGCGTCGTCATTACGCCCGTCCCTGCAGTACCAAAGTCTATAAATAAAAGCAGAGAGACGGAGGCAGAGACGGTGGGTTTCCTCCAGAGAAGAGAAAGTGGAGCGGGTTTGACCCGGTCCAGTTGATATGAAGCAGGAAGAGCCAGGGAGAGTTTCACATTGTAGATTCTAGAGGTCTGTGTTTAACAGGAGCAAGAAGTGCCACAGGTTTAGTGCATCTGATCTCAGTCTGGGCTTTCAACACGAGATTCAGCGAGATAGAATTAGAATAGAGAAGGATAATTACAAAAATATCTCCAAACTTCACACAGTCTCTCACGTTGTCGGTCTTAAGTCGTTGTGTTGTGCATTGTGCTTAAACAGGACTAACTTTAAAGAAGACATAGTATGCATTGTTTTTGCCCGTTCAAAAATATTAATGAGACTTTTAACTTTTTCATTTTAGGTTTTAACGTAACATAATATGTTCAGCTGAAAATATATGGTGAAACAAGTATAAAGGGAAAATAATACTTTCCGCCTGTAACTCCCTGTGCAACCACCAGAGGGAGGGGTAATAATGAGTTTAGTATTTTTTGAAAATAACCAGCTGCAAGTTATCAATTTGTGATGAACCTTACAAAAAAACTAATTTATGGACAATATTTTAGTTTTAAAAGGAAATTTGAAAGGAAGCAGTCAAAACGACGACTCTGGGAGTTAAAATAATTAAAATAATTAAAATACTGAGACAGGACCTATAATACTTGCTTGTTTATCATGCTAAAGTCAGAGATTGGATTTTAGTATTAGCATTTAGTATTAGTTATTCACTTTTCTCGTGCTGTGTGCTCATTCCTACTGTTCTGTAACTTGTGATGCAACACTGACATTTCCCTGCTGTGGGACCAATAAAGGATCTCTTCATCTTAATCTTAAAACACAAGGGGCGGAGTTACATGTTTGTTACTGGCGAGGAATGGATCTAAAAAAAAAAATCCAGGTCAGTTTTTGCGGAGCGTTTTTGCATAATACGTCTTCTTTAACATGTCAGCTATCTGTGCGAGCTGAAGAACCATATTACTATTTACAATATATTTAGCGACGGACGACGCTTCGCTAATCGGTCGATGTATTTCTGATTGTCTGCTTGGATTTCCACCATAACAATAACAACAATAATAATAAAACCTTGTGGATCAGATGCACTAAACCTTTGCACTCGGAAGGACCCCAGCACCAGCTCCTCTCTGTCGCCCCCTGGAGGTTTTGGCTCGTGTCGCGTGTCCAGACAGATTTCATATAAATAGCATTACATTGTCTCCTTTGCGTTCCGGAAGCTGCCGCGGCAACCGGAGATCAGTCTGTGGCTAAAGAGTCAAAAGCTTTCTGCTAAAGTGAACACAGTTTCTTCACAGACTCAGTTCTAGCTTCAGGGTTCTCTCTCTCGTGTGGAAGAGTCTTTGGTGTTAGCTCGGTCCGTTTGGCTAGTGCGGGCGGGGCGGGGCCATCATCTTGAGCCGCGATTGGTCGATGACGTCCAGCAGGTTCTTGGCGTCCACGGCGAGTGCGTGAGCGGCGGTCAGCATCTGCTTCTTGTAGTCCTGCTGCAGGCTGAGAGAGATAGAGACGTTAGTGATGTGGGAGGGACCACTGCCACCTGCTGGTACAGGTGTGGAAGTACATCCTCGTTATATTTATATCTGCATCTTGTACAAGATAAAGAGAGAGCAAGGGTGTGTGTGTGAGTGAGTGAGTGAGTGAGTGAGTGAAAGTGTGTTTGTGAGAGTGAGAGTCCGTGTTAGGGAGACAGAGAGTGAGAGTGTGTGTGTGTGTGTGTGTGTGAGAGAGGAGAAAGGGAGACAAGGTGTGTGTGAGAGAGAGAGAGAGTCTCCCTGACAGATAATGAGAGACAGTGAGAGTGTGTGTGAGGGTGTGTATGTGAGTGAGGGACAGAGGGACCTCTTTGTTGCGTCACTATTTGACTATTTGAGCCGGAAGCAGAGTGGTTATTTACCTTTTCTGTTAAATGCTGATCTAAACATGTAAAAGAGGCCAAAAAAACAAAAAAGTGCAGTAGAGATAGAAGCAGGAACTAGAGACAGATTTTATTACATAGTTTCATTTGTTTGTGGCCTGAAAGTTAGGTACCCCAGCTTTAGGCGGGACGTGGCACTCACCTGGTCATCACATATTGCTGGGCTAACTTCATCTTCCCAATGAGCTCCGCCAAGTCAGAGTTCAACAGTTTTTGTGCCATTTCAATCTGTGAACAGAGACGTTGCATCATAGAATCAGAGTATGACAAACTCACAGTAATGAGATAGTATTTAGTGAGTATTGGAGCATATCTAACCTCTTAACACCCGCCTCATTTTGGCTTGTGCACAAAAGTTGGGCATACCCAAATGTCTTTGCTTATTTAAAAACACATCTTACATCTCACATGCTTGTGTGATGCATCATTTTAAAGCTAGAGCCTTCTAGTTTATGTAAAAAAACACTAAAATAATGTTTGTCATTCCTATTTCCCTTTGCATCCTTTGAAGTTTGGGAAAAAAACCCAATTTTTTTAGCCTCGCCTAACATTTTCAATTTCTAAAGGCCCTAAAAAAGGCATACTTCATTGTAAGTTCACAATATTCAAACCCTGTGGTCATTGTGTTGTTGACAACAACTGTCTAAAGTTTCAGACTTCTAAGTTTTATAGTTTTTATGCAGTTTCTCCTTTTCATCAAGTAGTGCACAAATATCTTTACTTACATTTAATCATCATAAAAACAATATTTTTTATTATGGTCAAAGTTATTTTTTTATGAGTGTAAATTCATTGCAGCTTCGAGAGCGTCTTTTGGCTGCCATTACGCACAATTCTACAGGCACAACATAAGACAGGACACCATTGTCCCACCCCTTGTTCGAAAGCTTTCCTCATTGGCTACACGGCCATGCCATTCATTCGGCTTTACCACGTCCCCCTCCCTGCCCTGCTAAACAAACAGAAAGTGGCCGTGCGTAAAAGGGAGTCGCTTGTTTTATTCACAGAGACGCAGCGAACGAAATCAAGCACCTATCTCTTCGGGGATAGTCTCATTGTGTAGCTAACAAGGGGAGGAACACAAGCCTACCCTCTTTGTGGGGGAAAGGCAAAGCTGCATTTCCGCAAACAGTGAAAAGCTGCGTCCGTGCTGTTTCAAATTTTTTTTCTCGCTAAAAATAAATGCTTGTTTTTGGATGATTTCTGCACAATGGATTATACTTTGGGAAACACAAGTGGATTTCCGTTTTCCATGGACAGTAATGGAGAGAATAAGCCATAGCAAGCTGGGAGGAGAGCTGATTTATTTATGTAGTACACGGAAAATGGTAAGAAACTTTTTCGGAGCTGATTCATTTTGTTCCCATATTATGTGTTATATCTTTTGAATGCATGTCTGATATTGCTGACACTTGTATATAATTGTAAATACGAAAATAAGCTTTAAAATGACATACAGCTTTTGGGGTTTGGTGTTCAAAATGCATCTGTTATTGCTGGTTGAACATTTTAAAAACGAAAACGGCACGCCGGCGCGCCGGTTGTTGTAAAGAGGTTTTCTAAAGAGTTTTTTGAATGTGCCGGAAACAGCAGCAACCAGAGGAAGCAGCTCCTCACCAGCGGCTGCACCAACTCTGCTGCTGTAGCCTGAAGTTCTGATACACTTTATTACTGTTGTCATGAACTTAACTAGAATTATGTATTTGTTTTATGGATGGATGTGCTTCTGCTGCTGGTCACCTGAATTTCTCCTACAGGGATTAATAAAGAATCAATCGATCTATTTAGTGAGCATTAGTAAGTACCTCTCTGTGCGTGCTGGCTGGGAGCTGCGGGAGCGTCTCGTCCACAGTGGCCAACAGCGTCCTCAGAGCCAGACCCACGTCCTGAAACGCAGAGAGAGGTCACTCTGAGGACCACAGCGAGAGTGATCGACAGTTATCACAGAGTTCCATTGTTGTGGTTTCAAAGTTACATGCCCCAGCTTTAATATGACCCTAGGCAGGTTCTCCTCAGTTATACACACATTGGAAAAAGTGATGAAAAACAAGAAAAAAACTTGACAAAATGATAAGAAGAAATGACATGCTAAACTGCCCTGTAGCACTCTGACAGAATGCAAGGCATGTGCCAACCATTCAAACACACACACCAGACTCATTCTAATGTGGGTGAAGTGTCTTGCCTAAGGACACAATGTGGTACCCTAACCCAGCCGCCCCACTGTGGCACCTGGTGTTCTCAGAGGTCTCCCATCACAGTACTAACCAGGACTACAGATGGAAAGTAGCTGCAGCTAAATCTGGTGCAAATCGCATCTTCTTTTGTAAAGAATAATGGTTTTTGTACATTGTCCCTGTTTTATAGACAATAAACTAAACTAAACCAGGCCCTGCCCTGTTGAGCCTCAGAGGTCTCCCATCACAGGACTAACCAGGCCCTGTCCTGCTAAGCCTCAGAGGTCTGACAGGATCTGGCTCTCACCTGTAGGTATGGCCACAATTTAAATCTAAACTTGAGCTGCCTTTAACTGTTCTTGAAATAAATAATAAATAGCTTTGTCCCATTGGCAAATATTGTTTTAATTCAGATAAAAACCACTCCATTCAAGCAATTATCAGACTTTTATTTCACAGATTTTCTTACCTTGACCATGGGCACGTACTCCTCTGGTGGAGCTGGCTGGATCTTGCTGGACATCTCGATGACCGCCTTCACCAGCCCCGTCACGTTCTCGTAGACGCGGTCGTTGGAGCGGTCCAGGTTGGCCGTGGGGGGAGGGCTGATCTCCTGAGGCTGCAGCTGGAGCAGATACAGGACAGCGGTGAGGAGAACATGCAAACAGAAGCAGCAGAGAGGAGGCACACAGGTTTACACTGACAGACAGGGGGTGGATGAGGAGTGGATTAGGAGTGTCTGGTTAGTGCTAAGGCATGTTGTTGTCAGTAGAGGGCGCCAACACAAAGCTACAATAATCACACTGGATGGAGGACAGGCTGAAGAAAATGATACAGAGAGAGACCAAAACAAAGATATTGTAGGAAAAAGTTTCTGGAACAGCTACTGGAAGTTCTTAGCTCTCGTTACAATTTTGAACTTATTCATTTTTGCTAATTTCATTAATTTTAGTTTACACCTGGAGTACCTTATTTACACTTATACAGTAATTTATTTCTTGAGTACATTGTCCATATTTCAGAGACTTTGAATTAAGCAAAAGCACTTTGATTCTTTGCTAGTGGTTGTGTGAACTCATTTGTTGTTAAATTATAACAGGTTTTCTATTTTGAACTGATAATGAGGTGATAAAGAAGTTCTTTATGGTGTCTCTCTCTGGTGTCTCTCTCTGGAGTCTCTCTCTGGAGTCTCTCTCTGGAGTCTCTCTCTGGAGTCTCTCTCTGGAGTCTCTCTCTGGAGTCTCTCTCTGGAGTCTCTCTCTGGAGTCTCTCTCTGGAGTCTCTCTCTCTGGAGTCTATCTCTCTGGAGTCTCTCTCTCTGGAGTCTCTCTCTCTGGAGTCTCTCTTGTGTCTCTCTCTGGTGTCTCTCTCTGGAGTCTCTCTCTGGAGTCTCTCTCTGGAGTCTCTCTCTCTGGAGTCTATCTCTCTGGAGTCTCTCTCTCTGGAGTCTCTCTCTCTGGAGTCTCTCTTGTGTCTCTCTCTGGAGTCTCTCTCTGGTGTCTCTCTCTGGTGTCTCTCTCTGGTGTCTCTCTCTGGAGTCTCTCTCTGGAGTCTCTCTCTGGAGTCTCTCTCTGGAGTCTCTCTCTGGAGTCTCTCTCTGGAGCTATCTCTCTGAGTCTCTCTCTCTGGAGTCTCTCTCTCTCTCTCTCTGGAGTCTGGAGTCTCTCTCTGGAGTCCTCTCTCTGGTCTCTCTGGAGTCTCTCTCTCTGGAGTCTCTCTCTCTGGAGTCTCTCTTGTGTCTCTCTCTGTGTCTCTCTCTGGTGTCTCTCTCTGGTGTCTCTCTCTGGTGTCTCTCTCTGGAGTCTCTCTCTGGAGTCTCTCTCTGGAGTCTCTCTCTGGAGTCTCTCTCTGGAGTCTCTCTCTGGTGTCTCTCTCTGGTGTCTCTCTCTGGTGTCTCTCTCTGGAGTCTCTCTCTGGAGTCTCTCTTGTGTCTCTCTCTGGTGTCTCTCTCTGGTGTCTCTCTCTGGAGTCTCTCTCTGGAGTCTCTCTCTGGAGTCTCTCTCTGGAGTCTCTCTCTGGAGTCTCTCTCTGGTGTCTCTCTCTGGAGTCTCTCTCTGGTGTCTCTCTCTGGTGTCTCTCTCTGGTGTCTCTCTCTGGTGTCTCTCTCTGGTGTCTCTCTCTGGTGTCTCTCTCTGGAGTCTCTCTCTGGAGTCTCTCTTGTGTCTCTCTTGTGTCTCTCTCTGGAGTCTCTCTCTGGAGTCTCTCTCTGGAGTCTCTCTCTGGAGTCTCTCTCTGGAGTCTCTCTCTGGAGTCTCTCTCTGGAGTCTCTCTCTGGTGTCTCTCTCTGGAGTCTCTCTCTGGTGTCTCTCTCTGGTGTCTCTCTCTGGTGTCTCTCTCTGGTGTCTCTCTCTGGTGTCTCTCTCTGGTGTCTCTCTCTGGAGTCTCTCTCTGGTGTCTCTTTCTGGTGTCTCTCTCTGGTGTCTCTCTCTGGAGTCTCTCTCTGGTGTCTCTCTCTGGTGTCTCTCTCTGGAGTCTGCCTCTTCCTATACATTCCTGGGTTGCCTTGCATGAACTGCAGAATTGGAATCTCCCCAGAGCGGCTCAATGATGAAATAATTTGAAAACAGAAAATCTGGCCTTGAGTTATCTTTCAGTGATGATCCATGACCATAGTTCAATATTTTTACTTTTTACTTTTTACTTTTTTGCCCCAGTTGTATCCAGTCCTTTGAGACCACTCCCACACAACACCACTCCCAGCACCTCTCAGCACACACAGAGCAACATGGACACTTTACAAAATACATATAACAAGGACAACTTTATAAAGGAAAGAGCAGCACCCGCAACAGCCCAAACTCTGTCACTCAGTCACTTCAGTCACTCAAACACGGCTCCACACGCTGTCATTATGTGAAGTATTGTCTCTTGTGTGACTTGTGTGTAGTTTTAGAACCTTCTACGTCTCAGCCTCATGTGAGCAACGACCAAGAAAGCAGTTAGCGTTTACTGCAGACTCTAAACTTCAGCAAAAAGAAGTGGCGGAAGCGGTGAGCGAGAGCAGAGGTTTATGGGGAAGTGTAGAGCTGTGGTCCCCGACCCCTGGTCCGCTGACTGATGCCAAGCCATGGGACATTCGCACCGTGGAACATTTGAACAATGGGACATATTTCGGCATTCAAAATAATTTCCAAAATAATTTCTAGACTAAATAAAGTCTAAAAAATCATTTATTTTGAAAATGACCGGATTCTCTCTGTACATCTTGGTCATGTGACTCGATAGCGCTGAAACGTAAACAGAAATGTCCCTCTGTTGTGTCCCTATGTTCTGAAGAGGACAAAATTAAGCTTTGCAAATGCGGAGTAAAGAGAATGAAAAGTGGAGAGTGTATGAGGCGCCTGTGGGAGCTTTAATATGAGACAAGAGAAGAAGCGACAAGAGCGGGAATGGATTTCAGCTGAAACCACAATGAATGAGAACAGTTTGTCAACACACAAACCGACGGAGCTCGGCTAATACATAAGGAAGACACAGCGCTGCGTCAGTGCTGTTATTGTCTGATGTTAAACCGCTCTGTGGCACTAATAAGGTTGGAGATCTCTGGTGCAGGTGTGTGTTGGTCCTCATGGTCTCTGCAGCTGGTTTTTATCAGACTTTGTGAAAAAATAATCAGTATCAAACTTGTGCCTCCTTCTGGTGTAACACACAGGTTCTGGGATGTGGTGCTGATAAGATACCTGTATTTTGACTCAAAGATGCTTCGCTGCAAGTGTCGAGTAGAACAAAAACTATTTTTGGGATGACCGCGGCGCGCTCAGTGTGTGTAGTTCTGTGCAGTGTTGCGGCTCAGTGTGTGTAGTGCAGTGTTGCGGCTCAGTGTGTGTAGTGCAGTGTTGCGGCTCAGTGTGTGTAGTGCAGTGTTGCGGCTCAGTGTGTGTAGTTCTGTCCAGTGTTGCGGCTCAGTGTGTGTAGTTCTGTGCAGTGTTGCGGCTCAGTGTGTGTAGTGCAGTGTTGCGGCTCAGTGTGTGTAGTTCTGTGCAGTGTTGCGGCTCAGTGTGTGTAGTTCTGTGCAGTGTTGCGGCTCAGTGTGTGTAGTGCAGTGCAGTGTTGCGGCTCAGTGTGTGTAGTTCTGTGCAGTGTTGCGGCTCAGTGTGTGTAGTTCTGTGCAGTGTTGCGGCTCAGTGTGTGTGTCTCACGTCTGCAGAAAAAGGAGCGCAACAGAAAATACGCTCTGTGATTTTTGCCTAATGAGACACAATTGAAACAGAGTTTTGACTAGAATTAGTAAATATGTGTTAGAGAAGCAAAAATGAGGATTATGGACAGAACAGTGAACACACTCACAGATGCGTGTGTACTCACTCACACACACACGCACGCACACAGACAGACGCAAAAACACACACACACACACACACACACACACAGTGCTTACCCTCCAGGGCTGTGGTGAGAGAGAGCAGGAGGCAGAGAGAGTGCATCCACAAAAAAGACACACATTAAAACATGCAGGGATCACACACTGTTCAGTGATGTCACCGCTCACATCAGAGTTAGAGCTGTCGTTCTGATCAAACTAAACTTATTGTAATTTGTAACTGTCAGGCTCTGGAGCGGACTGTAATATCAGCTGAAATTTATCGCCAACACGAGAGACGACAGATGCGCAGCCTTACTGCACTGTACTGTTGTGAACAATGATCAATTGGTTTAATCCAATTAATTGCATTTTAAAATAAGATTAGTTGTGATGAATTGCATCACACATAGATTCTAATGTCAGTATTAACAGCAGCTTTAGGATCCGAGCCTTCAGAGTCACAAACAGCCGCTGTGTATGTTTCAGAATCTGTTTTGTTTTTCACGATCTGCGAGAAGCTCCACTGTCCAACGCTTGTACAGTACTGTGGGGGAGGGTCCCAGCTCAAAAGTGGCCAAAACGACGTGCGCTGACAAGCTGCAATACCACCCCGGGCCGTTGGGGGTGGACCCAGAAGTAGAATTAGCCAATGCTAACATATAGCATTGGCAGACGTCTCAAAAACGTCTTTACAGGATGGACCAAAAGTTGGCTCTTGGCCCAAAGCTCCGTTCCACATGTGTGTCAATGCTGAGGGGGTGATTTTTTTTGGTCCACTCTAGTTTACTCGCGGGCAATTTTTGAAGTATCTCGTTCAAATGAATGGAGCTGCTCCGGCTGACGCATGCGCAGATGCGTTTTTTCACTATTTTCTTGTGGGCGGGACCACTCGCGGCCATTTTGGATTGCTCTATGAAAGCACTTTTCATGGCCAACTCCTATGAACGGCGGAGATAGGCGTGACTCTGTCCATTAATATATACAGTCTATGGTACAGTACTGTAATGCGCTGCTGTGACTCCCCCTTCAGCCTCCAGGGGGCTCTCTAACACAACAAAAGTCCATTTATAACCAAATCTCTAACAGCCGCTAAAAGCTGGGATAAAAGTATGTGGAAAGATTTTGGTAACCTAAACAGTATTTTGATGAGAAAAAATAATAGGTTAAAGAGGCTTGAATAACGGTTTTAGTGTTAACGCCAATGAGAGAAGAGATGTGTTGTAGAAGCAATAGCAATACGGTGCTTTAGCTAACAGCTAGCTTTAGCCTGGACCATGGATCTATTATATTAACTGGATAGGGTATTACTAGCTTGGAGCTGAAAAACGCATGTGCTCGGTGGATTCTCGCGGTACTGCAGACTAAAACAGACTAAATTCATGTGGGCTACCCAGAAATTTTCCCCATAGAACTCAATGTCAACTAAAACAGCACGACCTCAGCTGACAGAGAACCTACAGCTTTCATAAAGGTTGCATTTTGTGGGGATTTTAGTGTCCCTTGTCATCCTGAATTTTTTTTCTTATTAAATCCTTCGTTTTTAATAAAATCCATACTTTAGTGCCACAAACTCTGCCCGTCTGGCTCCCGCTCTGATGAGCTGCTGATTGGTCAGATCGCGGCCGAGCCCCTCTGTGCACGTGCGTGAGAGACACACACGCGTATTTGGCGCAACGCATCATGAGAGATCATCCACTGCGCAGAACCGGGAGGACCAGACGATGCCCAAATACAGGCGAGTTTCCATGGATCTTTGCGAGTTCCAGGCGGAGTTCTTTCGACGCCCAAGCCGACACAATGCGCCACTGAGCACAAACCATTCATTTGAATACGGCGCCATCTTGGATCGCCGGGGCTTGTCCTGGACCCGGAAGTGCAGAGTGACATGACTGAACAGCTCCATAGAGATAACAGGTGTTATTAGTGCATTCTAAAGAGTTTATAGTGCAGTATTTAGGGCTGGTGAGAGTGTGTGCATCAGAAATAGATCAAAAGTGCATTTAACTGTCTTCACAACAATCGCAATGGAACAAGCAGCTTTTGTGTCAGTTCAAGCAACAACAAAACCTTGGCTTTTTGGAGAAAACTTTACACAGAGAAACGTTTTTAGAAATGTACGAACAAATCAAAATATTCTTTTCTTAGCTCAAGTTGCCTGCAACTCACAAAGTCCTCTCTCTAGTCTCTCTCTCTGGTCTCCCTCTCTCTGGTCTTTCTCTCTTTGGTCTCTCTCTCTGGTCTTTCTCTCTCTGGTCTTTCTCTCTCTGGACTATCTCTCTGGTCTCTCTCTCTCTGGTCTCCCTCTCTGGTCTCCCTCTCTGGTCTCCCTCTCTGGTCTCCCTCTCTGGTCTCCCTCTCTGGTCTCTCTCTCTGGTCTCCCTCTCTGGTATCCCTCTCTGGTCTCTCTCTCTGGTCTCCCTCTCTGGTCTCTCTCTATGGTCTCCCTCTCTCTGGTCTTTCTCTCTTTGGTCTCTCTCTCTGGTCTTTCTCTCTCTGGACTATCTCTCTGGTCTCTCTCTCTCTCTGGTTCTCCTCCCTCTCTGCTCTCTCGTCCCTCTCTGGTCTCCCTCTCTGGTCTCCTCTCTGGTCTCCCTCTCTGGTCTCCCTCTCTGGTCTCCCTCTCTGGTCTCCCTCTCTCTGGTTCTCTCTCTCTCTCTCTCTCTCTCTGGTCTCTCTCTCTCTGGTCTCTCTCTCTCTGGTCTCCCTCTCTGGTCTCCCTCTCTGGTCTCCCTCTCTGGTCTCTCTCTCTGGTCTCTCTCCTCCTCTGGTCTCCCTCTCTGGTCTCTCTCTCTGGTCTCCCTCTCTGGTCTCTCTCTCTGGTCTCCCTCTCTCTGGTCTTTCTCTCTTTGGTCTCTCTTTCTGGTCTTTCTCTCTCTGGACTATCTCTCTGGTCTCTCTCTCTCTGGTCTCCCTCTCTGGTCTCCCTCTCTGGTCTCCCTCTCTGGTCTCCCTCTCTGGTCTCCCTCTCTGGTCTCCTCTCTCTGGTCTCTCTCTCTGGTCTCCTCTCTCTGGTCTCCCTCTCTGGTCTCCCTCTCTGGTCTCCCTCTCTGGTCTCCCTCTCTGGTCTCCCTCTCTGGTCTCTCTCTCTCTGGTCTCCCTCTCTGGTATCCCTCTCTGGTATCCCTCTCTGGTCTCTCTCTCTGGTCTCTCTCTCTGGTCTCCCTCTCGCTGGTCTTTCTCTCTTTGGTCTCTCTCTCTGGTCTTTCTCTCTCTGGACTATCTCTCTGGTCTCTCTCTCTCTGGTCTCCCTCTCTGGTCTCCCTCTCTGGTCTCCCTCTCTGGTCTCCCTCTCTGGTCTCCCTCTCTGGTCTCCCTCTCTGGTCTCCCTCTCTCTGGTCTCTCTCTCTGGTCTCTCTCTCTCTGGTCTCCCTCTCTGGTCTCCCTCTCTGGTCTCCCTCTCTGGTCTCCCTCTCTGGTCTCCCTCTCTGGTCTCCCTCTCTGGTCTCCCTCTCTGGTCTCCCTCTCTGGTCTCCCTCTCTGGTCTCCCTCTCTGGTCTCTCTCTCTGGTCTCCCTCTCTGGTCTCCCTCTCTGGTCTCCCTCTCTGGTCTCTCTCTCTGGTCTCCCTCTCTGGTCTCTCTCTCTGGTCTCCCTCTCTCTGGTCTTTCTCTCTTTGGACTATCTCTCTGGTCTCTCTCTCTCTGGTCTCCCTCTCTGGTCTCCCTCTCTGGTCTCCCTCTCTGGTCTCCCTCTCTGGTCTCCCTCTCTGGTCTCTCTCTCTGGTCTTTCTCTCTCTGGACTATCTCTCTGGTCTCTCTCTCTCTGGTCTCCCTCTCTGGTCTCCCTCTCTGGTCTCCCTCTCTGGTCTCCCTCTCTGGTCTCCCTCTCTGGTCTCCCTCTCTGGTCTCCCTCTCTGGTCTCGCTCTCTCTGGTCTCTCTCTCTGGTCTCTCTCTCTGGTCTCCCTCTCTGGTCTCCCTCTCTGGTCTCCCTCTCTGGTCTCCCTCTCTGGTCTCCCTCTCTGGTCTCCCTCTCTGGTCTCCCTCTCTGGTCTTTCTCTCTTTGGTCTCTTTCTCTGGTCTCTCTCTCTGGTCTCTCTCTCTGTCTGGTCTCTCTCTCTCTCTGCTCCTCTCTGGTTCCTCTCTGGTCTCTCTCTCTGGTCTCCTCTCTGGTCTCCTCTCTCTGGTCTCCCTCTCTGGTCTCCCTCTCTGGTCTTTCTCTCTTTGGTCTCTCTCTCTGGTCTTTCTCTCTCTGGACTATCTCTCTGGTCTCTCTCTCTCTGGTCTCTCTCTGGTCTCCCTCTCTGGTCTCCCTCTCTGGTCTCCCTCTCTCTGGTCTCTCTCTCTGGTCTCTCTCTCTCTGGTCTCCCTCTCTGGTCTCCCTCTCTGGTCTCCCTCTCTGGTCTCCCTCTCTGGTCTCCCTCTCTGGTCTCCCTCTCTGGTCTCCCTCTCTGGTCTCCCTCTCTGGTCTCTCTCTCTGGCCTTTCTCTCTTTGGTCTCTCTCTCTCTCTGGACTATCTCTCTGGTCTCTCTCTCTTCAGCAGTCGTGAGTTCAGGTGGCTACAAAAGTGTCTAAAGTGTGAGGGATTTACACTCTTAAAACATAGAGCTGCTACTGAGAAGACTTCACTTGTGTGTTATTTCTAGAACACATCACTCCTGCGATAAACCATGGACCACTTTTTTTTATGCTTGTTTCATTGCCATTTCCTTAAGACAATAAAACATACTCATATCTTGAATAATAACAAACCCTGAAGAAACTAAAACTGGGGTACCTAAGAGTAGACTTTTCTTGCAGCAAAGTTTCCAAACCAGGGGTATGTGGACCTCTGGGGGAATGTGGCAGTATTACAGGGGGTACTTAAAATGATTTTCTAGGTCAAACTGGTTCCAGAAAGAATAGGAAGCAGCTAATTTCCAGCGGGGACACCACCTCCGTTGCTGTGACCTACTGCACAACTGCGACTTCATACTTGGATTGGGGGGGCCGAGCTTTCGCCATCTCTGCTCCCACTCTCTGGATATCTCTCCCCCCTCACCTCAGAAACTCGGACTCACTAAAAAAAACAGTTAAAACTCACCTCTTCCTCCAAGCATACCACTCTTAGTTTCAGCATTGCACTCTTCTATCCTGCTTTTTGATTTTAGTTCTGTGAGTCTGTCTAAATGTGTATGTGTGTGTCCTGAATTGTGAAGCGTCTGAGTTCTTGAAAGAGCTATATAAAAACAATGTATTATTATTATTATTAATAACTTATTAATAATGTATTTATTTGTTTGTTTGGATGGATGTGTTTCTGCTGCTAAACACCTGAATTTATCTCCTACAGGGATCAACAAAATATCTATTTATCCATCTAAAAGATAGATTGTCGAGGTTTGAAAGTTAGGTACCCCAGCTTTACCTCCAGCCTGAATAAACTCATATCTGTTGAGTGTTGGTGCTTTTGTCAGTGGAAAAGCACCTTGACTCCGTCGTTGTAGCTGTCGGCTGAGTTCACGCAGGCCACGCCTCCCTGGCTCTGGGCTCCGGGTCGAGGAGGCTTCTTTGGGGCCGCGGGAAGTTCTTCAAAACCACAAAATCCACAAGCCTGAATTATCATCTTTAACTTTTAACATGTGAGGCAATTATAGCTTTAGCTCTGGATCAGAAATACACATTTGTGCTTCAACGTTCACACTTGTTTTCTTTGTCCATACTTCAGAAACTGTGAAGCTTTTTTCTCTCTGATTATTAGTGTTTGTATGAAGCCGTTTCTGGTCGCGTTTTCTCAGTTCAAATGATAATGACAAAAACTCCTCTTCTGTCTCCACCCCCAGCTTGCACTAGCGTGATTTTGGAACCCTCTCTTTCTCTCTGGTGTCTCACTCTGCTTCCTATCCCTGGTCTCTCTCTCTCTGGCCTCTCCTCTCTCTTACTCTGGTCTCATTGTTTCCCTTTAACATAGACAATAGCTTGAGTCTTTTGTGTTTGTTGTAGATTAGGTCTCTGGTCTCTCTCTGGTCTCTCTCTGGTCTCTCTCTGGTCTCTCTCTGGTCTCTCTCTGGTCTCTCTCTGGTCTCTCTCTGGTCTCCCTCTGGTCTCCCTCTGGTCTCTCTCTGGTCTTTCACTCGTCTCACTCTTCTCTCTCTGGTCTCTTTTGGTCTATCTCTTGTCTCTCTCTGGTCACTATCCCTATTCTCTCTTATTTCACAGTCTTTATTATCTTCTCTTCAAATAATCAATGACTTTGGCCCCTGGAAAATCCATGTTCCAGCTTCTTCCCTCTGGCAGAAGATGCCGTTGGCTGAGATGCAGGACATCTGCCTATGCCAACCCTTTCCTTCCAAAAGTTGTTATCAGTTTTAACATATGTAAGTAAGCTAGTAAGTAAGCTTTTATTTATATACCGCCTTTTCACTGCACATCGGAGTCTCAAAGCGGTTTACAATTGTTATTTTTTTGGGAGTGGGGGTGCCAGTACAGGAGGCACATGCCATACCTATTGTACATATTTTTTGTGGTAGGGGAAACCGGAGCACCCGGAGGAAACCTACGCAGACACGGGGAGAACATGCAAACTCCACTCAGAAAGGCCCTGGTCCAACCAGGATTTGAACCCAGGACCTTCTTGCTGAGAGGCGAGAGTGCTATCCACTCAGCCACCGTGCCGCCGGTCACATTAATTGTTCATTGATATAAAAGTGACAATTGTTTTCTATACTTTTTTAGTTTGTTTTACTTGTCTGGTGCACACTGGGGACTTTTCCAATATGTTATTCTGCAAATGGCAAATAAATTGAATCTGAATCTGGGTAGCTGCAAGACAAATTGGAGTGCTATCCAAAGCCATTTATCGTTGAGTCATAACATTTGGTACCTGCTTTCCCCACGGGCTGGTAGATGTGCTGGTTTCCACTCTGCAAACACAAAGGCGGGGTTAGAAACATCCAAACACACAACAGGAAATTAAAAAATCAACAGTTTAATTGAGAAAAATGCAGAGAATTCACAGCCACAGGGATCCAACGTGTGCACCCACTTATTTCAAAGGCCTGAGTTTATTAGCCGCTAGCACCAAAAACTAGCCTGGAACTAGCATTTTGGCTAGTGTCAGCTTTTTCCCATGTGGAAGACAGGAGTGTGACAATAATAAGTCATAACGTTTTTTTAAACAGCAGTGCACCCAGGACCAGAGAGAGACCAGAGAGAGACCGAAGAGAGACCGGAGAGAGACCAAGGAGAGACCAGAGAGAGACCGGAGAGAGACCGGAGAGAGACCAGGGAGAGACCAGAGAGAGACCGGAGAGAGACCGGAGAGAGACCGGAGAGAGACCGGAGAGAGACCGGAGAGAGACCGGAGAGAGACCGGAGAGAGACCGGAGAGAGACCGGAGAGAGACCGGAGAGAGACCGGAGAGAGACCAGGGAGAGACCAGGGAGAGACCGGAGAGAGACCGGAGAGAGACCGGAGAGAGACCGGAGAGAGACCGGAGAGAGACCAGAGAGAGACCAGAGAGAGACCAGAGAGAGACCATAGAGAGACCAGAGGGAATCACATTATGAAGGACTAGTGAGTTTTATCATCCATGTGGTCTCTGGCCTCCCTCTCTTCAATCTCTCACAGGTCTCTCTCTCTGGAATCTCTCACAGGTCTCTCTCTCTGGAATCTCTCTAAGGTCTCTCTCTCTGGAATCTCTCTAAGGTCTCTCTCTCTGGGTCTCTCTCTGTTCTCTCTCTGGTCTCTCTTTCTGCCGTGTGACTTTAGAAGACATCTTTTGAAAGCCTGAAGTTTGCTTTGACCCTTTAAATTTACCATTCTTTCCCCCGTGGTGAAAACCCAGACACAGGTTCAAACAACACCCCGACCTTTCCGGAGTTGACAATGCGTTGCCACACAAGCCAAGAAAACACGGGGCTGCAGAGTGAAAGCGCCTAAAAAGAGCTGCATAGTTCAACAAGTCTCAAAATACCAACAGTTTTCACACACACAGACCACAGACCACAGAATTACAGAGGCAGATCTGTGCTCCAGGACCCTGCCGCCTCTGGATCCGCCAACAACCTCTGTTTGGGGATCGGCCGAGACAAAACATGTACATTTTATAATTATAATTACAGTACTCACCAAACTAATTAAACAAAAACATCTATTCCTTCTATTGACTTCTGTCCTGTACAGTTCAACTATTTGACAACTGAGCGCAAATCTCCAGAACACATTGTTTTTAACCTTTTTGTTTTGTGAATTATGAATAAAAACACACTTTTTTCTTTCTGATTGTTAGTGGTTGTATGAAGCCATTTCTTGTTTAATAAA
This sequence comes from Knipowitschia caucasica, assembly GCA_964034765.1. Classification (NCBI taxonomy): domain Eukaryota; kingdom Metazoa; phylum Chordata; class Actinopteri; order Gobiiformes; family Gobiidae; genus Knipowitschia; species Knipowitschia caucasica. Next base: position 41,020,364 of record OZ035829.1, read on the forward strand.
CATGTTTTCTATGTTCAAATGATAATGAGAGAAACTGCTCTTCTGACCCTGATCAGAAGTCTCCATCCCCCACTTCTCAATAGCATGTGCTGCTCTTGTATATCTATTGACTGTTTGTGGTAGTTATGGATGAGTTTGTTATCCTCTCTCTCTTTGGTCTCTCGCTCTGGTCTCTCTGGTCTCTCGTTCTGGTCTCTCCCTCTCTGGTTTCTCTCTCATATCCTCTCAATCTTCTTGGCAAAAAGCCTCCAGTTCCTGTAAATTCCTGGGCCACCTTGTATGAACCTCCCTCAGACCAACCCAACAATCTTTGGCTACAGATGCCTTTCACACGACCACTGTCACTGAGTGGAAGAAAGTGTCCAAACTTCTACCAAAACCAGAAGACGAGATGAATCTTCCTAAAATAATAAGTCGTCAGACGAAGGAGCTGTTCTTTAGCCACAGGTTTACGACACACACACACAGTAGGTCCAGGTTATCAGCCGGAGCTGCCTCAGTAGATCAGTGGTGGACCTCTTTATGCCTGTGTGAGAATTTGTTTGGATTAGCACTGAGGCTAATGACCGCAGAACAGGAAGTGACCTCGTGCGGCGCCAGGTCAGAGCGTTCCCACCGCATCACTGTCACTGGGAGGAATGTACTATTGCACACAAATACAAATAATGTTCAAATGAAAAATTTTATTCTCCACATGTACAGTATCTTAGTTTAGAGATCATCAAACAAAAACTGCCACAAAGTTCCACATATTCTTTGATTTCATTATTTTCTCATAAAGATGTCGAGAAGTGGTGACAATATTCTCAACTATCTCTATGGTGTATCTCTAGTCTCTCTCTCGTCTCTAACTAATTTATGGGCAACACTTTTGTTTAAGAAGGCTGAAGGTAGCTGCAGTTAATACGCAGAAACAAAGTTTCCTATCATAACTATGCAGACGACACTCAGATCTATGTCTCACTGACTGCAGGAGAACATGGACCAGTGGACTCACTCCTTCACTGTATCCAACAGATCAGTGAGTGGATGCAAAACAACTTCCTTCAGCTAAACGCAGACAAAACTGAAATGATTGTCTTTGGTCCCCAGAAACAAAGAGAGAGCGTCATCTGTCACCTCCAGTCTCTCTCCCTAAAACCTTCAAACAAGGTCAGAAATCTAGGGGTAATACTGGACTCAGACTTAAATTTTAATAGCCACATCAAATCAGTAACATCAGCAGCTTTTTACCATCTAAAAAACATTGCCAGGATCAAAAACATAGTGTCTAAAGCAGACCTGGAGATTCTTATCCATGCATTTGTCTCCAGTAGGTTAGACTACTGCAATGGCCTGCTCACAGGTCTGTCCAAACAGGCTGTAAAACAGCTGCAGTACATTCAAAATGCAGCAGCTCGAGTCCTGACTAGAACCAGGAAGTACGACCACATTAGTCCAGTCCTCAGGTCTCTGCACTGGCTTCCTGTGGCTCAGAGAATAGACTTTAAAACAGCTCTGCTTGTGTACAAGTCTCTCCATGGCCTCGCACCAAAATACATAAGTGACATGTTAGTCCCATATGAACCAACTCGGACTCTGAGGAGCACAGGGACTGGACTCCTGTTAGTTCCCAGAGTCAGAACTAAACATGGGGAGGCATTTAAGATTCATGCTGCTAAACTCTGGGACAATCTTCCTGAAGATGTGAGACAGGCTTCTTCTCTGACAGTGTTTAAATCCAGGTTAAAAACAGTTCTGTTTAGCTGCATACAATAAAATCCCGCTCTCTGAAAGATTTTATATTTTTATCTTAGTTTTTAATATACAGTGATTATTTATGATTTTAATGCCTTGTGTGATTGTTTTTGTTGAGCACTTTGAGTTGCTTTGTGTATGAATTGTGCTACATCAATATATTGCCTTGCCTTGGCTACTACTACGGCCTCGTCTCTTTTAAAGCTGAATGGGGAGACTCACCGTGGGCAGGCCTCCATCCTCTCGGTCCAGACTTCCTCTCGAGCTTCGCGTGTCAGGCTTCTAAACACACATGAAGAAGTTTGGCACAAATAAACACACGCACACAACACAAACACAAAACACACACACAATTTAAAGATGACAAATTATAAAAGCAAAACATGTAATTACGTATGATTGGAAAAGGAATGAGTTCAGGTTTTTGGGACACAGCAGCAAACGCATATTATTCCCCAACATTGTTACACTTATAATAAGAGTGATTGCGTCAACAGAGGTCAAAACTACAGCAAAAAGTACAAAAAGTCCAGACATCTGTGTGTGCTCCAAAGATATTCAGATTCAATTTGGATTTCGACAAATTTTTCAGGCTTTTGAGAAAATAGGTCAGAGGCAGAAGGGGTTAAAATAGAAACGTATGCAAAGTCATTTTTATCCATGTGCAAACATTGTTTCTCATCAAAAACAGACCTGAAGTTGTTTTTAGCTACATTCATGCTGAGGCGGGGACAAGACAGAGACCAGAGAGAGGGAGCAGAGAGAGGGACCAGAGAGACAAGACAGAAACCATAGAGTGAGACTAGAGAGAGAGAGACCAGAGAGAGACTAGAGAGAGGGACCAGAGACAGAGACCAGAAAGAGGGAGCAGAGAGAGAGACCAGAGAGAAGGACCAGAGAGAGAGCAGAGAGAGGGACCAGAGAGAGAGCAGAGAGAGGGACCAGAGAGAGAGCAGAGAGAGGGACCAGAGAGCAGGACCAGAGAGAAAAGACAGAGAGACTAGAGAGAGACTAGAGACAGAGACTAGAGAGAGAGAGACCAGAGAGAGAGAGAGAAAGACCTGAGTGTCCAGAGAGAGAGAGAGAGAGAGTAGAGACCAGAGAGAGAGACTAGAGACCAGAGCGACAAGACAGAGACCAGAGAGACTAGAGAGAGAAAATGGAGAGAGACCAGAGAGACACACACACATCGTACCAGTTTCCCCAGGCAGGACTTGAACAGCAGCATCGTAGAGTACAATAATCTGATCCTAGAGAAACTGCAGCCTCTACTTTCCCCATGAGCTCTGTATGTGGCTCCATCAGACCAGGACTTTCTCACGAGGAAACGGGAGGGGAACAGGAGGGGGGGCGCGGCCAATAAAACCTCCACGCTCCAGAGTGGTTTGTCCCTCCTCCACGAGAAAGTGTGGTTTGTCCCTCCTCGAAGAAAAAGTGACAGCAAAACCAGAACCACACACTACAAAAACACTCAGAGTTGAACAGGACTCTATAGTGGAGAGATCTCAGAGTTCTGGTAGACGTTTAGACAAGTTCACTTTCTTCCACTCAGGGACAGTGGTCGTGTGAAAGGCATCTGTAGCCAAAGATCGTGGGGTAGGTCTGAGGGAGGTTCATACAAGGTGGCCGAGGAATTTGCAGGAACTGCAGGATTTTTGCCAAGAAGAATGAGCAGCTTTACCCTCAGAAAGGATACCAGAGAGTGAGACCAAAGCGAGATCATACCCTCAGAAAGGATACCAGAGAGTGAGACCAAAGAGAGACCAGAGAGAGACGAGAGAAAGACCAGAGAGAGACCAGAGAGAGACCAAAGAGAGACCAGAGAGAGACGAGAGAAAGACCAGAGAGAGACCAGAGAGAGACCAAAGAGAGACCAGAGAGAGAGACCAAAGAGAGACCAGAGAGAGAGACCAAAGAGAGACCAGAGAGAGACCAGAGAGAGACCAAAGAGACACCAGAGAGAGACCGAATAGAGCAACTAACAAAAAAGATTCAAGCTATCATAAATGTTAAAGGCGAAAAATGATAAAAATTAACAGTGAGACTATTCAAATTCATGTTTTACAATGTGAAATAAGAAGTGTAACTAGACACTAGTTCCTGGCTCAGTTGCTTCTACGTGGTCTGAAGTAAATAAGTAATGCCTATTTATGTAGCGCATTTTACAGACCAAAGTCACCCTAAGAGCTTTAGAACGTTCAGAATTTCGACATTTTTCGAGACGCAGAACACACAAGTGCGTCAAAGCCTCCAATAGACACCATCCATCCACTCACTCATTACATTCAGACCTATTGAACATGTTTTTAATGGAAAGAAAAACCGGAGCACCCGGAGGAAACCTACGCAGACACACAGAAAGGCCTTGAGGGAGAATTGCACAATCCTTTTGCACAATCTGAGTGTCTCTATCCATGCCAAATGTGACATGTAAATTTCTCCTATGTGAGATAAATAAAGCAAATCTTATCTTATCTTATCTTGACCCCAGGACCTTCTTGCTAAGACACTTTCTGCTGAAAAACACCTTTTATTTTTGGGACACAAAGTCAGGTCCCTCAGCTCAGCTCAGGTCTTCAGTTTTTACAGAGCGCTCACAGACTGGAGTCACGTCAGTCTGCGGTCCTGGATCTGGGCCTCTGTCATTAAGATGGAATTCACTAAGCCACACCTGCAGCTCTCACACTGCTCCATCCAGGAACCAGGGAAGGTTCCGGAGACTGACGCACGACCGCTGCTCATTCTGCAATTATATACTCCATCTATCTGAGAATATGTACTTTGGCTCTTTGTGAATTAAAATCAGTTTTTTGTATAGGAAGTGTAATTACTCCGATGTATATATGTGATCTTCTAGACTTGATCTGTCTCTATGTGAGGTTTATGTCAATGCGTCATAATTATCATGAAATTATCTTTAATCTAATAAATGAAAGGAGTTCTACCTTTAACTGGGACTGAGGAGCACAGGGACTGGCCTCCTGCTGGTCCCAGTGTCAGGACAGTTCTGTTTAGCTCCATACAACTGAAGGATTTAATCATCACTCTTTTTAAGGTACTGTTATTTTTTATGCCTTGTGTGATTGTTTCTATTTTGTTTTGTTATGCACTTTGAGTTGCCTTGTGCAGGAACTGTGCTATACAAATAAACTTGCATTAACTTACAAGGATAAAGAAATGATTTGGATGAATGAAACACCGCCATCTTGAGGTTGAAATTATTTTCAGCTGTTGTAAAATTTTAACGCAATCTGATTCTCAGTAGAGAATGTTATTTGACTGAGATTCCGGTTGTTTGATTAAAAAAGGCAGTCTGAGGATTCGTTTGTTTGAAAGCAGAGCGTTTTGACAGAAGGGACGCTGTTTTTGACAAAGTTGTAAGATAGATTTTTAACACTTTAAAACTTATGCAAACTCACAGTAAAAGTACTTGTGGATCTTTGGAGCACAAACCAAAGTCTCTAGGCTCTGTAGTTGTGGCCTCTTAATACTTATTGACTCTCATTATAAATATAAACAGAGAAAGTTGCGTCTCCACAGTGGCCCTGTAGTTTGGGCCTCTCTTTATGAGTGGTACATGTTAGCTGCTGTGTGGGGGTAGGCTCTAAATTACTGTGGAATGCACACTTTCACAGCTGACGAACACACTGAAAATCAGAGTTGGGGACCTGTAGTTTGGGCCTCTGATTATAAGTGGTCCTCCTCAATCAACTTGTAATAAAGCACGCAGCTCCAGGAGGAACACGGGGAGGGTCAGGACGACATGAGATGGAAATGGCTTTAGTTTGAGCTGCCCCATTTCATACAATCTTGTGTTAAATAATAGCGTAAATAACAGAGTAAATGCCAGTTGCCCCATATCTGGAAGAGGAATAATATATATAATAAGGCTTTTTTAATTATTTAGTTTTTGGAGTTCCCAGCAGCCTCTCTAAGGCAGGGGTCTCAAACATGCAACGGCAAAAAGGCATTTTGTGGGCCCCCTACTGGACATAAATATTAATGTGCGGCTGCCACAGAAAGTCCACAACATTGAAAAAAATAATCTAATCTAATATAAGAAAACAACCACATCATATATATTACCATAAAAAATTAACCCTGGACGCAATTAAGACAGGCCTCCTCTCTGACAATGTTTAAAACCAGGTTAAAGACAGTTCTGTTTAGCTGTGCATACAACTGAGGGATTTTATATTTTATATTTGTATCTTTCTTTTTAATGTTCTGTGATTATTTATGATTTTAATGCTTTCTTGTTTTGTTCAGCACTTTGAATTGCCTTGTGTATGAATTGTGCTATATAAATAAACTTGCCATGCCTAATAATCAAAAGTTAAAAGGCTGAGTCTCAAATGCAAATCACTGGTCCTTTTTTGGTCCAGTTTTTGTTTCAAGCAGCTGAACTCATTTTGTTCTTTGTTCATTATATCTATACGCATTCAGTTCAACTATCTTTATTTGCAATACTTCAACAAGTCATACACATAATAGGTTTGTAAGTGGTTAAAAACAACAAATGTAAAAGAAAATTGACGATTTATACTTTTATACATTCCTAAACCGATGATCAAAAAAAGAAATTCTTTGGTCAAAAAACGTTTGTGATTATACATTTTCTTAAGATGAGCTCTGAGCTTTCCACAAACACTTGAGCCATTGGTTATTCTGTATTTGTCTCTTTTGAAATGTAGGGGAATATTTATCAATCCAGGGGCTCTGGTGCTAACTGAGGGTTTTTTGCACATGTATTCCAATGTGGTTTTACTGCAAATGGCAAATAAACTTAATCTGAATCTGAGCGTACAAAGGAAAACAGCATGTGCCGTTTTAGTGGTTTAGTTCTATCTCTGCAGTTGCATAGATCTTTTTTGTCTACCTTTAGTGTACCTTTTGCACACGCACCTGATGTAACTTTTTATGCGACCCAGCTTTACCCAAACTCAACTTTGTTTGACCCCCCGCTACATTGACTTGGAGACCCGTGCCCCAAAGCGTTTGTACAGTTTTATTGTCTTTAGTTCTGTGGCGGTTACCAGCAGCCTCTCCTCATGCTCCAGCCACCTCCGGTCCTCCTCCATCTGCTGCTGCTGCATCAGGAGCTGCTCCTCCATCAGCTGTGGGCTTATGCAGGGAGGCAAGTCTACAGCCCTGTTCTACGCACACAACATACACATACACGTGTACATAACACGACACAACACAAACACATCCACACCACACACAGGACTGATGAGAACTCAAAGCAAAAATGACAGACACAAAACGAATGGTGTGGTTGGTCCTGTGTTTGGAGCTGCTGTAGTCCAAGTCTGGGGGTAAAGATTGCTCTGTAAATTGATTAATACAATTACGTAAGTCTCAAATGGATTGACAACACATTTATAAATTGTAGACTATAAATCAGCATCTTATGCCATGGAGTGGTTAAAGGTCCATGGCAACCAGGTGCTGAGCTCAGGAAGAGTTCCAGTCCTGACCGTCCACAGTCTCTCTGGTCTTTACATGGCATGTGTAATCGACCCTGGTCCCTGTTCTGGTCCCTTCCTTCATAGTGTGTATGCGTGGGGTCTGGTCTGGGTCCCTGGTGATTACCTCCATGGCGGACCCCCACAGAGCCATGTCTGGTCCGTGGGGCAGCAGCTGGGAGTGTGCGTGGCTGTGGTGGCGTGGGTGGGTGTGGGCGTGGTGAGTGTCCAGAGCAGACAGGGGCGGGTACAGAGCACTGGGGACCGAGGGCAGCGTGTGGGGCCCCGGATACCCAGCCATCTGAGGGACACAGAACCAACCAAGACACACAAGTTAAGAGACAGGAGAGATTGAGTCCTGGTTTAAAGAAGAAACATTACACTTTATTTTGTGGCTGTAAAAAAGTTGTCTCTTTACTTTGTCATTTCATGTTTATCACAATAACTGCCAGAGCCGTCATTCCCCCAAAATATGCTCTGTTTAAGGTTTTAAGTGCTTTGTTGAAAGGCTAGTGTTGATAATACAATAATTTTTTAAAGACAGACTTTGAGCAATTACTCAACTAAAAGCTGTCAATTTGACTGCTCTGGAAGCTCTATTGTTAAAGAAGAAAGTTTATTGTGAAACAAGAGCTCACCTGGTAGTGTCCCGGGTGCTGGGGGCTGGGGTAGAATCCTTCACTGGAGCGGGGGCTGGGGTAACCGGGGCGACTCGGCTAAAAACAGAGAGAAAACGTCATGATGGCACGGTGGACTGAACTCCACATGTGCTCCTCCCCATCCCTTCTGTCAGGATCAACACTTGTCAAACAGCATCACACAAACCCACAGGAGAGTTTGTGTGGCGGAGTCATGGATCTTTAATAATAACTGCATAGGGTATTACTAGCTTAAAGCTATCCCACTCATGGGCACAGGGGGCGCCCGTGGTACTGCAGACTAAATTCATGTGGGCTACCCAGAACAAAGTCCCATTGAACTCAATGTAAAACAAAACAGCTTGACCTCAGCTGACAGTGATCCTATAACTTTCATAAAGATTAGATTTTGTGGGGATTTTAGTGTCCCTTGTCATCCTGAACTTTTTTCCTTCTTACATCCTTTGGTTTTCTTTAAATCCACACTTTACTACCACAAACTCTGCTGTTTTCCTTCCCGCTCTGACCCCTCTCTACCACTGCTCTGATCAGCAGCTCTGATTGGTCAGAGCGCGGCAGAGCCCCTCTGTGCACGTGCATCAGAGCCAAACATGCGTATTTGGTGTAATGCATCATGGGAGCTCGTCCACTGCGCAGAACCGGGAGGACCAGACGATGCCCAAATATGGGCAAGTTCCACTAATCTTTCAGTCCCCGTGAAGTCCCATGTGCTACTGAGCACAAGCCATTCATTTGAATGGGGCGCCATCTTGGATCACCAGCGCTTGGGCGGAGTTAGCGGTTGATCCTCAGAGGGACACGCCCACTGAGAGCAGTTGGCCAATGAGAAATGTGATGAGTTTAGAAGAAACAATAGGAATGTTTTGGTTTACTGAAAAAATACTTTAGGTTTAAATTAGATGCTATATCAGGCAATAGAAAGAAATATTAGGCATTATTATTAGGCATTCTCTCTGCTCTGGAGAGCAGCTTCAGTGACAGACTAATTCACCCTCGCTGCGTGAAGGAGAGGTTCCGTACGTCTTTCCTTCCTGCTGCTGTCAGACTGTACAATAAAAACTGCTGAGCCTGTGAATTTCATTCATTTGTAAATAAGTACATTCTTAAATCATGTGCAATGTGCAATACTGCAACTTCAGAATGTCACAGAACAATGTCACTTTACTTATTATCCTGCACTATATGTACAGTACATAACTCTGCACTACAACATATATATATTTTTTGGCTGGTATTGAAGCATTTCCAGCATCTACAGCCAGTTATGCAAGTTAAGAAACATAGCCACTACGTATTTTGTATATTTTATGTGCTCCCTGTGTGCTCTTACTGCTGTCCTGTATGTGCGCTGCAACATCGAAATTTCCCCACTGTGGAACGAATAAAGGAACTCTTATCTTATTTAGGCCTTTAAAAATAATATTGAGACTGTGTACTTTGTTTATTCATGTTTTAGAATGTGAAATAGTACATACAGTGGAAAATATATGGTGAAACAAGTATGAAGGGTAAAAAAGCTTTCCGCCTTTAACTCCCTGTGCTGCCACCAGAGGAGGAGTCGATTTAGGAATATGTCTCCTTTGGTCTGTGCAATTATGTACCATATTCTGTAACACTTTGGTTTAGCTCTCACTAATTATCAGCTGATTGAGAGCTAATTAGTGAACCTAACTAACCCTAGCATGAACCCACATGGGAAAGTGTCAGTTAGTAGTTGAGTAATTAGATGTTGAATAAGGCCAGGTAGAATAAGGACTGATAAGTGCTTAGTAAATAATAATTCAGAGCTAAATAACCATAAATGATAGGCAATCACATTATAATGGACTACAGCAAGTTTCTCATCCACATGGAGCAACACAGACACTTTCCAACATATTTTTCAAGAGGACAACTTTATAAAGGAAAGAAGAGAACGTGCAACAGCTCAAACTCGGATGCTAAGAGCTTCACTGACCCAAACAAAGCTCCATAGCTCGTTGCGCTGTCATTATGTAAACTATTGCCCCTTGTGTGTAGTTTTAGAACCTTTTCGCCTGATCCACTTGTAAGCAACAACCTATTCTATGTTCAAAAATAAGGCCTGAGATATTCCTCTGCGTTCAAACTAAATGTGGTCTCTTTCTCAAGTATTCATACTGTATGTGGAAAATAAACCAAATTTGAATCTTGTTGAATTCAGTGATTTTTCTAGCCCCCCTTAAAGGAGCTATACCTGAATAATTTTCCAATGAGTTCACAAAAATGCGTATTACTATATACAAGTTGTATTAAAAACAAAAATATAATTGAAAAATTGAGCTCATTGATTGAGCTTATGCAGGACTTGCAAATGTTAAGTTGACTTTTTTGTGTGTGACGCTTGTCCTTCTCCACTTGCTCATTGAGGGGCGGTGCTGTTGCAAACAGGCCGCCTCCTCTAGCACGTGCTCTTCCGTCAATAGAAGCAGCGTGAGCGGGAGAGAAGTCTGGAGTTAGTGCGCGGCCGTAGTGCTCCTCGTATTATTACACCTCACAATATAGTCGACATGTTACACTTCTGTGTTACTATACTTTGTAGTGTAACACGTCACATAACTGTATTTAAATAGGGAACACGTGGAAGCGTTTGGTAGCTTCTAACGGGAGCTGTTTTGTTACTATACAGTCTGTGGAAGAGGTTGCGTTTGTGCTCCGTTTGCATGACAGAGCACATGGACACAGACCAGACAGGTACATATCAACTAGTCTAAGGTAAGGTAAGAACATATGTCAGTATGTAAAAACGGTGGCCTATTCTTTTAAAGACTAGAACGGGCCCTGTTCTCTGGGCCCTGTTCCCTGGGATCTGTTCTCTGGGCCCTGTTCCCTGGGCCCTGTTCTCTGGGCCCTGTTCCCTGGGCCCTGTTCCCTGGGCCCTGTTCCCTGGGCCCTGTTCCTTGGGCCCTGTTCCCTGGGCCCTGTTCCCTGGGCCCTGTTCCCTGGGCCCTGTTCTCTGGGCCCTGTTCTCTGGGCCCTGTTCTCTGGGCCCTGTTCCCTGGGCCCTGTTCTCTGGGCCCTGTTCCCTAACAGCTACTGCTCATACTGTGTGCCTGGTCCCCGCACTCTGGTTTCTAATCTGTCGTGTTCTTGAAAGCTGTGGTATTTGCATTGTCCCAGTAGATTGATGATGTCTGCTTGTGTCATGTTGGCAGTTCCAGTGGGAAAAGGTCAGCGGAGCCCTTAAACCCAGAATGCCACGTGAATCTATGGCATTTGGATCCGAGTGGAAAGAGGCTGCAGTAATCCAAGGACAGATCAAACTATGCAGGACACATTTGGCACAGAAATGACAATGCAAGAGCTCAGGCAGCACAGGTTTCAGATGACATTACAGCATGCAGAGACTGTTGTAAAGTTATGCCAATGAGAAGGTGGAAGAAAGGCTAGTGCTAAGAGATCATGTACAGAACAAGAACGGTTACAACCCTAGAAGTTATAGCCAATTTACAGATAATTGTACAGTAATGCACTTGCTACTCATTTAAACTTTCATTACAATAGAAAGATTCAAGAAGAGAATGTGGGCTTGTAAGCTAAGCCCAACATTTTGTAATTATGATATTTATATTTTTATAGTTACGTTGTCTTCCATGATTTTCCCCCATGTTTGCAAACTTGAACTTTAGTCTCATGTTTAAACCAGAAAATCAGGTGATAATTGCGTATGACTAGATACCCATAGATTACATGTAGATGAACAATGCTCACCCACACAATGCTTTCTGAAGTTTTGCTCCAACTCGATCTGGCTCCTATTGACTCGCATTGAAAAGTAAAATCTGCTAACTTTGTGTCACATTGTGTTTCTCACCTTTTTGGCCTGTGATCCTGGTGTTATTGTTGTGATATTGTCTTGCCAGATATGAGCCCTAACAACAGCTTTTCGTTCCCAAATTTAGCTTTAGCACCAATTGGAGACAGACCAACGCCACTACCGATTTGGGCTTGGAATCGCGGCCGCTGCTACCAGAATAAAAGTGCATCAATTTGGCGCTCAAGCTCACATAGCCTGTTCCAGTTAGTATTCCACATTGAGGCATACACTATGGTGACGTCAGTACTCGGTCAGTCCATTTCTATTATACTAACGTTATGGGAAGCGCCTGCGGTTTAACTTACGGGAAAAACAATGGAGCCAACGGGAGAATTTACTGTTGTGTTTACATGGAATTCTCTTGTCAGACGTTTGGCACGACCTGAGAAAAGGATTTTAGGAGGGAAACTTATTGCTGAGTTTGTTTGTTTCTGCAGCCAATGTTTCTCACTGCACACGCTCAGACCAAAGGTAATCAACACCATTGCGCATACACATACATGCTATTGCGGTACATCAGATACTACACTGGTATTACTGCAAACTAGTGGTTCAGTATCGTGATATGTTGCGCATACAATTAAATCAATACTGTAGAGAAAAGTATTGCAATATTTAAAACAAAATTATCCGTTTCGCTTTTGTGTTTTCCCTGAGTTTACTCTGGTCATTTACATCTGATGTTTATGTTACTCTATGATGTCTGCTTGTTGTGACTCTAGTCTGTTGTTTTTGAATAATGTAAGTGATGTGCTGGTAGCTTCCCATTCATGTAACAAGGTCGACAATACGCAATATGTTTAGGACTGCAATAATATTGAATTGTGGCCAAATATTGCAATACTATCAAATTAACACATTTTTGCCCATTCCCAGCCCTTCTGCAAACATCATCATATCGCCCAGCCCTACATGCTACATGCAAATCTAGAATCATGTGGTGAGCAGCTGTCTTAGATCCACTCCTACACCTGCCTTGGACTGGAAGCATGTGGGTCTGTCGACGCGGGGAGAGCTGTTGGTTACAGAGAAGCTGCGAGATTTCTGCGGCTGCTGCTGTGGAGGTAGAGGAGCGCGGGCCGAAGGCGGCGTTTGGCCCGCGCTTAAGGCCGCCTGCGAGCCGCTCAGCCTCTTCGTGACGGGCTGCTCCCACCCGGCGCGCGTAGGGGGAAAGCTCGGCAAGGACCTAAGGCGGGAATATGCTCCGCAGGGGTTTTGACATATGACAGACATGCTGTAGGGAAGTGTGCAGAGGTTGGGACTGGAGAGAGAAAGCAGGGACTCGGCAAACACACAGCCGTTCTGAGTCTCCCTGTAGAAGTATGGGAGAGTTTGTGAATGCGTAATAGGCAAGAGAGGGCCGTCCGCTGGCAAGAGAGCAGAGGATGTGGATGGGAGAGGAGGCGGAGGAGGGGTCCCCAGGCACAGCAGCTTGTCTGGGAGCTGCTTGGGGTTGTGGTGGTGGTGGTGGTGGTGGTGGTAATGGTGGTAGGGTGAAGGAGGAGAGAAGCAGTCCAGGGTGAAGGGGGTGCTCAGCAGGGAGGGGCGGCGACTCGGCTGAAAACACAAGAGAAAGACAAGGAGCAGAGCAGGGAGAAAAGTGTAAGGATGGAGAGATGGGAGAGTAAAGATAAAAGTACGATAGGGCTGGAGCAATGTCTTTTTCAAACAGCTAGACAAGCGCAGTGATCACAGACAGATGCAGATGGACACATGGGAAACTTATGGGAGGTCCTTTAGGTACATGCGTGAGTTGGACAGCAGGAATGGCACTTCCAAGAGAGTTAGTGGGCAGAAAACCTAAGTCCCCATAACATAAGTACTTTAAAGGTCCCATATTTTGCTCTTCTTCATGTCTTACAGTCTTCCCTAAGCGCACGTGTGATAATAATTTGGGTAATACACCATACAACAGTCAAATCTTGTGAAATTATAGCCATAAAGATGAAATGGGTGGTTCTCTGACCCTCTGCCTGTGAGCCTGTCTCTCCCTTCCACTATGTGACGTAGCCTGAGCCTAAGTTAGCGTCTTTTACTGAGGAATAACACCAGGTTTCAAGATCAGCTTTTGAGTAAGTCCAGTTGCATGGTAACCGCAGTTCTGAAACAGTCTTTGGTGAAGTGTTGGTCGCAGAAAAATATTCGTAGCAGATTTCAGACGCAATGAAGTCCCGTGAATAAAGTCCAGCCACATTCGCCTCAATAGACTGTGGTAATACATCCATGACTTTGGTACTCGCAGGACTCAGGAGAGAAGCTGTGCGCGATGAATCAGGCGCGTTCGTGGGCGTGTCTGTTTTGATTTTTCACCTGTCAATCACTCAAACTGAATAGTCGTTTTACTGCCTCTAATTAAAGTTTGAGGGAATCAATTAAAAAACAGCATTGGCCCAAATAGCGCTGTAATAATGTTAAAAGCAGAGGACTTTTAAAGGAGGCTTAAGTAGAAGATTAAAGTCTGTACCCTGGACTCTTGACCTGTGGACCAATCCCCAGGCTGTACCACTTGATGCTAGAGTTAGAGATTTTTTAAATTAGTATAGCTATTGTTCACTTATCTTGTGCCGTGTGCTCCTTATTCCTACTGTTCTATAACTTATGATGCAACACTGAAATTTCCCCACTATGGGACGAATAAAGGATCTCTTAATCTTAATCTTAATCTTACCCTGAACTCTTTACTAATGATGTCAGTGAGCCAATGACCAGAACCGTTTGGACGTCTGGATTTGTGCGGTAATAAAAGTTTTTGATTTGGCAGTTTCTCCACTCACAAATGTTCCAGCCCTAATGTACACATTTAAGTTTCTGAAAACAAACAGGAGAATGCAGTCAACAATATGAAGATGGTGACAATGAAAATGAAATGAAAAACCAGGGAAGAAGGAAACGGGAGGAAATCTGTGAGAAGAAAATGCTTTAAAATGAGAAGCAGAGCATGAGGACAGCGTAGCAGAGAGAGTTCAGAATCTCTTTTTCAGGGAGGCCCTTTTTGGGGGGTGGTGTTTTTAAAGGCATCTGAAACCGGAGCGCTAGGAGGAAACCTACGCAGACACAGGAGATGATGCAAACTTGTCACATAGACATTTTTTGCACCGACCGGGATTCGAATCCAGGACCTTCTTGCTAAGGAGCCAGAACGTTAACTGTAAAATAGTTTTGGCCTTTGTTGGAAAACATATTTTTACTTAGCTGCATTGTCACACTGTGTGTATATTTTTGTATGTATGTACTAAGTACTGTGTGTACGTGTGTGCGTGTATGTATGTCTGTGTATGCATGTATGTGTCTTTGAGTGTTTGTATGTGTTCGTGTTTGTGTGTGTGTGTGTTTGTGTGCGTGCATGCGTGTGTGTAGGTGTAGCAGGATTGTGTAAAAACTACAGGACAAATCAAGCTGAAATGTGATGCTGAAAGGATCCAAGGCGGGGTATGTGCTCTCCGAGTAAACTTTCTTGTATTATATCGATTATAACCCTTTTTTAATTAAAGCAGGGGTACCTCACACAAAGAGTCTTGTAGTGTGTGTGTGCTTTCCCACACACACACACACAGCTGAATCTTCCATATGTCTCTGATTGAAGTGCAGAGCCGAGCCGCGGTGACCAGAGGAGCTAAAACATGACCCAACACTGCAAACATGTAATCTCCAGGCATAAAATGACTTGAATTCAGCTTTTATTCTCAACGGTAAAACATGCTTTCTGCCTGAAACTCCCTGTGCTACCACAGGGGGAGGAGAGGATTCTTATTTGTTTTATTTGAATTAGAAAATTATCAGCTGATAAAGACGTGTTCATGTAAACAACAAAATTTCTCCAGAGCTCCAAAACTAATTGATGGGCCATACTTTAATACTTGAGTAGTAGTGGGATGTCAGAGAACAATGACATCATACTATTACAGAATGGCGGAGTTACATGTTGCCAGGAGTTCCTCATATTAGCATGGATGATCTAAAAACAACGTCAGGTCTTAGACTGAGGAGGAATGGAGAAAAGACCCATGTTCAAGCCGTTTTATAGAGATCCATGTTTGTATTGGACACATGTTTCGCTCTGTGTGAATGGAACAGTTATAACAGAGAAAAGCTCTTGAAGCAGATCACACACACGTCTCCAGCCGTATGACCACAAACACACACTGTGCTTGTTTCTTACTTTAGGTGGAGCTTCGTCTGAGCCTGCCGAGTCCCAGGACACAGTGACCTGTCGCCTCATCTCCATCCGGCTCCTCTCCTTCTGCTGCAGCTTCTCCTCCTCCAGGATGGTGCTGCAGAGACCACACACATGTTAGAAAACCACACGGATTCTGCACAAACACTCACTGTGTTCAATATCTAGAGAACAAAAAATGAAAAGCTTCCAGGATTTTATCCTGAAACAATGTTTTCAATTTCAAAACTGCATTTTAATCAGTGCCTGTGCGCGACAGATTGTAAAGGTAAAGGTGCATTTTATTTATCCCTGTAGAACAATTCATCCTCTGCATTTGACCCATTCTGATTTCGCTGAGGCAGGAGCAGTGGGGGCAAGTCCCGACTCAAAAATGTCCAAAATGACGTGCGCTGACCGTCCCGGGCAGGACCATCCCGGGCCGATGGAGGTGGACCCGGAATATGCTGTATAGCAGCTTCCACATGTGTGTCAATGCTGAGGGGAGTGAATTTTTTCTGACCAGTCTAGTTTAGTCTTAGTGGAATTTTTAAGACTCCAGCGCAAATGCGTTTTTTCACATTTTCCGGCCCCCGCTGCTATTTTGAAGGTGAAAGTGATGACACATTTGTTTGAACGGTGGAGATAAGCGTGACTACATCCGTTATGGGCAGAGGCAGTGGTCGTCGTACAGCGCCCGGGACCCATGGTGATGCTCGGTTTGGTCAAGGCTACCGCAGATGGAGGATTTAGCTATTGCACAAGTTTTTAATGGTAGGGGAAACCGGAGCACCCAGAGGAAACCTATGCCGATACGAGGAGAACAGGCCCACTCCACTCAGAAAGGCCCTGTTCCAACCGGGATTCAAACCCAGGTCATAATGCCCACTATAGCCAATGAAAAAAATGACATTATTATATATTATATATTTTGATGAACAAATCTAGAATTGTTTTTCATCTCACATCTTTTCATCTGCACATGGAAAGGAGATCACTGAAAACCTTTTAAAATCAAGAAGTCAACAGTTAGGAGGTTAGAAGACAAAAGTGTAAAGAAGCTAATACTGTTAAATTAATAGTTTCTTTACACTTTTATCTGCACTAACTAACATTTAACATAAAAAATACATAATGAACTTTTGTAACTAAATACTGAAAACCTTTGGACAATGCACTCGCTAATCATCGAGGATCAGAAGGAGGTTTGTAATATTGTTTAGTCTGGTGAGTGCTCTGAAGTGGACGATGAAACAGTCTGTTCATCTGCGGTCGCACAAACACAACTCAACACGGCTCACGACACAACAGCTGCGTCGCCACAAATACCAAGCATTCACTTTCCATCTCCAGGCTTTTGTCTCACAGCCGCTCGCACTGTGATTTGCACTTTGTAACAGCACTTAGCTTGAGTATTACATTCTACAGGTGGATAAGAGGCGTGATGTTGTTAGCCGTGCTTCTAAGTTTGTCTAGGGACTTGAAGCTGCTAAACTGGCCTCGTCATAGTGTGTAGTGTGTTCCAATATGATACGTGTGCGTAGCTGCAGCCTTTGTTATTTCAGCGCTCAGCTTATCAATCACAATACATTTTCAAAGTTAAAGTTCCACCATGTTATTGTCAGGTTCCCCTTGTTTATATGCTCATATCCGCGCACCACCATTGCTCTTCCCTCAGTCCTTTGTCCACCACACCTATCCCCTTCCAACACTTCCAAATTTGTGAATCACCCAGCATGTGCGGACATTTCTTCTCAAAGGAAAACAAAAATAAATATATATATTATTCTATATTAAATATTCATTCAGTTCCTCTGGTGGCAGAAGTGGTAAATTACACGCTCAGATAATTAACAAACCTTAATGGAAGGTTATCTATACAAGTTATAATTTATTTAGTCAATTCAGGAAGGGGGTCAAAGTGTGGGCGGGATTAACCACATAAACTATTCCTTCAAAAAGAGTCAAACGGAGAATGCTTGGAACATGATTGAACATGATTTTTGATTCTCGTAGTCCTCTATCACTTATAAAGTCCACATCCACAACAGACCTGAACAGACCTTTTAAAACTTCCTCTCTCTGGCAAAAGAATGGTCTTTAATTTATAAGAATATTTCTAATCTAATACAATCTAATCTAGATCACGTTTAGGGACAAAATGAATGCAAATACAAATCCAATAATTAATCCATCTATTCGCTCTTCCAACCCTTCTCTTAAGCAGCCTTACCTCCACACCAGATCTATCCAGCAGCTGTTAATGTTGTTTCCACGACGATTGACACAAACGCACTATTGTAAAGCAGCTTTCTTTCTTCCAGCAGTCACCAGGACCAACACGTCTCTTGTCTGGGCTCTTTTCTTCCAACAGTAACAAGGACCACCACTGCGCAGCTCGGGCGCTTTCTCCCATCGCACATTTCTCTCTCTCTCTCTGCAGCTGCCCCACAGAGTAAACAGGCTCTCACACCGGCCTCAAACCAAACCATTGGCTGAATATTTGGCATGGGAAACCTATAATTGATATCATGATACAAACGCAGCCCAAACTAAGTCAGCTTTTTATTCACAATCCCCTATAAGGAGCGAGTTTTTCTATTGAGAGAGCGGAGAGTGGACAATGTTGACGTGGTTTCCATGGCATTAAAACAAGCGGTGATTAAAAGTTCCACCTTTTTGTGTTCTGTGGGAGGCTCTGTCAATTACACAGAGGCTATTAATACTATATAACCCTTTTGTGCCAAGAACTAGATCCCTACAGGCCATTGCAAACCTAAATCTTTTACCTCTTGGTGAAATTATTGTGGATTTTGTGTTTGGAAAATGGTCATTTAAAGTTAGGAAATACAATATTATTTCACTCCCGGACTTACAGCCTCAGTCCCGGATCTACAGTCTCAGTCCTGTATCTACAGCCTCAGTCCCGTATCTACAGCCTCAGTCCTGTATCTACAGCCTCAGTCCCGTATCTACAGCCTCAGTCCCGTATCTACAGCCTCAGTCCTGGATCTACAGCCTCAGTCCTGGATCTCTTACAGCTTCAGTCCTAGATCTGCTACAGCCATAGGTAACTGCTCAGATGATCCCATGTCCGCTGGTTGAGGTCTTATAAAACTATGAATTCTGCTTATGCTGGTTTCTCCTAGCAACAACTGTAAACAAGCCAATGACTAAGGTAATTTCTCAGGTTTTCTTTTTTGGGACTGTCACATCTGTAACCCGAGGATATTTGGAGACCATTTTATTCTTCAAATTTCATCCAGGGTGCCTAAACTTTCTCACCCCACTGTTCAACATGTTTGCAGTTTGAGCAGACGCCAAGTTCCAGCAGAGACTATTCCAGATACAGAATGGTAAAACACAGACGCCCACGTAAACGGCACAAAACGGGGAAAACACTGAACAATGGGACACTCTGAGATGCGGCCGTGTTGATTTTTACTGAGCTCATAAACCGCAGGGGGTAAAGTACGCCGAGTCTGAGGAGGAATGTGCCTGTGCGAAGAAACATGCAAACCAGGAGTTTTCTGCACGAGATTCTGGGATTCTACAGGACTCAGACTTAAACAGGATCTTAAAAAACCAATGAGTTGTTAAGCTAACAGGCAGGAGAATATGGGATTATAAAGGAGAAATATTACGCATTATTTTTAAGGGGCGGAGCTACATGTTTGTACCAGAAGTTCTAATCATGAAATGAATGTGACAACTGGGAGACCTCTGGGAACACCAGGGGCCGCAGTGGGGCGGCTGGGGCTGAAAAGTGGCAGTCATTGTGTCCTTAGGCAAAGAGAACAACTACACACCATACCATACGTGAACCGGCTTTGAACCCAGGACCTTCTTGCTGAGAAGCAACAGGGCTAACCACTCTGCCACAGTGCCGCTTAAAGATGCAGTCGGTGATTTTGTTTTTTTTAATTATTTTGGGAAAACGTTCCTAAACAATAAAAGTTGTCAAGTTATCATGAGAAGAATAAGGTCCTTTATTTGTCCCACAATGGGGAAATTTCAGTTTGATGCATACATATACACAAATACATCAAGGCAAGCAGCGAACATCACTTCAACGCTCCTTAAAGGCAAAGTGGGTTAAGTGTCTTGCCCAAGGACACAACAACAGCAGACATCAGTGGGAGTCGGTGGGGAAGGTCTCGTGGTGGGCTACAACCCACTACCTTTGGGCCCAAAGGCCAACGCTCCACGAACTGAGCCACTGTCGCCCAGTGATCATGTGTTTTCAAATAGTAATGGAAGTGACCAGATGCCTGTAGTCTCCAAAAATGAATAAAAAATATTCTGGAGCGGACTGATAAAAATAAACCAATGGGATTCGTTTATCCCTAACGAACCAATGGGATGCGTTGACCCCCTTCACCCTTATTGCCTGTTTTCTTGGCATCTGCGGCTGATTTAGTTCATGTTCTAGCCAAAAAAGTGTGGGCCCGTAAAAGTGGAAAGCGCGGAGGCCTGCTCGTGCGTCTGAGGAGAAGAGGAGCACGGCTCTCCCCGGCATTTTTCTCTCCAACGTACGCTCACTGGACTATAAGATGGACGAACTCAGCCTGCTCATGAGAAGAAACAAGGGCTTCGCCACATCCTGTGTCCTCTGCTTCACTGAGACCTGGCTAAATGAGCGGATCCCGGACTGCGCTCTGGAGCTGCAGGGCTTTGGGCTGTTCCGCGCGGATCGCCATTGTGCGCTCTCAGGGAAGAGCAGAAGCGGTGGGCTGTGTTTCTACGTCAATACAAACTGGTGTAACGATGTGACAGTGATCTCCAAGCACTGCTCTCCTGCTCTGGAATATCTTTTCATTCATTGTAAACCATTTTACTCCCCTCGTGAATTTGTTTCATTCATTCTTGCCTCTGTTTACATACCGCCATGCGCGGACGCGCGCGAGGCTCAGCACGCACTCGCAGAACAAGTACTGTGTATGGAGCGTTTATACCCGGACTCTCTGATTATTATCCTGGGGGATTTTAATAAGGGAAACTTGAGCCAGGAATTACCCAAATACAGACAGTTTATCAAATGCCCGACCAGAGAGGAGAACACTCTGGATCACTGTTACACCACCGTGCGCGGTGCTTTTCGCGCTGTTCCCAAGCCAGCCCTCGGCTTCTCAGATCACTCCATGATACATCTGGTTCCTGCTTACAGACAGAGACTAAAGCTCTCGAAACCTGCAATGAGGAGCTCCAAAGTGTGGTCTGATGAAGCTGTGGAAGAGCTGCGCGCATGCATGGAATCTACAGACTGGGACCTTTTCAGAGCTGCCACAGATAGCTTGGATGAATACACGGACAATGTGACGTCATACATTCACTTCTGTGAGGATAGCATCATTCCAACAAGGACCAGGGTCATCTATAACAACGACAAACCCTGGTTCACTGCTAAACTCCGGCAGCTCAGGAAAGCAAAGGAGTCTGCTTTCAGGGAGGGGGACCGCAGCGGCTACAAAGCAGCTAAATATCAGTTCAGGGACGAACTGAAAGCAGCCAAGTCCCGGCACAGAGAACGACTACAGGAGCAGTTTGGTAACAACGATACTGCTTCTGTCTGGAGGGGCCTACGGGACATCACCAACTACAAACCCAAAGCCCCCCTCTGTGCTGACGACCACAAGCTAGCTGACGAACTGAACTTATTTTTCAGTCGCTTTGACGCTGCCCCTGACCCCCCCCCCCCCCCACTACTCTAACAACCCACCCATCAGCCCTGCCCCCACCCTGACAATAGCCTCGAAAGATATTAAACAACTCTTCTTGAGGCTGCACCCCCGCAAAGCTCCTGGCCCGGACCACGTGTCTCCGGCCACTCTGAGACACTGTGCCAGTGAGCTTACTCCTATGTTCACGGACATTTTCAACACCTCTCTGCAGTCCTGCCATGTCCCGGCCTGCTTCAAATCCTCCATCATTGTCCCCGTCCCGAAGAAGCCCAGGATCACAGGACTCAATGACTACAGACCTGTAGCACTTACGTCTGTCGTCATGAAGTCATTTGAACGCCTGGTTCTCTCCCATCTCAAGTCCTTCACCTCCCCCCTCCTGGACCCCCTGCAGTTCGCCTACAGAGCCAACAGATCTGTAGACGACGCCATTAACCTGGCCCTCCACCACATCCTACAGCACCTGGACTCCCCGGGGACCTACGCCAGGGTCCTGTTCGTGGATGCAAATATGAGCTAACAAGGTACGAGAGTTGCCAATAGCACATCGGGACAGAATATACTCCCTGTGTGCTCACTAAAGTGTTCTGCCAGAATGTTGGATATTTCTTATTGTTGAAATGAGAAATAAAACATTTAAATTTGAGTTAGTAGTAAGTAATCTTTATTTATATACCGCCTTTCACAGACCAGAGTCACAAAGCGGTTTACAATTGTTATTTTTGGGCACTTGTCCTCTCACTCCACACAGAGATGGGAGCGGGGTCGCCAGTACAGTAGGCGCATGTCAGACCTATTGTACATATTTTTAGTGGTCGGGGAAACCGGAGTACCCGGAGGAAACCTACGCAGACACGGGGAGAATATTCAAACTCCACTCAGAACGGCCCTGGTCCAACCTGGATTCGAACCCAGGACCTTCTTTCTGAGAGGCGAGAGTGCTATCCACTCCGCGTGCCGCCCAGTTGTATTAGTTTTATGAATTCCCAGGGATAACACAATGCAGTACTCGTATCGGTACTCTGTATCAGCAAGTACTCAAATTAAGGTACTTTTGGTGAATCCCTACTAGTTACCATAGCAAAACAGTTTAATTATCAAGTGAGTAAAGGTAAAAAAAAAAAAAAAAAAATTACCTTTAAAAAAGTTTACTTTTTTATATTTTTTTTTTAATGTGCAGTCATTTTGACTGCAATGGGAATTTTAGCAGTTCCAGAATTCTGGGAGTCCTAGTATCAAAGCTCAATGAACACAGAAATGAGTGAGAACACAACTGATCTTATTCTATCAACTTTACATGTTTTAAGATGTTTATTACTTTCTAAACACATGTCTGTGTTGTGATAACGTTTTGCCAAAGTTCAATTCAATCTATTCTTGTATAGCCCTAAATCAGTAGAATCGAACAGGAAATAAAATAGAAAACATATTGGTGTTGGTCCATAAGGAGCAGACGACCAATGTCCATAAGCTTTGATAAATGCTGAGTGTCCTGGATCATCACTGTCCTTTTTCTTAGACCCTCACAACAGACCCTCCTGCATCAGCAAGGAAAAACTCAACCTGTGGGAAAAGGTGAGAAACCTTATCTCAGTCCCTGAAAAACTCTCTGTGTCAAACATAGAAGCTGAAAACAGTGAAAGGCTCTGTGGTATGGTTTCCACGGCGACAGGCCTAATCATGTTGTGTATAATGGTTGCGTGATTGCGGTGGGGAAAAGCCAAAATCCCACTTTCTCTTCATGACTGTAATTTACAAATCATCACAATCAGCTTCACGTTTGTAGCATCAATTACTCTGTGATCGCTGCATCATTAAACTGCTTCACACTGTGTTTGGAGATCTGTGTGACTCACAGAAGGGGCGGGGAGAGAGACAACAGAGAGACCAGTTTGCTGAATGTGTGTCTGATGAGAAATTCTAACTACACTGATCACAAATGGGTGAAATTAAAGCTTGGGTGTGTAACTTTTCACCAATAAAACTTTAATGTTGCTAGTTCCTGGCACTAAGAGAGTTGCTTCTATCACTAGTTTCACATGCAGGTATTTCTGGCCTCGGTCATATCTTTCGTGAAAAAGAGAGGACCACTCTCAGCTCTAAACCCAAAGACTGAAAAAGTGCCTCATCAGGCTCTTTTTTCACACAGAGGATACAACTACATACTACCAGTGTTAGGAGTAATGTATCACAAAAGTAATGAAATTACTTTTTGCTGTAACGAAGTACTGCAAGGCAATGCAAACAAAAAACAGCTGCGTAATTTACTCGGTACAAAGGTCAGTAACGTGCATTAAGTCGCCCCCTGAGGACCACACAAAAAAAAGGATCTCTTAATAGATCAAATAAAATAAAATTATGATCATATGGAGACAGCATCTTGTGGCCTGATATTTTCACAGCATTTTACTTTGAACTACTACTTTTTCTGTTGAACTACAGGCTACATGTGCCATTCATGAAAACAAAAGTGAGGTACCCCAGCTTTAAGTGAGTAAGCTAGTGCAAATGAACTTCAGGGCAAGCTAGTAAAAGAATTATGTAAATATACTGTATACGGTCTAAACAAGGTTAAAGGAGAAAAGCCTCATTCAGCTATGAAGGAGTGACACCTGCTGTTTGAAAGGGGTCCTTCACTAGGGCTGCAGCTATGGATTATTTTTGTTATCAGGTATTAGATTTGTGATTTGGTTGAAAGAAAAAAGTTATGATTCATCTTTAAAACAAATAAAAGTGAAAATATATATATGAAAATATAATTTAATCGGCTCCAAAATACTTCATTTAAAAACTGCATTTATTGAGATCACACATATCTTCCTCAAGCACTGAGGACATACCATAGACTCAGTCACGCTGCGTATGGAGACACCTGCTGGGAGAAGTCACTTGATAGTTGGTAACTTGAGGGCCAGCCTCTCCTCTCTGCAACAGCCTCTGTTCATCAGCAATGAACAGACTACAGGTGAATTCTTAGACTTCACTTGTAGTCTGTTCATTGCTATTCACAATTTCCCTTTGTCTGTTTCACTGCGGAACGGTCGCCCCCGGCCTGAACTCGTGGGGAGAGTAATTAATATGCTTCTTTTATTAACTTTAACAAACACTAAGGAAGTTTGAGTAAATGAGCAATAGAACCAGTGATTAACTCATTCACTGCCCATGACGACAAAAGTCGTTCTATTGTATAGTGACGCTCACTGCCCAAGACGACTTAGACGACTTTTTTGTGTTATTACACGGGAGGCTGCAGTAATGTCTGGCGCACCTTGTGAATGACCCACAATACTGATATATAGTGCAAATGTACCTGTAATGATAAATCGCCACCAGTAGGATGCAGTATTGCACCACAGGAGAGGTCATAAGTCAGTGGAGAGAAGGAGGAGGAGTGTGGGGTCTTTGGAGAGCGTGCTGCTGTAGCAGAGCGATGATAGCGTAGCATTGAGACGGATCAGCGATCTAGTTTAGCGATAGTATAGCAAGAGTGATGGCGAAAAAGAATAGTTATAAGCAGTATACACTGCTTCAGGGATTGACTCGCGGATCAGTGAGTGAGGTCGAGAGGGGAGAGAGCGGAGACCCCGGTGGAGGTCCGTCTCTGCAGCCACATTTGCGCGGAGCAAGAGCCCCGAGCAGAGACACACCTTCCGCCTCTCGCAGCGTATCAGCTGCTGTTGTTACTGATGCCTCGGATTCGTTCAGCAAACCTGATCATGATTTATCGGACACACTCACAAACACTCACACGCACTCACTCACTCACTCACGCACACAGACACTCACTCGCACACTGACATTCACACACACAGACACTCACTCACACAGACACTCACTCGCACACTGACATTCACACACACACACACACACTCAAATTCACATGCTTCATTCTATTTTATACATCTATAGTTTTATTGATCTTTGTGTTGTTGTTGACGTTTTGAGGAGGCCAACATGAAGCTGCAGGGCTGCTTTGATGCCACAGACTGGTCTGTTTTTAACTCTGAGAATGTTGATGAATTCTGTGAGGCTGTGACAGGATACATACAATTTTGCATTAACTGTTGTGTCCCCTATAAAGTTATTAAAGAACACTCCGGCCAAAAACCTTGGATGAACACTGACGTAAAATTAAGAATTAATGAGCGGACACTGGCGTTTCAATCCGGTGATGAGGGTGCTTACAAGCTGTCCTGCTAAGCAGTGGAACGCTCTATAAAAGCTGCTAAGCGTTCCTATGGGGACAGGTTAGAGGGCTTCTTTGGCGAAGAGGACCCTCGACGCATGTGGAAGGGGATCAGTCTCATCACGTCCTGGAAACCAAGTGCAGGGAAAATTGCTGCTGGCCAAACTCTGCCAAACGAGCTCAACGACTTTTACTGCCGCTTTGAATCTGCTGATCCCCTGCCTTTTGTCTTCCCCGAATGTCAGGGTGCCTTCACAGTGACTCAGGAGGAAGTACGGCGGGTCTTGTCCAGGACCACAGCTCGGAAAGCCGCAGGCCCGGACTGCATTCCTCCCCGCGTCCTGAAACTGTGCTCAAAGCAACTTGCCCCTGTTTTAACGGACATATTTAACTTGTCACTCAGGAGCTGTACGGTGCCGGTGAGCTTTAAAAGGTCCACCATTATTCCAGTTCCTAAGAAGTCTCCAGTGACATGTCTCAATGACTACCGCCCTGTGGCCCTCACGTCTGTTCTTATGAAGACTTTTGAGCGGCTTGTGCTGGACTTCATTAAGAGCCAGATCCCTATGAGCGTTGACCCGCTCCAGTTTGCTACAGACAGAACAGGAGTGTGGAGGATGCCATCTCCTTTGCTCTGAACTCTGTCTACACTCATTTGGACACTAGTAAATCTGTCGCGAGAATGCTGTTCATTGATTATAGCTCTGTATTTAATTGTCTTGTCCCAAGCATATTGGTTGAAAAACTAATGTCCCTTGGTCTGAATGTTGCCATGTGTAAATGGATTTTTAGCTTTTTAACTGACAGATCTCAGAGAGTAAAAATCAATGACTGTTTTTCTGATGTTGTTTCTGTGAGCACTGGTTCTCCTCAGGGATGTATTTTGAGTCCTCTGCTTTTTTACTTTGTACACTCACGATTGTGTGTCCTCCTCTGACTCAAATTTGATCATCAAATATGCTGATGACACCACCATCATCGGTCTCATCAGTGACAATGATGATTCCTCTTATAGAGCAGAGATCGAACATGTTTTTCAGTGGAGTAAAGTAAACAATCTCCAGCTGAACACTGCAAAAACATGTGAACTTGTCTTTGACTTCAGTCATAGCAGTTCTCACACACTCCTGTTGTTATTGACAACTCCCAGGTGCAGATCGTAGAGGAGTGCAAGTTCCTGGGTTTAACTCTGTCTAACGACCTGAAATGGGTTAAAAACACTGACCGGGTTGTTAAGAAAGCTCGTCAGCGGCTCTTCTTTTTGCGGAAACTTAGAGAATTTACCACTAACTCTAAGATTCTGCTTAATTTTTATCGCTGCACCATTGAGAGTTTACTTGTTGGTTCTGTGTCTGTGTGGTTTGGAAACATCACAGATAAAGAAAAGAGAGCTTTAAACAAGGTGCTCCGCTCTGCAAAGAGGACCGTGGGTTGTGAGCTTCCTGTTCTGGAGGTTCTTTACAGATCCAGACTTTTAAACAAAGCTCTTAAAATCATCAATGACTCTTCTGGCCACCCTGGGAAAGCCATGTTCCAGCTTCTTCCCTCTGGCAGAAGATATCGGTCACTGAGATGCAAGACATCTCGCTATGCTAACAGCTTCTTCCCACAGGCTGTTAGGTGCCTAAACAGAGCATTTTAATTTCTGCTTTTACCTGCTTTTAAACTGCTTTTACCCCTTGTATTGTTTTGTTGATCGGTGCCACAGTGTCAGCTGTTTTTTTATTGTTTTATGTTCAGTGTATGTGTGTTTTGTATTGCATTGTGTCGTGCTTTTGTTCTGTCGGTGCACACGGAGTGCCTTTCTTGCGAACGTATTCCAATGTGGTTTTTTAACTGCACATGGCCAAATAAATGAATCTTGAATCTATCTTGTTTTGGTTGATGGTATAGAAGAAAGTTACATTTTCTATCTGTGAATAAATTGCCAACAATTTGCCATCAAAAGTATTATTTCAGAGTCATGTTTTTATAATTTTTGTAATGGAACAAGTGTGAAGATGTTTTGAGTTGTCACTAAAGCAGCAAAAATGCATCTAAAAGTCTCTTTTCTGCTTGATATGTTCCTGTTTACATACAGCTCGTTTTCTCTGTTTTCTTGCTCAGACCAGGTGTTGTGGGCGAAAGTATGCTTTGTTCTATGGCGAATAACTCAAGAACGGTAAGAGGTAGAAACAAACTGTTTTTTTTTTCAGAGTAAAGCAGAGAGGTTAATCTTTAATTTGGTGCCCTTGGTGTTTACATCGTCTAAAAAATGAATATTCTGTGGCACTTCAAAGTTGGGTCAAATCACCTGAAATTGCTGGCAGAATGCACTTCTCAAATTTGAAAATGCCTGGCAGTCAGTGAGTTAAACTGCATTTGCATCATACTTTACCTCACTGTACTGCTGTCACCTTACATTGTGTGCACCATGTGCACTGTATATTGTATATAGTAATTGTAAATGTATTTACTCTATTTGAAATTTAATTTTAAATTTTAAATTTAAATGTATTTCTTAGAAGTGTTTTTTATTCTCTATTTTTTATTATGCCTCTCTACCCTTACTTCTGATTCTGACTCTTGCACCGAGCCAAATCAATTTCCAAGTCTGTGACCTCCTGTTACTTAAGTGGCAATAAAAATGATTCTGATTCTGATAAATACTGAGACCGAGCTGGTGCCATTCCCAGTTGTCTGAGTCTGCAGCACATCCAATAAGACGCCCATCAGTTGTAACCGGCATGCACTGTAAATATTAACATATGTAGCGGATCTCCGTTGTTCAAACTAATGTGCCACCATTTTTGCCTTCTGTGGGCTTTTTCAAAATGGCCGCGGGGGCAGGAAAATGTTAAAAACGCCCCAGAGGCTAAACTAGACTGGTTCTAAAAATGAAAATACCCCTCTCAACATCTGGTCCAAAAGCGAACTTTTGGACCATCCTGTAAAGAGGTTCTTGCGAGAAGAAGACGTCATACAGCATTGGGTAATTCTTATTCCGGTTACACTCCCACCGGCCCAGAGTGGTATTGCAAGCATGTCAGCGCACATGCTCATGGACCTTTTGGAGCAAGGACCCGCCCCCAATGGTTGCAACAGATGACAGAGCATTACCTGAGCTGCGTCTTGAGCTCGTTGAAGCGTGGCCTCTTGCTCGGGTCGTAGCTCCAGCACTTGGTCATGAGGCTGTAGAGCGTGGGGGGGCACTGTGGGGGCATGGCCAGCCGCTCGCCGTTCTCTATCCTCCCGATGACATCGTTGTTCTTCACGCCCTGGAACGGCTTCACTCCGAACATGAGGATCTCCCACATGCACACGCCTGACACACACACAGGTGTAAACAGCGGATCTAACACATGCACACGCCTGACACACACACAGGTGTAAACAGAGGATCTAACACATGCACACGCCTGACACACACACAGGTGTAAGCAGAGGATCTAACACATGCACACGCCTGATACACACACAGGTGTAAACAGAGGATCTAACACATGCACACGCCTGACACACACACAGGTGTAAACAGAGGATCTAACACATGCACACGCCTGATACACACACAGGTGTAAACAGAGGATCTAACACATGCACACGCCTGACACACACAAAGGTGTAAGCAGAGGATCTAACACATGCACATGCCTGACACACACACAGGTGTAAACAGAGGATCTAACACATGCACACGCCTGACACACACACAGGTGTAAACAGAGGATCTAACACATGCACACGCCTGATACACACACAGGTGTAAACAGAGGATCTAACACATGCACACGCCTGACACACACAAAGGTGTAAGCAGAGGATCTAACACATGCACACGCCTGACACACACACAGGTGTAAACAGAGGATCTAACACATGCACACGCCTGATACACACACAGGTGAAAGCAGAGGATCTAACACATGCACACGCCTGACACACACACAGGTGTAAACATTGTGTGTGCATTGGTGTAATAACTCAAAGAACATGAAGGCAGAGGAGGAGACTGCGGTGTTTCTTTCATCGGTGGCAATGGCAACACCAAAACTATAAAATACATTTGTAAACCTGCCGACTCTCACTTGCTCTAACTTTCTTAAATTCCTGTTTATTGCATCCACATGCTTTCTGTGATATTGGAGATAGGATTATCATCTGGATTCTAATCTGAAAGCTGGAGCAACTTTTCAAACCACAAACAACTATAATATAATATAATCCTATGAGCTGCGAGTGTATCAGCTCAGTTCTATGGTTGCTTTGAGTTAGCTTCCTGTTTGAGTAAGCCTTTTCTTACCAAACATCCAGACGTCGCTGGCCGTGGTGAATCTCCTAAAGTTGATGGACTCTGGGGCCATCCACTTGATCGGGAGTTTCCCTTTAGAGGCTGAGGAGGAGACAAAAGGAGAATCCAAACATATGGTATAGTATATACTGTAAGTTACCTTCATAATGTAAAAAAAAAAATCGATATCGATACTTGGCAAATGCATATCGATAATCGAATCGCGGGAGAAAGTATCGTCACACCCCTAGTTCCCAGGTACACAAAAAACACACGTGTGTTCTCACCTTTGTAATAAGAGCTGTCCTCCATGTATCTGGACAAACCAAAGTCCCCCAGCTTCACACAGTCTGCAGTGGACACCAGGACGTTACGAGCTGCGATGTCCCTGAGATCACATCAACACATTAAACACTCACAATCTCTCTACTGAAGTGGCGCCACCTGCAGGTGAAAGCCAGATACGGTCAGATCTTTGAAGCAAAGCAGGGCAGAGCCTAGTTAGTACTGTGATGGGAGACCTCTTGGAACACCATACAGTGGGGTAGATGCAAAGTGACCGACTACCATTGTGTCCTTTGACAAGACACGTCACCCACATCGCCTCACATATGTCTGGTGTGTGAATGGTTGGTGGTGGTCAGAAGGGCTGATGGCACATACTGGTAGCCTCGCTTTAATCAGGGGTAACTGTGGCTACAGTAGTTATCCAGATTGTGTATCGAGTGAATGAATGCTGCCATGTGAAGCGTCTTTGTGAGTCCAAATAAAACTCTGAATAAAACAGATGCATTATTAAAGCCATTTCAAACCAAAACAGTTCCAGTCCTTCAATCACTAATTTTCACATGCATGTGTTTTTGGACTTAAGATCAGCTTTTCTGATATGAATGTAATTAAATTGAATTGAGAGGACACGTTCCCCACAGAAACAGTTTAAGTATAACTTCATTAAAGTAACTCTAAAGTTTGGTTTCACTTGTGGATAAAGTGTGTTCTAAATGTTGTGTATTTCTTGTACTTTCTTCGTCCTTAATGAGCACAAAGTTTTAACTGTCTGGAATGAAATGTGCTATGTAAATAAATATGCTTGTTCCTGCCTACCTGTGCACAAAGCGCTTGCTCTCCAGATAGGCCAGAGCCGTGCTGAGCTGGTACGAGTAGAGGATCAGCGAGGCCAGGTCCAGACTGTACTTCCGGACCTGCAGGAAGGACCGCAGCTGAGGGCACAGGACAAGACACATGAGACACCAGAGGGAAAGCAGGGTCCTATTTATTGATATTGAACATGACTCATGTAAACCTGGGGTGCTGTGTATGAGGTGTGAAACTGGATGGAACTATTTCTACTGTTTTTACGCTGTATGTCACCACAGAAACCAAATATTACTAAGATCAGGCTAAAAGATGCATTTAAAATCACAGGGAAACGTCATCCTTGTATGAGAAATTATTATTTGATTATTTATACATCTATAACCTGGTCCTGAGAATAATACCTGGTCCTGACACTAAAGCAGTCTAGGGCAAAGTGTGGCCCGAGAGCCACTTTTGGCCCTTGCCTTGTACTATCATGGCCTGTTACACACACAAAATGTTATTATTAATAATTTGGTCCAAACAAAATGTCCACAAAGAAAACTCTGGAAATACTGTATGTGTTACATAAAGATCCTTTTTTGGCTTAATATAACTAAACATGAACCCCATGAAAGCCTGGTCCTGAGACAAAAGCCTGGTCCTGATCCTAGGTCCTGGTCCCTGATGAGACCACGTGACTGACCTCCCCCAGAGTACACAGCTCCATGATGATCCACACTGGGTTGTCGGTGATGACCCCCATCAGCTTCACGATGTGCGGGTGATCGAACTGCCGCATCGTCACTGGAACGACACGCTTAAAGTTTAGTCATCAAGACAGAGAACTACACATTGTTAATGAGATAGTGTAGTGCAATACTGATACAGCATAGGTGTGCAATAATTGTAATAATAAGTTGTGCCATTGAGCGTCAAACTTGTACAGTGGCTGAAAAAAATAAAATAAAAACAGAAATCTGGGATTGAGGTGTGAAAAAACGTTTGTTTGGTGTAACTGACCGAACCAATTCTACTGTGGTAACGCTGCATGTAACCACGGAATCTGGATATTACCGACAGGCCAGCAGATGCATTTAAGAGCACAGGGAAAAGCCATCCTGATAATAAAACATATTTGTTTGAAGCTGGTCTTAAGACTAAAGCCTGGTCATGAGACCAAACTCCTGGTCCTCCACAATATTCTAGGGCTCCATAGTTTGTTGAAAAAACATTGTTATTGAGATAGTGACAAGTGCAATACTGACACAGCATAGGTGTGCAATAATTGTAAGTATAAAATGTGTATAAAATGCCGCTAGAACGACGGAAAGAACAAAACAACATACTTGTTCCGAAAATACTTCAGTTTCAACTTGCATATTGATTTCTTTAGCAAAACATAATATCGCAATATGTTTTATATCGCCGACCATGACACGATTATTGTTCATTTCAGCCATACAAAAAACTGTATGTACTGTATATATTTAAAACTATAAAATAGGAGTGGAATGTTCCAGCTCAATAGAATGTAGAGTCAACCATGGTGGAGTAACCCGAGGGACCGTAGTTAGGTAAAATGTTTTATCAGACTGACGAGGTCGAAACGCTCACACCGAGCTTACTTCTGCTCTGAAAATACACATGGACGCTGAACCCTGAATGTGAGCTTCCCACCCTGCCTTCACTATCAACATTATGAAGACAAGAGAGAAAGACCAGAGTGAGAATCCAGTGAGAGAGACTAGGAGACCGAGACCAGAGAGAGACAGTAGAGAGAGAGACCAGAGAGAGGGAATAGAGAAACCAGAGATAGAGATTAAGAGAGAGAGACTAGAGAGAGAGACTAGAGATAGAGACTAGAGAGAGAGACTAGAGAGAGACTAGAGAGAGAGACTAGAGAGAGAGACAGTAGAGAGAGAGACCAGAGAGAGGGAATAGAGAAACCAGAGATAGAGACTAGAGAGAGAGACTAGAGAGAGACTAGAGAGAGACTAGAGAGAGACTAGAGAGAGAGACTAGAGAGAGAGACTAGAAATAGAGACTAGAGATAGAGACTAGAGAGAGAGACTAGCGAGAGACTAGAGATAGAGACTAGAGAGAGAGACTAGAGATAGAGACTAGTAAGTAAGTAAGTAAGTAATCTTTATTCATATACCGCCTTTTCACTGCACATCGGAGTCTCAAAGCGGTTTACAATTGTGATTTTTGGGAGCAGGGGTCGCCAGTACAGGAGGCACATGCCAGACCTATTGTACATATTTTTAGTGGTAGGGGAAACCGGAGCACCCGGAGGAAACCTACGCAGACACGGGGAGAACATGCAAACTCCACTCAGAAAGGCTCTGGTCCAACCGGGATTCGAACCCAGGACCTTCTTTCTGAGAGGCGAGAGTGCTATCCACTCAGCCACCGTGCCGCCCTTATAACTAGAGACTAGAGAGAGACTAGACAGAGAGACTAGAGAGAGACTAGAGATAGAGACTAGAGAGAGAGACTAGAGAGAGAGACTAGAGAGAGACTAGAGAGAGACTAGAGAGAGACTAGAGAGAGAGACTAGAGAGAGAGACTAGAAATAGAGACTAGAGATAGAGACTAGAGAGAGAGACTAGCGAGAGACTAGAGATAGAGACTAGAGAGAGAGACTAGAGATAGAGACTAGTAAGTAAGTAAGTAAGTAATCTTTATTCATATACCGCCTTTTCACTGCACATCGGAGTCTCAAAGCGGTTTACAATTGTGATTTTTGGGAGCAGGGGTCGCCAGTACAGGAGGCACATGCCAGACCTATTGTACATATTTTTAGTGGTAGGGGAAACCGGAGCACCCGGAGGAAACCTACGCAGACACGGGGAGAACATGCAAACTCCACTCAGAAAGGCTCTGGTCCAACCGGGATTCGAACCCAGGACCTTCTTTCTGAGAGGCGAGAGTGCTATCCACTCAGCCACCGTGCCGCCCTTATAACTAGAGACTAGAGAGAGACTAGACAGAGAGACTAGAGAGAGACTAGAGATAGAGACTAGAGAGAGAGACTAGAGATAGAGACTAGAGAGAGAGACTAGAGATAGAGACTAGAGAGAGAGACTAGAGATAGAGACTAGAGAGAGAGACTAGAGATAGAGACTAGAGAGAGAGACTAGAGAGAGAGACTAGAGAGAGAGACTAGAGATAGAGACTAGAGAGAGAGACTAGAGAGAGAGACTAGAGATAGAGACTAGAGAGAGAGACTAGAGATAGAGACTAGAGAGAGAGACTAGAGAGAGAGACTAGAGAGAGAGACTAGAGATAGAGACTAGAGAGAGAGACTAGAGAGAGAGACTAGAGAGAGAGACTAGAGAGAGAGACTAGAGAGAGAAACCAGAGATAGAGACTAGAGAGAGAGACTAGAGATAGAGACTAGAGAGAGAGACTAGAGAGAGAGACTAGAGAGAGAGACTAGAGAGAGAGACTAGAGAGAGAGACTAGAGAGAGAGACTAGAGATAGAGACTAGAGAGAGAGACTAGAGAGACGCAATCCAATGAAGTCCATTTATTGAACAAAAAACATACATTACAGTCTTGTTCAGTGGCAGCAGCAGGTAGACAATATGTCTGCTCTCACACCTGAACTAAATGTTTAAGTAATGGTGAATAGCTGATCTACCCGTTTTTTTAAACTAAATTAATTAATTTGAACATCCTGAATGTATTTTACTTTTACAGGTTTGTAAAATTGTGAAATTTACAGAAACATAATATAATTTTAGAATTATTCCTTTAAACTCGAGATTTTAAACCTTCGCTTTTTAACTTTCTAACCTTTTCTAACACATGGGCTGTTTGACTTTTTAACAAACAAAGTATTTAATACTCTTTAACTTAAACACTTTTTAGCTTTGGCTCTCACAGCTTTTATGACAGAATTTAAATATTTTTGATTTACTTACACGCCTCTTGAAGAAACTTTTCTCGAACACTGTCGGACGTGGAGTTTTTACACGTCTTCACCGCCACAGATAATGCTGGGTTTTCCTGCACGTAGACAACGCATCATTGTGAATAAATAATCTTAAAAACAAGAGAAATCCGTAATCAATCTTGCCCTTACTGGACTGATGTAGATTCCCTGGTGCACGTCTCCGAACTGGCCCTCTCCGATGCAGCGGCCCAGCTCGATCCGGTCGCGCTGGATCTCATAGTCTCTCGCTTAAAACGACAAATGTGTAAAAACTGTGAGCTTTGAGACTGACACCAACTTATGATCAAGTCAAACTCAGGCTCTATGT
Organism: Knipowitschia caucasica; assembly: GCA_964034765.1. Classification (NCBI taxonomy): domain Eukaryota; kingdom Metazoa; phylum Chordata; class Actinopteri; order Gobiiformes; family Gobiidae; genus Knipowitschia; species Knipowitschia caucasica. The sequence continues at coordinate 41,055,701 of OZ035829.1, forward strand.
GCAAACAAACTTGTCAGAGAAGGTTCACGCTACAACAAGCAATTTCTCATTAGCAAAGAAAGGTAAAAAACAGGTAGCTTTATTGTGTCTAAATCAAAGCTTTGGTTGTCGCTTGGTCTAAAAGGAGCAGAATAGATCTGCTTTCTATCTCCCATTGGTTTATGATTTTACATGTACAGCCTAAATCTGGTCAAATCACAATTATACATTTGTAATTCATGTCATTTTTGTCATAAATCATCGGAAATGTCTTCAAACTAGTGGAATATTCTCGGACTTTTTGACAGTTCTTTTCAATAGTGTTGAATTCCAAGTTTGAAATGGAAGTTTTAAGATCATTCTCTGACAAGCTGATTTATACAGAGAGAAAACAACAGGTCAGGGTCATGCATCACATCAGCAAACACCTCACTTATCAACACATGAGCTCCATGGATAAAGTCGGGCTGAGACACAAACGCATTCATTATCGTTCTGAAGTTCTGTTTGTGCTTCGTGTCGAATGAGCCGACTTTGTCCAAGTGGATGTGGATGAAAAAGCTCTTCATGGCGATGGGAATACCGACGAACGGTTGTCGACGGTTGTCGAACCACTTCCTCCCTCACAGCTGGTATCTCGCTTGTACGCAAACGCACGCCATTCACCAAGTCACTGTCTCTGGTTCAGGAGTGGGAATTATCAAAAATGTGACCATTCATTGTGATTCTTAATATATTGCGGTTGATTCTGCGATAGATTGTGATTCATGTCCCTCAGATTATTCAAAGGCATTACAAAAAAACGCAGTAAAACAAAGACTCAAAGGTTACATTTATCATGATCTGCAAATTAACTGAAGCAAACACATAGCAGGGCAGTGCAAAACCGTTATCCTTGAACATTCAGGACACAGACAAGACATCATTATTCCTAACCCTAAATCCTAGAAAAGCCCTGTTCCAGCTTCTTCCCTCAGGCAGAAGATATCGTTCGTTGAGATGCAGGACGTCTCGTTTTGCTAACAGCTTTTTTCCACAAGCCGAGTTTGAACAAAGCACTTTAACCGTTCTTCCGTTTCACAGCAAAAATTATTTCTTGTACTATTTTAGCTTGTTTTATTCATGTACATGTCTAGTGCTGAATCTGGAGAGGAAGAGTCGACGCAGGGTTCTGGTTGATATTCACTTTTTTTTTTTAACGCAGTGGGAACGACAAAAACAATAGGCTCAAGCTTTAAGTAGTCGAGCTTTTTCATCAGACATCCACAGGGGGGCGACACAAAGCATTCAGTTCAAGGTGAAATGAGGGAACGTCAGAACAGAAGAGTCCAGCCTTTACCTTGCTCCAGTCCATAGTACTCTGGAAAAGGGGTTAGTGACAGGAGACACACATAACTCACTGTAAGTACACACATGTTGGCCTCATGTAAACATCGCATTGTAACGTAGCATGAAGGGGACTGCGCAAAAAGCAATACAGGTTACACAAGAGCTTTACGTTACTAGAATAGATCTATGGGGATTTTTACTGTTAAGACAAAACAAAGACAATGTTATAATGTTATAAATGTTTCGCTATAGAAAACCCTGCACCCCATTTTGAGTCATTTCATAGTATCACAGCCAATTGTATATCTACATGTGGGTATAATTCATTCTGTACCTTCTGTACAAGAAACATCATTTTAAACTATATTCTTTTATCCAAAATACGCTATTGAGATACATTTACCAACACGCTCAGAATAGCTTATAGTGATTGTCTGGAGTTTGTCAGAAAGAGAGACAGAGAGGTACTTGATTTGAAAAAAACGACGCAAGCTCCCTCCCCCTTCCTTTCTGATTGGTCTACGCCTACATTTTCGCAACACTTTTAAATGTTCAGAGAACACATTATACATATACATTAGGTTTTCAGGATTATTTGTTAACGTTTAAATGAAAAAAATTATGTTTTATGCACACAAAAAACGATCGCGGCAAATCCGGAACAAGCTATTATCATGAACTGCACATTATAGGACACATCTGCAGAGGATCTGATTATGGATATAGGTTCATATATAAATGATTATGGATATAGGTTCAGTATATAAATGATTATGGATATAGGTTCAGTATATAAATGATTATGGATATAGGTTCAGTATATAAATGATTATGGATATAGGTTCAGTATATAAATGATTATGGATATAGGTTCAGTATATAAATGATTATGGATATAGGTTCAGTATATAAATGATTATGGATATAGGTTCAGTATATAAATGATTATGGATATAGGTTCAGTATATACATAAGTACCTCAGCACGGATGTTCAGAATTCTTTCAGGTAGTTTCAGAGCCTAATAAAGGCTTGATTCGGAGGCTCCATGAAAACAAACAACTGAGCATGAGCAGCTGCGAGCATCAGCGCCGATGATTGACAGCCCTTGGCATGACTCGATTGGTTAACGTGGACGGCATCGTGTATTCTGAGCTATAGCTAAGAAAAGGGAAGGCGGGACTTACCCGTAATATTGAATTAATAAAATGACTTTATCTTAAAAGGTTTATCTTATCTTATCTTATATCAACATTTAAGGCCAGGAGGTCAATTTAACACATTTTCTAAAATTTGTAATTCATTTAGAGTTACAGACTATCACTTTAACTCTAGTTTTCCATGAGTGTCTATAATTATGATGAGCATCTCTAAAAGGAAGCAAAAAAAGTGCCTTGATCTAGAACTACTTTAAAATCAATGTGTATCTCAGTGCGGGGAACTGCACTTTGGAACGGAAATCAAGGTTTTAAAACATGATTACATTTAAAAACTGTATAAAAACTTACGAAGTATGATGAGTTGAGCGAGTACTGGGAGACGTGTGTAGGGTCAGAGAGTGTTAATGTGGGGTATGCGTGTAACCATAGTACATATCAACATTAGTGCGGGCGTCACATAGTGTTGGTTTAAAGCGGAAGAGGTCGATTAGAGTTAACTCAAACAGGCTACTTGCAACTAAAGCTGAAATTGAAGGCTCCTGATTGGTCAGTTGTTTGGGCTAATATCAAATCCTAAACCATAGTTTTTCTTAATCCCAAAATTGTGAGTGTGACAAAAGTTAAACTAGGAGCATTACTTTTCAATGTAAGTTGATAGGAGCCAGAGCGAGTCAAAGAAAAACTTCAACATGGGCACTTCCCTATTGAGCTGCATTGAGCTAGCGGGTTAGAATTGAAGAAGTGGGACATGGTGGAATTACAAAGAAAGTAGCTCAGACCAGAAGCTGTTTCTTTGCATTTTAGCGTGTTGAGTGATTTTATTTTATTTTAGTATAGACTTATTGTTCACTTATCTTGTGCTGTGTGCTCCTCATTCCTACTGTTCTGTAACACTGGCATTATCCCCCTTGTGGGATGAATAAAGGATCTTTTAATCTTAATCTTAAAACAGGGTTCAGGGCCTCTCTGGTTCACAGAAGCAGTGGAAGGAGTCTCACTTGAAGGCATGGTGTAGGTGTCCTCTTCGTCGATGATCTCGGCGTAATCGTCCGTCTCTGGAACAAGACAAAGAACCAGAGTTAGAAAGAAGTGAAGAAGTGACAATCCAAAAACCATGCATCAATACGACAAGCAGCTGCCGGACAGAGCCACACATGGTTTAACCGGTCACACTCCCGAGGGCCAAGCAGCGTCCAGGCCACTTACAATGAGAGGCCCAAACGACAGGGCTACAGACCATTCTCTATCACAGACTGTTCACACTTATAATGAGAGTCAGTGAGGCCAAAGCTACAGGGCCTCAGCAGTGTAAGGGGTTAAAGCAGCAGATGGAGGAGGGGCATGTTCAGGGAGAGACACACACTGCAAAAACTGCACATCTGCTGAAATGACCTGAATTCAGGGTCCAGAGGTTCTGCTCGCAACCAAGAAAGAGTGATCCGTTTGGGACTGAGGATATTTCACTGGTTTGAAGACTTTAGGTCAGACAAAACTGGAGCAGAGACCGGTGTGAGCGCAGCGTAGAATAGAGTATGTTTTGTTTATTTGACCTGCACTGGGACTGAAAAAACAGCACAGCTATTGCCACTTTTATTGTACATAATATATTCTCCAGAGATTAGATACATTTACCTTAACATGTTGCACACTTCTGTCTTTTGCACAATTTGAGAGATTCTATGCCAAATGTAACATGTACATTTCTCCATTGTGAGATCAATACATTTTATCTTAAACTTATCTTATTTGTGTACTCTTGTAAATTCTTACTGCTACTACCATATTTTATTTATCAATGTATGTATTTAATATGGACATAACACTAACATTGGATGAACCAGATGCATTGTTGTAAGTGTTGTTGTGCATGTGCTGCTACAGTATTTGCAGATGAACAAAATTTCACCTTAGAAATTGCCAAGAAAAATGTGGAAGTAATACTTTTGTTTTAAAGGGCAGTACAGAGTTACAGTATCATAGAGTAGCTAGTTTGAGACAGGAGCATTTGGATCAAAGCTTTTATAGAAATAGGAACACTGGTTTGTCAGACCTGGAGCCGACGCTACGATTGTGAAACGTGCAGACTGGATTCAGGCTGTTTTGACCTTTAAAATGAGGTATGAAAATAACGTTGGGCAGAGTAGAAGACGGTTACATTACTTTCTCACCAGCTACATTCGAACCATACACAAATACATTATATTATAGTCGAACCAAAGACAACGAGAGAACTCAAGAGGTTCTTAGCTTTACAATCAGTTTATGTAACCTGGTTAAAACGTACATAATACATCATTATTATTTTCCCTGTACGCAGAGAGGAGTGGGGCAGGTCTATGAGGAAGGAACTGTAGGTTTGTCGCTGTACTGTCATTTTTGTTTTGCTTGAAATTAATCTTGAATTAATGCAGCTAATAAGACACGCCTCTGTTTGAGTCACTCTAAGCTAGCCTAGCCGTTAGCTTAGAGTTAGCTCGAGTTAGCTTAAGACCCATTGGGTTGATTGTAGACATTCATACTCCGTTTACATACTTTATATGCATTTTAGAGCTTGAATATTTAGAGCTGTTTTGTAGTGTAAACTGGTGGAGCTGAAGTTGGCCGGATAACAATGGGAACTTGTGTTTATGATCGAAATGGTTTTGTGGCAGAGGGCCATGTTTGGATGTATGCAGAAGGGACCGGGGGAACAGTTGTGGATGCGGAACAGTGTTGTTAAAAAGTCAAAGAAATCCTGAATTCAACTCATTTGGAATCACACAGAAACATGTTTTTTGTAGTGCACTGCCACAAGAATGAAATGTGCAGATGAAATGCTTGTTACCGTCTCCACTATTGTGACCTGAAGCAGCACACGACAGGAGAGAGAGGAGGTTAGTCCAAACACAAACACATATCTTTTCTGCTTTAGCAAAAAGGAGTCACTATCGGGAGATGTGGCCATTTAAAACCATACGTTTACAAAGCACTAATGAAACCTCTCCAGTTTAACTATATAAACATGACTCAAGTAAACCTGTGTATGTCAAACTCAAGCCCATGGGCCAAATCCGGCCCGCTGACACACTCTGGCCATCTATCAGCAGTTAGAACATTTGGTACCAGCTCGAACCAGGACCAAATGGGGCCAAAGGAGCACCTGGTACAGGTTAAACAGGGCCAGCGGAAACTCGGCTCTACCTCGATTAGAGTAGAGTAGGGCCAAGTAGAACTGGTGGAAATGGGGCTTAAGTGTCCTATATTTACTTTTCCTTTGTAAAGTGAGAGAGAATGATTTAGAACTGTTCAGATTCGTACCAGAGACGCACACAGCTCTGGTCCGAACTCCGTCCATCCGCTTCTCCATCCGCCTCTCGTGATTAGACACCCTGAGAAGAGAAAAGAGCTGGTTTCTGCTGATTCTGCACAGATGTGGTGTATGAGGAGGCAAGTAACCAAGAATACATACTTAATAATACTTATAATAATAATAATAAATAATTGTTTTCTAAAGCGCTTCTCTGGACACCCAAAAACACTTCACATGTATTATTCTTTCACTCCATACACGGTGGTGATAAACTACTACTGTAGCCACAGCTGCCCTGGGGCATACTGTTTGGCCATATACTGGGGGACTGAATGTAAATCTGGGGTGCCTGACTTTGTTGTTTCATAAATAAGGCATGTTGTTTGTGCAACAGAAAGAGTCTTGTAAAGGTAAAATGTCCAAATCAGACCCCAACATACTGACCTCATCTTAATTCATTCTTTTGTGTAAGAAAGAGTCCTGTGGGTCACTATTTGAGGCTGAAAGCTGATTGGCCGAGTGAGGGTGGTCTTCTCGTTTTCTTTTTCTTTTGCGTTTGACAAATCTAATCTAAGGATGTGACAGAGGCCAGATGTGAGAGAAACGTGAAAAAGACTCAGAGATGAAGACTCGTTCTTTCTACAAGTTGTATTTTCAATGTTTTTACTCAGTTCTTCAACTACCTCTACTTCTTTAGAAAACATGAAATACATGAAGGGCGGCTACTTACTTTGGAAGTGATGGAAGAGCCCGGTCTCCATCTGTAAGAAAAACAGACAAAAACATATTCATTATTCACAAGTTTTCTTCAGGTTCACTCTTTTCAGCGTCTCTTCCTAAAACAAAGAGAGCAAAGAGACCAGAGAGGGACCGGAGAAACAGAGAGACCAGAGATGGACTGGAGAACGACCAGAGATGGACTGGAGAAAGACCAGAGAAACTTAAGAGAGACTAGACAGGGACCAGAGATGGACCAGAGAGACCAGAGACACCATTGAGGGATCAGAAAGACCAGAGAGAAATAGAGATGAGAGAGGGACCAGAGAGAGAGCAGTGAAACTGGAGGGACTAGAGACCAGAGGGAGAGAAGAGACTAGAGAGAAAGACCATAGAAACCGGAGAGACTAGAGCGAGAACATGGAGAGTACAGAGAGTGAGACCGGAAACACACTGTAGTAAGACCAGGGTTTAGACCAGAAACCAAACCAAACCAAACCAAACCAAACCAATGAAACACATGTAGAGGTACTGTGTTCTTCATAACAATGATCAAATTGAGGGAGTGACCTATATGCGTCCAAATACACACATTTCTACTCTCAGCATGGCTTTTCCCTGTGCTCTTAAAGGCATCTGCTGGCCTTGGTTGGTAGTATCTGGTTTCCGTGGTTACATGCAGCGTAAGCACAGCAGAAATGGTTCACTGCTCAACCACAGCACGAGCTTACATGAGTCTTATTCAGTATAATTAAAGCGCCGTAAAGATGGCGCCGTGGCAAGAGCTCTGGTGTGTGTCGTCTGGTGCACACCGGGGTAGTCTTGCACAGTTTTTCCTATGTGGTTTTACTACAAATGGCAAATAAATGAATCTGAATCTGAAATCTGAAATCGGACTAGGAGAGAGCGCTCCAGTGCTTTGGATGATGACGAGGCTCACCTTTGTGCACTCTGATGATGAAGGAGTGGCAGACGGAGGACAGCAGTCTGCAGTATCCGTCGATGAGGTCGGCCATGTTCTCAGCCGTGGTGAGAGAGGCCGTGGTGACGGTCAGCGGCTGGAGAAGATTGAGATTAAGATTTAGAGATCCTTTATTTGTCCCACAGTGGAGAAATGTTGAAGAAATGTCAGTGTTGCATCACCGGTTACAGAACAGTAGGAATAAGGAGCACACAGCACAAGATAAGTTTTTAATTTTGTATAATCTAGTGCAAGAGATATATGTAGTTGTAAGTATACATCTAAAGTAAAGAAAGTGAAGTGACAGTGGACATATGTGGTTTTCTTAACCCTTGTATTATGTTGAAAAAAAATGACATTGATTATGTTGCGGGTCATTTTGACCCGTACTGTGTAAATGCACTCAAAACAGTCAAGAAAACAGAATAAACCAATAACAACTTTATTTTAGGTTATATAAATATTTAGAAAAGTGACATACAATGCATTTTGAATTCCAACGCTTTATTTAAGAAATATTTAGTCTAATCTTCTTCTCCTCTCGGGTCAAAATGACAATTCTTTCCTCCTGCCATGCTTTCTCCTTCCCTTTTCTCATCCTGTTTTCCTTCTCTCTGTTCATCCTCATCTATTCCCTTCTTTGCTCTTCCTTCCTGTCTCCCTTCTTTCCTTCTTACCTTCCTTCCTTCCTTCCTCCCTTCCTCTTTCCTTGACCAAAGATTCGTCCTCTGAATCCTCCTTATTGTAGGAAAATTGATAAACTGGATCAGCAATAACATTGTCCTCTGTCTCTGAAAAATCTTCTGTTTCTGAAATCTCTTCCTCTACATCACTATCCCAGTTAAAAATCTGTGAAAAAGCCTCCTCATACGGAAGCTTGTTAGGTTCACTTGTGAGTGTGTTTTTTTTCCGCTGGTATCATGTTATTTCATGATACTTTCATGAAATAACATGATAAATATCATGTTATTTCATGATACGCAACTATCATGTTATTTCATGATACACAACTATCATGTTATTTCATGATACCAATTTATCATGTTATTTCATGATACGCAACTATCATGTTATTTCATGATACACAACTACCTTGTTATTTCATGATACCAATTTATCATGTTATTTCATCATACCAATTTATCATGTTATTTCATGATACTTTCATGAAATAACATGATACACAACTACCTTGTTATTTCATGATACACAACTATCATGTTATTTCATGATACCTATTTAGCAGAAGCTGACAGCTTCTTCTTCTTCTGTATCTACAGTATCATGTTATTTCATGATAAACTGGTATCATGAAATAACATGATAAATTGGTATCATGAAATAACATGATAGTTGTGTATCATGAAATAACATGATAGTTGTGTATCATGAAATAACATGATAGTTGTGTATCATGAAATAACATGATAGTTGTGTATCATGAAATAACATGATAGTTGTGTATCATGAAATAACAAGGTAGTTGTGTATCATGAAATAACATGATATTTATCATGTTATTTCATGAAAGTATCATGAAATAACATGATACCAGCGGGGAAAAAACACACTCACAAGTGAACCTAACAAGCTTCCGTATCCTCAGATGTCATCCTTCTGGAGCTCATTTTTGGTGAGTTTGTCTAAAGCCTAGCGCACATCGACAGAGTAACTGGAGACAACTAGTTGCAAGGCGGCTTTTGGCGACTGAGAGTAGATGATCAGTTGCCGAAATTGGTCAATGTGAGCGCTCTTACAACTGGAGATAAACAGTCGATCCCCGGATTCAGTCAGTTGCCCGTGTTCTACTTTTCGGCAACTAGTTGTCCTCAGATCCAGAGGTATCACCCGATGTGCGCGCTCCAACAAAATTTGTGTATTGCGTGTATTGCGCTCTACAGTTTATGTCAGAAAACACACTGTAGTTGAGGCCAGTTGCTGTCGATGTACGCGCTGTTATTCCCGAGACTGGCCTGCTACTGGGAGTTTCCCGTTTTCGCCAGATTGTCGATGTGTGCGGGGCAGCAACTCAAAGGCGACGGATATAATGAGTTGCCAGTCCGATGTACGCTAGGCAAAAGAGATGACATGAGAACAGTGACAAGGACAAGTGTGAGAAAGTTCCCTCTCTTCACACACCTGGCTCTGGGTCTCAGAGGCAATCAAAATACAATGTCAAAGAGACATGTTTTTTTGGATCTGAACAACAATTTACCCACATTGAAGCGTCTGGGTCAAAATGACCCGCAACATCATCTTTGTATACAAACTCTGCACAGACATTCCACTACATATCAAAGTTTCCACATTTTACACACCAGTTCATGACCCTAGATGAGGAAAAGTCACCAAATTTCAGCAAGAAAAAGAAAGGATAACCAGTACTTTGATCAACTCAAAAACTGAAATGTCAAATTGACCCTTAACATAATACAAGGGTTAAGACACCAAGATAATATTTGTTTTATGAAATATGTGTTTGAGCTTGTCACTTACTCACTTACCAATATTATAGTATAGTATTAGCTTGGCTGTTTGTGAAGAGGAACATGGATTCAAGTTCATTCCAGAGTATTTTATTTGAAGGAGTAAATCAGGGGTCTCCAACATGTAGCTTGGAAGCCACCAGTAGCTTGCCACCCCCTTCCAGGCAGCTCGCCAGAAGATTTAGAAATGAACAGATCAAATAAATATACTTATTATTTCAGATTGTATTTTTCATTATATTATTGTAAATGTACTTACTTTGTGCACTAGTAACAAATATGCTATGGTAAATAATGACTGTACCCAATAGAAGGCTTGTTCTCACCAATCTATCACCACATTTTTAAAAGGAGTAGCTAGCTGCCTTTATCATCCTGGAAAAGTAGCTCGTCGTGTGAAAAAGGTTGGAGACACCTGGAGTAAATTCTTCTAATCCAGAGGTCTTTTGGCCATTTCAAGTTTTTGTTTGGTCTGTAGCCTGTTGTAGAATTAAAATGTTGTATACTAATGATTTTAAGTAGGTGTATAACATGTCTTTGTGCAATATTAAGCCTGGATTTAGTGGAATTCAGACAAGCACCAAGGACAAGGCTTCTGTGTTAAAAGTATCGTTTTCAGGAACAGCGTGTCTCTCTTATTGGGACAAGGCCTGAGACACAAAACTGGACTAGGCCAGACTGGGACCAGCCTCAGACCATATGACGTCATCGGACATTCTGATAAAACTGTTGGGAGGACACATTGTGGGCAGTCTGAGCACAGGGATAGATTTAGGGAATAATTAGGTCCAAGAGTTTTGTATCAACATTTAATTGTAAAGAGAAATAAATGTTCTATTGTAACTCTTAAAATCTTGGCCTTATTTCTGTACCAAATTCTGAACACGTCATCCATCCATCCATTTTCTACCCTTTAATCCATTTCTGGGTCAGGGGGGTGGCAGTCAGAGATGCCACCCAAGTCTCATAGCACCAGCCCCTCACTGACCCTCTGCAGGTGGTGAGTCCACAGGAGGACGGCTGCTCTCTGAGTGTGAGCATAGCCTTGATCTTTCAGTGGGGGCTTTTGGGCAAAGTGGGGTTAAGTGTCTTGCCCAAGGACACAACAACAGCAGTCATCAGTGGGAATCGATGGAGAAGGTGCAGAGGTGGGAATTGAACCCATGACCTCCTGGCCTTAAGGCCAATGCTCTACCAACTGAGCTACTGTCGCCCCTGAACACGTCAGTCAAATCATTTTTGACAACAAGCCATAAGATCAGACAAGGTTTCTTTTGTGTCATATAATTCCATGGGGACTGGGCACTTTTGTGCAGGACACAAACTCCAAATATAATTTTAAAGTGTTTTTGGTGAATAGTGTGTCACCTCTGGAGCCCCGGCCACATGCAGCTGCAGCATGCCTTTGCGATCCTTCTCCTCTAAAGGCGAGTACTGGATGGACTGGACCTGGGTGAAGTTGGCTAAGTGAGTCGGCTGCAAACACAACACAGAACAGGGAGGTATTATGTTGTTAAAGGGTTTCTGAAAGTGTTCAAAAGTATTAATGCTGATCCTGTGTGAGGAGCACAACACAACTCTATGGAGAAGCACATATTCGATAGAAATGTTGAAAAAGAAAAAAGTCCAAATGTTGTCCCACATCGTTATTTGAAAGATTAACACATTATTCTTCACGAGACCAGAGAAAGCCCATAATGAGACCAGAGTGAGACTAGAGAGAGACTAGAGAGAGACCAGAGTGAGACCAGAGAGAGACCAGAGAGAGACCAGAGTGAGACCAGAGAGAGACCAGAGAGAGACCAGAGAGAGACCAGAGTGAGACCAGAGACAGACCAGAGTGAGACCAGAGTGAGACCAGAGACAGACCAGAGACAGACCAGAGTGAGACCAGAGAGAGACCAGAGAGAGACCAGAGTGAGACCAGAGACAGACCAGAGAGAGACCAGAGTGAGACCAGAGACAGACCAGAGAGAGACCAGAGAGAGACCAGAGAGACCAGAGAGAGACCAGAGTGAGACCAGAGACAGACCAGAGTGAGACTAGAGAGAGACTAGAGAGAGACCAGAGTGAGACCAGAGTGAGACCAGAGACAGACCAGAGAGAGACCAGAGAGAGACCAGAGTGAGACCAGAGACAGACCAGAGTGAGACCAGAGTGAGACCAGAGTGAGACCAGAGTGAGACCAGAGTGAGACCAGAAGGGGCCAGAGTGAACAGACAACAGAGAAATGAGCTCTAAACTAAGTTCCACAATCTTGCTTTTATACACTGTCATTATGATAATATAGTTGCCACAAACCAAATAGATGAGGACATTTAATGAAACTAAACAGTTACAAGATACATACAGAGACAACAAAAAAGTAAACCAGAAACACGCAAACACACACACAGACACAGACCTGAGAGATTAAGAGAGATGTGTTTCCGTACCGTGGAGCCCTTGTCGGCGAGGTAGCTGATTCCTTCTTCAGGTCCGATGGCCAGTTCCACAGAAATGACCCAACTGGACTGAGAGGAGGAGCACAACAACCGTCAGAATTCCAGTATAATGTGAATATTTAATGATGAGTGATTTCTCATCAGGTGTAGTTAACTATGTATTTATTTAAGTTATGGACATGACAATACACCACATTTCTAATAAAAGTAGTCCTGTCACACAACTGAAAAAGAGCAGAAAGAAGAAAAAAATTGTATGTTGCCTGTTAAAGGAAACATTGTGATAATTTTTTTGTAAATTATTCAATTCTCCATATTTTTTATCAATCCTTTGACATCATTTCATTGTTGTTGCTTTGATTTTTTGGATGTTTGTAGAACGTTTTTATTTAAAGGGGCAGTATGTAAAAATCTGGCCAAACGTGGTACTGCAACCGCTCCCACTCTCCCTGGCTCAGATTGCCAGATATGCATCCGGCTAGGAACATAATATCAGAATAGACAAGAGTTTTGTCAACAACAAATCTATAACCAACACATTTTTCCTAATAGAAATCCCGGTTTAATTCCTTGTTTTGTCATCAATGATTTGAGAATCCTAACAAGACCTTTTTATGGTTTTGCGCCCAGATGTTACTTTACCAGTGAGATTAGCTCGACCCAATGAGTTCTGGCGCCCGGATCACATACTTTCTGATTGGTAAAACAGTGGAGGGCGGGACATCGAAATTAAAACAATAACACAATCTACGGGGAGTAAAACTAATTTTGAAATCCAAATATCTTGGCTGAAGATAGAATATCAGTTGAAGAAGAATTAGAAAAGGCCATGGTTTATTAATACCTTTGACGGATTAGGGCCATTTAATGATGAACTGACATGAAAATCTTACATATGGCTACTTTGATTTTTGAGGAGACTCATTTTAACTCTAGCCATTGACAATCCCATGTGTTTTTGGGTTGTTCTGACAAAAGTGACAGAGAAGTGTATCTTCCTTCTTTTTCTTCCGTGTAAATTTCTCCTGTGTGAGATCGATAAAGTCTATCTTATCTTATCTTCTGCCCTCCTGGTTGGATGTGAGTGAGAAAAGCTGCTAACAGAGAGAATCGGGAGAGAGTGGACCTACCCCTAAAGCACACTTGAAGCACTCTTTGTCAAAGCGACAGATGGGAGTGAGGATCTCAAAGAACTTGTGGATGCTCTGCTCGTCGTTGAAGTTTGCGAACTGCTTGAACGTCTGCTGGATCTGCTTACGAAGAGTTTTAGCCTGCGCAGAAAGACAAGAGACATCGGATCTGAAGCAAAGTCAAGTCAAGCTTTACGAGACATAAAACAGATATTGCAAGTCCAGTGTCCGGAAAGTACTTTTTTATGGATCGATTTCTTACAGAGACGCTTTCCAAGGTCATGTAATATTGATACCACGGTGGTAAGATTTAATGTCACCATAACAGCCCTGAGGCAGACTGAGAGACGCAGGGCAGCAGCGCAGGAGGCACCACCATCACCTTCACACCAGACTCACACTGGACCATGTGGGGGAAGTGTGTTGCCAAAGAGCAGTTGAAGCCCCAGGTCTCCAAGATGTTTGCCCCTTCAAATCAATGGCCTGTGCTCATTGGTTCATGCTCGACCATTGGCGAGATAAAGATAAGCGCAAGTGACGTGTTCTGGGCAGCTCTGGTCCTCCCCATTGGATGCGGTAGGTGCAGTGGTTCTACCTTCACAGGACCAGAGTGAAAATGTGAGCTTTCTGGCCAATCAGAGCGCAGCTGATCAGAGCGTGATGATTATTATGTTGCAGCTGTCAGTTGTCTGTCAAAACTGTTTGGTCGGGATCCGGATTAAAAAAATAATAGCTCCCTCGAGGGCGAAAGGTGTTTGAAGCTCACCTTTGCACCTGTGAATATTTGTACATACATTTGATACTTTATGAAGGTATTCAAACAAAAGAAAAAGGTATATTTTTCAGAATGAAACTAGTTCTGTTATTCAGTTATTGTATGTTTGGCGTAGGTTTTCTCCGGGCGCTCCGCTTTCCCCTTGCACTGAAAACGTGCACAATAGGTCTGAATGTAATGAGTGAGTGAATGGTGTTGGTTGGAGGCTTTGATGCATCATTATCAGTGTGGTCAACGTCTCACTTCCGCCATCACCGTATGGAGAGAATGAAAAAATATCTGGGTGACCTTGGTCTGTAAAATGCGCTATATAAATAAACCTTCCTTACTTACTTACATATTAACCATAATACTCTTAATTAGCTTTGTGTTTGACTATAGAAGTTGTAGATTTTGAAAAGGCCTTTGCACACTGGAGTGTTCATCTGCATTAAGGCTCACACTAAGGTGACGTCAGCACTGTCCACGCCTGATCTACGGTCTGTGGACAGCAGTGATGTCATTCAAACACAAGGCTCAGCGAGTCCTCATCGATCCTGTCCCACATCACAGTAAAGCTCTTCACTGACAGCTCAGGGACAGAGTCCAGGCTCCTGTCATCAGGAAGTCGGACTTGTGGACAGAGTGAAGCCTCTCTCATCAGAGCTGAAAAATCCAGTATCACTGTATCCACTCCGCCTTCTGTCAATGATGGATGGAACATTTTTGGGGCTCAGTAATTATTATGAGCCACAACAAGTTTCAAATCGGCTTATTCCACATTTAACAGTTGAGAAATTGCTATTTCTCTCATTTACAATTCAGCAGATGGTGCACCATGCATGCTGTGAGATGGTTATGTCAAAATGTTAGCCATTTTGTATTGTTAAATTGAAACCTTTTACCACCCACAAAAAGTTCTCTATTTTTGTGAAAGCTGGGGTATGTAACTTTCAAACAACAATAAATGGAACTGCTGTAGTAAAGTCCACATGACTAGTTCCTGGCTCTAGAATCAGTTGCTTCTTCTAGTTTTAATATTAAGGTGTTTTTGGCCTCTGTCACATCTTTAGATCAACTTTTTCAGACAGATAAGTGAAAAAGAGAGGACCACCCTTTTTCAGCCAATCAGCTCTCAGTGAGACAAATTGTTAGTAAGTACTTAGTTAGTTAATACTTAGCTTACCTTCAGAGAGTCCAGGAGGCTCTTGGGGAAAAACCGTCGTAGACCCACATCCTTCCTATGAACAAAGACCAGAGTTACAGCTAAAAACCACTGAAAAAAAATTATTTAAGATTGATTGAGTTGAAAATGCCTCTTACTCTAGCAGCTCGTAATTCGATTTTTTGTCCAGAGCGTTCCCGGGCATTTCTCTAAAAAATCTCCTGAAAAAGAAGAGCCTTCATTGAAATAATATTGTGCAATGTGTTCAAGAAAAAGTATGCTTTATATCTGTCCCTGACACATAATAATGACACAATTTACATTTGCATTTTAGAATCAATTATTATATGGAGAGTGCAGATGTATGATAATAAACCAGAGGTGACAAAGATGATCAATGCTAACCCACTAGCTCAAGGAAGTCCAATAGGGAAGTGCTCATGGACAAAGTTTTGCTCCAACGTGGCTCTTATTGACTAACATTGAAGAGTAAACTCCTCAAGTTCAGTAACTGCTTAAAAAATGTGTGGTTTAGCGCCTTCTGTGATCCTTGTGCTTATATTTTGAAATTATCCTTGTAAATACAAATAGATTAAAATTAGCTTTAAAATGAGGCGCCCCCTGTAGTACCTTCACCTACCCCTAGATGTCTGTATACCCCTGGCTGGAAGTTTGGTTTAGCCCATTCCACCACACTGCTCCTCTCATCTGCATCAGTCTTAATCAAAAATGCAGGACCACTTGAAAAATCTGTGTTCGCCTGGTTGGATCTTAACAAGGTTCAAGTATAGCTTTATTATGCCAAGAGGAGGAATAAGAGATGACAACAAAACTGCAGCAAGTCCCGGATATTAGAGATAGAAGCTAAAACCGTAAAGCATATGTTTGGAAGGGACTGACTGAGTGTGACATCACCATAGTGTCAGCGTCAATGCAGAAGAGGCCGATTTGAACATAAGCTAGCTGAGCCCAATTTTATTATATGCGCATTTCTTCAACAGCATTAGCTTCATGTCGTAACAGGGGCAGATGTGTTGCTAAGACGGTTGCTAAGGCAGGCAGGAGTATCCAGAGTGGCTCTTTCGCTGCAATCTATTGACAGTCAGCCCTTGATCCTCGGCCGGCCTCTGGGTCCTTCCTCCCTTCTGGGAAGATGTAGTTCCAGGCATAGGGCAGATGGGAGGCCTGCTGTGGGCTTAGAGTCAGGCCGGCAGCCTAAAGCCTAGCGTACATCGGACTGGCAACTGATTATATCCGTCGCCTCTGAGTTGCTGCCCCGCACACATCGACAATCTGGCGAAAACGGGCAACTCTGAGTCGCAGGCCAGTCTCTTGAATAACAGCGCGTACATCGACAGCAACTGGCCTCAACCACAGTGTGTTTTCTGACATAAACTGTTGCGGGCGCAATACACGCAATACACACACGTTGTCGGAGCGGCGCATGGAGCGCGCACATCGGAGCAACTGAGGACAACTAGTTGCCGAAAAGTAGAACACGGGCAACTGACTGGAACTGGAGACCGACTGATCATCTCCAGTTGTAAGAGCGCGCACATCGACCGATTTCGGCAACTGATCATCTCCATCATCTACTCTCAGTTGCCAAAAGCCGCCTTGCAACTAGTTGTCCCCAGTTTCTCTGTCGATGTACGCTAGGCATAACAGCAGCCAAACTCAGAGTCAGGGCCAATGAAGTGAATGAAGGCCAATCTGTAAATGGCTCATATCTGCATTTACAAAGACAATATCAAAATATAAATGTGTAAATTTTGAGTTTGAGATAAGTTTTCATGTCTTAATTGTCCTAATGTTTGTCAAGTTTCCTGTTATTTTTTCCAGATTTTATTTTGTATTTGTGCCTTTAGTAGTAGTAATCTTTATTTATATACCGCCTTTTCACTGCAGATCTGAGTCTCAAAGCGGTTTACAATTGTTAATTTTTGGGCATTTGTCTCTCACTCCACACAGAGATGGGAGCGGGGTCGCCAGTACAGGAGGCACATGCTAGAACTATTGGACATATTTTTTGTGGTAGGGGAAACCGGAGTACCCGGAGGAAACCTACGCAGACACGGGGAGAACATGCAAACTCCACTCAGAAAGGCCCTGGTCCGACTGGAATTCGAACCCAGGACCTTCTTGCTGAGAGGCAAGAGTGCTATCCACTCAGCCACCGTGCCGCCCCGTAGCTAGCGGTGGCTTTTTCACTCTTACAACTTGATTGCATCTTGAGCTAAAGCAAATTCGCGTTTGTGTCTTTCGTGTTACAAACAATGGCAATAAAAATAATCCTGGATCCATGTTTTTTGTGACACATAGGGTTAATGAGTTAGAGGAGTACACTTTTACATGTAAGTCAATAGGAGCCAGAGAGAGTTGGAGCAAAACTTAGTTAATGAGCACTTCCCTATTGGACTTCACCGAGCTTGCGGGTTAGCGGTTTCCATCTGTATACATGCTGTATACATGCTGAGGCACTTCATGCATAAAGAAGTGTAGAATAGAAGAGAGTACCTAATTTCTAAACAGCCTAATTTCAAAGCCACGTCTTGGTCCACTTGGTCAGCGATGTGCAGCATGTAGTCGCTCTTCACCTGAAACAGAAGAGAGTGAAAGGGTTTAGTTCTGAGAGGAAGGACAAGTGAATTCTTTGTTTTTTTTTTATTTATTTTTTTACTTTATTACATTTTAATACAATTACAAGAATGAAAACATAAAAGAAAGAATTAAAACAAAATTATATTCGAAATCTAATATATACGGTTTACAAATACAGTAGGTGTTAAGGTGGGAGGGGTTGGGGGGGAGGGGGAGAGTAAAAAAAAATAAAATAAATTGTTGCGTTTTTTATTGTTTCAGTTCTGCCTTGGTTTGCGGAGTTTCTGTATATGTATGTGAATGTGTATGCAATGCAGGGGTGCATAGGTGCTATGTCGAATGTGGTCAAATGAGTCTATATATTTTACAAAAAAAAAAAAAAAAAGGGTTTATATATATATATACATCATCATCATCGCTATCACTATTATCATCGTCATTGCCACAATCATTACCCATTGCTAATTTTATCTTGCCGAGTTTTGGTGAAAAATAATAATAGTAGAATAAATGACAATAATAATAAATAAATAACTAATATTAACAAAAATAAACAAACAAATAATAATAAGAATGAAAAGCAGAGCGTGATGCGAGACGGGCCCTGCTTAGGACAAGTGAATCCTTACAACGCCTTCTTTCCTCTCAAAAACGGCTTCAGTCCAAAAGTTGGCTCTTGGCTCAATGCTATGTCCAGATGCTGTCAATGCTGAGGGGAGTATCTTTTTCGGACCAGCTGAGTTTAGCCGCTGTGGACTTTTGAATGCACTCGTCAAATGAATGGGGCTCGTTCCGGCTAACTCACGCGCAAATGTGTTTTTTCGCATTTTCCTGCTGAAGGGGCCACACGCTGCCATTTTGAAAAAGATAACAGGAGGAAAACGTGGTGACAGATACGTTTTGCACACCGGATATAGGCGTCACTACGTCCGTTAATGTTTACAGCCTATGGGAAGGACTGATGAACGAGTAACGAGTTTGAAAACAGAGCTGAGTGACAGAGGGAGCGGGGGGACAGCTTCAGTTGAGCTTACCTGGTGGTAGAGGTAGTTGAGGGAGGGTTTGTCTTCAGAGAAGTGACTGAGGTAACCTTTGGGGAAGTATCTCATCCGCAGCTCGTACCTGCAGAAGGAGAATATTTATTTATATAGCACATTGCACACAGGAAACTGGAACTCACTTCACGTACATCGTTTCCTAATACAAATATATTTTGCTTAGTCGCTTTATTTTGCCTTAAAGATGCTAAACCGGATTTTTTTTTATGAGTTCATAAAAATGCTTATTACTACATACGACTTGTATTATAATCCGTAATTTAATTGAAAACTTAAAGACCTTATGACGGGTTTTTAAAAAAAAAATAGTGGATATCAAAATTGCATGACAATGTCAATTTGAAAGAGATTCCGGCAAAAAAAATCCTATATTTTATAAAAAGAACGTGTTTTTCATGAATTTAAGTTGTCTATGCTCTAACCTGTGTGTGACGTCACAGCGGGTAACGCCCATGCATTGAAAACCATGGATCTATGCCACAGGACTGCCTTTTCTCTCTTCTCTCCACTGATGCCCAGCACAATACTGCCCTCTACAGGTGACAATTGCTCATTACACATAAATTGCCGTTTTGAGTGTGAAAAAATGTCCTAGGTGGGATTTGAACCCCAGTATCTGGATTGGCAGTCCATCGACAGAACCACTGGACTATCTCAGTGACAACGAAATGATACATTCTAGTAGTTATCTCATACTCGCTGTACACAGCCTTGTCATCTTGAATATCCGCGAAAAAAGAACGAATACCAAATTGTAAACAACTTACAGCATTGAAACGTACCCGTTCTGACGTCACCAAGGGCTGTGAAGTTTTTTCGTTTCTAAGGGCGTTGCTATGGGGTTATTTCGATTTGGGGGGATCAGACAAAAAAAACAACAACTGATTTTGAAACCTTTAGTAGTTCTCTTCTAATATAAAATGGTATTAAAACTGTATTTCTAAATAAATCAAACCCGTCATAAGGTCTTTAAATTAAAGCAAAAAATTATCAAAGAAGAAACCAAGCCCGGGTGAACAGAGCTAGCATACATTGTGTCCTCTGGAGAGACTTGTCCTGCGGGATTACCTCGGACTATCTATGCTCGGACTACATTTGGACGCGAAACTAGTAGTATCCATCCATCCATCCATTTTCTACCCTTTAATCCATTTCTGGGTCAGGGGGGTGGCAGTCAGAGATGCCACCCAAGTCTCATAGCACCAGCCCCTCACTGACCCTCTGCAGGTGGTGAGTCCACAGGAGCTGAGATCTTCCAGTGGGGGCTTTGGGCAAAGTGTGGTTAAGTGTCTTGCCCAAGGACACAACGACAGCAGTCATCAGTGGGAGTCGGTGGAGAAGGTGTAGAGGTGGGAATTGAACCCACGACCTTCTGGCCTTAAGGCCAACTGAGCTACTGTCGCCCCCGAAACTAGTAGTAATCTTTCAGTTACATATTTTGTTAGCAGTGCGTTGCTTTTGTACCATTTCAGATTCAGATTATTTGCCATTTGCAGTAAAAAAAAACACATTGGAATACATTAGCAAAAAGTCTCCAGTGTGCACAGACAAATAAAGACATAACACAACATCTTAGATACAGACACACTCTGACTACCGCCCCCTAGTGGCTGGATATGGGTCAGCGCACACCGCTACAGAAGGGAGAGGTTTCAGCGCATAACAAAAGAAAATCAAGGCTCAAAACACAATTAATAAAACATCTCCCATCTATAATGAACGAGGAGTGAAGAGAAGCAGCCGTGTGCGAGAAAGAGCAAGCAGAGATCAAAGAAAAGCGGGGCGTGATAGGCCAGCAGATGTTTGGCTTAAGCAGGTATTTGTGAAGAAGATACGTTTTCTTAGTTTAATTATACATGTAACAAACTTCTGTATTCGGCCCCATAAATCTATTATAATATATGGGTAGAGTTTTGCTAGCTTAAAGGCACACCGTGTAACTCTTGGCCACTAGGGGCGCTAGACCTGCAACTTTCACGTTTAGCGCCCCTAGTGGCCACAAGCAACTCAGCACTGTCGCAAAAGTCAACAAACAGTCAGCCGGTGTCTTTTGAGTGTGTATTCAGACAGCATGCACTGGTGTGTGTGTTCAAACTGTAGAGACATGCCTACAGATATTGAGAGACTCTGCTGTGGTCAGCCTCCAGACCGCTGCATTAGTAATCTACCACACATGGACTTCTATATCCTGGATGAGGGAGTTCTGCGTCTAGCTCGTGCTGCGTGGAATGACATCTTTGCAGTCGATGACATCCAGGAACCAGGTGAAGAGCAGCGCTCATACAGACATGGAGCTTACAGCACGATCCCTTTCGCGTTTCCTCTTTTTAGCCTCCTCCGAAGGTTTAAAATTTTTCCTTGCCTCAGCCATGACCAGGAGTCGAGCAGGTGAAAAATGAGTAGCAAAAGCCTTAGCTCCATGAGTATATTAGCGCCTGTAGCCGTAAAGCAAGTCTTTCTTCCAAGTCATGTGACCTGGTGGCAGACGGTCCGTCTGCTCGAAACTTACATGGGCGGTATTTCAAGAGGGCAGCCCCGCTCGGAGCATTGCAAGTGTCAAGCGCTGTATATTGGCCCAAGTATTCATATAAAATAACTCATATGTGTCAACTCTTTAGGTCACAAAGTCCGCGGTGTGCCTTTAACAGGTGGGGGGGTTGACCTAACTTTATTTTCCATGGATGGTATATTTATTTCAAACAGAAAAGTAAAATGTGAACAAATCAGACCACAAAATACTGTCTTCAACCTTTTTTGTGTAAGAAAGAGCCCTGTGAGTCCCTGATGTAAAGACGTGGCTGAGGCAAAATGTTTTAGAGCCAGGGACTAGTGACATGGATTTTAGTACAGCTATTTTTGTGGTTGTAAAGGTAGGTACCAAAGCTTAAATCTTCTGTGGCTAACTTTTTGAAAACTGGCCCATCTTGCTTCAATCCCACCATATCGGTAAAACAGGACATTTTTGTTTGTTTGTTAAGGACATAAAAATTGTCAATTTCAACCATTTAAATGTACTATTCTATTATGATTGGGCTAATATTCTGACATAGATGTATTCAGGACAAAGTCTCCATCTCTGAAAAAAAATTGTTTTCCAAAGGGCCATTTCAATCTCCGCTTAGACGGAGACGCTGCAGACACGCTGCGACCAGGCTCCTGCAGAGCGTTTAGATGGATACTGAAAACAATCCACTACTAGCGCCGCCCAGTAGTGGGCAGTGGAACTTTATAGCGTGACCCCCAGCAGTTAACCAATTCCTTAACAACATCCTCCTCAGGCCACTGCAAAGTGGGGAAAGAATGCACCAACATCATTCTGCATTTAAAAGCAGCAAGCTGCATAAATGGAAACTGAAACTACAGCTTTGCGTGGTTTTGTTTGGACGAACAAAGGAGTAGAATTCTCCTCGAAGCACACGACACACAACCTCACTTCACCTGCCGCCATTGTAGTTTACATTTGTTCTTGGCTACGCGCATGTCCAAATGTACGAAGGGGAAATAGTGAGGTAATTGTAGCAGAGAATTCACACCTTATTCTACACATGTGTAGAATGTAGCTGTGAAACAGCCCCCGCTGAGCAGCGTATCTGAGCTTTTCTGGAGGCTGTTTCTCAACGCTTGAACGGATGCGTGATCGGGGCCGAGCACTCTTAATTGGTACAAGCATCCCTCTAAAAACCTATAAAATAGATTTTCTAATAAACAATATTTGTAGATGAAACCATAGACTGTAGACGGAGTGGACCGAGTGCGTGCTGACGTCACAGTGTTTGCCTCTAGGCTTCATTGAGCGAGCTGCTACACTGTCCTTCTACAGTCTGTGGATGGAAGAGCACATTCTGACTCTGACTGAGGAAAACACTGTGCTTGAAATAAGACTAAAAGCTGCTTATCCTGTAATCTTGTTTTAAATCCAAGTGAAAAGTGCTTGATTGAAGCGTTCGCTCCCTGGTATTTGGTCACATTTAGCAGTGATGCAGCAGAAGTGCAGTAGTGTGTGTGTGTGTGTGTGTGTGTCGGAGTGTGAGTGTGTGTGTCTGTGTGTGGGAGTGTGTGTGTGGGAGTGTGTGTGTGTGAATAAGCAAAGAGCTCCAGAGTGTGTACATCAGTGCCTCCCAAGGGCCAGAGCAGAGCTAACAATAACCCTGCAGCAGCTCCAGGGGTTCAGGGCAAAGTGGAGGCTCTGTGTGAGAGCATAGAGCATATATTAGGCAAGGCAAGTTTAATTGTATAGCACAGTTCATACACAAGGCAAGTTAAAGTGCTTGACAAAACAACATAGAACAACCATACAAGGCCTTAAAATAACAAAGAATGACAGTACATTAATTAGAGTAAAGATTCAATCCTTCAGTTGTATGCACAGCTAGATAAGAAGGCTGTCTCACATTTACAGGAACACTGCTCCGGATTTTAGCTGCATGGACCTGAAAAGCTGCCTCCGTATGTTTAGTGCTGACTTAGAGGACATGGATCAAGGAAAGCGCAGAACCGCAGATTTTTTTGTAAAGCCCAAAACGGTGAGTGTGACACAAACGGTTGCTGAGCTAGTGGACTCAAAAGGAGCAAGAACTAATCGGTACAAAATTAGAATTTAACAAGAATAGCTAAACGTTATTGGCCTTTGACTGATATGTAGGTGAGGAAATTATATTAGTGCTTTGATGTTTTTTTCAGGATCAGGATTTCTTCATGAAGGTCCTGCATACATTATTAATACTTCATCGAATTAGTTATTTCACTAAGATGGTAGCAAAGGTAAGCTGAAGTCTCCCCCGCAAATTAAGGCATCTGATTGGTCAATCCTTCTGGCTCATATTATCACTAGGAGCACGAAACCACACTTTTTCTAAACTGACACAAACAATTACCAAGCTACAGCTAGAGCTTGCTTTTCAATGCAAGTTAATGAGCAAAACTTCATCTGTGAGCACTTCCTTGTTGGGTTAGCATTGTCCATCTGCATACAGTCTACGTGTGAGAGAGGCTCAGGACTCAGAGTGCAGGGAATGAGGCCTTTGTTTTCCTCACATTTCATCAGAGTGTGATGCAAACACTGGACTGCAGCCGTGACGCTGATGAGGAGCGATGAGCTGCAGAGAGAAGAGCTGTCGTCTCAAATATCAGTATGCCGCATTGTCATAAGAGCTCTGCATCACCGCGGCTACAACGGCCCAAGACCCAATGCATGCTCCACACTGTAAATGTAATGTATGAGGATGGTATTGTGCCCCCTGCTGGTCCCTGGAGATGTTATCGAATCGCTCTGAATCGTCCTGTTCGTCTGCTTGCATCAAAACCACCGAAGCCAATCACACGGCAGCACTCCTGTCCTCTGGTTGGTTCTTGTCTAATCCTGATGCTGGTTCAGTATCGGTTTCACAGAGATAAGGAGGGTAAGATTAGGTTTGTTTTTGTTCAAATAAATCCGTTGCAATGACGCAATCGTTACTGAACCAGTGTTTGGGAACTTCTGATGCACTGTAAAAATGGGGGAGCTTTGTTCACTTATCAGCCTGAAATCCAGACCGGAACAACAAATATGGCAACGCTGATGGATCATTATCGTCCGATCAGAAATATAGGAAAACAAATAAAACTTTACTCTACTTATTGCATCACCCCCCACAGTCTTTCCTACACCTCTTTATGTGACTTTGTTCTGGAGTTTATCAGGAGAATCCCTGTGGAGACTTGGATGTTTGTAAAGGACTTCTGGTCCAAAGGGTGAAGATGCAACAGCATCCTACCAGTATTTCCACCTGTCCACTTGACCACATTTGCAGTTTGTCACCTTAAGGAGAAGAGCTCAGAGCAACACTAGCCTTAAAGCGGCTCTGCTTGTGTACAAGTCTATCCATGGCCTCGCACAGAAGTAAAATTTTCTGCAGATGAAAATTTTCTGCAGATCCGCAAATTCCGACTTTTTCCTGCTGAAAATATTATTTCTGTGATATGTGTGACCGCGGGCTGTTGTTGGAATTACGTACTCGAACATTCACATCCTCCATTCTGACCTCAGGAGGCGCTTTGTAACGACAGCCGCTTTGACCACAGCTCAGCGAACGTGCAGCTGTAACGTGGTACCGCGGACCATAAACGCGCAGACAGAACCACAAATGCACGATCAGGACCATCCCCAGCTTGTTGCTCGTGCTGGTGCTGCCCGTGTTCCCCGTCTCTCCCCCATGTCTTCTCGTGTCTCCCCCATGTCTCCCCTTGTGCGCAGCCAAAACTCACTGAATTAAAGCTCGGGTACCTACATTTTTGCATGCATTAATAATGCATGTTAATGTGTGCACATTATTATTATTTTTTATTTTTGCTTATTTGTGAGTAACAGAGTCATGTGAGTCATTATTTGACTTTTTGGGCTGAGAGTGGATTTCTTTTAAATTTTTTCCCACAAAGTTAGAGTCACTTTATTGCCAAACTCGGACTCACTCACTGCGTTGCATAATATTTGTTAGTCTCACATTATTTTTGGATCTTTCCTGTGTGTAAGTTTTATTATTCTACTGAAGGTTTATAATAATACTGTCCATTCTTATTGAAAGCCACAAGTGTCAGCTCTCAAATTCTTTTGGAATAAGAGGCTACAGAGGCCGAGATAGCAATCATTTAGTACAATTTCAGGAAAACATCAGGTTTCAGAGGATGGTTCTAAAGTCGGCCATAGGTTTTACAGGTACGTTTCACCTGGTGTGTCAGGCTTTAATGGGTAAAGATTAATATAAAGATGAAGAAATCCTTTATTTGTCCCACCGTGGAGACATTTTAGATTATTCATATTATTAGATTAAGATTTACAATGTTATGAATCTATAACAAGGAGCCACATGGGGGCACTGTAGAGCTGTAGAGCCTACTGTAAGTGTACCTCCACTCCTCCTGGGGGTGCTGTCTCTCGTACTTCTCCCTCACGTGGGACACTCCCAGGTCGGGGTGCAGCCAGTGCAGAGCGTCCGAGTGCAGGTGAGTGAGGCGCAGGCCGAGGGACGAGACGCAGCGCAGTTTGTGGATCTCTGCCATCTTCTGGATCACCCCCTGGGAAGCAGCACACCAGAGCTGACTCACACAGGCTCCTTCAGATGTAGATAGATAGATAGAGAGTATATGTAGAAAGAGAGAGATATGTTTCTCTATATATAGAAACATACATAGATAGATAGATAAATAGAGACATAGAGAGATAGATGAGACATAGATAGGTATGGATAGAGACATCTCCTTATACATGTCTCTGGAGTTAACAGCAGCTGCGAAAACACCAGGATCATAGAGAGCGCTAATTTCAAAGCCCAAAATGGTGAGTGTGATACAAACAGTTACTGAGCTAGAAGAGTTTACTTTTACATGTAAGTAAATGAGCAAAACTTCATTCATTGAGCTAACGGATTAGCATGGTCCATCTGTATACAGTCTGTTAAAAAAAAACTCACCCTGACGTCCGTGGCGTCTCCGTGCCGGATGTTGCTGGCCCAGGTGCAGGGTTCGCTGTTTGTCTCAAAGTAGTGGAAGATCTTGAGCACTCGGTCCATGGATCCCGGGGGCCTCTCCAGAGCGCCCCCTGCAGTCAAGGAGCCTCCGGAGCGGACCTTCAGACCACTGCATCCCCCCGAGTGACTGAGGCCAGGATCCATGAAGGAGGAGGAGGCCATGGGGAAGTCGCGGGCTCCTGGGGGGGCTAGCTTGCTCTCATACTCTGCAGATCAGAGAACAGCACCAGGTCAGCTCTGCAGCGGTGTGTGTGAAGATTAAGAGATACTTTATTTGTCCTAGAGTGGGGAAATTTCAGTGTTGCATCACAAGAAAAAGACAGTAGGAATGTGCTTGTTTAGTCCTGGTTTAGAACTAAACCAGGATTAAACCAGGACAAATTCAGGTATTAAAGCTGAGACTAATTCAGGTATAAAAGCTGAGACTAAAGTAGGTCTAAAGAAGGATTAAAGATGGATTAAAGAAAGACTAAAGCCAGACTGATTCAGAACAGCAGGGATAAAGCCAGAATAAAGCGGAACTAAATTGACTCAAGCTAAATCATGTCTAAATTAGGTCTAAAATATAAATTAACAATATTCAAAGTCTACCATTTATACTGTAAAAGGTAAAGAACATGTAAAGCCGAGTACACAACTTTCAAACCACAAATAATGTATGCAATAAAATCCACGTCTCTTGTTCCTGGCTCTAAAAACAGTCTCTCACTAGTTTTCACACATGTCTATTAAACCTCTGTCACATCTTTAGATCAGCTTATTCAGGCAGAAAAGATAAACAAAAGAGAGGACCCTCACTCAGCCAATCAGCTCTCAGCCCAAAGAGTCAAATAGTGACAGAGCTCTTTCTTATACATGTTTTCTACTAAGATGAAGATAGAATGTTGTGGTGCTTCTCTCAGGGGAAACTACAAGAAAGTTAGGTACCCCAGCTTTAAAAATAGACATTTTTTAGAGCACTCAGATAATTGTCTAATGACTGAATGAAAATGTGTTATCAAAGTATTTTAATCAAACAGCCCACTGTGTAACGAGTCCCTCTGAGTGGCATCTGCTCTCACTACACTCAATCATAATGAAAGCAAAACCATCAGTCTCTAGATGTGCGACGCCTGTGAAGACATATCCAAAACCATGTCTCGTTTTTCACTTCAGTCTGTTGCTCTCTTCTGATTTCTTTGTTTGTGGTCGTAACTTGACAAAATGTGCAAAAGTATCAGTACGTTTGTATGAGTACTTTTGCAAACCACTGTTTTAACCATTGTTACATGGACTGTATGAAGACAGCATGTTTTTGTCTGATCAGTGCACAACATTTGGCTCATTCTGTGGGACAAACTACAAGTGAACTGTCTTTTTTCAGGCCTTTATTTGAAAACAGAAGTATCCATGGAATAAGAGCTTATTCCTCTTGCG
This sequence comes from Knipowitschia caucasica, assembly GCA_964034765.1. NCBI lineage: Eukaryota > Metazoa > Chordata > Actinopteri > Gobiiformes > Gobiidae > Knipowitschia > Knipowitschia caucasica. Next base: position 41,083,691 of record OZ035829.1, read on the forward strand.
CAGGGGAGTGAGAGTGGGAGGAGTTATTGAATGGCTGAAGTTTCAGCAGCGGAGCCACCGTCAGCTCCTTCTCTTTGCTAATCTGATTATGGGAATGCGCTGAAATTTTGTAATGCACCAGTCACAGCTCACAACAACATCCCTCATGTAACATAGCATGAATACTTCGCAAGGCTTTGGGAAATCGCATTAGAGCAGCCAATGTGTATGGAGCCAGTTTTAAAATCATACAATTCACAAGGAGTATGAATGAATGAACGTGGTAGGATTTTTTTTCAGCTGAAAAACTCAAAATGTTTTCCCAGTTCATTATTTGATAGAGATTGGATTCACAAAGCTGGCACATTATTATTTATGTTAGACCAGAAAAAGAGAGAAGAGGTAGACCAGAAAAAGACCAGAGAAAGTCAAGAGAAAAACCTGAGAGTGACAAGAGACCAGAGAGAGACCAAAAAGAGACCAAAGTGAGACCAGAGAGAGACCAAAAAGAGACCAAAGTGAGACCAGAGAGAGACCAAAGAGAGACCAAAGTGAGACCAGAGAGAGAGACCAAAGAGAGACCAAAGTGAGACCAGAGAGAGAGACCAAAGAGAGACCAAAGTGAGACCAGAGAGAGACCAAAGAGAGACCAAAGTGAGACCAGAGAGAGACCAAAGAGAGACCAAAGTGAGACCAGAGAGAGAGACCAAAGAGAGACCAAAGTGAGACCAGAGAGAGAGACCAAAGAGAGACCAAAGTGAGACCAGAGAGAGACCAAAGAGAGACCAAAGAGAGACCAAAGTGAGACCAGAGAGAGACCAAAGAGAGACCAAAATGAGACCCGAGAGATACCAGATAGAGAGAAATGTTACACAAGAGAGATAGACCAGAGAGAGAGACCAGAGAGAGACCAGAAAGAGAGACCAGAATGAGAAACCAGAAAGACCAGAGCGAGATCAGAGCGAGAGAACCAGATCTGGACATCTTTACAGCAATGTGTCTATTGTACAAGGTTTACATCAAACATCTCTCTGCAGCCGGTGTCCAGCCTTTATACACCGCTGTAGATGAAGAGACTGAAAGAGGATGTGGGTTTTCTAATTCAAGTTTAATGGTCTATGTCTTAATGTCGTCTACTCTAGTCATCTACTCTTGTATAAACCATTCACACACTCAAACCATTGGAACGGCTACAAAAAGTGACTACCAAAACACCCCGCTCCCCAAGTGTCCCATCCCAGCCAGGTACATCTTTACAGCTGTGTTTCCGCATCCTTTTCCAGTTTCTTTGGTATGGTATAGTTTTTTTTTTTTTACAGGGACAGTGTAAGCCAAAAGGTTGTAGCAGCAGTGCTAATTTACACCTGTAGTCCCTGAGCAGGTTGTTGTAAAACAGTAAAATAAAAGAAGATGAATACATTACCATAAATTATCAGACAGAATTTACAATGTAATCTACCAAATGTTATAATAAAATAAAACCACCCAGCCCCCATTCTTTACTTTCATACATTCCTATACTGAACACACGCACGCACGCACGCACACGCACACGCACACGCACACACGTCTTGGCCATAGTAGAGTTTGGAGTGTGACTGTTTGAGGTTGTGGACAGATGTATTTTGTATGGATAACGGGTTCAAGCGGGTGCCATTAAAACAGGTAACAGGTGGAGGTACAGCCAGACATCTTACTCATTTGTACGTGACCATGTGATTTTCTGGATTTTTTTATTCTCATTCAGTCTCTTATAGTTGAGGTATACCATGATGGAATTTACAGGCAACTCATTTTTTTAAGGGAAAGAACTTCAGCACAATTGGTGGCTGACTAAATACTTTTTTCTCCCACTGTAAGCAACATAATTCCTGTGTTTTTGCGCAGTGGGAATGAGGCTTTGCTCTGCTAAAGAAGCTCTGGAGCCGCACTGATGCAGCCCAAAACAGGCCAGTGATAGACCCTCAGTTTAGCTGAAGTAGGCCACAGATCACAGCTGAGCCCAGAGTCCCCTCACAGCGGGGATCTGGTATCTGACAGAGGACCAGTGTAACACCAGCTCTGCGCTGCTGGTATCTGGGTTACTGTGGAAGCAGCTCTACCCTGGAGGACCACAGCTTTAATACTTCTCTTTCTTCAGTGCACAGTAACAGGCTTTTGTCCATTATCATCAGAGTTTGTGTGTATTTGTCTTTTCTCAGACCAACTCCCTGTACTCAAAACATCAACAGTTAATATCTATGAATATCTTAAAGGAGACGCATCATTCGTTACAGGCCGAGTACATGAGAGAATATGGACATTAGGATCATAGAGCGAAAATCCAGAATTAATCCAAAATATTGAGTGCGACAAAAACAGTCACTGAACTAGAGGAGATTATGTTTTACGGTAAGTCAGTAGAAGCCGGGGGCGAATTGGAGCAAATTTTGTCCATGACCACTTTCCTTTTGGGCTTCAATGAGCTAGTGGGTTAGCATTCTCTATCTATATACAGTCTAGACCAGGGGTCGGGAACCCAAAATGTTCAAAGAGCCATAATTGACAAAAAAACTAAAAACAACATCTGTCTGGAGCCGCAAAAAAATAACAGCCTTGTATAAGGCTGTTATGAAGTTAACACAGGCTGCAAGATGTATTAGCTATATTAGCCTAATATCTAAATGACAAAGTAAAGGCTACAAATACATAATAATCATTCATGATTATCAAATGTATATTTTCACTGCAGCGTGTCGCACCACGCGTGTCGTGAATGACGCAACACGGGACAACTCTGCTTTAGTTTAACTTCCATTTTTTTGCCTTTATGCAATTGTAGAAATACAGAAAAATCAATCTGCTTTTGGCTCAGAGGTCACATACCTGCATCACTGTCTGTTCATATCCATCACGTCACAGGCTGAAGTTTGCTGGAGCTGAATTAAAATCCTTAAAGGCGCTATACCCGTTTCTGCAATGTTTGAATGTTTAGCACCGCCCCCCAACTCGCTCACAGGCTTCTCATTTCCCCTGCGCTCTCATAACACAGAGCCACCTAGTTTTATTTGCAATCTGATACATATGCTAACATTAGCATTAGCGCAACTTCTTGTAAGCTGTGCAACAATCACTGATGAAATGGCACTAAAGCAACGCACTGCTAACACAATATATAAGTAAAAGAATACCGCTAGTTTCGCATCCGAATGTATTAATTTAAAACCTTAGAATATATTCTAATATTTAATTATAATTTGTTATAGAGCTCCTCAAAGCAGCAGCAGCAATTCTTCCGATCATTTTTTCTTGATAACAGAACTCTCAAACCAATAATGACCGAAGCCCCAATGCAACCTCTGTTTGTAATTCAGGTGTGTAAAATACTGCCATTACTTTGCAAGTACAACAAGCTACAGTATCAGTGCCTGTCACTACACACTTGTGTAGAGAAGCCAACGGAGCTAGCGGAGCTAGCCACGCTCAATAAACAACTACATATCTATCAATCAACACCATTAAACATCAATCGGACAATACAGTATACACATCCTTAACACACATGCACGGATGATTTCAGAATTTGCTGTTAACGTTTTCATGACAAAAATACTGTTAATGTGACAAAAAGCGATTGCGAAAAACCCGGAAGTTACCATGAAACAACTAGCTAGCTTAGCTGTTACCTGCCTAGCACGTCCCGGTGAAACCTTTGGGAGCTAACTATTTTATTTGCAGTCATTAAATACATTTCGAATTACAAGGGTTGTCTAATATTTGTTCACATTTTTTTATTCAATTATTTTGTTCATCATTTTTTATTTTAGAATTATATTCGAATTTTGAAGTCGAAGCCCTGGTGTTAAGCAGCGCTGTAGAGGCTAGAGGACACAGGCTGTAGAGGCTAGAGGACACAGGCTGTAGAGACTAGAGGACACAGGCTGTAGAGGCTAGAGGACACAGGCTGTAGGGGCTAGAGGACACAGGCTGTAGAGACTAGAGGACACAGGCTGTAGAGACTAGAGGACGCAGGCTGTAGAGACTAGAGGACGCAGGCTGTAGAGACTAGAGGACGCAGGCTGTAGAGACTAGAGGACGCAGGCTGTAGAGGCTAGAGGACACAGGCTGTAGAGACTAGAGGACGCAGGCTGTAGAGACTAGAGGACGCAGGCTGTAGAGACTAGAGGACGCAGGCTGTAGAGACTAGAGGACACAGGCTGTAGAGACTAGAGGACACAGGCTGTAGGGGCTAGAGGACACAGGCTGTAGAGACTAGAGGACACAGGCTGTAGAGACTAGAGGACGCAGGCTGTAGAGACTAGAGGACACAGGCTGTAGAGGCTAGAGGACACAGGCTGTAGAGACTAGAGGACACAGGCTGTAGAGGCTAGAGGACACAGGCTGTAGAGACTAGAGGACGCAGGCTGTAGAGGCTAGAGGACACAGGCTGTAGAGACTAGAGGACACAGGCTGTAGAGACTAGAGGACGCAGGCTGTAGAGACTAGAGGACACAGGCTGTAGAGACTAGAGGACACAGGCTGTAGAGACTAGAGGACACAGGCTGTAGAGGCTAGAGGACGCAGGCTGTAGAGACTAGAGGACGCAGGCTGTAGAGACTAGAGGACACAGGCTGTAGAGACTAGAGGACACAGGCTGTAGAGACTAGAGGACACAGGCTGTAGAGACTAGAGGACACAGGCTGTAGAGACTAGAGGACACAGGCTGTAGAGACTAGAGGACGCAGGCTGTAGAGACTAGAGGACGCAGGCTGTAGAGACTAGAGGACACAGGCTGTAGAGGCTAGAGGACGCAGGCTGTAGAGGCTAGAGGACGCAGGCTGTAGAGGCTAGAGGATGCAGGCTGTAGAGGCTAGAGGACGCAGGCTGTAGAGACTAGAGGACACAGGCTGTAGAGACTAGAGGACGCAGGCTGTAGAGCCTAGAGGACGCAGGCTGTAGAGCCTAGAGGACGCAGGCTGTAGAGACTAGAGGACGCAGGCTGTAGAGACTAGAGGACACAGGCTGTAGAGGCTAGAGGACGCAGGCTGTAGAAGCTAGAGGACGCAGGCTGTAGAGCCTAGAGGACACAGGCTGTAGAGACTAGAGGACACAGGCTGTAGAGACTAGAGGACACAGGCTGTAGAGGCTAGAGGACACAGGCTGTAGAGACTAGAGGACGCAGGCTGTAGAGGCTAGAGGACGCAGGCTGTAGAGACTAGAGGACACAGGCTGTAGAGGCTAGAGGACGCAGGCTGTAGAGACTAGAGGACACAGGCTGTAGAGACTAGAGGACGCAGGCTGTAGAGACTAGAGGACGCAGGCTGTAGAGACTAGAGGACGCAGGCTGTAGAGACTAGAGGACACAGGCTGTAGAGACTAGAGGACACAGGCTGTAGAGGCTAGAGGACGCAGGCTGTAGAGACTAGAGGACGCAGGCTGTAGAGGCTAGAGGACACAGGCTGTAGAGACTAGAGAACGCAGGCTGTAGAGGCTAGAGGACGCAGGCTGTAGAGGCTAGAGGACGCAGGCTGTAGAGACTAGAGGACGCAGGCTGTAGAGACTAGAGGACGCAGGCTGTAGAGGCTAGAGGACGCAGGCTGTAGAGACTAGAGGACACAGGCTGTAGAGACTAGAGGACACAGGCTGTAGAGGCTAGAGGACGCAGGCTGTAGAGGCTAGAGGACGCAGGCTGTAGAGGCTAGAGGACGCAGGCTGTAGAGACTAGAGGACACAGGCTGTAGAGACTAGAGGACACAGGCTGTAGAGGCTAGAGGACGCAGGCTGTAGAGACTAGAGGACACAGGCTGTAGAGACTAGAGGACACAGGCTGTAGAGGCTAGAGGACGCAGGCTGTAGAGACTAGAGGACGCAGGCTGTAGAGACTAGAGGACACAGGCTGTAGAGACTAGAGGACACAGGCTGTAGAGACTAGAGGACACAGGCTGTAGAGACTAGAGGACACAGGCTGTAGAGACTAGAGGACACAGGCTGTAGAGACTAGAGGACACAGGCTGTAGAGACTAGAGGACGCAGGCTGTAGAGACTAGAGGACACAGGCTGTAGAGACTAGAGGACACAGGCTGTAGAGACTAGAGGACACAGGCTGTAGAGACTAGAGGACACAGGCTGTAGAGACTAGAGGACACAGGCTGTAGAGGCTAGAGGACGCAGGCTGTAGAGGCTAGAGGACGCAGGCTGTAGAGACTAGAGGACACAGGCTGTAGAGACTAGAGGACACAGGCTGTAGAGACTAGAGGACACAGGCTGTAGAGACTAGAGGACACAGGCTGTAGAGACTAGAGGACACAGGCTGTAGAGGCTAGAGGACGCAGGCTGTAGAGACTAGAGGACACAGGCTGTAGAGACTAGAGGACACAGGCTGTAGAGACTAGAGGACGCAGGCCGTTCGCTGCTCGTTCTGTGAGTGGAGGAGAACGAGCGTCCTGCTCAGACTCTACTCAGCACTTTTCACTGCTTGTAATTCTTACACAGCTGAATCAATGACCTCAAGTTTTCAATTAAATTATGTATTATGATACAACTTGTATGTAGTAAAAAGCATTTTTATGAACTACTTAGAAAAAAAATCGGGTATAGCTTCTTTAATGGCCTTTTCTTTCACCGTCTTTGAGAAGGTTTTGAAGCCTGAAAATAGGTGCTCTGAATGTTTGATGAATGAATCCTTCACGTAATCACCGTTTACGTCGTGTTTTGCGCGTCATTGTTCCTCATGTTGCAACAAAACTTTTCATTACAAACATGAAGCAGTCCTTCCTCATTGACTGAAAGAAAATGTTCATTCTCATTCTTAGTCCAGTCTTGTTATCGACTCTTTCTCGTTTTATCTTTGGGATCCATGCGCACCTACAGTCTATCATGCACACACGCCGGTTTGTTTACAGCAGCGGCCGCATGGGGCGGGGCCGCGTGACCGCGCGTCATAGGATATGACGCACTACGTTGACAGAAATGTTGAAATTAGATATTACTTATACATATTTTTACAGCATTTAAAAACGTAAAGATTGTTTTTCCTTCAACAGAAACCACATTCAAACTAGAAATAAAATATAGCCCTCACACTCCATTTTCAGACATTTTTGAAAAGGCTCCAGGAGCCACTCCAGGAGCACTCAAGAGCCGCATGCGGCTCCGGAGCCGCGGCTTGCCGACCCCTGGTCTAGACTCTATGGTTACAGCCCCAATTGCAAGTACAGTTTAGGTCTGATACACACCACATTAGAGGTTTATATCCACTTTTTAATGGACTAATTGATGGACGAGGTTTTTCTGAGTCTGTCTCTAGCCTTCTGCTCATGTTAAAACCTTCCAGCCTCTGCCCAGAGTCTCCTGTGTCTCCTGTCGTATTGAACCTCTGCACTTCCGCTCTCTCTGTCTCATTTTCCACATCCTTCCCTCGTTCCAGTCTGTCTGCGGATGATGCCACTCACATTTCCAACAGGCTCCATAAATAAAACAGCACTGAGAACACCAGCAAAGCCTAAAAACTGTCTCTGTGTAGTTAATATGTAATGAAAAATCAGCAGTCGAGTCATAATAAATACATTTTGGAGCTCACAAATTAAATAAAGCTATTGTACTTGAGCCAGGGGCATATGTCGGATTTATGCCCTGTTGACCTGGGAAAACAGGGCGAAAGGTTGCAGTGTTGTTTAGACCTGTGTTGGCTTTGTTGGAATGTGAAAAGGAAATCAAATTAAAGTTAAAGAACAAACTTCCCATTTTCAAAATAAGTCTTTAAAAGTCACAGCACAGTGAACTCATGATCAAAAAGAGACCAGAGAGAGACCAGCGTTCAGAATTTTACTCTGAACCAGAGCAGAGAAAGTGGTCCGAACCAAGCAGACTCTGCAAACATCAACCAGAGGAAGAAGCTCATCCAGCAGCTACACCACATCTGCTGCAGTGACCTAAAATGCTGTTAGTAAAATATGTACTAATTTGTTTGGATGGATGGGTTTCTGCTGTTGGACACCTGAATGTGTCCTACGGGGATCAATAAAGTATCCATCTGTCTATGAGAGGTGAGTATGTTGGCTAAAAACTGGCGATTATGTAGAATATCCCCAGCTCTAGTTTATCATTATTGGTTCACATACTTGGGAGTGGATGTTGAGCATAGATGCAGGCCCCCTTGCTCCAACACAGGGGGATGCAGCCGCTGCTCTCCATGCTCTCTGCAGCCGACCGCAAGCCCAAGACACAAGCAGTCCTTCCGTCAGCATAGACCCAGAGACCGGCTCCACTCTAGCTGGAGGACTCACATCCACGGGACTAACTTAGAACGTTTGGACGTCAAGTAAATCCATGTTGAAGTCCACAGACGGCTGAAGATGCTGCTCCAAGTCAAAGTTGTTTTGTGTAAAGAGGCATATATCCAATCAAACAAGTCAAAATCCATTGAGAAACTTGCATATTTGAAAAAGGCTTCTACTTTGGCTGCTTTGCTTTTGTTCTGCAAAGTAAATTCCAGTGTTTGGGATCCATTCCATATAGACATAAAACGAAAGAAGTAGTTTGTAGATGTCCTTGTATGATTGGTCAATGTTTTTCCTCCAGCTGAGAAATTGTGCAAAAACGTAAATCGTATTTGCAACAGCGCGATGTGAAAAGGATCCAAGTCTGTCCAGGTGTTTATCAAGGTCCAACACTGGTGTGTAGCAGTAAATCAATGTGTGAAATTCAAAAAATAAGCTCCTAGGCTGTCATTAATCCCAAAGATTGTGCGTCAATAAATCCAAGTACAACAAAACGGTAGATTATGTAGCAAAAAGGCTCAGAAAATGAACTGCAACAATAAAAGGGGAAACCAGGCTTAGGACCAGGCAAACACACATTAGCCAGGCACCATATTCCCATGGGCCATAGTTTGGATTTAGTTTAGTCCACTATCCTTGAAGAACCGAGACGTTCTTAAACTACTTCCCACATATTTTAAACGTTAATATTTAAACTATTTCAGCTGACATTCCCCAGCCACAAATCTCTTCCAAATTAGTCAAAATATCTTTATCATAGCAGCAATTAATTTACCTAGTCAACTGTACATGCACGTAAGCTACATTCAAGGCTGACTGGACGTTAAGATTGTTGCAGGGAGGGAGCAAATTGTCCAGAAAGATAGTAGTGTGAGCAAAGTAATATCAGTAAGTTGTTGTCCATATTAATGAATGGAGAAAGCGTATGTAGGACAGATCCAAATAGAGCAATCCAGGGCGAAGGAGGAGAGAGCAAAGACGAGCAAAACTGCAGCTTGAGGACGGGATGGACGTGGAAACACAAATATTTAGAAGGACGGCGCAGCTTCTCCAGCAGGTAAACAAGTTGAAACAGGCGTCTAATGTCAGAGAGATTGATTGGGTGATGTAGCCTGGCCTGTGAGAGCGAAAAGCGAAACGGTCCAAAGTGCAGTTTTCAAATGTTCCGAAGCCGTTTCCCCTCACAGGTGTTGCTAGTGCTGCTTGCAGGAATAACAGATTTGTGTGTGAATAAGCAGCATCTTGGCTCCGGCGGAGAGAGAGGTCCTCCAGCGTCAGCTCCTACAGAGTGCGAGTGTAGGAGGGGATGGTGAAAGAGGGAGTGTGTGTGTTTGTGTGTGTGTGTGTGTTTGTGTGGGTGTGTGTATCGCCGGTGAGCAGGAAGTCCAATACGAGACGCATTCAGAGGCTGTGGAGGGACGCATGTTTTTCCATCGCTGTTTACACTGCAGAAAACTCACTGGAATTCAGCCGTTTGTGACTGGGGCAGGTTTACAATATTTCAGCTCTATTTCTAAATAGTCATCTCTCTCTGATCTAAAGTGGACAGCATTATGGCTTTTGAGCTATGGCTAAGATTAGGGAAGGCGGGACTTACCCATTATATTAGAATTCATGAAATGACTTTTTTTATATCAACATTTAAGGCCAGGAGGTCAAATTAATACACTATCAATTTAAGCCAAAAATAAAACCTTAGTTATCAAAAGGCAGAAAACAGCTCTCTCCATGATGTCATAATAAAACAGAGTATTCTGACAGAAGGGCCAGGGCAGGGGACATGAAACAGAATCAGTTGCATGTCTGAGTGTTGAGGAAAAACGTTGTAATATTCTCATCCTAACCACTTGGCATTTATTTCTGCGTCTTTATACAAAAAATAAATGACATATCCATCTACACCCTGAAATGACAATGTAAATATTCTCCAGAAATGAACACACATGACTTGTACTTCCTCTTTGAATTATGGAGAGATGCTTTTTTGTAGTGTAGTGCGCACTGCTACAACCACGGGGCAATAAAGCGGCTTTACTCCAGACTGGAGGGGTGAAGAGGGGTGAGGGGTGAGTAGAAATGTTGTGACTGAGACGTTGTTGCATAGAAAAAGCATGGCTGCTGTTGGTATAATCAGCCAGGGATCATCTGCTGCTCCTGCTGCTGCTACACTTCCATCTGGAGAGAGTCAGTGAGAGTTTGTGAGAGAGCAGAAAGCCCCTGTGCATGGGGAGAACCTTTATCTAGTTGTATTTCCTGTTCGGAGCGATCGGAACGGTGCAGATTGAGCGGATGCCGCAGCTGGACAAGACCCACAGTGTGCAAAACTTTGGGAGGCTGCTGGAGTGACCTACATATACACAGGCAGAACATGCAACACTCTCCACAGAAAGGCCCTGTGACGCCTGGGAGTCAAACCCAGTACCGTCTTGCTGTGAGGCGAGAGCTACGGATGAGGATCCTTTCTGCTTGCTCTGATCTCTGCTCTCTCTCTCGGGTCTCTCTGCTCTCTCTCCGGTCTGTGCCTGCGCTATCTCTCTCGCTGGTCTATCTCGCTGGTCCCTCTCTCTGGTCCCTCTCTCTGGTCCCTCTCTCTGGTCCCTCTCTCTGGTCCCTCTCTCTGGTCCCTCTCTCTGGTCTCTCTCTCTGGTCCCTCTCTCTGGTCTCTCTCTCTGGTCCCTCTCTCTGGTCCCTCTCTCTGGTCTCTCTCTCTGGTCTCTCTCTCTGGTCTCTCTCTCTGGTCTCTCTCTCTGGTCTCTCTCTCTGGTCCCTCTCTCTGGTCCCTCTCTCTGGTCCCTCTCTCTGGTCCCTCTCTCTGGTCCCTCTCTCTGGTCCCTCTCTCTGGTCTCTCTCTCTGGTCTCTCTCTCTGGTCTCTCTCTGGTCCCTCTCTCTGGTCCCTCTCTCTGGTCTCTCTCTCTGGTCTCTCTCTCTGGTCTCTCTCTCTGGTCTCTCTCTCTCTGGTCTCTCTCTCTCTGGTCTCTCTCTCTGGTCTCTCTCTCTGGTCCCTCTCTCTGGTCTCTCTCTGGTCTCTCTCTCTCTGGTCTCTCTCTCTGGTCTCTCTCTCTGGTCTCTCTCTCTGGTCCCTCTCTCTGGTCTCTCTCTCTGGTCTCTCTCTCTCTGGTCCCTCTCTCTGGTCTCTCTCTCTGGTCCCTCTCTCTGGTCTCTCTCTCTGGTCTCTCTCTCTCTGGTTTCTCTCTCTGCTCTCTCCCCGATCTCTCATTGCACTCTCCTATCTCCCAGATCTCTCTGCACGCTCTCGCTCTGCTCTCGCTCTGCTCTCTTTGCTCTCTCTCTGCTCTCTCTCTGCTCTGAATGAAGCTTTCGATGAGGAACACAGTATTTTGATCACGTGAACTTGGACAAACTCGCATCACTGCAGACATGGGATGAATAGAACCCTTTTCTTGGAGCCTCTGGTCGGGCTTGTTTTTAAAACTACATAATTTTAAAAGCTTGACATTTTTTCCTAACATTATTACATACGTGTTGTGTCATTACTTTGTGCTGAAAACTCCACTCAAACCTGAACTTGTGAACTCAGTCAGAAGAATGAGGGACAGTGGCGTCTGGACGAGCCAATGAGAAGGCTCGGTTTATAATCACACAAACAATCAATAACATATTTATCTTAATGAGACTAATTTAACCCTTCACTCGCTGACATAGCACCAGTCATATGAGCAGTAATTCACATTTATTATAATGAACTTTCTATTCAAGTTATTAAAGCAGAAATCATTTTCTGAAGCAAAATTCATCTGACAACTTCACAAAAAACTGCACATGAGCAAAGAATATATGTAATCACAGTTCAACAACCTTTTAACATGCAAAGTCACAGAGAAAGTCACATTCCCAAGTTATTTTTCAGCAAATGCCAACAAGACATTTTTCAAATTGTACGAATGCGGTAATTTTCTCCATTACGAACTCTTGTTTTACTCTTTTCTTCCTTTCAACCACTGATGGTGAGTTCACGTTCTTCCAGTTTGCGGTTATGGTCTTTCTGGCAAACAACAGTAGAAAACATACAGTGGGATTCATTTTGCGCAATAGCAGTGCATGTTTTTTCAGTCGTAGTGCATTAGTGACTTAAAGTGACTTATTGTACAGTTTGACCGCGGTGTGGATAAAGGTCCTGTGGTAGCGCTCCTTCTTGCATATAATGGAGATATTATTTTCTGTAAAGTTTTCTGTTGACAGTTGTAAATAAAACTTCTTCAGTGAAAGATAAGTGTATTCCCTTGTATTAAAAACATGCAAACATTTCATTGGGCAAAAGAAAGAAAAAAAAAAAAGAGTACTGGCCACACGGAGCCGTCACGGGGACACAAGACACTCAAGAACAGCCAAAACAGGAGCTAAACCAGGACTAAACCAGGACTGATAACTGGGGACACTTTGCTTGTGAACATATGCCTCCAACCTGAGTTCTCATTCCCTGTGACTGTAAACAAGAGCTGCTAACGTATTAGCCAACACGACAAATGTATTTATTTAGGATTCAAAACAAACATCGACCGATATGAATCACTTATATTGTGATATTGTTTTCAGCCATATCGCCCTATTGTAACATAACATCTGCATAATAATTGTCTTAAAACTGGGGTAACCTTTTTTGTCAAAGTGAAATCCTGTGAACAAAAGCTTGTAAAAACTAGTGATAGTAGAAAACAGTTTTAAAGCCAGAAACGAGTTAATGACATAAATGTGAATCACTGGATTTTGATATACCTTTTTTCATCATTTAGTTTTCCGCATTTCCGAGTTTAACCACAGAGTATGATTGTCTGCCACGATGTCTCATTGAGAATACCCTTCATAAATAATGCACGCCTGTCATAGGTCTAAAAATAACCACACGACAGCGAGGTTCTGGTTTTCTGATGGAGAAATGAGTAAAGCACTAGTTGTCTGCAAACAGAGAGCTGCAGCTAACGGCATCAGTAAGAACAGTTACAAAGCACTAGTGTAAACAGAATCTTCCTCCTCTTCCTCCTATTTAATCTATTGATAAAGAGTGAAAAACCGGTCTGGAGGGAACCGGTTGCTCTTGACGACAACTGGATCCTTATGAGACAATGAGCAGTGGACATCACAGGGAAAGGGTATATTAAAAATTTACGTTCAAATGTTTTGAGTGTGACTTTTTCATATTTCATTAATTTATTATCTTCTGTTCTGTTTTATTTGAATTTTTACGCAACCGATGCAACAACAACAAAATTGGATAGAGAGGCGACTCACTAGGTCTGGGTGCTATGGCCAAAAAATAGAAATAACAATAGAATTAGGGATGTAAAAAACTATGAATTTTCATGACCGACCACCGAGCCTCATTATCCGGTTGAAACAGGTTAACCGCGTAGTTTAAAATATTCCACGTTCTTTGAAATAACAGCCATTTCGAGCCGCGTACTTTTCATAAGTGCAGCTCTGCGTTCTACTGGATCAGAGCCGAGACAGGGGCACCAAAACCCGCAACAGCTCCGTATGTAGTGCGAGTGATTCGTTTGCATGGCCGGTCGAAATTCAACCGATTGTAATCGACCAGACCCAGACGTTACATGCAGTGAAATGATGATTGAGCGGCGTGTACGGATGGATAAGGCCAGGCTAGTTCTGACCCGCATTAGTGTGCAACTTTGACGAACTAGTAACTAGACAGAGGGGAGAGATGATGCGTGTGGATGTTACGTATCAATGGAAGGGGGGAAATGTGTGTGTGCGTGCGTGCGTGTGCGGCATGAAAGTCGGCCCGGAGTTTACTAATACATTGGCGCACACAGCTAGAGACGGACCCGCTTGTCACACCGTGCAAATAGAGTTTAAAGTAGTACTAGAATTTTATTTTACCAATTGCAGTTTTTGTAAGGTTAGAGCCGTATAAACATTTTGGGAGAAAAAAGAAAACTGAAAAAAAAGAGAAACATGTAAATTATTACACTTTTAGAAATCACCAGTTAAAAACATGCCACCCGACGTGTGACGTAGATGGTTGGCATCCCGCATTCGAACACGCGCCTACTCTGTGTACTGTACACTTACACAACCGCTTTTTTTTTTACTTTTCTTCGGCTTAACGATGGGGAAAACGTGTGTCGCTTACGGCTGTAGTAATGTAAACAAGGATGGCGTTTCATTACACAGCTTCCCAAATCCTACAACTGAAAAAGAGCGATTTGACGAGTGGAACAGACAAGTGAAACGGACGCGTCTTCATTGGACCGGCCCTCCGCTTCCCTATCTGTCTGCTGCGTGGAGATCCTGTGTTGTCTGCTCTGAGCACTTCACGTTGGACTCGTTTGAACACATTAATTCGGTGGCAGCGTCTTTGGGGTACAAGACACGGGCTACATTAAAACCTGATGCCATCCCAACAGTCTTCAAACGAAAGAAGCCGAGCGAGGCTTCCCCGACTCCCGCAAGGACGGACAGACGCACACTTCTGACCCACAAGCTCGAACACCGGAGGGTAAGTTATGCTTTTTTCATTGTTCATTTGTTTTAGTTAAAACCCGAACTTATAGGCTTATTTTAGGTAGCCACAAACACACAAAAACCATACTAAGTCTAGTTACTGTAGCCTGTCATAAGCTAACCGTGTACTAGCAACACGGTTAGCTAGCCGCTGTCACTATTCCTCGAAGCACGTCCATGTGTGCCTTGGGATTTTGTGACAATCCTACGTAGCCCCGGTCTAATCCAGGAATAAACTAGGACTGAGACTCTTACTAAAATCTAATTGCCTTGTTTTAAGAGTTTTAAATGGGTGTCCTTCTTATTGCTAGCTTGAAGATAAATATAGAACGTGGTAACAAGTTGTAACTTGTGTGTAGGCAGGCTATTGCTTGGTTTAGTCCTGGTTTGGACCTGGTTTAGTTCTGGTCTTAGTCAGGGTTTAGTCCGTTTTTTTCTCTGCTTTAGTTGGCTTAATTTTATTCTTGTTTTAGCTCTGGCTTTGTCTGATTTTAGTTATGGGTTTGTTCCTGGTTTAGTCTGTTGCTGTTTACCCACAATTTCAATGAATTCAGGAGTTTCTTAAAGAAATATTCTGTAAAATGTGCATTGTTTTTTTTAAATAAATAGTCTTTAAAGTCTTAAAGGACCTTGATGAAATCTGTAGAAACAAGAACAAGTGATTCACAATTGGCAAGTAATTTAGCTTATTAAATTCAGTTTTTTTGTGATATGGACAGGTGTTGATGAGATCAAATATGACAGGTTATTCTTTTCTTAATTGCAGATGATAAATTCTCTCCTTATTCCTGCCATGGACCCTGTGCATCCATCAACATCAGCGGGCTCCTCGAATGAAGATGATGGCATTGGCACCTTTACACACCTTCACTTCAAGATCAATCCACACAAACCACATTCAGAAACAAGTCAACGTACAGGAGCAAAGGTATGTTGGTACAGTTTTATCCACATACATACACATATGTATATATATGTGTATGTATGTGTGTATATATATATTACTCATGTATTCAGCCATTTATTAATTAACTCAGCTAAACATTTTTATATTGATAGGAGTTTCAGTTCGACCCCGCCAGCGTTCCGTTTCCATACAGTGTACTCTACCATCCAAGAAGGCATGTAGCTCGGATTATCCAATTCATATTTTTGAAGTCCATGATGAGGATGAGGATTTCACCATAGAGGAAGCTGATGACCCTGATTACATCGCAGATGAGCAGGACATTATTGAAGAGTCAGAAAGGTATGTATTTTGTGGAGGTGCGAAAAAGTTGAATATTTCAGACACATTAACATTTTTTTATATGTAATTTCCAGGATTGAATCATGGCAGCCGGGAGAAAAATTTTACTTGGTTTCAGAGAGCAGCCTTTTGTCACTTTTTAAGATGTGCCCACAATGCACGACAGAAACTGACTGTTCAATAAGCACTGTATCTGGAACAGCAATATCCATAAAGCAAGAATGCCAATCTGGCTTTTGTAGATTTGAGAGACTGTGGAACAGCCAGCCAATGTTGTCGCGAACACGAGTGGGAAACATATGCCTGAGTGCAGCAATTCTCTTTGCTGGCCTAGCCCCATCAAAGGCCCTTCGTATGCTGCACCACATGAATGTACAGTGCATCAGCTATGATACTTTCATGAAACATCAAGCCCAGTACCTACTTCCGTCAATCAATGAAGTATTTACGAATCATGAAGATGAACTGTTGCAAAAAGTGAAAGTGACAAATCAAAGTGGAATAGTTGCAAGTGGGGACGGAAGAGCAGACAGTCCAGGTACATGATTTGATGATCAATAAATCAAACTCTTTATGAAGTGATTTTCATACAAAATGCAACACAAAGTCCTTTACAAACATTAAAATCAAATACAAGCAAAACAGTTTACCTCACAAACACACTTTCACACACAAATTCACACACATACTCAGGCTCACATAGTGAAACGTCTAAAATTGAGTTTCAGTTAAATACAGCATTCATGGGTTCATCTCTCTCTGCTCAGCTTTACCACATTGTAGTTGTCCATGGATTATGTGATTTTGTAAAGTGTCATGTAATTTTGGCCTAGGGCACTCGGCAAAGTATGGTACATACACAGTAATGGAGAGGAAAAGCAAAACAATAATTGCTTCCCAGCTTGTACAGGTGACGGTTTATATTTCATAAATATGCATGCATGTAAAAAGTAAATATTTTATCTATGCTTTGTTTTTCAGTCAAATGAAGTCACCTCAAGCGTAGCTATGGAGAAAGAAGGTTTACTCCGAGCATTAGATCAGCTCAACAGAAATGACGTTGTCATCAAGGAGTTGGTTACAGATAGGCATCTATCAATTCGCAAAATGATGAGAGAAACAAAGCCTGATATAAAGCACAGTGTCGACGTTTGGCATCTTGACAAAGGTGTGTTATAGGTCATACTTGAATTTAATTTTTAAGTAGAATTAAGTAATGTTTATTGTGCTGTTGCAGGTTTAGGAAAGAAGCTTCTTGCAGTCAGTAAAGAGAGAGACTGTGGTCTTGTCAGTGAATGGAAACAGTCCATCTCAAAGCACATCTATTGGTGTGCCAATAATGGGGATGGTAATCCTGATGTCAATGAAGCCATTTGGAGAGGTTTGGCCAACCATATAAAAGGTGTCCACGAACATGAGAGTCCACTATTTCCAACCTGTTTGCATGGTGAAATTGAGGAAAGTATTTTCAAAGCCGTGAGTATACCAAAATGAATATGTAAATTCTCAAATGTTGACTATTGTAATGATCATATTGCTTATGTACATTTCAGATAACGTGAAAAAAATGGTAAAATATATGTTAATAGTCAGTTTGTGGTTTCATTATATTATACTTCTATGTAGTGCTATAGATTAAATAAAACTGAGAACAAATGAAGAGTTTAAATGCCACACTGGATATCTTTGTTCTAAGTAATGGCAGAGAGCATTGATATCTGTTTAGTATTATTATATGTCAATTATTATTGACATATTTAGTGGAATCTGAATCTGATTTAATCCGACATTTTGAATTATATTTCAACCTCAATCAAATACAATTCACTTTTTGAAAACAAAACATTACAAAGACTTAACTAGAAGCATCCAAAAATATGTTCAAATGACACTTATCTGCTTTTGAAAATAAGCTCTTCAAGAAATGCATAATCTTTCTTGTTTGCATCACCTGCTGAGCATGAGGTCTGTGGTGCACAGGATCTATTATAGGCACTATCTGGCGTTTACTCAATCTTCCTAAATCACTGACAGTCTGTTCCTTCACCTGTATTGTCTCTAACAAATTTTTAAATGCTTGGCTTTATCTTTTAGTGCATGCACCATCTTCTAGGATTCAGTTTAATTTGCAATGGTGTTGAAATTAATTTGTTTTGTTAAATATAGACTCAAAAGCCTACACTAGACTCATCGAGACAGTCTTCACCAACAATGTTATTAAAGACATAAGACAGCTGTCTCCCAATAGTGTCACATCAGGTGTCGAATCCTTTCACTCACTCCTCAATCACTTTGCCCCAAAGATGCTTCATTTCAGCTACCATGGTATTGAGGCAAGGTAAGCATTTATCTCCGTATTTTTTTTTTTTTTACCTATCATTATTTATTGTAATGAAAGCCCTTTTCTACCTCTTTTTTCATAGATATCGTCTGGCCATTTTGCACCACAATGAAAATGCAAACAGAAGTCAGGCAAAAACTAAGGATGGACAGGATAGATACAATTTGGTTTATCCGAAATTCAAGAAAGGGAGCCACACTCTATGCAAAATATTTGAGGGAGCCACTTACAGTAAGTTTTCAGCATTAACATCTAATACTTTACAACTCATTGTTGTTTGTATTCATGAAAGTTGTTATTTTTACTTATAGACTACATTGATCCGTTGATGGCCTGTGTATGTAAGCGTCTACTGGCTGGCGAGAAGTACTTGGCTGAGAAGTCAAAACCACCGCCTCTGACCAGTCAATGCAATAAAGTCACAAAGGAAGATGCTATAAGACAGCACAAAACAAGATTCAAACTTAATTGAACATTGTGCAATAATAACACACTGATCTGAGTGAACAAAACATCTTTAATTGTAATAAAACAAATGTTTATACAACTGAAACATTTCCTATTTATTTAGTTACTATTCTAACTAATTTAAGGTTGGTAATTTAAAGCCCCTATATGTGCCACCTGCATCAGGATAAGTATCTCTTATTCGGACCAGAACACACGAGGGTAATGGCACCCTTTTCTTTTTCCCCAAAGTCCCGTAGCACCACTGGACAAATCTCCGATATCCTGTGTACCTGAATTTCCTGAAATTGAAAATGAATCCTCTATTAGCCAAAAGTCATTTGTAGAATTTTTTGTAAAATCTCAATTGCTTCCTTACGCTTCATTTGACAGATCGGGTTCTATGTACCCATCAGCTTTCAGGTACATATATGCCATCTCCAGTGACCACGGGTCTAAGCAAATGGACTCAAACCCCTCATGCTCTGTGATGCAGGATACGTCCTGTCCATTTTCTGAATTGTATTCCTCCATCCTTGCAAAAACTGCGTTTTTCTCCTGACAGCAATAACACTCTTCAACCTGAGACATGATTGCACATTTTTCGCACTGACACCTGTAAATTAAATCAATAGATAGTTTATCTATA
Organism: Knipowitschia caucasica; assembly: GCA_964034765.1. Taxonomy (NCBI): domain Eukaryota; kingdom Metazoa; phylum Chordata; class Actinopteri; order Gobiiformes; family Gobiidae; genus Knipowitschia; species Knipowitschia caucasica. Next base: position 41,103,095 of record OZ035829.1, read on the forward strand.
TGACTTATATTCTATGGTAACATGAAATTTATATCAAGCTTGATGTAGCCTAATGTTTCAATAATTTATATCATCATCATTATAAAATATAATAACAAACATTTGAATTCTGGTATAAAGACCTTTACACAGTCCATAAAAATAGTTCAATAGTTTTCAATCTCACCAGTTTTTGTTTCCCACTCTGTGAATTTCCTCATTTTCTGAATCTGTCTCTCCTTCATTATTCCCATCAAGGGGCTGTGGTGTTGCTAGTGGCTCAAATGAGTAAGGATCAAGCTGTTGAAAATGTTCAGAATCAGATCCAAATTCAGGATCACTTCGGTCTTCAGAAACAGGACTGTGGCCACTTCCTACAGAGTCAAAACAAAAATGTCATAGTAATGATTGCAATAAGTTACAATAACGTGCTGTACAATAAAAATAAGTTGAATAAAATAAATATTGTACTTTTATGAACATACTATATGAACAAAAAGCTGCTGAAGTTGTAAAAAGACAAAAGAGCTAACATGATAACTACATGTAATGCAATCATTGATTTTTTTTATTTTATTAAACCGTTAATAGGATTTAGCATTTATGGATATTACAATGTACATTGTGGTAAATAAATCTAAGGCAACCAAAGTGAGACTGGCATAATGTGAAAACGAATATTAGCCTTGTTAGCATGTTTTATGATATCAAGTAGAGTTAGCTAACTTGCCTAACACTAGGGACCATTAGGCCAAGTTATTAGCTTGAATCTCACAAATAAGGCTAAAAGGTTAAAAGAGTTGCACACTATTATGTACAAAACTGATGAAAATATGTTTATACCTTGATCAGATGACAGTGAAACCTCCGAGTCTTCCCCAAATTCAACATCAATTAACTCGCTGTTCCTACAGATTCCAGTCATGACGGCTGTGAGATCCCCTTCTCATACGTCATCGCCGCCATTTTGGCCCCCCCTAGCGTTTCAATGCGGAAGTGAAAAAGTGCAACTTGGAAGCCGTTTTTTTAACAGAATTCATCTGAACATGTCAAAATGAACACCCGAAATATTACAAACACATATAGTAGTTATATATTCTGGATAGCAGCAACTTAAATTCTAGTACTACTTTAAAATAGCGTTATTAAGAGACCTCCTCTCTCCCCCTTTTCTTTTTTTTTTAACCGACAGCTTTGACCGGTTAACGCAGTGACGGTCAACCACCGGTTAAACGGTCACTGATATACATCCCTAAATAGAATTCACAAATTATAAGTAGTGCTGGGAAAAATAAACAAAACTGCACAGCATGATTAAAATATACAAAAAACTAACGGCTTAGCGCTCTCAAAACAGTTTTCTTCTATCACTAGTTTTCTTCACATGTACAGTAGGTATGTTTTGGCCTTTGTTGTATACTCTCAGTATAAAAGATCAAAGGTTTAAGATAAATAAGGTGAATACAGCAGGTTGTGGTCGGATTTGTTGACTATTTTTACAAGACAAAATTATGTTTATGAAACCATGAGTAAGTACACTAGCTTTAGTGCATCTGGCCACAGCAGCTGTCATCATTAACCAATAAAGTGTGCGATGAGGGGTTTTACAACCTTAAATCCAAAAAGCTTGAATCGGACTTACCAGCGTAGTAGGAGGAGATCCTGGAAATATCTGAGGAGAAGAACAGAAAACACCAGGTCATTATGTGGTATTTATTGCTTTTGTGGTGTCCGAGTTACATGTTTGTGTCAGAAATGAGCGTGGATGGATTAAAAAAACAACTCCAGGTCTGTGACTGATAAAGAACAATGCTGGGACATGGAGAAAAGAGAAAGTCAATTTTGCAGAATATGTCTCCTTTAAAACATGACTTCCATCCGTTCCAGTATTGAGTATCGTATCATTGCTAGGATCTTGTATTGCTATTAGGAGATGGGTAAAAGACGTTGCAATATGAAAACAAAGACTGAACTTCCGCTGCATGTAATAACAATAAGTTATGAATGGATTACTCACTGCTACGCCTACATTCGGTCGCGCCAGTTGACTTAGCAAATACAACAGTTGACCTAACTTATCAAAAGATCCAAACTAGCACTGAAAAACACTTGAGATAAAGCAGACATATAATCTTCAAATCAAAACCATTGCACAGTTCAAATTGCAACACTTTGGACTACTGTCGAAATGGCGTCTCGACCCAGGACAACACTGGGAAAGGTTGGCGTGTTGTTTGGACACGTGTCGGCTTTTGCCACGGAAAAGACGGTAATGTGTCAAAATAAGTGTTCCGACATCGCTGCGCAGAAGGAGACCAGAGTAAGACCAGAGAAGAACCAGAGACAGACCAGAGAGAGAGAGAGACCAAACAGAAATCAGAGAGGGAGAGTCCAAAGAAAGACCAGAAACGAACCAGAAAGAGACCAGAGACAGACCAAAGAGAGACCAAAAAGATACCAGCGACAGACCAAAGAGAGGCCAGAATGAGACCAGAGAGACTGGAAAGAGACCGGCGAGAGACCGGAGAGAGACCAGAGAGAGACCAGTGAGAGACTGAAGAGAGACCAGAGAGACCCAAAGAGAGACCGGAGAGAGACCAGAGACAGACCAGAGAGAGATTCAGGCGATAGAGGAAAGTTTTAGCACAACTATGATAGAATACCTCTTTATCGTCTTCCCATCATTATAAAAAACTCCTAAAGTAGATCAAAGGCAATTAATTTTGGTAATACCTGCAGCCGCCAGTCATAACAGAGCTGTGAGAACGGTCTTACGGGTGTAAGACGTGTACGGAGGAACAAATGAAAGCCTCATGAACAGACTGTCCTCGCCTCACCTCTCATGAGAGTGAAAAGAGTCGGTCAGAGCAGTAGTTTCAGAACAATACTTCCTCTGGCTCTCACCTCGCGTCTCTCTTCTCCCACACACTCAGATGTATGGCCTCTGGCGGCTAACACGGCAGCTAACATCACTGCACAACCTCAGTTGAACAACTTCTACTTTTATTTTATTACGCTGAGACTGACATTTAGAATAAGGTTTTGAACCAGATCACTTTGAGGATACCAGCGCAGACTGCAGTAAAGATTATACCCTGAAGAAGGACTCAGGACTATAGGAGAGAAACACCACAGTGTTTTACCAAGAATAAAGCAGTAATTAATGATTACATTGATAATAGATAAGGTAAGCAAATATACTTTCTTTCATAAAACTCAGTGACAATGGGATTTTTTCTACATTTGACCAAAACAAAGTTTGGTGTCATGGTTGTCACTTTTGGTTCCTGTTTTATTTTGTAGTTCTGTTCCCCAGTGTCTTTTGGAGTTTTACTTCCTGTTCTGTTGATTGCCTGCCCCACCCTGATTCTTTTCACCCGTGTCCCTCAGTTAATTCCCTGTTCTCTTTCCCTCTTGTTGTCAGTCCATTGAATGTTTGTTCTGGTTCGGTTCAGTTTCTGTGTTTGTATGATCTTGATTTTTGGATTCTTGGTTATTAAATTATATTTTTTGCAGTGTTGAATTTTGGGTCCCTCCTCCTTTCCACCACATAACACTCGGAGAACATATTCATAGCGAGGACTTGTTACACATTGGATAAGTTAAAGCCACCTTGTGTAATTGTTACAGCTGCTGCTCCATATGAAAAAACATGTTAACTAATAACAAATGTGACCTTTTTAAGAATATTTACCTCCACCATGTTTTTTGAATTGTATTAATAAGCTTAGAATTTAACTTATAAGTGTCCATGAGAGAGGAGTGCTCTCCGTGTAAATGCGGCATCTTGAAAAACGGTGGTGGATAAGGGACAAAAAGGATGCGAAAATCGCGTTTTAGTTTCACATGAGCTATTGATATCGTTGCTTTCACTGTGACTTCTCACCATGGAGGACCACAGTTATGTAAAAGAACCATGGAGGACCACAGTTATATAAAAGAACCATGGAGGACCACAGTTATATAAAAGAACCATGGAGGACCACAGTTATATAAAAGAACCATGGAGGACCACAGTTATATAAAAGAACCATGGAGGACCACAGTTATATAAAAGAACCATGGAGGACCACAGTTATGTAAAAGAACCATGGAGGACCACAGTTATGTAAAAGAACCATGGAGGACCACAGTTATATAAAAGAACCATGGAGGACCACAGTTATATAAAAGAACCATGGAGGACCACAGTTATATAAAAGAACCATCCAAACAACAATCTCTTAGAAAAATAATTATGCAGAAGTCCAGCGTCATAGCAGCAAAGTGTCAACATCGCAAACCACACACACCGAAAGATAGCGTTAACACAACAGGAGGCACATTGTGTAGTTTCTAAACAATAGACTCACACGTGAACAATACGTAACTTTCTCCACACTGACAATAATAAGTACGAGGCAGAATCTGCAACACAGTCTCAGGATGTTCTGACCCGATCCGAGCGCAGTCCAACTACTATGTCACAAGTTTCAACTAAACTTATTCAGGGACAAGCCTCAAATAAAACACACAGAATCCCAACAAAACAATCGCAAGAATACTTCATCAGTAGCGTGAGTGAATGTTCTGTTTCTTACAGTGATGCAGATAGGGCGCTGTGGCTAACGCTAAAGCTAACATGAGATTTCAGCCATGTCCTGCCGCGGCTGTGAATGTCCTGCTTCTTTGATCATTGTAGTTTTAAGCTCCCACAGACGTTATTCCTCCATCGTCTCTTCTCTTCACACCGCGTTTGTAAAACTATGTATTATAATAGATCCATGGTAAAGCTCAGTGCAGCGGGTGCCACGTCTGAGCGTGGTCTTGTTTACATGTCGCCTCCACGCGACTGCCAAGTGCCCGAGACGTTTGGAGAGATCCGGTCATTTATCAAACTCCCTCACACAGAGTCCTAGATACATAATCCAATCCAATCCAATCCACTTTATTTATATAGCACATTTAAACAACAGTTACGTTTCCAAAGTGCTGCACAAAAAAGTATAAAATAAATAACAACTTATCCTTAGCTTCACCAAGTATAAAAGAATAAAAATATATAAAACAGATTAAAACCATAAATAGAAATAAAATAAAAACACAGAGGACCACACAACTCACACAGTGTTAAAAGCCAAAGAGTAAAAGTGGGTCTTAAGACGAGACTTAAAACACTGTACATAAAGCGTTTCTAACATGCACCCGCTCTACACGCTTTATTGAGGGGGTTCACATATGAATAGAGCTGGCCCTTCTGGGGAGGGACAACTGCACTTGAACATTCCCCATCCCAAACTTTGTTGGAACACAAAGACTTTCAGGCAACAAATAATGTGATAAAGTATTACATAAATGCACACAACATGTGAATGCACACACCTGGGAACCATGGATCTATTACACTGGGTAACAAAAACATATTTTTTTAAATAGTCCAGGGTTTTCCAGCTAAATTAGACTAATGTTGATGCTCTGAGTCCGAACATGACCTTGGTTTTGCTCAATCAGGTCAGGATTTTTTGCTACAGAAATATTTTTTTCAATCGATTTTGCGTAAAAAAAAAAACAATTTCTGCGGATCATCAGCTGAGAAACCCTTGACATTTTTTCCATTTTCCTCAAGAAATAAAAGTCAACGTATCCAAAGTCATTCAGTTTTTATTTACTCCATCAAATTTGATAAGCAGAATTCATAATAACGTAGACGTACATAATCTATGGCTGTATCTCAAAAAGTTGACCTGATAGAGCAAAATGCATGTGATATTCAGACTCAGAACACAAAAATTAGTCTAAATCAGTTGAGAAACCCCTGACCATTTTTTGGCTGTCAACTTGTGTTATAATAACTGGATAGGGTATTACTAGCTTGTAGTTGAATAACTCATGTGCTCGGGGGATTCTCGCGGTACTGCAGACTAGACCAGACTAAATTCACGTGGGCTACCCAGAGATTTTCCCCATAGGACTCAATGCATATTAAAACAGCTCAACCTCAGCTGACAGAGAACCTGACAGAGAACCTACAGCTTTCTTAAAGGTCGGATTTTGTGTGGATTTTAGTGTCCCTTGTCATCCTGAACTTTTTTTCTTCTTAAATCCTTCGGTTTTGTTTAAATCCACACTTTAGTGCCACAAACTCTGCTCGTCTGGCTCTCGCTCTAACTCCCGCTCTGATGAACTGCTCTGATTGGTCAGAGCGCGGCCGAGCCCCTCTGTGCACGTGGTGTGAGACCCACACACGCGTGTTTGGCACAAAGCATCATGGGAGATCATCCACTGCGCAGAACCGGGAGGACCAGACGATGCCCAAATACAGGCGAGTTTCCCATAGATCAGGGGTGCTCAATACGTCGATCGCGATCTACCAGTCGATCGCAAAGGTAGTATTGGTAGATCGCATTAAATAAATAAAAAATTACACATTCTAAACAAATATATACAAAAAACTCCGGGCAAAGTGGAGATTTTTGAAAACTCCGTTAATGCATTTGTGTGTAGACAGAGATAACCGGAGTTTTGCGTTCTCGCACGCCACAGTACCCCCCTAAATTCCTCTGATCACTGAAGCATGGATCATACTACCTTAAAAACTGTTCGCTGTGAGATGCTCGCAGCAGTGAACATCCTCGCTCCACATCAGAGAGCAGCAAAGTGATCGCGGGGACTCACGCTCGAAAACAACCAAACCAGGACTAAACCAGGACTAAACCAGGGCTGAGGACGGGGTCAGTGCTTGTAAACATACGTCTTACTCTTTACTCTGAGTGTCTTCTATGACTGTAAAAGTGCCGTTACCGGCGTCTGCATCAAAGCTCCGCCCACTTCTGTGTTTTTCCCCAACGCAGGACAGGACGTAAGAGACGCACATGTTTGGAATGTTACGAATGTGATTGATAACGCAGATGTGTAGATGCAAATTATTGTATAAACTGAGGAGGGGAAATATTTGGATTTAAAAAAACCAGGCATGGCACATGGACATGGCACCACAGTCAAATGACATCTGTGTTTTACTCAGTAATGTTTTACTGACACTTAGGTGACTGCACATGCGCAAACAACCGCGCTCAGTGCAGGAAAGCTAAACCACGATAAACTTGTCAGCGAGTTGCCACCAATTTTCCGGACTATGCATCCCTGGCTGATTCAATTCAGTGCAAGTCATCAGAGTAAACTCGGGTAATGACAAATGTACATAGGTAATTGTGTTGTGCTATATTGGCTCATGCGGTTTTGCATGTACATAAACATACATTGTAGATATAAAGAATATTTTTTGAAATATATGATTTGCATTTTTGTAGTAGGTAGATCCTTTTGACTTGATCCTTTTATAAGTAGCTCGCATGCTGAAAAAGTGTGAGCACCCCTGCCATAGATCTTTACGAGTTTCAGGCAACTTCCGCTAATCTTTCAGCCCCCATGCCGTCACAAAGCGCCACTGAGCACAACCATTCATTTGAATAGGGCGCCATCTTGGATCGCCGGGGCTTGGTGGGAACCCGTCCGTTTACAAAAACAAACGACAAGAGTAACACTATCCATTCAGCTAACCGCCTTATCATTGTGCCCTCTGGGACCTCTGCAAAGACAAGCTGAATCCAACATCTCTGGTGACCTCTGTCTGCTGCTGTAAGAGCTCTTCTTAAACCACAGTTAAATACCAGAGACTGCAGGGTCAATAGTAGTCATGTACAGGCTTTATAGTTTGAAAAGGGGTCAGGCACACAACACACAAAGACACACGTACACACATGCACAGACACACAAACTCCCTGAGTCCTCACGAGCAGAGATACTGTTTGTGATATTAGCAAAGAGTGTACATATATTCTGCTGTAATGTGTGCAACAATGACAATGAAATGTCATAGTATTGACCCTTGCGGTACCCCACCACAAGGCATGTCCCTACATCGTCTCTCACACAAATGTTGTCATACATTTTAATCTCAATTCGATTTTTTAATTCCCTCACGTAGAGAGTAAAAGCAAGAAAAGTAGATCTATTCAGCCTAAACCCTTATTGACTACCAGACTACAAATTATAATTTTCAATAAACCCTTGTGTCAAATAATAGCTTTTCCAGTATTTTGTGGCAGAAGGGGAGACTTGATGATGACCACTGAAAAAACTGTGAAAATTGGGAACTTTTGCCATTTCTGTTTTGTTTGTTTCTACCTTGCCAATGCAGGAAGGTCTAAGGACAGTGATGAAGAGGGACATTTTTCGGATATTTTTTAAAATTTATGGACATTGGTCATCCCACTCACTTTGGACTAATTGCTCCTCTGTGTTTGTTTCTTATTGCATTTCCTGTGTTCAAACTATTCGATTCTCTAATATTGCTGAGGAACCTCCGAGACGCCTCCTGTTGTGATTTAGGGCTATACAAAATGAATTGAGTTTTTGTTTGGGAGGCAAAGTTGGAGAGATAAATTGCAGAGAGAATAGCTGAAAACACAGTCCAAATTCATTACTATTGTTAGTAACTTTTTGAATTATTAATGGATGGATGTGTGTTGAGATATGCTCTCATTATGATATGATTTCATGTATGCTAAATATTGTTTATGTTAACAAGTTAAACGTCAGTGGCAAAGCTGATCATGTGACTGACTGACTGATTGCTGATGAGCAACACGTGCATCAATAAATATGGTGTGGGTGCGGTGAAACACACCACAAAGAGAAAAGACGTGTTGTGTGCTGTGTCTTATGCCAATTTGGAAGCACTGGGAAATTGACTCTGCTAACAATGTGTTTTTGCTGCTGGACTCCTGAATTTCAATAACTTCAGGGATCAATAAAGTATCGATCTATCTGTCTATCTATCTCATCTTCAGCCGTACATGGACCCAGGCCTGATGCAAAACACTGCTCCGCATACGCAGCGCAGAAATACTGAGTAATATCCACAACTATTTACATCAAGCTACTAATCATCCAATCTGCGAGAGGCTGACAGCTGCGGAGCGGTGACAGCACACACCAGCCGTCCTAAACACACCTATTAGAGACAAGCAGAAAACATGGCCCCAGGCTCAGGATGGTGCTATCATATAATACACACAATAAACTGAGCCAAATCCCAAGCCAGAAATCAGCCATTTAGGATTTAGAATGTACAATTGAGTGCTAAAGCTGGGGTACGTAACTTTCAAACCACAACTATGGGACTATATATGTAAGTAAAATCAATGTTACTAGTTCCTGTCTCTATAACTGTTAGAGACATAAACTGTCTCTAACAGTTTATGTCTATGACAAGTTTTCACATGCATGTATTGTGCATGTGTCACGTCTTTTGATCAGCTCTCAGCCCAAAGAGTCAATGAGAGACTCACAAAGCTCTTTCTTAAACAAAAGAAAACATGTTTTCCATTCACATGAAGACGACTGCTGGTACTTCAGTGTTTTGCAAAGAAAATAGCAACAATTTGTACACAACACTGCAAAAAATTATATAATATGAGGTCATATTTGCTTAGATAAAGTATTTTTCATCCTAATCCGAGTACATTCTGACTGAAAACTAGATTTGCCATTGGGACAAAACCATTTAGTCTTAGTTCTCATTCCAAGGGAGACATTACTTGTATCTCTTAAAAACAAGAACATTTTACTTGTCCCATTGGCAAATCTTGTTTTAAGGCACCGTGGGCCACTCCTAAAGACACCCAACCCTACACGCTTTTGTGATTAGTGAGGATGTTACTACTTCAAATCTGTTTTATATGAGGAACAATGTCGTAACATGGTTTCATTTCAACAGAGCACATACCTGAGCAGATAGCATCACTATTCAATGCATCAGAAGGCAAACATGTCTGATTAACAGGATTGGAACAGTTGGAACAGTCTCAGTCATTGAAAGTTTTGAAGTGTTCTGAATTCTGAAGTGCGACTCCTTTTTACAAGCCGCCCCCCACAACTACAAGCAATTACATCAGTGCAAAAGCTTTTAATGTGACATAACCACAGACAGTGGACAGAGTCTGGCTGTTGTCAACAAGTTTTTGGTCTTTTTTCATTTGACTCCATCAAGTTTGAGTAGCTATAGGACACCGGTTTATTGTGAAAATAACTGGCATGGAAGCTAAAGGTGAAGCATTAAACACCTCGTCATTAAATCATGTTGTGATCAGTTAAAACAGTCGTCTCTCTGAAAACCTGCGGCTAATATTCAAGTGTCGCTTATATGTGGACAAAATATTCACCACCTACTTCAAATGTTTCTGGTGCGGCTTATATACAGGTGCTCCTAATAATCCAGAAAGTATGGTAGTTAGTTTACATGGCTCCCACATCATTCAAACTACTATACATTTGGCCAAATCCTCTTTTTCTTTCTGTTTTCCACAAAAAACAGACCTGCCATTGTTTTTATGACAGTAGACATCAGCGGGAATAGATGGAGATGGTCTCGTGGGGGGATCCGACCCACAACCTTCAGGCTCAAGGGCCAATGCTTTCCCAACTGAGCCGCAAATGAGAAAGAGAAACAGATTTTTTCTCCTTCCAGGTGAGAAATTTCCCATAAAGACACATAAAACAAGACATTGGTAAATCTGCTGTATTTAGTATTTATTTAATGGTCATAGATGTACTGCATCGTTCCATGCAGTAAATCCTTCTTACCAAACAGAATTCATAAACGGGTTTTTGAGATTTCACAGATAAATCACAATGAGATACAGTTGTGCTTGACAGTTTACACATCCAGGTAGAACACACATCGATGAGCTCTCTCTGGTCTCTCTCTCTCTCTCTCTCTGTTCTCGCGCTCTCTGGTCTTGCTCTCTCTGGTCTCTCTGGTTTCCCTCGCTATGGTCCCTCGCTCTGGTCCCTCGCTCTGGCCCCTCGCTCTGGTAGTAAGTAACTAGTAAGTAAGTAAGTAAGTATTTATATACCGCCTTTTCACTGCAGATCTAAGTCTCAAAGCGGTTTACAATTGTTAATTTTGGGCATTTGTATCTCACTCCACACAGAGATGGGAGTGGGGTCGCCAGTACAGGAGGCACATGCCAGACCTATTGTACATATTTTTAGTGGTAGGGGAAACCGGAGTACCCGGAGGAAACCTACGCAGACACGGGGAGAACATGCAAACTCCACTCAGAAAGGCCCTGGTCCGACCGGGATTCGAACCCAGGACCTTCTTGCTGAGAGGCAAGAGTGCTATCCACTCAGCCACCGTGCCGCCCACGCTCTGGTCCCTCTCTCTGGTTTCTCTCTCTTGTCTCTCTCTCTGGTCTCCCTCTCTGGTCTCTTTCTCTTGTCTCTCTCTCTGGTCTCCCTCTCTGGTCTCTTTCTCTGGTCTCTTTCTCTGGTCGCTCTCTCTGGTCTCCCTCTCTGGTCTCTTTCTCTGGTCTCTTTCTCTGGTCGCTCTCTCTGGTCTCCCTCTCTCTGGTCTCCTTCTCTCTGGTCTCCCTCTCTCTGGTCTCCCTCTCTCTGGTCTCCCTCTCTCTGGTCTCCCTCTCTCCGGTCTCCCTCTCTCCGGTCTCCCTCTCTCTGGTCTCCCTCTCTCCGGTCTCCCTCTCTCTGGTCTCCCTCTCTCCGGTCTCCCTCTCTCTGGTCTCCCTCTCTCTGGTCTCCCTCTCTGGCCGGGTGTGTAAACTTTGAAGCACAACTGTATTTTTTCTCTATGCACACACATCCATCTGAGGTTCCCACATGCATCTGCTTGCACAGCGGTGAGCAGCAGAAATTCCTTTAAGTCGCACTACCTGCCTCTACACAGCACCCACAGCCTGAACACTTACCCCTGTTCCTCCCTGTTCCACACCTACCTCCATGCGAGCAGCCCAGGAGGTCCCAGAACTGCATTTTGGCTCCGGGACTTCACCTCGCAGCCTTGTATTGTTAATATGTTCCTCGAACATATGCTCCTAATCTCCACTTCCTTGTCGGGACGGACCGCTGTCACTCACACAGAGGTGAAGACCCGCCCACTCGATTGTTTTGGACTGACACACCTGGGGGCTGAGTTTCCATTCAAAACACAGCGGCGAAGCTTCCCCTTTCAGAACTGCTTCTACAGGTCTGTCGCGAAACACGATCATTGCGATATTGACAAATCTGGTAAGGATTGATAAATAATTGATGGTACAATATATTTAGTAACTTTGTAGTTAGTAGACAATATTTCCAATCGGGCTACGGTATTTGTTATTTACTACAACTTAAGGTTTATTTTGGCTATACAAAGGCAGAAAAAACTAGATCTTTCACCCATTTTGTCATGTTTACATAAAAAGACCAGCACTTTGAGAAGTTTTTGCATTTAAGTACCATACAAATAAAATGCATTATCATTAATATTAAAGATTTTATTTAAAATTTTCCTAAAAGCTTTCGCTTCAAACATAGTACGCTATAATTAGTCCTTACACAACATTCAGCGACATTTTTATGTTGAATGTGGTGTAATTCATTATGTATAAATTCTTATTCTAATCTTATAACCATGTATTAACATTTATGGACGTTAGTCATGTGTTTGAACAGTCTCTGATCTGTGATGCCGAATCGACAGCTTTGTAAAGTCCTCAGAGATAACTACTGTTGGGATTCGGACTACACAAGAATACATTGAAGTGCACATCCACCAGTGTTTTTTCTGAATTTTAAAACAAAAGTAATGCAACTTCTTTGCTTAAATTGCATGCTTTACAACCGCATGTCTGCATCAATGTTTGATGTTTAAAAGAAAAAAAAAAGGAAATCAAATTCAACATATCTTAGTGGTAGAAGTGCCCAGACATTTATATACAATAAGGCACAATATTTATTATCAATACAAATCATCTCATGTATTACAGCTCAGGAATTAGAATATTTAAAAATTCCGATTAACTTATGAATTGCAAAATAATGAAACTGCGGTCAGTATTGCATCGTGTTGTGACAAAGCCCTTCATAAAAATGCATGTAAGTGACATCATAAGGAGTACATTCTGTCTGACAAGACAGTCAAATAAATGAGTGTGAATACCTGCTCCTTTGTCTTTTAAATGTGGCTTTATTTCGCTGTATTTGATGTACCACATGATTGCAGCCTGCCATCCTAATGCACATGTTTATAACGGGGTATTCCTCAATATTATCCCTTGTTTGCAGCTCGTCGACACAGCCATAGATGGGTGGTTTCACTGCACCACCACTGCCTCTATGTGGAGAATACAAATGCCTCACTTTGTGCCACAATCACCAGTCAATCAGCCTACAAATACATCACACATTTAAAGATCCGCGCTGTCAACAAGCCACGAACCGGTCCTGTATTGTCTGCCTGACACAATCCCATTCAATGCTAAGCTAACCTGCTAACGGTGGTCTGCCATTCCCAGTAACATCCAGTCCGCCCCCCGAGAGAAACACAGCGGATCAATACTCACTTTCTCCAGAGCTGTGGCCGCAAATAATCTCACATTAACCCGGTGTGTAGTGAGTCCAAAGCCGGGGATGGATGTGCGGAGAGGTTCGGGGATCCGGTGGGTCTCTGTGTCCAGTGGATCAGTCCCACTCACGCCCCGTGTTGTTGTCCACACAGCGCGTGCCAGTGTCGGGGTCCGCCGCTAGCATCGTTAGCATCGTTAGCATCGTTAGCATCGTTAGCATCGTTAGCATCGTTAGCATCGTTAGCATCGTTAGCATCGTTAGCATCGTTAGCACAGTTAGCATTGTTAGCACAGTTAGCTTAGCACTGTTGCTCTTCTTTACAACATGGCTGCAGCACAGACTACCAGAGACAGGGGAACATATCATATTAAAATAGTTTATTACTATGTATAATTGTCTTTTAATTAATTTTTGTGTTTGTTTTTATTATTATCTTTGTCATGTTTCTTAGGTTTCTGTCTATGTGTTAGTTAATACAATAGTTGTTTCTAAAGGTTTAAAATCACACACATGAAGCTAATTCTATGGTCATAAAAAACTAAAACCACACTATGGACCATTCTCTGTTGAAATGTAAACATTTCGGACAATATTATAGCCAATGGGAGTAGAGCTGCAGCCAACGATTATTTTAGTAATCGGGCGTTCTATTTGTACCATTGATTATTTGAGTAAACTATTCATGAATTTTAGTTAACTTCTATTTAAAATATATTTTAGAAGAAGTTTGATTCAATTTAATAAGCCAACAACAAGATTTTACACAGAAACTTCTTAAATGCTAATACAGAATCGCCAGTGTCACCACAACGCAGAAACATTTCTGTGTGCCTTGAGATATTGTTTGATGTGCCTTTGGAATCTCACTATCACCTCACTGGCCAATGATAAAAGAAGACTTTTTTTGCTTCTCCATATTAACTGTTTGATTCTCTGATCTGTGTTAGAAAATTCAACGATTTTGGAAAGTCCTTCGAGATAACTACTGTTGTGATTTAGGGCTATACAAGAATAAATTGAATTGAATTGAACAGACCACTGCAGAAGGGTTCATTCTTGATGGTGTCTTCAGTCCAGCTTCCTGACTAACACTGGCTCTTGATCAATTGAAGTCAGGCCTCTGTGCTGCTTCCGTGAGACAGTCGACAATCCCGTGGTGCGATAAAACTTAAGATCTTGTTATTTGGGATGAGAACAGGGATGACCAAAATATGGCCTGCATATAAATTGTGGCTCGATGTGTCATTGTATGCAGGCCTTAACCATTGAGGGAACACAAGTTCACTGTATCAGCCAACAGAGCCTCCTGAATCCCAACGTTGATCTTGCCAAGATTTGTTTTTAATTGTAGCACAAAATGCAATATATGGAGCTAATGCAGCTGTTGAGAAAATAAACATTTGATCTGTCAAGTGTGAAATATGGACACATTTTTATGTTCAGAACAGCAATCTTTTACAATCCATGTTGTTGGCCCCTGGGAAAGTCTGGTGGTTGACTAAAGCGTTTGGATAACCTAAATACAGCCAATATTAAGCAAATTGGAACCAGGAAGTGGCTGGTTGGATGGATGACCATCCTGTACGTGAATGAACCTTGATGTCAAGTTTGTGGGCCGCACTTGGCCCTAGGGCCTTGGTTTGGACATGCCTTCTGTAAATGAATGTTTACACAAGTCATATTTCATTCATTTTAAAAAGAGAAAGAACAAAGGCCTCAGGGTCGTTCCAGCCGTGTGTCCTTCACTGTTTAGTTTTATGCACAGAAATATCATGAATCATCGTTTTTCACTCTGTTGAGGGTCATGGAAAGGACAGCTGTGGCCTTTACTGCAGTTTTCCTTTGATCAGATAGAACTCAGTGTTTATTTTCATTAACATCAAAGATGACATCTCCAAACATTCTAACTGTGAAAATACAACTATACACATGTCTGTCTCCTGATTCCGATCCTAAAACCCCCAAACAGCGCCTAAGTCTTGAGTACAGTTTTTTAATCAAAGTGCTCCCCCTGGTGGATGTTTACGGTGGTTCACCAGTTGAACTATACAGACATATGTGATGGCCAGAGCGGTAAATTGCACCAGGCCTGCTCAACGTGAGGCCCAGGGGCCAAATCAGGTTCTCCAAACAATCTGATGCGGCCCATCTATCTATCCCCAGTTTTGCTGGGCTTTCAACTGAAGTAATTCATCTTCACTCTTTTAGAATATTTATGTCATTGCCTGATAGTATTGTATATCTTGTTTTATTAGCACTTTGAGTTGTCTATGAACTGTGCTATACAAATAAACTATCCTATTTTGTAGATAAATTTAAATGTATAAAGCAAATTATACAATATTATCATTATATATCATTATTATAGCGTAAGAACTCTGTGTACATAAATAGGAATTTCCACTCGGGGCCAAGACACGGTTTCTTGGCTAAACCATTTTTTATTAGAAATACAATTAAAAAACAATGGTACACATTTCAGGTATATTTTAACCAGAACAATAAATCAAACAAAAACAGTGTTTTTGTTCAGACACTCAATATTCCCAAAACAGACACCATTTGAGTCTGAAATCATTCTAAATAATGGTAATGCAGAGTGACAAGACAAGGTGTATGTCCGTGACTAAACGATGAGTAAATAAATACAATCTCACATTTTCACAAGATTGACTAATAATTCATACATTATTTCAGTAATTTAGTGGAAGAAGGAGCACAGGCTAAGAATGTACAGTAGTAATAGTACAAAGGATTCATAGCAGCAAAGCAGGGCAGGACGCACACACTGATACACTCAAGCACAGAGTTACACAACATTACATCAGTATAGTTTATATGTGCGCTTAAAAATAGCATCTTAAAATTCCTTATCAAAGCAGAAATAGGATGAAACATAACATTTGCATACACTAGGATATCAAGGACTAGTCTGCCTCTGCCTTTGCAAACATTAGCACAGTTTTGGGACATCTCTTGTTCCATTTATTCATGTTATTTCATACATTTTCTACTTGCGCAATAGTTCTAAAACATGAAGAGCCAGAGTAAATTATCTCTAATTTGCATTTTAGGGCGTAAAGTGAACACAAAGTTGAATATTTTATCCAATAATCTGGATTTACAAAGACAAATTCACAATATAGAGAGTGATAAACCAAAGATTCTTTTGATCTAGAATTTACTTTTACATGTAAGTCAATAGGAGGTCAAAAGGGGAAGGTGATAATTGTTTTTGTATTTTCTTTTTAGAATAAATTACACAACGTGGCTGTTTTCCTGAGTTTAAAAATGAGGTATAACAGTCCATGGCAGCCATATTAATATTACCATAATTGCTGCAAGTATATAAACCAAAACATTTTACAAAAAAAAACCTAAATTGAGATTTATTAATTTAGCGTAGCCGTGAAATGCGTTGGTTCCGTCCTCAGCAGGCGACTTGTGAGGACTTGGTGAAGCGGTCCATGTTGGCGTGGGAGACCTCCATGGCGTTGTCGCTGTGGTGCCGCTGCTTCTCGGTGCCAGCAGAGGGTAGTCCCCCGCGCTGGGAGTCGTTGGTGTGGGAGCGGCTGCGGGCCCCGTCGAAGGAGGAGGTGCTGGAGCTGGTCCTGGAGCGCAGGCGGGTCATGCTGGCACTGGACACTGGGGACACAGGCAGCGGTCAGTTTAGAGCAGAGGTGGCGGAATGTTTTAGTAAGAGGGCCACTTTAGAGTAATGGGCTTCAGCTGTAGTACAGTCAAAACACTGCAGCTCGAGTACCATCATATTAGTCCAGTTCTCAGGTCTCTGCACTGGCTTCCTGCGGCTCAGAGAATAGACGTTATAGCAGCTCTGTTTGTTACAAGACTCTCTGTGGCCATATGTGACATGTTCTGCCATATGAACCAATTCGGACTCTTAGGAGCACAGGGACTGGCCTCCTGTTGGTCTCATATAGAGTTATTACGTTCTTATCTTGTGATGTGCTTCTCATTTCTACTGTTCACTAACTGGTGATGCAAGACTGAAATTCACCCACTGTGGGATGAATAAAGCATCTCTTCATCTTAATCTTAATCTCAGTTTCGGAGAGCTCAATAACAATAAGGTTTGAAAGTGGATAAGTGGTGAGAAAAGTTGGTGATGACTTACAGTATCCCAGGCCCTGGATGAAGTACTTGAGGGCCTCTATGACTTTGGCGGGCTGTGGGAAAAATCACATATAATTTATTTAATCTTATTTTACTGTTTAGAGAAGAAATAGAGAAGGAACCAGTTAGACTTGTACCTGGTCCACTTGGGGAAGTCCTCCACAGTCGGCCATCTGCAGTGAGACAGTACAGGGCTCAGTTTGTGTCTGTGTGTATGTGTGTCTGTGTGTGTCCGTGTGTGTCTGTGTGTGTTTTCCTCACCTTGAGCAGCGTGGTTTTTGTCGGGTTGAGTTTGGAGTTACAGTCGACTACAGGCTCCACGGCCGGAGAGAAGTCTCCCACCACCAGCAGTGTGGAGCATCTGGAGAACAAGCAACAATAATTACCGTACTTTCTGGACTATAACGTGCACCTTTATATAACATACAGTATATGACCCGCTGTATTCCTAGTGCGTGTGACTCACTTGAGCGTGCGGACGTTGACGCTGCCGTCGGGCACGGGCCTCTCCACCTCCAGAGCTGATCTGCTCAGGTACGAGCGGAAGAACTGGGTGACGTTGGCCTGGTTCATGTTGGTGGTGATGTGGTGGCGGTAGGTGGCGATCAGGTCCTGGTTAGTCTGGATCTCCACCTACAGTCACACAATCACACTTTAATATACAGCAAACAAATACATCAGTCATCAGGCTTCATTTCAGGCTTTTTTTTCTTTCTTTTTTTCTAGAGTTGTTCCTTGTAGATGCAGGATAATCTAAGGACAGTGGTGATGGTCCTGGACATTCAACCACATTTATGGAATTTATTCACATTTATGGACATTGGTCTCTGCCCCTTATGGACCAATGGCTCCATGTGTTTTTGCAATCCCTGTATTTGAACTGTTTGATTCTCTGATCTGTGTTGACGAATCAACAGTTTTACGAAGTCGTCCAAGATAACTACTGTTGTGATTCAGGGCTTTACTAAAATACATTTAATTGAATTCCATCTTTAAAAGAGACATACTCTGCAAAATCCACTTTTTTCACTTTTCCACAACATTTTTCCTCATCAGTTTTATTGATTTCTCTGGTGAAATGACGTTCTTTACAATAGCACCTCTGTGTTTGCAGCTGGTCATTCTCCAAATCAAAAGAAATACTTAAAAGAAATTCCACAATTCTAAAGTAATAGGGCAAGTACCCAGGACCAGAGAGATAGACCAGATTGATTAGAGAGACCAGAGAGAGATCAGAGAAATACCAGCTAGAGAGACCAGAAGCAGAGACCAGAGAAAGAGACCAGAAAGACAGACCAGAGATAGAGACCCGCAATAGAGACCAGAGAAAGAGACAGACACTAGAGAGGACAATTGCAGGTTACTCATCCACACGGAGCAGTGTACACACTTTCTAACATATATATATTAAAGTGCAAAAACTGTAAACTCACTTTCCCAAACATGTGTGCGATGATGGTGTCGGGGAGAGTGTGGGTCCATTCTGTGAGCTGCAGAAAACACACAAGACTTTTAACACAGCTTTAAATAATGTTGTATTTTGGTTTTGTTCTAATTTAGCGCTCACTTTGCTCGCCATGGTGTCCATCAGGCCCTCTGCGTGTGGGTTAATGTTGATGAGAACCAGACCATCCACCATGTCTGGGTGATTCAACTGCAAACACAAACCTCACTCAATACCAGGGCGTGTGGAGGACAGCGGATATTAAAGCTGGGGTACATGACTTTACTGCTTCATATACAACACATGTTTGTGTCTTTGTGGAAGCAAAATATTGGTATCAAATCAGACTCTGATTCTCATCTCTCCTGTCTTCATCTCATAAGAAAATATTTATCTGATTTTTTGTGTAAGAAAGAGCCCCTATTTAATGCTTTGAAAACTAGTGATAGAAGCAAACTGAACTCTTGACATGAATGTTATTAGTTGTTTTTGTAGTTAGGGGCCCCAGCTTTAAATACAATGACAAAACCAGGGGCCCCAGTTTTAAAAAGCGAGATGAACTTACTGCAAATTTAGCTAAGACGTAAGCTCCTGCTCCAACACCGAGTCCGATGATGCTGCGCAGTCTGGGGAAGGAAACACACAATTCATGTGTAAATGTTTTTCAATGATCTTTGAATAGTTCCACTGTGGACAGTTTCTGTAGAAGACAAATGAGACAACAGATGGTTCTCACCCAAAGTGCTTGAGGACGGAGGTGAGGGTCTCCGAGAGCTGGTCCATGGTGGGGAACACGTACCTGGGCACAAACCCTTCTGTCAGAGTTTGTTCATAGGACACGTATCAGGGAACTATCAAACTGAAACAATGTATTTATAAACTGTACGATACGATTCAGAAAGAAGTAAAGGCTTTTGGACTGAGACAGTGGGTGTGGCTCATCAAGCTAACACTATCGATGCAACAAACTCAAATAATTAAACATGTTTTGAAAATAGAGATATATGATTTTTAAGCAGAAAAAGGAAAATGATTTTGAAATAATTATATCATAAAGTCTATCTTATCTTATCAATAATGGTCTACAAATATAAACAAGTAGATATGTACTGTATATAACAAAAAGGGAAAAGTCATCATTTCAAAATATGGTATCTGTTGTCCTGCATCTACAGCCTCAGTCCTGGTTTTAGAGCTCCTGTCTAGCTTCTATACAGCCTCAGTCTGTGGGAGCAGATCTCTCTCAGTCTGGGCCTCCTTGAGGTTTATCACTTTTTTCACAGTGTTCTTTATTGTCGTTTCTCTCAGATACGGGAGGGTCTTTGGACAGTTATGATTAACATTTATGCTCCCAATGGTTCCCGTGTTCAAACTGCTTATTTTCCTCTCATTGTAAAGTCCTCCGAGACGACTGCTGTTGTGATTTAGGGATGTACAAAAATAAACTGAATATCTAATTTTAAGGGTTAGGGTTATGTATAATCTGAGTTTGTGTTGCATGTGTGCGTTGCGTGTGTGTCTGTGGAGGTAACACTCACGAGCTGGACAGGGTCTTGGCCTCCTCCTGTTGTCCTGGAGCCTCCACATGAAGCACAGGGAAGTGTCTGGTGATCTCCTTCATGTCCTCGTGAGCGAAGAGAGACTCGAAACACGCTTTATCTGTGACAACACACACACAGGACCATTACACACACAGAACAATCATACACACAGAACCATCATACACACAGAACAATCATACACACAGAACCATCAACCTCTCTAGTTTCTCTGGTCTCTCTCCAGTCTCTCTTGTCTAGACTCTCTGGTCTAGTCTCTCCAGTCTCTCTGGTCTCTCTCTGGTCTCTCTCTAGTCTCTAGTCTCTCTGGTCTCTCTCTAGTCTCTCTGGTCTCTCTCTAGTCTCTCTGGTCTATCTATAGTCTCTCTGGTCTATCTATAGTCTCTCTGGTCTCTCTCTAGTCTCTCTGGTCTCTCTCTAGTCTCTCTGGTCTCTCTCTAGTCTCTCTGGTCTAGTCTCTAGTCTCTCTGGTCTATCTATAGTCTCTCTGGTCTATCTATAGTCTCTCTGGTCTCTCTCTGGTCTCTCTCTAGTCTCTCTGGTCTCTCTCTAGTCTCTCTGGTCTCTCTCTAGTCTCTCTGGTCTATCTATAGTCTCTCTGGTCTATCTATAGTCTCTCTGGTCTCTCTCTAGTCTCTCTGGTCTCTCTCTAGTCTCTCTGGTCTCTCTGGTCTAGTCTCTAGTCTCTCTGGTCTAGTCTCTAGTCTCTCTGGTCTATCTATAGTCTCTCTGGTCTCTCTAGTCTCTCTGGTCTATCTATAGTCTCTCTGGTCTCTCTCTAGTCTCTCTGGTCTATCTATAGTCTCTCTGGTCTCTCTCTAGTCTCTCTGGTCTATCTATAGTCTCTCTGGTCTCTCTCTAGTCTCTCTGGTCTATCTATAGTCTCTCTGGTCTCTCTCTAGTCTCTCTCTCTAGTCTCTCTGGTCTCTCTCTAGTCTCTCTCTCTAGTCTCTCTGGTCTCTCTCTTGTCTCTCTGGTCGCTCTGGTCTCTCTCTAGTCTCTCTCTAGTCTCTCTGGTCTCTCTCTTGTCTCTCTGGTCGCTCTGGTCTCTCTCTAGTCTCTCTGGTCGTTCTGGTCTCTCTCTCTCTGGTTTCCCTCTAGTCTCTCTAGTCTCTCTGGTTTCTCTCTAGTCTCTCTGGTCTCTCTCTTGTCTCTCTGGTCGCTCTGGTCTCTCTGGTCTCTCTCTAGTCTCTCTGGTCAAGTCTCTCTGGTCTCACTCTAGTCTCTCTGGTCTCTCTCTTTCATCTTTCTGGTCAGTCCTCTCCTGGTCTACATTCTATGGTTCCAACACGAGGATTGTGACTCACAGTTCAGGCCGACGTCGTGGAAGGTCAGGATGATAGGACGGTTGTGCTTCTGCGTCCCGGACAAGACACAGTGGAGTTTTCCAAACGCAGTGTCCACATAGTCCTCCTGCAGCCGGCAGATTGGAACAGGTCGGTTAGAGTTAGAGATAGGGTTATTTAATTGACTTAATGGTGAAAAGAATGAGGAAATGTTGAGGGGGTGACTGATCGATCTAAAAGAGTTTGTTTTAAAAGTCATATTTTGTTACCAAAGATACATTTATCCATTTATTATCAGTAAAGAGCCAAAATAATTTCAAGTTTGAATTTGTTTCCATTTGCTCAATTTAACATATATTGTGCATTTTACGGTGTATTTTGAAAATGAATGTGAAATGATTGAAAACTGGTTGAAAAAAAATACTGAAATTATTGAAATTCAGAACAAAACTCAATTATAATCTTCTGCAAAAAATGTAGGCGCCTTAAAGGTTTTCCTGATTTATGATTTTTATGGGAATATTATGGAACATAAGATGAGAAAAACAGTCTTGGTAAATATGAATCAAGGAAGAAGTAGTTAACAACTTAATTAGCTACAGTTTTTGGTTTAAAAAAAAGTTTTCTTAAGGTGACCTGATTGGACTGAAGTTACGGGAACGAAGGAAAATCTAGTTTAACATTAGAAATCAATGAAACTAAGGAAATACAAATATTCTTTCTGATGAACACAAAAAAGTTATGAACCATGTATCTTAATTTGAGCACATTCTGACTGATTTGCCATAATCTTTAAATTATGCAAGAAATATCTCCACTGAAATGAGAAAATAAAGCCACAGTTCTTGATATCAGACTAAATGGCGTTGTCCCATTGGCAAATAAAAGTCACAATGTCGTCAAATTAAGACCAAAAACACTTTAATTTAAGCAAGTATCACCTCATATTATATCATTTTGTGTGGTATAGGTATTTCTGCAGTGTAATATCATTGTTTCTGCAGCGTAGTAGAATTATATGAGCCCAAACTTACCGTGACGTGAGGCTCAAAGACTGAGTCGCACTCGCTGTCCTCCAGAACCATGGCTGCGGCTGGAGCGGTTGCAAAATAGATAAATAAATTCTACTGGTGATAATGACGTGCGACAGGGAGCAGGTGAGGAGAGCTGTGGTCCAGGCCGTGTCTGAGCTGCTTTATATACCCAGCTCTGATCTCTGCTTAAGCTCAAAGATTTAAACTTGTTCAACATGTGGAGACAGTTCCTGGTTAATCCGACCTGCAAACGCCAAGTGCTCCCATTACGCTGCAAACACACACACACACACACACACACGCACACACACACACACACACACACACACACACACACACACACACACACACAGGGACAGTAAAGCTGGGGTATGTAACTTTCAGACCATAACTGTAATGAAATGTAATGAAATCCATGTCCATCCGTCCCTGGCTCCAAAACAATTTGCTTCTATCACTAGTTTAGAAAGAAGCAAACTGATATTATAATAATAGAATATACACTTTTTAACTGTTCTCAAACAACAATAAAGTGTTGGATTTAGATAAACAGTATTAAAGTTCAACAAAATTATTACATTACTTGACTTTTTTAGTTTGTGCACAAGTTTCTCCATGGCCTCGCACCAAAGTACATCTCTGGCATGTTCCATATGATCCAACTGGGACTCTGAGGAGCACAGGGACTGGCCTTTAGCTGGGACTCTGAGGAGCACAGGGACTGGCCTTTAGCTGGGACTCTGAGGAGCACAGGGACTGGCCTTTAGCTGGGATTCTGAGGAGCGATTCTGAGAAGCACAGGGACTGGCCTTTGGATCTATTATATTAACTGGATAGGGTATCACTAGCTTGGAGCTGAAAAACTCATGTGCTCGGGGGATTCTCGCGGTACTGCAGACTAGACCAGACTAAATTCACGTGGGCTACCCAGAAATTTTCCCCATAGAACTCAATGCATATTAAAACAGCTCGACCTCAGCTGACAGAGAACCTACAGCTTTCATAAAGGTCGGATTTTGTGGGGATTTTAGTGTCCCTTGTCATCCTGAAATGTTTTTCTTCTTAAATCCTTCGGTTTTCTTTAAATCCACACTTTATAGCCACAAACTCTGCTCTGCTGGCTCTCACTCTAAAGCCTAGCGTACATCGGACTGGCAACTGATTATATACACAATACAATACAATTTATTCTTGTATAGCCCTAGGTCACAACAGAAGTCATCTCAGAGGACTTAACAAAACCATTGAAATTACCAACACAGGTCAGAGAATCAACAGTGAACATATGGAGAATATAAAGCACACACAGAAGAAAATGTCCATACATGTTGTAGAATGCTAAAGTGTCCTGATCATCACCAATCCTTTCTGTTGGACACTAACTGTCCAACAAGACCCTCCTGCATCGACAAGGAAAAACTCTTAAAAAACCCAGTGGGAAAAAGTGAGAAACCTTGGGGAGCACTAGGGAAACCCACAGGGAGGGAGACCCATATGAGAAAGGGATCCGCTCCTCCGGACGGACAGGCTAATGATCCAGGACCTAAGCTAGCTACAGAACGTGGACCAGTGGCCGCTGAACGTGGACAGGTCCGGTGCAGGACTGAAGCACTCCCAGGCGGGTCGGGCGGGGCAGTCCGCAGGTGTAGATGGAGGAGGCCAGGCTCAGAGATCCCGTCATCGTACCATGAAACAGACAATGGGACAACGGGTGAATAGCAATGAACAAACTACAGTCAGTGCTAAACAGATAAAGTAGATAAAGTAGGAAGGAGGAGAGGATAGTGCTCAAGTTACCATACTTCTCCCAGCAAACTGACTCCCTATGCGGCTTGACTGACACTCTGAGGAGTTTAGCCTTCCCCGAGTCTTACCTTCCTAACCATATGCTAAACTAAAGAGGACTATTTTAAACCTAGCCTTGAATAAAGAGATTCATGGATTGCACACCAGGTGTGCAAACCGATCCAAGCAAACCTAATTATATACTATATATCATATATATCACATATACCATACATACCATATATATCATAAATAATACACAACATAACATACAGCATAATATATAACATAATATACAACATAACACAATACATTATTGTATAATATATAACATAATACAGCATATATATATAATATATACACCATATATTATATATTACCTAATTATATGCTAAATTAAAGTAAAGTGCTTTAAGCCTGGCCTTGAATGTGGAGACCGTATCTGCTTCCATAAATGGGAAGCTGATTCCACAGTAAAGGAGCTTGGAGCTAAATGCTCTGCCACCAACAGTGATCTTTGAGACCTTAGGGACCACCAGACGTCTGGCGTTTTGTGAGCGCAACGCTCGACCTGGTTGATACGACACTAACGTGTCTTGGAGATAAGAGGGAGCCAAGCCATTTATGGCTTTATATGTTAAGAGAAGGATTTTAAACTTTATTCTGTACTCCACAGGGAGCCAGTGGAGTGATTTTAACACCGGAGTTATGTGCTCCCTCCTTTTGGTACCTGTTAAGATCCTAGCTGCTGTATTCTGAACGAGCTAGAAGCTCTTCAAAGAGGCTTTAGGGCACGCTGCCAATAAAGCGTTACAGTAGTCGAGCCTTGAGGTGACAAATGCGTGAATGAGTTTTTCCGCGTCACTTTTAGGAAGGAAATTCCTAATTTTAGCGATGTTCCGTAAGTGGAAGTACGCCGTTTTAGTTGCTTGGCTTATATAAGCCTTGAAGGAGAGTTCTTGGTCAAAAATGACTCCAAGATTCCTCACAGTGTTACTGGGTACAATACTGACACCATCGAGAGTAATTATCTGGTTAGTGAGGGTGTCACGCAGGCGCTTCGGACCGAGTAGGATCACTTCTGTCTTCTCCGGGTTGAGAAGTAGGAAGTTAAGAGTCATCCACATTTTAAGGTCCTTTATGCAGGCACTGAGCTTTTCTAGCTGATCTGTCTTCATCGATAGATAAAGCTGTGTGTCATCTGCATAGCAGTGGAAATTAATTCCATGCTTTTTAATAATGTTTCCCAATGGCAGCATGTAGAGAGTAAAAAGAATCGGTCCGAGTACCGAACCCTGCGGCACACCGAATTCTACTCCAGAATAAGGTGACGAGTTCTGATTTACGTTGACGAAGTGATACCGATCTGATAAATAGGATTTAAACCAGCCAAGGGCTGTTCCTCTAAGACCTATATCACATTCTAGCCTCTGCAGTAGAATGCTGTGGTCTATTGTGTCAAATGCAGCACTAAGGTCCAGTAGGACCAGCACTGACACTTGTCCATTATCAGCAGCTAGTAGTAAGTCATTTGTGACTTTGACTAGTGCCGTTTCAGTGCTATGATGAGCTCTGAATCCTGATTGAAAGACTTCAAACATATTATTTTCCTGCAGGTGGCAGCGAAGCTGCTCAGCTATACGTTTTTCCAGGATTTTAGATATGAAAGTGAGGTTTGAGATCGGTCTGTAGTTTGTAAGTATTTCTGGGTCCAGGTTTGTTTTCTTCAGAAGGGGTTTGATTACAGCGGTTTTAAAAGCTTGTGGGACATAGCCACATTTTATGGATGCGTTTATTATATTTACGATAGGCTCAATTATCAAAGGAAGTATGTCTTTGAAGAGCCATGTCGGGACTGCGTCTAACATGCAAGTTGAGGCTTTTGAGGATGTGACCACAGAGATCACTTCTGCTTGGCTCACAGCCATGGATTTATCGAGGCCCACTGAAGAGTCTAAGTGGGAAGTCACGTATGCCGCTTCAGCTTGTCCACTACCAACAGCAGGAGTAACCTCCTCCAGTTTGTCACGGATGGATGTAATTTTATTATTAAAGAAGTGGAGAAAGTCGACACTGCTCAGTGAGCTTGGAATTTTAGGCTCGATTGCGCTATGGCAGTTTGTGAGTTTAGCGACGGTGCTAAACAAAAATCTACTGTTATTTTTATTGGCTTCTATTAAAGTTGAATAGTATTGAGTTCGAGCCCTGCGAAGGGCATTCTTATAGTTTCGGAGACCTGCTTTCCACTCCCTGTGGACAGGCTCCGAGTGGGAGTGGCGATATAGCCTCTCCAATTTTCTGACGTCCTGTTTTAAAGTGTGGAGTTGAACACTGTACCAGGGCGACGATGATCTAATCCTAATAGTTTTCTGTTTTAAAGGAGCTGCTGCATTTAATGCAGACCTCAAAGACTCCATAGTGTTGTCCACCGCTTGGTCGACGACTGAGGGACCGCAGCAGCTGCGAACAGGTTCACCCGCAGCAGCATTCAACATAGGCTGCACTAGTTCTTTGAACCTTGTGATAGATTTATCATTTAAGGTTCTTTTCATTATGATTTTATCTTGCGGGACAGGAAAGTCCTCCAAACCGAGATCAAACGTGATCAAGAAATGGTCAGACAGCAACGAGCTTTGACGCTGGATGTCAACATTGGAGACATCACAGCCGTAGGTCAGGACAAGGTCCAAGGTGTGGTTATGAATGTGAGTAGGTTCCTCAACATTCTGAGTAAAACCAACACCATCTAGTACGGCGCTGAAAGCTTTGTTTAAGCTGTCAGTGCTGTCGTCCACATGTATATTGAAGTCTCCAGTTATAACTATGTTTTCCCATTCCAAAACTAGGTTTGAAATGAAGTCAGAGAATTCTGTTAGGAACTCGCTGTAAGGACCAGGAGGTCGGTATAAAACTATAAATAGTACCGCTTTTTGTTTTCTCCACCCAGGTACAGGTGATTGAAAGTGTTAAGTTTTCAAACGAGTGAAAAGCATTGTTGGTTCTGGGACTAAGAACCAAGTTGGTGTGTGATATAATCGCAACACCACCGCCGCGACCTGTAGTTCTGGCTTTCTGGTAGTTAACATGCGTCGGAGGAGTGCACTCATTCAATCTGACGTAGTCGTCCTGTTGGAGCCAAGTCTCCGAGAGCGCAAACAAATCCAAGCCCTTGTCTATAATAAGTTCGTTTATGAGAAGCGATTTAGACAAGATTGATCTGACGTTCATTAAACCACATTTAACAACCCTACTGTTAGAACTATTTCTGTCTGTCTGAACTTTTATTAAGTTACTGTGTCTGACACCCAGGTCAGATTTCCTCGCATATAGTGCTTTAGACTTCAAGCGAGGAACACACACAGTTTCAATCTGACTAGGTTCTGAGGCTAGTAACTGAACACACACAGGCACACACACACATGCACACACAGTTTGTGTGTGCATGTGTGTGTAAACATGTGTGTTTATATCCGTTGCATATGAGTTGCTGCCCCGCACACATCGACAATCTGACAAAAACGGGCAACTCCTAGTAGCAGGCCAGTCTCGGGAATAACAGCGCGTACATCGACAGCAACTGGCCTCAACTACAGTGTGTTTTCTGACATAAACTGTTGCGGGCTCGCAATACACGCAATACACACATGTTGTCAGAGCGGTGCATGGAGCGCACACATCGGGTCATATCTCCGAAACTGAGGACAACTAGTTGCCGAAAAGTAGAACACGGGCAACTGACTGAAACTGGAGATCGACTGTTTATCTCCGGTTGTGAGAGCGCGCACATCGACCGATTTCAGCAACTGATCATCTCCACCATCTACTCTCAGTTGCCAAAAGCCGCCTTGCAACTAGTTGTCTCCAGTTTCTCTGTCGATGTATGCTAGGCTTTACTCCCGCTCTGATGAACTGCTCTGATTGGTCAGAGCGCAGCCAAGCCTCTCTGTGCACGTGCATGAGACCCGATGTGAGACCCACACACGCGTATTTGGCACAACGCATTATGGGAGATCATCCACTGCGCAGAACCGGGAGGACCAGACGATGCCCAAATACAGGCGAGTTTCCCATAGATCTTTGCGAGTTCCAGGCGACTTCCGCTAATCTTTCAGCCCCCATGCCGTCACAAAGCGCCACTGAGCACAACCATTCATTTGAATACGGTGCCATCTTGGATCGCCGGGGCTTGGGAGCGACTCTGAGAAGCACTGGGACTGGCCTTTGGCTGGGTCTCTGCGGCGCACAGGGACTGGCCTCCTGCTTGTGCCCAGAGTCAGGACTGAACATGATTTATGCAGCTAAAATCTAGAACAGTCTTCCTGAAAATGTGAGACACGCCTCCTCTCTGTCAATGTTCAAATCCAGGTTGAAAACAGTTCTCTTTAGCTATGCATACATTTATGATTATGTATGCACTTTGAGGTGTCTTGTGGATGAACTGTACTATACAAATAAACTTTCCTTGCCTAAATTAATCCAACACTTGATTCACACTTTCTTAGATTGAAAACTTTCTTAGTCAAAAAACTTTATTGATCCCTGTAGGAGAAATGCAGGTGTCCAGCAGCAAAAACACATCCATCCAAACAAACAAGAAAATACATAATTCTAAAAAGTTATTGACAATAGTAATAAAGTGCAACAACACTTTAGGTGACAGCAGTGTGTAAGAACGATGAAATACGACTTGTTTTGTGTCACTGTTGTCGTACGGAGAGATGCTTTGTAAGCAAGTAAGTAAGTATTTATAGAGCACCTTTCACAGATAAAAATCACAAAGTGCTGTACTAGGTAAAAGCAGATATGTAGTACAATAGAAATAAGACAAAAAATAGAAAATAACATAAAAGCAAGAAATTAACCAAAAGCTGCCCTAAAAAGAAGGGTCTTTGTGGAAACATATAGGCATGAATGATCATCTCCAAGTCCTTCTGTGACAATGTTTTTGGAATTTTTGATATGTTTCTGAGTTGATAAAAAAACAGAGCTGTTTGGAGTGTGTATCCAGATTTAGGGCCTGATCAAAAACAAGTCCCAGGTTTCTGAAGGAGGAAGTGACAGAGGGACCAAGTGAACCAAGGTGCTGTTTGATGTCTGGAATCTTATTGGATTCTGGAGTCGGGAGCAAAAATCAAAAATGTTACTTGAATTACTTCAGGACGAGAGTTTGGAAGTGTCTCTACGCTGGAAATCTTGATGCATTTGTGGAAAAACAGAGATTAGAGCTTTGTCAATGAGGCTTATTCCAACTCAACTGAGGGAATCCTGAAGTGCTACTAGGTCAGAGAGAAACTGTCCACCAGGGCGGCACGGTGGCTGAGTGGTTAGCAAGAAGGTCCTGGGTTGTAATCTCAGTCAGGACAGTGCCTTTCTAGTGTTTAATATATTGATTGATTTTGATTTTCAGAAAAAGGACAGTACAAAAAGTAAAAACACAAAGCAAATAATAACCCACCCCGACACAAAAACCCTGTTTCACTGTTAAAAGAGTAGCATTACAATTCCGGTTATAGCTCAGTCAGCCAAATAATTAAAATAAAATCAATCAAGTGAAAAAAAAAAATTGTTACTCCTGAACCTGTGTAGATGGATGATCAAAGAACGTTAAAAAAGGTTTCCACACTTTATGAAATTTCTTTTCAGAGCACCTCAGGACAAATCTGATCTTCTCCGGTTTAAGGTGAAAAAGTACATCTTTAATCAAGTGTGGCACTGTGGGTGGGGCAAGGTCAGGACAGTGCCTTTCTGAGTGGAGTTTGCATGTTCTCCCTGTGTCGTCGTAGGTTTCCTCCGGGTGCTCTGGTTTCCCATCCATCCATCCATTTTCTTCCGCTTCATCCGTTGCCGGGTCGCGGGGGCAGCAGTCTAAGCAGAGACACCCAGACTTCTCTATCCACACACACTTCCTCCAGCTCGTCCGGGGGGACCCCGAGGCGCTCCCAGGCCAACTGAGGGACACAGTCCCTCCAGTGGGTCCTGGGCCTCCTCCCGGTGGGACGTGCCCGGAACACCTCCCCAGGGAGGCGTCCAGGAGGCATCCGGAACAGATGCTCGAGCCACCTCAACTGGTTCCTCTCGACGTGGAGTAGCAACGGCTCTACTCCGAGCTCCTCCCGTGTGACTGAGCTCCTCACCCTATCTCTAAGGGAGCGCCCAGCCACTCTGCGGAGGAAGCTCATTTCGACCGCTTGTATCCGTGATCTCGTTCTTTTGGTCATTACCCAAAGCTCATGACCATAGGTGAGGGAGGGAACGAAGATTGACCGGTAAATCGAGAGCTTTGCCTTTCGGCTCAGCTCCCTCTTTACCACAACGGTCCGATGCAGTGACTGCATCACTGCGCACGCTGCACCGATCCACCTGTCAATCTCACGCTCCATCCTTCCCTCACTCGTGAACAAGACCCCGAGATACTTGAACTCCTCCACTTGAGGAAGGACCTCTCCACCCACCCGGAGAGGTGAGTGGTAGGGGTCTGGTTTCCCCTACCACTAAAAATATGTAAACCTCCTGTACCCATTTCTGTGTGGATTGAGAGACAAATGCCCTCAACAGTTGTAAAACGCTTTGTGATTCTTGTCTGTAAAAGGCTCTATATAAAAAATATTACTTAATTACAAGGACTAGACTCAAGAACCGGACCAAACATAGCTTACATGTGAATCACCAACTGACTTGGGCTGAGAGCTGATTGGCTGATTGGCTGAGAGAGGGTGGTCTTCTCTTTTACCCTATTCTGTCTGAAAAAGCTGATCGAAAGATGTGACAGCGGCCAAACATAGATGCATGTGAAAACTAGAGATTTACACAGTTCTATTGTTGTGAGTTGAAAGTTACATCAAGAGTTTTCAGCCCAAGATCAAGTCTGAAAATGGGTCTCGTGTGTGTTCGGCCAGGACCCATTTTGTCTGCGAGGGCCTTTTCTCCAGCCCCAGTGGGAGGTCAGATCATGTTGATGTGCAGCATGTGGGGCAAACGTCGGCGCTGAAGTAGGCTAACAGGCTGCAGCTTATCCAGCCTGAGAGTGGGTGAGGAGGGGAGCAGGAGGCTGACGCGTGCCTGGGACTGCCATCTGCTGCGGTTAAAGAGCTTAACACCTGCTCCACAAAGAGGATCCTCCAGGAAACGACAGCAGGAGCAGCGCGAAGGACACCAGGTCGGCTGCTCGGCTTCCGCTCGGTCACCTGCTGCTGCTGCTGCTGAGTCTCTGGGGAGAAGTAAGCTCCGGCAGATGAGACAGAAGGAGCTGCTCTTTGGTGTTTGAGCCTCTTCAAACATGTTTTCTCACTGCACTGCACACACTACCGATCAGCAGTTGTGTTACTTGGATAGATTTATTTGCTGAGGTGATCATAGACTGTAGCTCAGGCAAGTCAAACTCAGGGTGATTAGAGTAACTTACAACTTTGATGGTAAAGAGTTCTTCCTTGCCGATTAAAAAAAGGGTCTGTTGGACTTTTAGTGGGTTTAATAAAAAGGACTGTGGTGGTGATCCAGGACACTCAACAATCTACAACATTTATAGACATTTATCAACATTCGTGGACATTGATCAACTCCCTATGGACCAATTACAAATGTGTTCTATATTCTTTGTGTTTCAACCGTTTGATTCTCTGATCTGAGTTGGTGATTTCAATGGTTTTATTAAGTCCTCTGTGATAACTACTGTTGTGATTTTGGGCTGTACAAGAATAAAATATGCTGAATTGAACTGAATTGAATGGGATACCATGGAATGTTATACTTCATTTTAAAGCTTATTGTCTCAGAAAAAATATATATAATTTAATATAAACCCAAAACTTTGTTTAAAAACCCCCATAAAACACTTTTGGCCCCAACCAGCTCTTATGTTTTTAAACTTGACCTCCGACCAAAATAAGTTTTAAATTGGCTAATGGGCTTTAAATTCCATGGATTAGCGCTCACAGGCCTTCAGAGGCCTTCATTCATAGGGAAAACTCCATCCTGCCTTAGCAACTGTGCCTCTGTTGCCGTGGAGGAAATGACCATATGAGGAAATGGTCAGCACTAGATCAGATACGGAATCGGGACGGAAGCGGAAGTAAATATAATCATCTGCCTAAACTTAACCAGCCATTCCCATAAAATAACCCCAACCCACCCTTAACCCTAACCTTAACCATCTTACTCAGACACCTAAAACTTAACCAGTAACCACTTAATGACTTATTAGTCTAAAACTAATTCGAAAGTAGGATTGTTACTGCCGCTTTTGTCCCAATTCCGTTTATGATCTAGTGCTGACCATGAGGAAATGGGCTCCGGCTAGCTTAGCTAACTCATATGATGACATCAGCAGTCAGTCCACTCAGAAGATACATTTACAACCAGTCATAATCATAATTTCATTCATTCATTTATATTCAACCCCTAGCAATCAGAGCTGCCACTCAGTTCTCAAAGCACCAGTCCCTCACTGATCCTCCTGCAGGCGGTGAGTCCATGGGAGGAGTAAATGTGATGTTGACCGTGTTTTGTGAAAAGTCTGATGGTTTTTAGTTTTGGAAGCGTAATGGGCTAAACCTAGAGCGGTTTGTTTACTCCCGTCTGTAATTTGATCGATATGT
Organism: Knipowitschia caucasica; assembly: GCA_964034765.1. NCBI lineage: Eukaryota > Metazoa > Chordata > Actinopteri > Gobiiformes > Gobiidae > Knipowitschia > Knipowitschia caucasica. The sequence goes on from OZ035829.1 coordinate 41,136,299, forward strand.
TCAGCTGTGAGACTGATCCAAAAGTGTCAATGTGCTTTCTCTCTTAGTTGCCATAGATAGTCAAAGCTATTCCTCAGAGAGATAAGGTAACTTTACAAAAGCACAATGACAGCACAACAGAAGAGAACTGCTGTGTCCCAAAATGCCCAGCTACCTCAGTGTAATTCCTGTTAGAGCATTATTTTGAAAACTAGTGTAAACAAGTTTCCTTAATGATAAAGGTGAATCCATCTCAGCCGCAGTCAAACTCAAGCGGATCCTCGCGCACCAGGTTCAGTGTCGTTAAAACTAAAATGCAGAATTGCTGCCTGCATAGAGCCTGTGAGGATTAGATAGCTATAAAGTGATCTGGCCTTAGGACAACGACCCGATTGTGTATCTGCTATGATTGTGTGTCCGTGTTCTGTTCTTTCGAGGTCTTGTTATGTTCTGATTGTTCTCTTGATGTGACACGAATGCTTATCCATGTATGACGTATGTGTGACGTAAACGTTGACTATATAAACCATATCCTAAATATGTTCTGTCTGAAAAATCTGACCAAACTGAATGAACTGAATCAACTGCCATTTTATGAATAAACAACCACGCCATGATGCACAGGGTCCCGTTTGGTCTGAGTCTGATTTTCAACAAGCCCATTACTTAGATTACATACTGTTATGGTTTAGATTTATTTCCTGTTTTATTTTGTAAATTGTAATTTTTTATTGAAACAAATGTACAATAGAGATACAATTTGGCAATTTACGATTTAAAATTACAAAAATGCAAATATAAAGGGCAGGCGCACACACACACACACACACACACACACACAGTTAGAGGTCATCATTGAATATTCTAAGGTTTTCAAATGTTTCTATAAGTGACAATGCATTTTTACCTTTCAATCATTTTAGAGACTTTAAAATGTTATTTGTTAACCCCTGTGTCTTGATTAGTTGTACTTCCTGCTTCCTGATGGCCTGCCCCGCCCTCATGTGTGTCACCTGTGTCTGGTTACTCCTGTGTCGTCCTTCACTCCCTGTTCCGTTATTGTCATCCCACATCTGTTTTTGGTGTCAGTCGTTATTTGGTTACTTTTTGTGTTTACTTTGGATTTTATTTTTGTTTTACTTATATTAAATACATCTGTTTTGCAGTTCAGTATTTATGGGTGTAGTATTTATGACACATACAGTGTGTACATTTTTTATTTTCATAACTTGAGACTTTAGTTTATTTTTATGTAATTATTTTTTTCTTATAAAATCATCTTTTATTTAACTTAAAATTAGATGTAGCAATTTTCTGTTGCTTGTTAACAAAGTTTCTGACAGGTCGTTTTGTTTGTGGTTCTGGTTCTGAGACGAGTCACTTGAGAGATGCGCACACACTGTTTACTCGTCAGTAGTTAGCATTTGAGCTTTAGCATTAACTAATTAGCGAGTCTTTCAGCGTCAAATGACCGAGGCCGTTAGCCTTAAAACACACACACAAAACATGTTTTAAGCATGTAAACACAAGAACCCTGCTTGAAAATGAGCCTTGTGCCTGCCCTTTGTCATGTTTCCTCTCCTCCCCCCCAACCCCTCCTTTTGCTCCCAAAACACGGGTGCACTATCAAAACCAAAACTCTGCTACCAAAACATGAATTTGTCCAAATGAAACTCTCAAGACAAAATGATACACCCAATTGCATCATATGAACACACTTTCAGATTGGAAGAAACACACTAGAGTATTTTGTAAAAAACAAATACACAAAAAAAACACTGCAGTATTTTATTTTCACTGTTTTTATTCTGGGTATCAGTTCTGAAAGAATAGAAATGATATTAACGCAATATTGTACATCACGGTACTACAGTACACTTTACAGTACAGTAATGCATTTAAAAAATACAACTAATGTAAAACTAAGCATACTGCGTGGGTGGGATTACGGATCCTGTGTCTGTTTGGGTCCGGTCACAGGATCTCATCAACATCACAAGCAATATGTTCACTGTTAGCAGGAAAACATATCTCCTTGTGTGGGGAATACATCCATGGATTCACATCATGTCCGCCTCTGCCATTGCCTGAGAAGGAGGATGTGTTTGGCGTCCAAACACGAGCCATCTCCAAACGGGAAAAAAATCTTCTAGTGTTTAGGAATGGTGAGTAACACTATCCCAGACAACCACAAACCTGGGCCATGCTGGTCTGTCTCGCACAAGTGCATCATGAAGAGCATCTAGAAATGTGAGTATTTGTTGCGTATTGTAAGGACATAGATTGGCATGATGTTGTAGAAGCCCTCAAAGGCTTATGGTGTGTGATGTTCCCCCACACTGCCCCGGGACATGCACAATTGCCCTTTGGTCAATAATATTACAACCCAGTCTGGTTTTAGGTTAGGCTGACGCCAGCCTCATCAAAGTAAATAAAATCCATGAGGCTGTGCAGCTCTATCCATGTGTAGCATGATATGGTCTCAGATCATATGGCCCTGACCCGTGGAGTACCACAGGGGTCGATCCTGGGACCTCTTCTGTTCAATCTCTACATGCTGCCGTTAGGTCAGTTAATACGCAGAAACAAAGTGTCCTATCACAACTATGCAGACGACACTCAGATCTATGTCTCACTGACTGCAGGAGAACATGGACCAGTGGACTCACTCCTTCACTGTATCCAACAGATCAGTGAGTGGATGCAAAACAACTTCCTTCAGCTAAACGCAGACATAACTGAAATGATTGTCTTTGGTCCCCAGAAACAAAGAGAGAGAGTCATCTGTCACCTACAGTCTCTCTCCCTAAAACTTTCAAACAAGGTCAGAAATCTAGGGGTAATACTGGACTCAGACTTAAATTTTAATAGCCACATCAAATCAGTAACATCAGCAGCTTTTTACCATCTAAAAAACATTGCCAGGATCAAAAACATAGTGTCTAAAGCAGACCTGGAGCTTCTTATCCATGCATTTGTCTCCAGTAGGTTAGACTACTGCAATGGCCTGCTCACAGGTCTGTCCAAACAGGCTGTAAAACAGCTGCAGTACTTTCAAAATGCAGCAGCTCGAGTCCTGACTAGAACCAGGAAGTACGACCACATTAGTCCAGTTCTCAGGTCTCTGCACTGGCTTCCTGTGGCTCAGAGAATAGACTTTAAAACAGCTCTGCTTGTGTACAAGTCTCTCCATGGCCTCGCACCAAAATATATTAGTGACATGTTAGTCCCATATGAACCGGCCCGGACTCTGAGGAGCACAGGGACTGGACTCCTGCTGGGACTCTGAGGAGCACAGGGACTGGACTCCTGTTAGTGTCCAGAGTCAGAACTAAACATGGGGAGGCTGCTTTTCAGATTCATGCTGCTAAAATCTGGAACAATCTTCCTGAAGATGTGAGACAGACCTCCTCAATGACAATGTTTAAAACCAGGTTAAAGACAGTTCTGTTTAGCTGTGCTACAACTGAGGGGTTTTATATTTTTAGCTTTCTTTTTAATGTTCTGTGATTATTTATGATTTTAATGCTTTCTTATTTTGTTCAGCACTTTGAGTTGCCTTATGTATGAATTGTGCTATACAAATAAACTTGCCTTGCCTAGCATGACGAGGGTCGTGGGCTCACATTCGGTTGACTAAACCAGCAACGCCAGGGTCTTGAAACCCAAAATAAAATAATAGTAAGGCACACAGGTAAGTTCATACAAGGAGAGGCATGTTCCATGAGAGAGCACATTTATTAAATCAGTTTCTCTCACTTTAGTTTTTCACAAGTACAGTACCTTGCGAAAGTATTCGGCCCCCTTGAACCTTTCAACATTTCGCCACATTTCAGGCTTCAAACATAAAGATATAAAATTGTATTTTTTTGTCATGAATCAACAACAAGTGGGACACAATCGTGAAGTGGAATGAAATTTATTGGATAATTTAAACTTTTTTAACAAATAAAAAACTGAAAAGTGGGGCGTGCAATATTATTCGGCCCCTTTACTTTCAGTGCAGCAAACTCACTCCAGAAGTTTAGTGAGGATCTTTTGATCTTTAAAAAAGTTTAAATTATCCAATAAATTTAATTCCACTTCACGATTGTGTCCCACTTGTTGTTGATTCATGACAAAAATTAAAATTTTATATCTTTATGTTTGAAGCCTGAAATGTGGCAAAATGTTGAAAGGTTCAAGGGGGCCGAATACTTTCGCAAGGCACTGTATACAAAAGCTTGTTCACGTTCACATTACATAACAATCAATTTGTCCATGTGTCGTAGTAGCAAAATAATATCTGAACAAGAAAAGTAAAGCGGAAAAAGAAAGGCGAGATGGCAGCGGGGGTCACGTCCAGATCTTGCATCCTGCCTGGAAATAAAATATTAGAAAACGGCAGGAACATGATCTGCTTTCCAGGGCAACAACTCGCTAACCTACCCTCTGGAACACTGTCATTGCGCATGGTCAGTAGGCTGTCATGCACAACATCCTGGGTGCAGCCCACACCTGGACCCACAGAAAAAGGGCAGGCAGATGAGCCAGTGGCAAATGAACACGACCCATTACAGCACTAGTGATGTGCTGAGCGTGCCGGGTCTTCGAAGAGTGTACCGAGTAAAAAAGGGGCGTATTTTTTGAAGTGTGGGTCGAGGCGTGTATTGGTCACGTGTGTGGTGACGTTCAAAGCCTCGCGTAGCGGCCGCACCACGTGACGGTTCATATAGTGCTTCATATAGTTCGGAGAGTGCATTGCTTTGACAGGTGCTTTGTGATCTGCGGCTGTACCATAGACTGTATTGGCTGTCCCCGTCTGCCTCTGTGTGCGTACGTGTGTGTGCGTACGTGTGTGTGTGTGATGTGGAGCAGTCCTGTACTAAGTATAGAGAAACTACTTCATATGAAATACAATTAAAAACGTTTCACTTTAGCAAAACCTCATATATCAAGGCTTCAAGTTATTAGTAATAATACGCTGGATAATACATTTCACAACAGCTGTGTGGCGCAGTCGGTATATGACGGACTCCGAAGCAGAAGATATAGCGTTCGAATCCTGGTCTACCCATAATAAATGTTGTGTTGCAAAGTAAATGTATTTATTTATTGGGAATAAATGGTTTGTTGTGTTTAATTAATCCACGTCTTGGTAGTTTTTCCTCCATTAATAACTTTCTGTAGAACTGTATTACTTTGGATGTGTTTGTTGTATCAACACAATTGACTGAAAGACTCAAATAGTTCATAGTTCATGAAGCATCATTTCAAACACAACACGTTAGACCAGGGTTTCTCAAACTGGGGTACGCGTACCCCTAGTGGTACGCGGGCGCCCTCTAGGGGTACGCCAAAGAATCTATTAAAAAAAAAAAAATCTGTAAAAAAAAAAAAAAAAATTTTTTTAATTTTACCAGGAAAGTCCCATTGAGATTAACTCATTGACAGCCATGGATGTCATTTGAGGACAACATTGTTTTTCAATATTTTCCTGTCAGTCTGTGTCCCCTGTATCATACAGTCTGTGGTTTGGCTGTAGACAGTATTTTATTAAGCCAGCAGGTGGCAGCAGAACTCCCTGGTTTGGTCAAAGATCACTCTGAGCACTCTGAGCAGGAGAGACAGAGGTGAAGCAGACATGGAGTAATATAGTTAGGGTCAGGCTACATTTGGAGGCAGTTTGATCAGTAAATGTGTCTCCAGAGCTGACAGAGACCATGTGGAGGGCCCTAGCAGCAGACCATGTGGAGGGTCAGGACAGCAGACCAGTGGAGCACCTCAAAAAAGCCACAGAAAAGTGGACTATTGCTAAAATTATCACTGAGTCCACACCAGGAGCCAGCAGCAAAGTCCAGATATGGTCACAGCGCACGCCGGACTAAACAGACGCTCTGTAGATGTAACCACACAAAAACACACAAACGCGTGCATAAACGCACATACATGCACGCCCAAATACACAAAGACACACAGCAGTATTCTGTTGCACTTATACTATAAGTATAAGTATTCACTTTGATTTATTGTCATGTATAGTGTTTATCATTGTAATTTTGTTATTCTTTGATTTACTCTTATTGACATAAACATAGTGCCACCTAATGGATGAATACTGGCCATTCTATCTGGCATAGTTTGTCATGGGCTCTACTTTCAATATGTACATTTTGACATTTTTTGGATGAGTACATTTTGAAATTTTTGAGCAACACTTCGTGGATGTGTGTGTGCCATAAAACTTATTATTTTACATTTAAAACACTTTCTCAAAACGTGTTGCTGTTTTCTAACATGTTTGAGGAGATGCTAAAGTTAAACTAAATAGTTTTACAATCACTTTTCTGCAGTTCGTCTGTTTTCACAAAAACCTCATTTTCTAATTTTTTTGTCTAAGACTGGTGCTTTTTGTCACACTCTCCTCTTTTCGACTGGAGATCACAGGAGAACGAAACAAACTAAGAACAAACTTCTTTTTGCTGCTGAAAGTAGACAGTCCTGTCTTTCAGACTCTGGTTTCATATTTTTCATAGCACACAATATTCTGTGAGTCTTAAAAATCAGTGAAGTCATCAAAAAATGGCTGGCAGTCAATGAGAACCTCTTTTTCGTGTACAAAAATTACATAAAATTACAGATGATAAAACAGTCACATACAGATGATAAAATAGTCACATACAGATTATACAACAGTAACACACAATTTCATAAAAATACGGATTATAAAAACAGTTACATTTCACTGAAGATGTCTCAATCTGGATCTAAAAGCATTCAAGGAAATAAGATCAGATCATTTCTAGTCTTTTTGCAACACGTTCCATGTAGAAGGAGCAGTTTTTTTTCCCAGTTCTGTGCAAAAGGAACAGAGAGCAACAAACGATCATTTGATCCAAACCATAGGAACATGTCTCTGTGAGTAAACGACAGATGTAAGAGGGCAGCAGAGCAAGCCTTAGAAACTAAAGTGCACCAGAGTCCAAACCTTCTGTGGACAAAGATCCCACTCCAGAATATCACTCACAGTGAGGCTTTGCAGTTCGCAATGAATGAAACATTTAAAACCATTTTTTTCCTATATTTAAGCGCAGTCTTACTGTTGAAACTGTGTAAAATATTACATTAAATATACTTCTTTAGGAATGAAACCTCTGCCTTGTTATTGATGAATACTTCGGCTTACTACGCTACTGTGTGGTGTGGTCATTTGTGGTGGTACTTGGAGAGGCAAGTATTTTCTGAGGGGGTACTTGGTGTGAAAAGTTTGAGAACCACTGCGTTAGACCATAGATTGTAAATATACATTTTAACATTAGATCTCACCATTCATTGTAAGCACTTAAGAGTGTTATGTATTTTTTTGTCCACATGATGGCGTAGTGGAGCATGATTCACCTCGAGCCTTCGACTCATGGGCCGAGTAATAGGCTGCGATCCCTCAAGGCTTCATGGGGCTTCATATTGCCATCACTATACAGCACACCCCTAGGCCACAGAAAGGCAATTCAATAAATAAAGACGTGAGATTATTAAAAAGTCTGAAGGACGCTACCTGTACTGTCAGGAGGGTGGACACGGGAGGCGGAAATCTGCGTGGTGTAGACAGAGAGGCGCACAGAGGCATTTTATACCTCAGTGCGCCTCCTGCTGGTGGCCACGCAGATCCACATCACCACACATGTCCAAGATTATCTGCAACAAAAAATACTTTGCATGAATAGCATGTACTACACATACAGAATCACCCTCCCCCTTCTGAATTACATAAATACTACATTACAATAAAGGACTGCAACACTTTCTTGTACATTCTTGTCAAAGTATTGAGTATTGAGACCCATTGAAGCAGTTGTAAAACTGCTTCAATGTGAATTGATGCTTTGCCAAGACATGTCCAATCGTGGTTATGTTCATGAATACTTGTCTATCTGCAAGAATCTGTTAGCTTAGCTGGCAGAGAGGGATTGCATTGTTTGCTAGGACTATTTCCCCAATGGCAAGTTCCTGCTGTTGGGTGAACAGGTGGGCAACGCGCCCACCACCTCGAGAAGGTCTTCTAGTCATCCTGTAGAAATATGCAACCGCAAATTGTTACTATTGGTTTGGTTCTTTTTTACAGTACTGTGACATCTCAAAAACTACAATTTTTGCAATGACCTTTGCTAAACATTCCTCCTGCTCCGGCCTCGATTTCTTGATATTTGGAGCCGAATCAAAACGATGTATTACTATTGAATTCTCCGCATTGCCAAACTGCAACTAGCAAATTCTGCGCAAACTCTTGACGTCACCAACACCTACCTACAACACCCGCCTCCCCCGCTCGCTGATTGGTCGGATGAGATACAACTGAGGAAACTGCAGCCACAGGGACGAGACCCAGTTGTACATGTGGGGAAATGAGAATTGACCAGTTTACCGCTAGCTAAGGCCAGGCTAATTCCGACAGTCTGCTGACCACGCTGACGCTTGTCAACATTAAAGGCGCTAAACCAGTTTCTGCAAGGTTTGAATGTTTAGCACCGCCCCCCAACTCGCTCAATGGCTTCTCATTTCCCATACGCTCTCATAACACAGAGCCATCTAGTTCAATTTGCGATCTGACATGTATGCTAACATTAGCACAACTTCTTGTAAGCTGTACAACAATCAATGATGAAATGGTACTAAAGCAACGCACTGCTAACACAATATATAGGTAAAAGAATACTGCTAGTTTCGCATCCAAATGTATACATTAAAACATATTTGAATATTTTTATTATAATATTATAATAATTTATTATACAGCTCCTCACAGCAGCAGTAGGGGGTCGGCCCGATGTTCCCCGGGTCCGATGTTCCCCGGGTCCGGTGTTCCCCGGGTCCGGTGTTCCCCGGGGCGGGGAACACCGGACCCGGGGAACACCGGACCCGGGGAACATCGGACCTTCCAAACGCCGGAGGGCCCGGTGTTCCCCGACTGCGGGCCTCGCTCATAGACATGTTATTGCTGCGCGCGGATAATGGAGCAACAAGCGGCTTTCGCTCATAGGGCTACTGAATACTTTATATTATAAGCCTTGTAGATCTCGCATTGTAGTAGCCAACTACATTTTTACAACCTACCACCTCAGAATAAGAACGTGTTGCAGATAAGAAAAGTAAAATTAGCTCCACCACCTTTTCTTTTTGGAAACATATCTCCCTCCGTTCATCCTCGCAACAGTATTGGCGCCAGGTTTGCAATTTTGGGTAGGCCTGCAGATTAGTAAGTAGGCCAAATTCGCTTGAAAACTACAAGGGCTAACTGGAATTGGGGTTTCAAAGAATATGGTTCAAACGCACACACGCACGCACACGCACTCACGCGCGCACATACACACAAGCTCATTTATGAAACTTGCGTTGAAAAAGATGTACATTTTGGGTGTATATTCCATTTACGCAATTTGCCAAAATGTTTTGATACATTAGAAAAATCCTTCTTGAATTGTAGAAGTGAATAAATATAGATTGATTGAATGAATGAATAATTCATATATATCATGCAGCGGTGGCTCTGAATGAAGCGTCTGCAGCGTCTTGGACGCAGCCTGGCTCGGGGTAGAAGTGCGCATTGAGGCGCTGTACACTTCAGAGAGCGTTTGCGGTCCAGATTTCACAAAGAAACTCTGGAGCCAAAACTTCTGCACATGTGGCGCGACCTCTCACGGCACTCGCTGCGCACTCTGGACAGGGCAGTGAGACGTTTGAGTGAGCAATACCATCGATGCGTTATTGGGGTGTGTGTCTGTGTGAGGCTTACACAAATCTAATGAAATAACACATTGCTTTACCAGATGTGAATGAGGAATACAAATAGCCGTGCGTAATTACGCAGCGCAGAGCCTGCCACAGCAATAGATGGGTCACACATCCCTGTTGCGTATGTGTATTTATATAGAGCCTTTGACTGTCCAGGATCACAAAGCGCTTCACATTTTAAAAACATACAGATCAAAATAATACACACACAAGTCAGATTTAATAGAGGGTCCTCATCATGAGCTGTGATTTATTCGAAGTTTGCGTGTTTCCATTAGACTTTTTCTGATGCGCAAATTCAAATTTTGAAACATGATCCTCAATGAAAACACAGCATATAATTTTGCCAGAGGGAATATGTTTATTGTTGTACATATCTTGAATTTCATGCGTATGTTTTGGCGTGTTGTGCCGAAGGTTGAGTTCAGCGTATAGATTTACACCACCTCCAGACCTGGCGTTTATTTTTTGCGTATTGTACGCTCACGTCCAGATTGATAAATGCAGAAAAGTGTAATATTTTGCGTACGCCTCATTTACCCTGATTTGGCCGTACGCAGGTTTCATACATGAGGCCCACAGTGTGTCTCACACAGGCCTAGAGTTTACCTCATCAGTGCGAGGCGAGCCTGGCCTGACCGCGCTCTCCTCCTCTGGGACCTACGGGCCCGGGCCACTGGCTCCTCTACCTCACAAAGTTCACGCTGAACTTTCTTAAAATTAAAATGAAAAAGGCTGCTCTGTTGTGAATGCTTTGAGAGCGTTGTCAATCTTTAAGACGAGGAATAGCTGGTTGTTCTCGCTTCACGGTGTGTAATATGATATTGGACAAAATTGTTCAGCCAATAAACAGGACTATATTTGAAGCAACGTAGGAACGTGATGACGCTCAGGGGGTTATATTATTATTATAATTATTATTATTATTCCCCCCACTGTAGGAGCCAATACACTTTTCAATATTTTTGAATTCTGAGCGTTTCCAATTGTATTTAAAAATGGGAAACCTAATTAAACAATCATGAATTGAGCTTTTCCTATCTTATTTTACACTGATTCCTTTGATCATTTTTTTCTTAAAGCTCAAGTTGTAAAAATGCTATGTTTGAATTGTTTATTTACATTTTAACTGTGAGTGACACGTAAGGCGGGACAACAATGCACAATGACGCACGCATTCTGAATAGAATAATATGTATTAATATCTCTAAAACTAAAAGAGCATATTCAAGTTTTACAACAAAAACGACGTCATATGCGTGTCCATTATGCGTAAAAGCACAGTGCCCTCAGCAAAACCACGTATTTGGAAAAACTATAGGCTAACAGATGTAGTAGCTCTAGTTTCAATCGTCCTCATTTTATTCAGTCAGACTTGTCAAATATAGATGCCCATGGGAGAGTGAGCAAGGGGAGATAACATGCCCATAACATGCCCAAAAATATCCTGCATAGACTCAAGCTGCGATCAGCTGAAATATGAGCACACAAAGAGCGAGAGGGAAAAAGAAAAGTAAATAGGCTTAGGCTAGTTAGTATTTTTTCTCTCACAAAAGTTGGCACGGATCATATGCCATCTTTCGTGGAGGAGGAAACATCAAACATCAAAGGGCGCACGCGGGGAACAGCGGGACTTGTCTCGTTGTTGAAGTCCCGATGTTCCCCCACTTCTGTTGGCGGGGGAACATCGGACCCGGGGAACATCGGGACTTTTTAATACGCGAAGTACCGATGTTCCCCGGGTCCGATGTTCCCCCGCCTATAGAAGTGGGGGAACATCGGACCCGGGGAACATCGGACCCGGGGAACATCGGTACGCACCCCAGCAGTAGAACACTCCATTGACTTGAATGTAATTCTACCAATCATTTTTTCTTGATAACAGAACTCTCAAATCAATAATGACCGCTGCCCTTTGACAATGCAATCTCTGTTTGTAATGCAGGTGTGTAAAATACTGCCATTACTCCGCAAGCACAACGGGAGAAGCTAGCGGAGCTAGCCACGCTCAATAAAGAACTACATATCTATCAATCAACTCCATTAAATGTCAATCGGACAATACAGTATACATATACATCCTTAATACACATGCACTGACTTTTTCAGAATTTCTTGTTATTGTTTTCATGACCAAATTACTATTTTAATGTGACAAAAAGCGATCGCGAAAAACCCGGAAGTAACCATGAACGTGTAGTTCCAGGGAGCTAGCTAGCTTAACTGTTACCTGCCTAGCACGTCCCGTGAAACCTTCGGGAGCTAACTATTTTATTTGCAGTTATTGAATACATTTTGAATTATAAGGGTTGTCTAATATGTGTTCGAATATATATATTTTTTTTAATTTTAGAATTATATTTGAATTTTGAAGCCGAAGCCCTGGTGTTTAGCAGCGCTGTAGAGACTAGAGGACGCAGACTGTAGAGACTAGAGGACACAGGCTGTAGAGACTAGAGGACGCAGGCTGTAGAGACTAGAGGACACAGGCTGTAGAGACTAGAGGACACAGGCTGTAGAGACTAGAGGACACAGGCTGTAGAGACTAGAGGACACAGGCTGTAGAGACTAGAGGACACAGGCTGTAGAGGCTAGAGGACGCAGCGCTGTAGAGACTAGAGGACACAGGCTGTAGAGACTAGAGGACACAGGCTGTAGAGACTAGAGGACACAGGCTGTAGAGACTAGAGGACGCAGACTGTTCACTGCTCGTTCTGTGAGTGGAGGAGAACGTCCCGCTCAGACTCTACTCAGCACTTTTCACTGCTTGTAATTCTTACACATCTCAATCAATGACCTCAAGTTTTCAATTAAATTACGGATTATAATACAACTTGTATGTAGTAATAAGCATTTTTATCAACTACTTAGAAAAAAAAAATCGGGTATAGCTTTTTTAAGCCAATGCATGTGATCAAGCCTACGTCCCCTTTGAGAATGATTGGATGAAAGACGTTTAGTAAGCAACGTAAACAATTTTATGAAGGAAAGCGCTGATAATACCACAAGTGCAATTTTCTCAAGATCCAAGCATATGAAGGTTATTTTGTGTTTTTATTATCAACACTTTTTTTTGCTTTTGAATTTTATAAATTTTAACAAAAAAGTATTCAGTGTAAATAAATTAAATGTTTTAAAATTAAGTGTCAAAGCAATCGATCAGCCAATCCTCCATAGATGTAGCCAGGGCCAGAACACGACTTTGGCTTAATCCGAATGTCCGCACTTTACCCTATTCACTCACTCACTACATAGTGCGGGACTATATAGTGAGTGAGTGAGTGAGTGAGTGGACTCATTCTGATGGCGATTCGGACGCTGCACACTATTATCAGGCCGTGCTGTTGTACGTGAGCGTCCCGCTGTAGCGTGGATCACGGAGCGGAGAGAGGAGCGGCCATGATGAGGTAACGGTAAAGGTTGAATTTACGTTTTAATTAGGACATAACATTTAATTGTATTAACATTGGAGGTGGGAAATAGCCCCTTCTATTGTTATATCAGAGGTCTGTTTGGTGATTAAACAGATTTTCTTAGGACCTTTTCTCCAACCTTGAGCTCCAATGCTAACACGTTAACCACGGGTGTAGAGCTGTACTTGGCTTTCCTGCGGTTCATTTTAGCTTAGCATTAGCGAATATTAGCTTTGGGGAATCGCCAAAACATAGAAGCCACCTACGCGGAGCTAGCTAATGATAAGCTAATGTAAAAACATGTTCAGAAAGTACATAGTGGTTTGTGTGTTACACACCAGCTAATGATGTGAAAACACACTTACTGGTTTGCTGTGGACGCCATGTTCAGATGAACAAGAGAGTCGTGTTCTGGCCCTGGCTACATCTATGGAGGATTGGCTGATCGATTGCTTTGTTCTTGATTTACCCGGAAATAAAGCATGACATTTCAAGCAGCGAAAACAAAAGCTACAAATTTTTGGACACTGAATTTTTTTCAACATTGAATTTTTTGACACTGAATTTGAAAACATTGAATTTTTCGACACTGAATTTTAAAACATTAAATTTATTTACACTGAATACTTTTTTGTTACAGTTTATAGAATTCAAAAGCAAAAAAAAGTATTGATAATAAAAACACAAAATAACCTTCATACAAGCAGTAAGGACGCGCCGCACACCAGTACAAGAAGCCTATGAGAGCGACTGGTTAGAATTGATGCGTAAAACAAGTTTGTGAATGAAGATACTAATCACCACAGAGATCGCCATGCAGCGTTTAAGCCGCAGGCTATAACAGCTATGAAATATGATTTTGGTGGCGGGCTAATGTTTCAGTGGCTCTGCTTCGAGGAAAGCTACACTGCCTGCAGACGGCCAAGATGAGGAGAAAAGCGACAGGTGAAACAAGTTCCCACAATCAAAGCGCTGCCGCAGTCCAATTGGTTGGCCAGTGGGTGTGCAAGTACCACTACATAGATACAGTTTGGTGTAGAAAGTTGAAGATACCCGTTATCCACTCTGAAGGTCTTTATAATGGAGTTGGGCGGGGCGATATGGCAAAAAAGTCGAATCTCGATTTTGTTTCCTGCTTTGGACGATTATGATTTTAAATCGATTTTAATTTAAGTCACCAAAGACGGACTTTGCCCTTAAAAATGTTTTTTGATCTTTCCGCTCAATATTCAAGTTTCAAAATAATTTTTAATTTGTTTCCCCCGATATGTATTATGAAAGTCTTGTACAGACTGTGCTGATGTTGTTAGTATAATTCCTGTGCTGCTGGAACTCTCATAATATCATTCGATTTCACAATTTTCAAATTTTTCACAAATTCGATTTATTGCCCAGCCCTATAATGGAGGCCATGTTGATACATGATCCACCAAAGTTAGATATAATGTTCCATACATCGCCTCTTCGACCACGTCAAGCCCCGGCGATTCAAGATGGCGCCCTATTCAAATGAATGGTTGTGCTCAGTGCATGGATGTATTATATTAACTGGATAGGGTATTACTAGCTTGTAGCTGAATAACTCACGTGCTCAGGGGATTCTCGCGGTACTGCAGACTGAACCAGACTAAATTCACGTGGGCTACCCAGAAATTTTCCCCATAGAACTCAATGCATATTAAAACAGCTCAACCTCAGCTGACAGAGAACCTACAGCTTTAATAAATATCGGATTTGTGGGGATTTTAGTGTCCCTTGTCATCCTGAACTTTTTTTCTTCTTAAATCCTTCGGTTTTGTTCAAATCCACACTTTAGTGCCACAAACTCTGCTCGTCTGGCTCTCGCTCTAACTCCCGCTCTGATGAACTGCTCTGATTGGTCAGAGCGCGGCCGAGCCCCTCTGTGCACGTGCGTGAGACCCGGTGTGAGACCCACACACGCGTGTTTGGCGCAACGCATTATGGGAGATCATCCGGCCGAGCCCCTCTGTGCACGTGCGTGAGACCCGGTGTGAGACCCACACACGCGTGTTTGGCGCAACGCATTATGGGAGATCATCCACTGCACAGAACCGGGAGGACCAGACGATGCCCAAATACAGGCGAGTTTCCCATAGATCTTTGCGAGTTCCAGGCGACTTCCGCTAATCTTTCAGCCCCCATGTCGTCACAAAGCGCCACTGAGCACAACCGTTCATTTGAATAGGGCGCCATCTTGGATCGCCGGGGCTTGGCTCAGTGGCGCTTTGTGACAGCATGGGGGCTGAAAGATTAGCGGAAGTTGCCTGAAACTCGCAAAGATCTATGGGAAACTCGCAAAGAACTTTGGGAAACTCGCAAAGATCTATGGGAAACTGGCCTGTATTTGGGCATCGTCTGGTCCTCCCGGTTCTTTGCAGTGGATGATCTCCCATGATGCGTTGCACCAAACACGCGTGTGTGGGTCTCACATCGGGTCTCACGCACGTGCACAGAGGGGCTCGGCTGCGCTCTGACCAATCAGAGCAGTTCATCAGAGCGGGAGTTAGAGCGAGAGCCAGAGGAGCAGAGTTTGTGGCACTAAAGTGTGGATTTGAACAAAACCAAAGGATTTAAGAAGAAAAAAAGTTCAGGATGACAAGGGACACTAAAATCCCCACAAAATACTATCTTTATGAAAGCTGTAGGTTCTCTGTCAGCTGAGGTTGAGCTGTTTTAATATGCATTGAGTTCTATGGGGAAAATGTCTGGGTAGCCCACGTGAATTTAGTCTGGTTCAGTCTGCAGTACCGCGAGAATCCCCCGAGCACATGAATTATTCAGCTACAAGCTAGTAATACCCTATCCAGTTATTATAATAGATCCATGGACCACGTCCTCTTTTTGCTCTTGTCTTCCTCTTCCTGTCTCTATTGACCCCAGCCAGAAGTTTCATTGTTTACTCAACTGCGAGCCTTCAGAAACTTGACCAAAAAAAACCCGTCTCACCGAAGAACAGCCAAAACTGTGATATTGTGCAGTGCGATTGGTAGTACTGACAGGTAAGGACATAAGCCAAATGTGTCTTTTAATCTGATACCTGCTCCAGATGAAGACAGAGGATGAAGATGGCCAGCAGCAATCAAACCAAATCCCGAATTTATAGTGAACACTTTTTACAAGATAAATCATTTACAATGTTGTATTTATTTTCTTTCCATTAATTTATTTGGAGGACAATGACACAACAAAGTCAAACGTGTCTCTTTCTACTGTCCTGTATGTGCGCTGCAACATTGACATTCCCCACTGTGGCACAAATCTGAGATGTCAGTTTTCCTCTCCGTCAATATGTATCATGTTTGGCTGTAGACGGAAAAGTGGACTATTGCTAATGCGCTAATGCTACCACAACATTTACATATAAATCTGCTCCAGTGTAAAGGGCTGTAAACTATATAATTATAAAGATCACACGGGTGAATTCGAGCAAAGTTGGACGTTTCAGTTAAAGCTGCACTAACTGACTTTGGGATTTTGAAGCCGTGGACTCGCTGGCCTCTCTCTTTCTGCTCCCCTCCCCGCACCCACGAAGCTATCGCCCCCACACACACTCACTGTTGGGACGAAGCTAGTGTCTCTCAATATGGATAATACATGGATATGGATTTGCACGTGGATGGCGTGACCATAGAACGATAAAACCGGGAAGCGCGGAGGAACGAGACTTTCTTTTGGATGGATGTCTCGCTGTGTAAGCAGTAACGGTGATGAAGACGAGAAAGTTTCAGCTTAGCTCCTCGGCTTGTTGTGCTAACTCAGCTGTCTATGTTAACGGACCTGTAGATTTCTCACGAAAGTGGGGGCAAGTGGTCCGCTGTGATTGGTCACAATCTGCGACCCGAAACACATTCTCTTCCTTGTTTCATCAAAACTCGATCTAAAATATAATGTCACGCCAACACAAACCTGCGCTACTTTTTCTTCAAAAGGACATATATCCCAATGCACTACATGGACATGGATAGCACTTTCGTAATGAATACAAAAATAAAGTCAGTTAGTGTAGCTTTAATCAATAAAATTGACTGAGGGTAGAAGGTACGGGTCAACATCCAGTTCGGCGATCCTTAAAGAGCGACTAAACACCTGTGACCAGCCTTACTCCGCCCACATGAACATTTGGAAATTTTCTCTTAAAAGGGCGTTGCCTGGAGGACCAAGGGACAAGAACGGGGCCTAGAGTTGGGCGTGGTCTGGGCTGTGATTGACAGCTCACTTGTCACACGAAAAAAACCAGAAAGTTGTCATTACTGCGTAAAGCAATAGTTTACACACCAGAAAGTCTCATTCCACCCTTGTTTACACACTAAGATAATTGTAGAGCTACACACCTGAACCTAAGCCACAGAATTATCTCAGCAGCAGTGGTTGTCAATTCATGTAATTTAATTTTAATCCACTAGATGTCGCCAGAATACTCCAACCTGCAGCTGGGGCGTATGAGAGTTGAATGGGTTTATATCACTGGCGCAGACAGACGCACATCACACACACAAACTGACGTCACACATACCAACTGACGTCACACACACAAACTGACGTCACACATACAAACTGACGTCACACACACAAACTGACGTCACACATACAAACTGACGTCACACACACAAACTGACGTCACACATACAAACTGACGTCACACACACCAACTGACGTCACACACACAAACTGACGTCACACATACAAACTGACGTCACACACACAAACTGACGTCACACACACAAACTGACGTCACACATACAAACTGACGTCACACACACAAACTGACGTCACACATACAAACTGACGTCACACATACAAACTGACGTCACACAGTATTACAGAGTCAATGGAGAGGCCAGGACCAAATTCAAATGTAGTACCACCAAAAAGGTAGAAAGGGCGCCACACAGACGTTTTCAGGCTCAAAAGTGAGATTTTATCTAATTTGCACTAAAAAGTCAAAAAAATGACCAGGATTTGTAGAGAGCACTACAATAAACATACCTTTGCAGTTTATGAGTTAATTAAGTTGATTTGGTGTTTAGTCGCTCTTAACTTCTCCAAATACCGCTCTTTGTGAGCCCTGACAAGATGTCCTCCACAAATGACGTTATCGAACATGTGCTTGAAGCAGATACTTCTCAATTCAGGAGTCTCAGTTTTTAAGAGTTGTTGTCCGTTTTGCAATTTCACCGCAATCCTAGCTTCCACTTCTTCCGCCCAGTGGGGGCGGGTCCCGGCTCAAAAGTGGCCAAAATGACGTGCGCTGACATGCTGCAATACCACCCCGGGCCGATGGGGGTGGACCCGGAATAGGAATTAGCCAATGCTAACATATAGCATCTTTTTACCTCTTGAAAACGTCTTTACAGGATGGTCCAAAAGCTGGCTCTTGGCCCAAAGCTCCGTTCCACATGTGTGTCAATGCTGAGGGGGGTGGATTTTTTTGGACCACTCTAGTTTACTCGCTGTGAATTTTTGAAGGCACTCGTGAAATGAATGGGGCTCGTGCCGGCTGACGCATGCGCAGATGCAGGTTTTTTTTCACATTGTCCGGCCATTTTGAAACTGCCCATAGACCGAGGAAGTTGTGGCACATTAGTTAGAACGGCGGAGATAGGCGAGACTACGTCTGTTAATATTTGCACAATCGCATGACTGGATGACGTCGATGTATCTGGTCAATACTTCCGAAGTTCTTAAAATGGCTGAACTGTGGCGTGTTTATGTCGGGCTGATTGTAAGTGTTTTCAACTACACAATGTGTTTGGTGTTTTGAATAGATGTGTTTTCCCAATGGAAACACAGGTTTGCATTTTGAATGCGCTGGAAAAAGTCCTAAGAAGCTCTGAAACAGTTGCTGTTTTGTGTTTTACACATTTTATTTGTCTTTCTTTTTTCTACCTGAGATGTTGCTGCAGTACAGCGTTCATGATTTTGCACTGGAACAGACCGGAGCAGAGAGGATTCATGGTCCGAAACAAGCGAATCAGGCGAAAATCCACTGGAGGAATGCTAACCTTTTGAAAATGCTATTGAAGCATTCAGCATTTTACTTTGGACTAGAGCAGAGAAAATGGTACAAACCCAAGCCCCGGTTATCCAAGATGGCGTCCTATTCAGGAGATTAGCAGAAGTAAGTAAGTAAGTAAGTAAGTTTTTATTTATATACCGCCTTTTCACTGCAGATCTGAGTCTCAAAGCGGTTTACAATTGTTATTATTTTTAGGGCATTTGTCCTCTCACTCCACACAGAGATGGGAGGGGGGTCGCCAGTACAGGAGGCACATGCCAGACCTATTGGACATATTTTTAGTGGTAGGGGAAACCGGAGTACCCGGAGGAAACCTACGCAGACACGGGGAGAACATGCAAACTCCACTCAGAAAGGCCGTGGTCCGACCGGGATTCGAACCCAGGACCTTCTTGCTGAGAGGCGAGAGTGCTATCCACTCAGCCACCGTGCCGCCCCAGAACTCGCCTATATTTTTTGCTGCTACTGGACACCTGAATTTCTCCTACGGGGATCAATAAAGTACTTATCTATCTATCTTTTTATGAACTAAGTGTCTTGTGTATGACAACATGTGTAGTGTGCAGGAGAAAGTGTGTGGAAGAAATGAAAGTAAAGTGAAAAGCAGTACTTTTGTTTGAGGAATTGTTAGACTGTGTTTAAGGTTTAGTACAAAAGCTTCAGCGTTTGTGAATGTGGTCCGAGCATATGTCTATAGTGTTCAAGCAATAGGAAAAAACTAATAACGTGATGTATCCTGTCCCTGTTTGGCTGCTTTCTCATGACTCGCCACGAGAGGGAGCTGCAAACACACAGAGCGCATTCTCAGTCTGTGAGGAACTGACGATAATAGAACATATATTTCCAATTATTGAGACTCAATCACATTTCCAACAGAGAATTTTGAGTTTAATTGTAAATGATGGTGTTTTGTATTGTGTGTTTTTTTTGTCATTGTATTTAAAATGTTTTTTAGACCATTTTAGTCATGAATTATCTGCAGTTATGTGTAAATTCGCGTCACTTTGCCTCTGCCCAGAGACGACAGGTGAAAATGAATAAATACAAATAAATTCAAAAGTACAAATTAAAGTCAAAATAAATTTATAAGAAGCTACATTTTTTATTGAACATACTAATAAAAAGAAGAAGATATGTAAAAGTAAAGTACAATTATTTAATAATTTAAGTCTCTCTTCACAACAGTAACCAGGCCCTGCCCTGCTCAGCTTCTGCAATCAGGCTTTGACATGCAGATATGCAGGTATTAATGATCCCAAGAGTTACTTTGATTAAAGCTGGGGAACGTAACTTTCAGACCTCGACGATGGAACTCTAAAACAGTTTGCTTCCATCACTTATATGTGTTTCATATGTGTTTGTTTTTGGTCTCTGTCACATCTTTAGATATGAATTTTCTGTGTGTGTGTGTGTCAGTGTGTGTTGTTGCTCCAGCTTGAGTGGCTTTCTCGTCGTCATGGTAAGTCTCCATTCTGCAGGTGAGTGCTGCTTATGCACTCGGCTTTCAAAACAGTCTAATTATAAACACAGGGGCAGCTGCCGCATGCTTCAGAGAGTGTGTGTCTGTGTGTTACAGTGTGTGTGTCACTGTGTGTATGTGAGAGACTATTGGTGTGTGTTTGTGTGACTGTATGTGTGTGTGTGTGTGCGTGACTGCACTTTTGTAACGCGTAACACGTTAGAAAAGAAATGTCACGGTAAGTAAGTAGTAAGTAGTAATCTTTATTTATATACCGCCTTTTCACTGCACATCGGAGTCTCAAAGCGGTTTACAATTGATTATTGGGATTGGGGGTGCCAGTACAGGAGGCACATGCCAGACCTATTGTACATATTTTTTGTGGTAGGGGAAACCGGAGCACCCAGAGGAAACCTACGCAGACACGGGGAGAACATGCAAAAGGCCCTGGTCCAACCGGGATTCGAACCCAGGACCTTCTTGCTGAGAGGCGAGAGTGCTATCCACTCAGCCACCGTGCCACCCTGAATATTGTATTTGGGTGACCTTGGTCTGTAAAATGCGCTGAATAAATAAACATTACTTACTTACTAAATTGTGTTTGGTTTTTATACTCTGTTACAGTGAGATCAGCATGAGACACATCTGCTCCAATAGTATGTCCCTAGAAGTGTTGTTTCTTTCTGGTAGAAGACGACTGAGGCTGAAGCAGAAGCAGCACTGCAAGGACAATAGATGGACAGACTCATTATTTAGAGTTCGGAGAAAAAGATATGGAACATAACAGTTACATTTATGTTCAAATTAAAAACTATCAACCTCACGCTAGCATCATAAGCTACATTTAGTTTGAAGTTACTTTACCAAAATACATAAATACAAAGTAACGCAGTAGTGTAATGCATTAGAATTCAGAGACAGTAATATTGTAGTGTTGTACATTACTTTGATATAACAGTAACAAACATATAAAGAGACATGGAAAATTGAATAATAGATGGTTAGATTATAATGTATATATGTGTATATTTATATATGTTTTTTTTTACAATTTCTTCTAAACGCCCTGTTCACACTGACAGCAGTTATTCCTTTGAAGTTTGGAGCCAAAGCGAAACACCTTCTGATCCTTTTGAATCCTCGAGTGATCTCAAAATATAATCAGGGCTCAACGCTGGCAGCCATTTAGGATCTTTTTAAAAAATCACCGGTGAAATGTCTCAGGAACAACTCTTCATTAATATAGAGATGACTGTGGAAGAAGCAGAATTCTCATGTGAAACTCAACCAGAGGAAATACGGTGCTTCCTCTTCAGATCCAGTGACGCTTTATTTGCCTTGGGATTCACTGAGGATTTCACACCCGCAGAGCAGCTCCAGGCTCCAGGCGTTGAAAAGATGTAGACGAGAAATCAAGGCAGAGTGCATATGTGTCTTAATGCGCTGGAAACGGCAGCAAATCCTAAGTAGCTCTGAAAAAAACGTTAATTTTCTGGCTTTTTTCTACCTGTACATGTTACTGCAGTATAGTATTCATGGTTTTACACTGATTCAGGCAAGAGCAGAGAGGATTCACGGTCCCAACCAAGCAGATCAAGCTTTAAACTTTTTTTTATACTAATGAAGCCTTCAGAATTTCACTCTGAACCAGAGCAGAGAAAATGGTCTGAACCAAACAGACTCTGCAGACATCACCCAGAGAGCCTACACTACCTCTGCTGCTAAGACCTAAAAATTTATATCTATCAAGCTACTACCACAAACATAGATTTTCTGAAAGACAATAGCAGAGCATTTGGACGGAAAAATAGTATAATATTGTTTTTTTTTTTTATATATACAGCGCTTTTGAATTAAGCATTCAGCATTTTACTTTGGACTGTGCAGAAAAAATGGTCCAAACCAAGCGGCTACTCCACCTTATGACGCGTCCTGCTCCACCCAGAGGCTACTCCACCTCTGCTGCTGTTCCCTGAAGGTCTGTTGCTGGACACCTGAATTTATCCTACAGGGATCAGTAAAGTATCTATCTATCCATCTTTTCTTGTCACTCAAAGACACTTCATTCATTCCATACACGGTGATGATAAACTTCTACTGTAGCCACAGCTGCCCTGGGGCACACCGACAGAAGCGAGGCAACCAGTCTGTGCCATCAGCCGCTCCCACCACCACCAACCATTCACACACACATCAGACTCATTCTAATGTGGGTGAAGTGTCTTGCCTATGGACACAACAAAACATTTCATGGCAGCAGCCGCCCCACTGTGGCACCTGGTGTTCACAGAGGTCTCCCATCGCAGTGCTAACCAGGCCCTGCCCTGCTTAGCCTCAGAGGTCTGACCTGCAGGTATGGACACATGCAGAAGAGAAGGGGAGAAGTGTTGTAACGCTGTTTAATTGTTTGTTTACTTTTTCTGGCGGCTATTTTTACTGCTGCAGACAAACAGTGACTCAACCGGATTAGAGCTTCTGTGAAAGACAGGGCTGAGGTAGTTACGGGCTCTGGGTCAATGAAAACAACAGCTTACACAGTCCCACCGCACCATAAACACATCTCATTCTAGATGCTTCTGACCAGCATTAGAAAACATGTTATCTATTGTGTAAAGAGAGAGCCCTGTGAGTCACTGTTTGACTCTTAGGGCTTAGAGCTGGCTTTCTTGTCTCTATGGTTTCTCTGGTCTCTCTAACTAGTCTCTTTCTCTCTCTGGTCTCTCTTTCTCTTGTGTCTCCCTGGTCTTACTCACTAGCCTCTCTCTCTCTCTCTCTGGTCTCTCTCTGGTCTCTCTCTGATCTCTCTCTGGTCTCTCTCTGGTTTCTCTCTGGTCTCGCTCTGATCTCTCTTTCTCTTGTGTCTCACTGGTCTAACTCACTAGCCTCTCTCTCTCTCTGGTCTCTCACTGATCTCTCTCTGGTCTCTCTCTGGTCTCTCTCTGGTCTCTCTCTGATCTCTCTCTGGTCTCTCTCTGGTCTCGCTCTTGTCTCTCTTTCTCTTGTGTCTCCCTGGTCTTACTCACTAGCCTCTCTCTCTCTCTGGTCTCTCTCTGGTCTCTCTCTGATCTCTCTCTGGTCTCTCTCTGATCTCTCTCTGGTCTCGCTCTGATCTCTCTTTCTCTTGTGTCTCCCTGGTCTTACTCACTAGCCTCTCTCTCTCTCTGGTCTCTCTCTGATCTCTCTCTGGTCTCTCTCTGATCTCTCTCTGGTCTCTCTCTGGTCTCGCTCTGATCTCTCTTTCTCTTGTGTCTCCCTGGTCTTACTCACTAGCCTCTCTCTCTCTCTGGTCTCTGACTGATCTCTCTCTGGTCTCTCTCTGGTCTCTCTCTGGTCTCTCTCTGGTCTCGCTCTCGTCTCTCTTTCTCTTGTGTCTCCCTGGTCTTACTCACTAGCCTCTCTCTCTCTCTGGTCTCTCTCTGGTCTCTCTCTGGTCTCTGACTGATCTCTCTCTGGTCTCTCTCTGGTCTCTCTCTGATCTCTCTCTGCTCTCTCTCTGCTCTCTCTGATCTCTCACTGATCTCTCTCTGGTCTCTCTTCTGGTCTTTGTCCGTCTATCACAGTGTCTCCCAAAGTGGGGTCCGCGGCCCCCTGGTGGGCCGCAAGGGTACTGCAGGGGGGCCGCGGGAGGTCATAAAAATATATATATATAATTATTTAATGTTAAATTTATAATGTTTTGTTTGTAATATTAAAATATTTGTGTTCATTATTTGACTTGAATAATCCACTGTAATCATTTTTGTATTACAATGTTTGTAGCAGAGGCTATTTCCCCAAAATAAAATAACCAGAAGAGCCTATTCTTAATGTTGTCTTCTTGGTTATTATTTTGGGGGGCCACACAGACCCGTCAGATTTTTAAGGGGGCCTCAGTGTTACTGAGTTTGGGAATGGCTGGTCTATCACATTGTTTGGAGGTGGTGGATTGTGTGGTAGTGGATTTTTGTTGTCAAACTTTTCTCACAAAATAGAATGAAACAATCAAGATACAGTTTGAGGCAAGATTTTCCTGGTTCCAAACTCAAGCTAATGACCTTCTGTTGTTTAATCCCGTGATGTACGTGTCCCACAGCTTTGGAACCGTGTCAGCTCTGTGTGTTTTTGATGGGAAAGGTTGGGCTAAAGAAAGCAGAGCATGTGACCTCACACCTGGTTCAGTCCTGGTTCAGACCTGGTTCAGACCTCATTTAAGCCTGGTTCAGACCTCAGATAAATGTGATCAGCTGGTGTAGGTCAGACCTCAGCTGACATTTTTATCGTGCGACAGGACAGTCAGGGGACACAGACTTCTTCACATGACATTTATCAAACTGGCAACACGTCCTGCTGGAAATAAGACATTTGTTGGGAAAGGCAGGCGTGTTGTTTGGAACTGTATCGGGAAGATAGGAACGAGCAGGGAGACAACTAAGAGAGAACAAGAGAGACAAGACAGAGACAAGAGAAAGACCAGGGAGAGACTAGAGAGAGAGAGAGAGAGAGACTAGAGAGAGACAAGGGAGACAAGAGAGAGACAAGAGAAAGACCAGGGAGAGACTAGAGAGAGAGAGAGACTAGAGAGAGACAAGGGAGACAAGAGAGAGACCAGGGAGAGACCAAGGAGACAAGAAAGAGACCAGAAAGAGACCAGGAGGACAAGAAAGAGACCAGAGAGATATCAGAGAGGGACCAGAGAGGGACCAGAGAGAGATCAGAGAGTGACTAGAGACAGACCAGAGAGAGACCAGAGAGAGACCAGAGAGAAACCAGAGACCAGAGAAAGACCAGAGAGAGAGACCAGAGAGAAACCAGAGAGAAACCAGAGACCAGAGAGAGATCAGAGAGAGAGACCGGAGAGACAAGAGAGAGACCAGAGAGAGACTACGGACCAGAGAGACAGGAGAGAGACCACAGAGAGATTTTCGAACCTTCTGTCCAGAGATTTTAGGCTGGGACTGTGTGAAAAACATCAAAGGTCAATGTGAAAAAAAATATTTTATAGACTCATTTTAAAATGACATGAACCATTCTTTGTTAGAATGTTGCTGATTTTGGCTTACAGTCCATTTTATGTCTTAGACTGCTTCCCTCGCCACCTGGCAACGAATGAAGTGGAAAAAAATGCATGGCATGGATGGGTTTTATTTGGGGTTTTTAACTGTGAGCCATTAATCACCATTATACAAAGGTTTGATAGACATTATCAAACCTTTGTATAATGTGAACAGTGCTCAGTGGTAGACACTGAGTACTGTTCAATATATTCTCGGAAGGAAAAGTATGGCACAACTGCGAACCTACTGTACCAAGACATGGTCTGTAGCTTGAAGCCTGAAGCTCAGCAGGGCAGGGGTTGGTTAGTACTGTGATGGGAGACCTCCGAGAACACCATGGGCCACAATTCGGCGTCTGTGGCTGTAAAATGTCCTTAGGCAAAACACTTCACCCACATTGCCTAGAATGAGTCTAGTGTGTGTGTGAATGTTTGGTGGTGGTCGGAGGGGCCGATGGCACAGACTGGTTGCCTTGCATCTGTCAGTGTGCCCCAGGGCAGCTGTGGCTACAGTAGTAGTTTATCACCACCGTGTATGGAGTGAATGAATAATGACACGTGAAGCGTCATTGAATGTCCAAAAAAGCCCTATATAAAACCCATGAATATTATTTTAAAATGCTGACATGAAGCTCATGGTTCACCTGGGAGAATCTGAACATGGGTCAAATACTCGTTCTCTAAACAAATTTGGCGAGTGAGAAATTTGCAAGAAAAAAAGCAGGTGTTCAAGTGAAAGAAAGTAATGTGGTCAGAGGAAATATAACTCTGGCTCAAATCCAAAAATGTGGTTCAAAAATAACATTGCTGATCTCCCTCAGTGCAACATCCCCAAAGTCAAATGTGGGGGTGGTAGCATCATGTCATGGGGCTGCGTTTCTTCAGCAAGGACAGAGAGGAACGTTAGTTGATGGAGAGTTATGGCAAAATCTTCAAAGAAAGTCTGCCCCTGAGGCTCGGTAGATCTGAACCAAAACCAGGCTCAGACCAGATCCGGACTAAACCTACTCCGAGTCCCAATCTGACTCTTTGGGCTGAGAGCTGATTGGTCAAGGTGATTAGCTGAGTCAAGGTGGTCCTCTCTTTTTCACTTTTATGTTTGAAAAAGCTTGAGTAGACAAACGTGAAGGACGGGGGACTGTTAACCTATCATCTGGGGGCACATATACAATTTGTAGATGCAATTTAAAATAATGTTGTGGATCTTATGTGTTACTGTGACAGCATAGCAGCACTTGTTGTAAGGAGGTGGTCACCTGCTGGAGATTGAAAGGTGACAAAACTAGATCAAGGAACAGGTCTAACATTTTCCCATTCTTTTAAAATATGGACCAATGAATTTTGAGTCTGAAATAAAAATGAATTAAAATGACGTTTGCGTTGAAAACATAATGCAATGGACCTTCATGTGACAGAGGCCAAGAACTATTGCTTTATTTTCTCATTCCAAAGGAGACATTTCTTGTATCTTGTTAAAACAAAATCATTTTGCTTTGTCCCTTTGACAATTCTTGTTTTAAGACAGTCGAATGTGCTCAAATTAAGATACTTTTTGCCAAATTTGGGCAATTTTTGACTTATTTTTCATAACTTTTTAGAGCCTGAGAGCAAGTAACATGGATGATAAAAATAGCTCTGTGGTTTGAAAGTTAGCTCCTCAAGCTTTAAACTTCAAAAGCAAAAGTGTCGAAAAACTATTTTTAACTACTTTTTAATCTCATACACGGGCAACATTCAGGGAAACGATGTCTATGTCACATTAGGGGAAATGTTATTCTGTTAAGTCAGAGAGCTGGTCCCTGGTTTGCCCAACGGCTCGAGTCTCTCAAAGGCCTTTCTATTTATAGTGGGTCCAGAATGTGAAGCGAGGAGCGAGAGGAACAAAACAAGAGCAGACACCACTCCTGCACCAGCCGCACATGAGGAAGTGTGAAGTCCAGGCTCCTCCTTCCATACATTTGACATTTGACATATGTCTCCCATATGTCTTTGACAACAAGCGACAATGGCCATGAATGTTCCGGGAGGGCCTCAGGGCTAAACAGCACCAGGAGGTCCAAGGAGATACCAGAAAGGTCAGAGGTCAGGGAGGAGGTCCAAGGAGACACCAGAGAGGTCAGGAGGAGGTCCAAGGACACACCAGAGAGGTCAGGAGGAGGTCCAAGGAGACACCAGAGAGGTCAGGAGGAGGTCCAAGGAGACACCAGTGAGGTAGGAGGAGGTCCAAGGAGACACCAGAGAGGTCAGGAGGAGGTCCAAGGAGACACCAGTGAGGTAGGAGGAGGTCCAAGGAGACACCAGAGAGGTCAGGAGGAGGTCCAAGGAGACACCAGAGCGGTTTGAGGTCAGGGAGGAGGTCCAAGGAGACACCAGAGAGGTTATAAGTCAGGGAGGAGGTCCAAGGACACACCAGAGAGGTCAGGAGGAGGTCCAAGGAGACACCAGAGAGGTTATAGGTCAGGGAGGAGGTCCAAGGAGACACCAGAGAGGTTATAGGTCAGGGAGGAGGTCCAAGGAGACATCAGAGAGGTCAGGGAGGAAGTCCAAGGAGACACCAGAGCATTTAGAGGTCAGGGAGGAGGTCCAAGGAGACACCAGAGAGGTTATAGGTCAGGGAGGAGGTCCAAGGAGACACCAGAGCGGTTTGAGGTCAGGGAGGAGGTCCAAGGAGACACCAGAGAGGTCAGAGAAAAAGTTGTTAATGTGTCAATGTAAGTTTTAGCTGCAAAGGTAAATACATTGAATCTGAAATGGAAAGTTTGGCCCAAATGTAACTAACTGCTCATCACTCACACCAGTGTCAGACGTAGGGGGGGCAGCATCATGCTCTGAGGTCAAGGACGAGTGTCGTAAAACATCCTTGGATGTTTACCTTTCATCATATGTTAGGAACAGAGCCCTGTGTGTGTGTGTCTGTGTAAATGTGTCTGTGTGTGCATGTGTGTGTTTTTGTGTAATTGTGTCCATGTGTGTGTGTTTGTGAATCTGTATGTGTATGTATACGTGTAAGTGTACATGTAATGCAAGTAGTGCATGTGTTTGCATGTATGTGTGTGTGTGTGTGTGTTTATGTGTGTGTGTTTGTGTGGGCATTAGTGTGTGAATGGCTGCAGAGAAGAGCCTCTTCTGACTAAGAGCATTAGAGTTCTGCTGGTGACAGGACTGAGGGCTGTCCGGGTCAGATGCTACTCAGCCTGATTAGATCCTCTCCTTCAGCCACACACAAGCCAGGACCAGCCCAGTCCAGCCCAGTACCTGCCCAAGACCTGCCCCAAACCCAGCCCAGGAACCTGCCCCAGATCCAGCCCAGTCCAGCCCCAGCCTCAGTTCTCTCAGGGCTCTATTTCAGGCTCACAGCGACAGGTCGTGACACAGGCTTTACTTTGCACTGCTTGCATTGGCTCCGTTTTTCACTTGATATTTCAGCCACAGACAGAACACAGGGACCAGCTGGACTCCACTCTGCAGAGACCCCCGAGAACTGCTGCTTTCACCCAACAGCTCAGCGGTGAGTACCACACAATGTCAACTTTTAGTGTGGTTTTCAAATGTGTAGAGGCTCGTCTCAGTTTGGGGCGCTTCTATTGGCTCATTTTCAACTACTCACGACCAGTGTGGGGGAAGTTACAGTCATACGTTACTAGCTACACAGACAGAAATGACACTTTGAGTTGAGAAAAAAAGAAAATGCTAAACATATACACAGATGACATTGGGGGTGAAAGAAGCTAACTACTCTTAAAGATCATCACAAGTAACATTTCAGTGTTGTGTTTTTTGGTCATAATTTCACACAAGGTAATTTGATTAAAGCAGGGGTTCCTAACTTTGTGGCTTCATAAATATTATATGTAGTTTGTGCAACTGGGTTAGGGTGAGTCTTCAAAAAGTAAAATGTTGTGATAAAATCACACCACAACATGCTGTCTTCATCTCATTATAAAACTTCTTATTAGAGCAACTTTTGTATCATTTAGATCACTGTGAGGCACTATTTCACTTTAATTTTGGGCTGAGAGCTGATTGGCTGAGGGAGGGTGGTCCTCTCTTTTCCATGTTTCTGTCTGAAGCTGATCTAAAGATGTGAAGAGCCCAAACATAGATGCATGTGAAAACTAGAGATAGAAGCTGCTCTTGAGCCAGGAACTAGTGACATGGATTTTATTGCAGCGTTCCACTGTTATGTTTCAAAAGTTACATACCGCAGCTTTAAGTTAGTTGGATTGTAATTGTAATCATTTCACCTATGGTCATGAGCTTTGGGTAATGACCGAAAGAACGAGATCGCGGATACAAGCGGTCGAAATGAGCTTCCTCCGCAGAGTGGCTGGGCGCTCCCTTAGAGATAGGGTGAGGAGCTCAGTCACACGGGAGGAGCTCGGAGTAGAGCCGCTGCTACTCCACGTCAAGAGGAACCAGTTGAGGTGGCTCGGGCATCTGTTCAGGATGCCTCCTGGACGCCTCCCTGGGGAGGTGTTCCGGACATGTCCCACCGGGAGGAGGCCCCGGGGAAGACCCAGGACACGCTGGAGAGACTATGTCTCTCAGCTGGCCTGGGAATGCCTTGGGGTCCCCCCGGGCGAGCTGGAGGAGGTGTGTGAGCGGGAAGTCTGGGCGTCTCTGCTTAGACTGCTGCCCCCGCGACCTGGCAATGGATGAAGCGGAAGAAAATGGATGGATGGATACTTTCAAGCATGGGTCCCTGCACTGCTCCCAACTCTGTAGTTCAGGTCATTGTGTCATTTCTTATTCACATTAATAACATTTAACCTTATGGAAGCACAAGTCTTTCCTTCACTTTATATTTAAGTAAATCTTATTTTCAGTCAAAACAAATGTAAATCTGAATATTTTTTGACACTTTGAATGACATCTCTCTGACATCATTTTTTACATGTGTCCCCAGAAAACAAGTCACATGTCTAACAGTTTAAAGTGGAATTATTCTTGATTTAAAAAACAGTAAAGATGATGGTATTTTTACGTTTACAGTTTTTGAGCAGATCGTCCAATCAGAGAGCAGAATGAGGCTCTCATTTGGGTTTCCAGTCTGTTAGGTGAAATTTAGCTGGTTTATCTTTTTTTTTAACCTTAAATTACTAAAAGAATGACAAGAATAAGAATTGAACGTAACACACAGAGTTTGTACCATTGCTACATGGATTTTTAAATCATGCTTCAGTGTATTATTGTGCAGCACTTTTTTGTGTTTATGAAATGTGCTGTATAAATAAAGTGGATTGTACTAATCCACTTTATTGTACTAATGTGTCACACGAGGAAGGTTCTGCCAACAACATTGTGATTGCAATGTCTTTATTTGACCACTAAGACTAAATATCACAGGCAACCCTTTAAAAACTGAAGAGAATATATTATTTGGAGGTGGGTGGATCTCTCTACACAAGTTTATATCATTTCTCATTTAGACTCACAACAATCTCTTCCATGTCTTTCTGGTCTCTCTCTTGTCTCTCACTCCAGACTTTCTTGATTTGAAATTATGACATCATTTGGTTCGTTGTTTGCCCCTTGCGATTTTCCAAGATTCAAGCAAATTCCAAGGAAATTGAGCAGATATAGTTGGATTCATACGTACAATATTTGTTTATGATGTTCCATTAGATCAATTTTTCTTTTCTTGATTCCGATTATGTCAAAAGATTATTATTCATAACATAACACGTAACATAATTTCAATACATTCACAACTTTATTTACAATCTATCAGCTCTAAAACAAAAGACCACCACCCCATGTACAGGAAGTAAAACTCAAAATGGTGAGGAACAATGTTGGAGAAAAGAGAGATAAATTTGGTGATTCAGGCAAATATATATATATATATGTGTTTTTGTCTCAGTTTTTTCCACGTCCAATAATATCAATTCTGGAAGAGCTATGACTTGAGCTGGGACTATAAATAAAATCGTATCAATCAGAGTATGTGAAGTATCCGTGTTCTGTGCGGTGTCTTTGCTAAAAGCGTCCATCAGCTGCTGTCATGTCAGCGCCTGAACTGCAGACCAGCGTCACACGGTTTATGTGTTAGCACGTTAGCTAGCAACCACACTGTCCTGGGGTGCGTATAACCACAGCAATACAACTCTGTAATACTGTAACTACCAGGGTTTGGTACAGGTCTGGTCTGAACTGGGAATTGGGCCTGGTTATAGAATGGGATCTGGTCTTTTATTTATTTATGTATTAGTTTATTTGACAGGTACATTGTGAATTAATGAATGTTTGGATTTGGTCTTGGTTTTGGTACAGGTCTGGTCTTGGGTCTGGTTTTAGTATGGGTCTGGTCTTGGGCCTGATTTTAGTCTGGCTATAAAACTATATGTTTTACAATCCATGTCTGTTGTTCCTGGCTCTAAAACATCCATCAGTTTTCATATGTATTTTCATCCTTTCTGTTCTCTAATCTCTCACTGGTCTTTGATCTCTCTCCAATGACCGGAGTACACAGAGGAAACCTACGCAGACACGGGGAGAAAATGCAAACTTCACTCAGAAAGGCCCTGGTCTGACCAAACCCAGGACCTTCTTGCCGAGAGGCAAGAGTGCTATCCACTCAGCCACCGTGCCACTGAGTAGATCTCTCTCTGGTCTCTCTCTGGTCTCTTGCTGGTCTCTGGTACACTAGGTCAAACTAATTAGCTGTTAATTAGTGAGAGCTAATCTAAAGTGTTACCATATATCTTCATTTGAGCAACAAACAAACTACATGTATAATTAAAAATACAAGACAAAAGCCATTATTACTACTGTCCTATTGCCTTACATCGAAAAGTAAACTCCTCTAGCTCAGTAACTGTTTGTGTTACACTCAATTTCAATTGAAAAAAGTCTGTGGTTTAGCGTTCTCTTCGACCCTGGTGTTTATATTGTGATGTTGTCTTTGTAAATCAAAACAAGAGTCTTAACAACTGACCAATCAGGAGCCTTCTGTCGCTGTTGGCAGCGAGAAGCATGAGAGGGGACAGACCGGCCAGTTTGGGCTCTAATCCAGGTTTGAACTTTTCTGGTCCTGGTTTGGTCTTCTTGGCAGCACAGTGGGTCCAAAGCCGGGAATAACGGCCACTTTGGTCTCTTGTCTCCTGTCTCTTGTCTCCGGCCTCTGGTCTGATTCCTGGAGACCAGGGAAGTGAGGGAACATAGCTTGTACTTTGACTGAGCTCTACATGAGTGGCTGTAGTTCAACCAGTGGTAAGAGGTGACACTGGTCTCTGGTCTCTGGATAGCGTGTACCCTGGCTGAGCTGTAAGTGGCTGTAGTACTATAAAAGGTGAGAGAGCTTACACACAGATTACTCTGCTCTGTCCTCGTCTGAGGCGACACACGTGCAGTCGTCACACATTCACCATAAGTTTATTAGACCATCAGATAGAATACATAGTGCCCATTTTACACCCATTTGCCAGTTCAGTTGATTCTGGGACGGTTCTGGGCTGGCATAGTACATACAGTTCCTCTCAAAAGTATTAATACACCTTCAACTTTTGCACATTTTGTCAGGTTTACGACCATAAACATACAAATTATATTTTGAATGTTTTCCTGAAAGTTCACACACAAGACTACTCTACGTATAAATAAATCTGCTCTGTGAGGCCTCAGAGCTGTGGTCGGAGTGTGTTGGTCACTAAACACAATGTCTGGTCTCCCAAGGTCTCCTATCATAGCACTAACCAGGTCCTGCCCTGCTTAGCAACTGAGGTCTAACAGGACTAGGCTCACAAGCAGAATCCAGCATGTTCAGCCCTGATTCCACCGACCCTGTTTAAGCGGTAACAGGTACTTTTGAAGTCACCTGCTTGGTCCTGGTTCTATCCAGGCCAAGCTGGTACTAAAGTCTTCTGACTGACAGCGATTGGCCGGAGTGCTTCTGGAAGCCATGGTTACCAAAGACTGTCCATGGATACTGGTTAATGATAATAATGGACACCAGGCAGTGAAGGACCCTGGAAGTGCAGTCTGTCCTCGTTTGGAGACTTGTTTAGACAGCTCTGTTCATTATGTGTAAAATTGTGTTTTGTGTTTTTTTTGTGTTTTCCTCAGAATTGGTGGTTGATGGAGTTTGTGCGGCGGACTGGAGACTACTGTCACGCTCAACACATCTGAAGCAGAGGAGGATGTCAGCACGAAGCTCGGAGCGCTGAAGGAGAGTCCCACGCTTCTGAGGCTGACGCAGGACCCAGGCCAATGGGGTAAGACTGGACCCACTCCCCCTGGACTCTTCTGGAAGTGTGAACGCGTGAAGCCAGAGACATACGCCAAGGAGGGAGCCACCTAATGGGACCCACTGTCACAGAGACACAAGACAGACGCTGAGGAACCACTCACCGCACACTAGAGCAGCTGACGAGGAAGAGCTCCAGGTATGATGTCATCGCTCAATTCAATTCAATTTGTTTTTGTATAGTCCTCAATCACAACAGTAGTTATCTCATAGGACTCTACAAATTAATCGATTTGCCAACACAGAGAATCAAACAGTAAAAAAAAAAGAAAAAAGTATGAAACAACCGAAAATATGTCTTATATTCAATATATACAATCTTGCACTTGTATTGAAACAGTGTCAATTGTTTACTGTTTTATTTCTGTACTTTGATGTTGTTTTATGTATGTACCTGTCTTGTGCACACTGGGGACTTTTAAAAATGTATTCCAATGTGGTTTTACTGCAAATGGCATTATTCTGAATCTGAATCTGGATATTCTAGGCGCTTCAAAGTAGCACCTTTTGCTCTGATTACTGCTTCGCACACTCTTGGCATTCTCTTGATGAGCTTCAAGAGGTGGTGACCTGAAATGGTCTTCAACAGTCTTGAAGGAGTTCCCAGAGATGCTTAGCATTTATTGGCCCCTTCTCTCTGTGGTCCAGCTCACCCCAAAACCATCTGGATTGGGTTCGGTGACTGTGGAGGTCAGGTCATCTGGCCCAGCACCATCACTCTCCTTATTGGATAGCAGCCCTATCACAGCCTGGGTGTGAATCTACAGACAAGAGTCATGAAAAGAAAGAACACTCATTGAATGAGAAAGTTTGTCCAAACTTTTGGTCTGTACTGTATGTGGACAATGCTAACCCGCTAGCTCAATGAAGCAGAATCTATCTGGCTCCTATTGACTTATATTGAAAAGTAAACTCCTCTTGCTCAGTTTGTGTCACGCTCACCATTTTGATCTTAAAAATAATCTTTGGTTTAGCATTCTCCGAGATCGCCAGGTGTATATATTGTGATATTGTCTTTGTAAATCCAGATGAGCCCAAACAACTGACCAATCAGTCTTAATAAGAAAGAGCCCTAAGGCAAGGCAAGGCAAGGCAAGTTTATTTGTATAGCACAATTCATACACAAGGCAACTCAAAGTGCTGAACAAGATAGCATTAAAATCATAAATAATCACAGAACATTAAAACGAAAGATAAAAATATAAAATCCCTCAGTTGTATGCACAGCTAAACAGCTGATTGTTCCAGATTTTAGCAGCATGAATCTGAAAAGCAGCCTCCCCATGTTTAGTTCTGACTCTGGGCACTAACAGGAGTCCAGTCCCTGTGCTCCTCAGAGTCCGGGCTGGTTCATATGGGACTAACATGTCACTAATATATTTTGGTGCGAGGCCATGGAGAGACTTGTACACAAGCAGAGCTGTTTTAAAGTATATTCTCTGAGCCACAGGAAGCCAGTGCAGAGACCTGAGAACTGGACTAATGTGGTCTTACTTCCTGGTTCTAGTCAGGACAAATGTGGTCGTACTTCCTGGTTCTAGTCAGGACTCGAGCTGCTGCATTTTGAATGTACTGCAGCTGTTTTACAGCCTGTTTGGACAGACCTGTGAGCAGGCCATTGCAGTAGTCTAACCTACTGGAGACAAATGCATGGATAAGAATCTCCAAGTCTGCTTTAGACACTATGTTTTTGATCCTGGCAATGTTTTTTAGATGGTAAAAAGCTGCTGATGTTACTGATTTGATGTGGCTATTAAAATTTAAGTCTGAGTCCAGTATTACCCCTAGATTTCTGACCTTGTTTGAAGGTTTTAGGGAGAGAGACTGTAGGTGACAGATGACGCTCTCTCTTTGTTTCTGGGGACCAAAAACAATCATTTCAGTTTTGTCTGCGTTTAGCTGAAGGAAGTTGTTTTGCATCCACTCACTGATCTGTTGGATACAGTGAAGGAGTGAGTCCACTGGTCCATGTTCTCCTGCAGTCAGTGAGACATAGATCTGAGTGTCGTCTGCATAGTTGTGATAGGACACTTTGTTTCTGTGTATTAACTGACCTAACGGCAGCATGTAGAGATACCCTACGAGAGTTGAGTGAGAGTCCTCCTGTCTTTTTCACTGTTTGACAAATCCAATCTAAAGATGTGACAGAGGCCAGAAAAACATGTGAAAACTAGTGAAAAAAGCAAACTGTTTGAAGAGCAATAAACTAGTGACATAGATTTTATGGACCCCAGTTCTAAGTCAGATCAGATTCCTGGATTTGTTGACCCGGACCATCAACAGGTACATCGGACCCCACTCCTAACGTATGCTCTGGTCGCAGGTGCAGCCGTCGTCATGAATCGTCCGGCTCCAGTTGAACTGAGTCACAAAAACATGAGGTTCCTGATCACCCACAACCCCACAGACAGCACGCTCAGCGCCTTCATGGAGGTGAGACACATGGTTATTTGTATGGCACAGTTCATATACAAGGAAACTCAAATTGCTGAACAAAAGAAGACAGAAACAATCACGCAAGGCATTCAACTCAAACATAAAAGAAAAAAGGGCGGTACGGTGGATAACACTCTCGCCTCTCAGCCAGAAGGTCCTGGGTTCGAATCCCGCTCGGAACAGGGCCTTTCTGAGTGGAGTTTGCATGTTCTCCCCGTGTCTGCGTAGGTTTCCTCCGGGTACTCCAGTTTCCCCTACCACTAAAAATGTGCTCACTAGGTAAAATCCTCCAGCTCCGGTAGTTCTTCTGACCAAGCCAAGCATCAACATCTGGAGATGGGTTCCCGAGCGCTGTTACTACGGCGACCACTGCTCCTGACGTAAGCCTTAGCGGCATCAGGATGGGTCAAATGCAGAGAACAAATTTCCCTACGGGGATCCATAAAGTGCACATTTACATTTACATAACAAAGAGTGAAGATACAATACTTCAGCTGGATATGAACATAGAACATAGAAAAAGCCTGTCTCACATTTTCATGGAGACTGTTCCAGATTGTAGCGGCATGAATCTGAAACACTGCCTCCCTATGTAAGTAAGAAAGTAACCTTCAATTATATGGCGCACCTCGTAGACTTCAACTCACTTCCCACATTTTAACAAAACACATGCATAAAGTACAATACCATCCATTTTCCATCCATTTTCTTCCGCTTTATCCGTTGCCGGGTCGCGGGGGCAGCAGTCTAAGCAGAGACGCCCAGACTTCCCTATCCACACACACCTCCTCAAGCTCGTCCGGGGGGACCCCTAGGCGTTCCCAGGCCAGCTGAGAGACATAGTCTCTCCAGCGTGTCCTGGGTCTTCCCCGGGGCCTCCTCCCGGTGGGACGTGCCCGGAACACCTCCCCAGGAAGGCGTCCAGGAGGCATCCTGAACAGATGCCCGAGCCACCTCAACTGGTTCTTCTCGACGTGGAGAAGCAGCGGCTCTACTCCGAGCTCCTCCCGTGTGACCGAGCTCCTCACCCTATCTCTAAGGGAGCGCCCAGCCACTCTGCGGAGGAAGCTCATTTCGACCGCTTGTATCCGCGATCTCGTTCTTTCGGTCATTACCCACAGCTCATGACCATAGGTGAGGGAGGGAACGAAGATTGACCGGTAAATTGAGAGCTTTGCCTTTCGGCTCAGCTCCCTCTTTACCACAACGGTCCGATACAGAGACCGCATCACTGCGCACGCTGCACCGATCCGCCTGTCAATCTCACGCTCCATCCTCCCCTCACTCGTGAACAAGACCCCGAGATACTTGAACTCCTCCACTTGAGGAAGGACCTCTCCACCCACCTGGAGAGGGCAAGGCACCTTTTTCCGGTCGAGCACCATGGCCTCGGATTTGGAGGTGCTGATTCTCATCCCAGCCGCTTCACACTCGGCTGCAAACCGTCCCAGTGCATGTTGCAGGTCCTGGTTCGTTGGAGCCAGCAGGACGACATCATCCGCAAAAAGTAGAGATGAAATCCTGTGGTTCCCGAACCGGACCCCCTCCGGCCCCTGGCTGCGCCTAGAGATTCTGTCCATAAATACAGTGAACAGAACCGGTGACAAAGGGCAGCCTTGGCGGAGGCCAACATGCACCGGGAACAGGTCTGACTTACTGCCAGCAATGTGAACACAGCTCTGGCTCCGGTCATACAGGGACCGAACAGCCCTCAGCAGAGGACCCCGGACCCCGTACTCCCGGAGGACCCCCCAAAGGACACCCCGGGGAACGCGGTCGAACGCCTTCTCCAAATCCACAAAGCACATGTGGACAGGTTGGGCGAACTCCCATGAACCCTCGAGTATCCGATGGAGAGTATAGAGCTGGTCCAGTGTTCCGCGACCGGGACGAAAACCACACTGCTCCTCCTGAATCCGAGATTCGACCATCGGACGAAGCCTCCTCTCCAGTACCTTGGAGTAGACCTTACCGGGGAGGCTGAGGAGTGTGATCCCACGATAATTGGAACACACCCTCCGGTCCCCCTTCTTGTAGAGAGGGACCACCACCCCGGTCTGCCACTCCATTGGCACCGCCCCCGATCGCCACGCGATGTTGCAGAGACGTGTCAGCCAAGACAGTCCTACAACATCCAGAGACTTTAGATAGTCAGGACGGATCTCATCCACTCCCGGCGCCTTGCCACCATGGAGGCTGCCAACCACCTTGGTGACCTCGGCCAGGGAGATGGAAGTATCCGCCCCAACATCCTCAGCCTCTGCCTCCTGGACGGGGGACGTGACGGGGGGATTGAGGAGAACCTCGAAGTATTCCTTCCACCGCCCGACAATATCCCCAGTCGAGGTCAGCAGCCCTCCACCCGCACCATACACGGTGTTGGCAAAGAACTGCTTCCCCCTCCTGAGGCGCCGGACGGTTTGCCAGAACCTCTTCGAGGCCGACCGATAGTCATGCTCCATGGACTCTCCGAACTCCTCCCAGTCCCGGGTTTTTGCCTCTGCAACAGCCCGGGCCGCGGCACGTTTGGCCTGCCGGTACTGGACAGCTGCCTCAGGAGTCCCACGAACCATCATTGCTCGATAGGACTCCTTCTTCAGCCTGACGGCATCCCTTACTGCCGGTGTCCACCACCGGGTTCGGGGATTGCCGCCGGGACCAGCACCAGAGACCTTGCGACCACAGCTACGAGCCGCCGCATTGGCGATAGAGGAAGAGAACATGGTCCACTCGGACTCGATGTCCCCCTCCTCTGCCGGGACCTGGGAGAAGCTCTCTCCCGGAGGTGTGAGTTGAAAGTCCGTCTGACAGGGGGCTCAGCGAGACGTTCCCAGCAAACCCTCACTACACGCTTGGGCCTGCCAGGTCTGACCGGCCTCCTGCCCTGCCAGCGGATCCAACTCACGACCAGGTGATGATCGGTTGACAGCTCCGCCCCTCTCTTCACCCGAGTGTCCGAGACACGCGGTCGAAGGTCAGATGATACGACTACAAAGTCGATCATCGACCTCCGGCCTAGGGTGTCCTGGTGCCACGTGCACTGATGGACACCCTTGTGCTCGAACATGGTGTTCGTGATGGACAGGCACAGAAGTCCAACAACTGAACACCGCTCGGGTTCAGATCAGGGGGGCCGCTCTTCCCGATCACCCCTCTCCAAGTGTCACTGGCATTTCCCACATGGGCGTTGAAGTCCCCCAGGAGAATAACGGAGTCCCCGGGCGGTGCACTGTCCAGTACCCCTCCCAAGGACTCCAAGAAGGCCGGGTACTCTGCACTACCGTTAGGCCCGTAGGCCGTCACAACAGTGAGAGACTTGTCCCCCACCCGGAGGCGGAGGGACGCGACCCTCTCATTCACCGGGGAGAACTCCAACACGTGGCGGCTGAGATGGGGGGCAATGAGTATGGCCACCCCAGCTCGCCGCCTCTCCCCGCGGGAAACACCAGAAAAGTGGAGCGTCCAACCCCTCTCAAGGAGTTGGGTTCCAGAGCCCAAGCTGTGTGTGGAGGTGAGGCCGACTATCTCTAGTCGGTATCGCTCAACCTCCCCCACAAGCTCGGGCTCCTTCCCCCCCAGTGAGGTGACGTTCCACGTCCCAAGAGCCAGATGTTGGGTGTGTGGACTGGGTCGTCGAGGTCTCCGCCTTCGACTGCTGCCCAGTCCTCTCTGCACCTCGCCACCACGGATAAAGTACAATACATTCAATTCAATTTTTACAGCCCTCAATCCAAACAAAAGTCCAGCCACATTCTCCTCATTCTTCCTTTGGGCCAAATAGTGTCGTCACATATTTACACTAAAAACTAATTTTCTCCAAGTCACATGATGCTTACACTTTTAGTCTGCGACAAAATCAGAACAAAATAGGGCTCGATGTGAAGGTAACACAGACTGTGGGAGTGAGGCTGTGCACGCTGATTTGCTGTTTGGATTTCTCACCTGTCAATCACCTCCTGGAGGCGGGCCACGTCACATGTCTTGCTGCCTCTCGATTATAAAAAGAGAAAGATTGCTCTCTAACTAAAGCTTGAGGGAATACATTTTCAAAAACGACTTTGGACAAACAACACTGTAATGATGTTTATTAAAGCAGAGAAAAGTAAAAAAGCGTAAAATATGGGACCTTTAAAATACAAACTTCTTCTCAGGACCTGAAGCGGTTTGGAGCCACCACCGTTGTGAGAGTCTGTGACAGCACCTACGACAAAACCCCTCTGGAGAGCGAGGGCATCACGGTGGTGGTAAGCTGAAGGATCTCACTATACGCCAGGGGTGTCCAAACTTTTTCAGACTTGTCACAGTGAACTATGCAACAACAACCAGACTTTAAAATAGTTTTGGCTGGATCCTGGAAGTTTAATGTCCACATTGATTCACACCACAACTACAATGGCGCCAATTATTGAATTTTGTGACACAATCGAAAACAAATGTCAGTATAAACAACTATTGGATTACAAAGAGTCTGATCTTTACAACAAGGTACAGCGTGACTTTATTGGTGGAGCTGAAGTTGACTGGATGACGCTGTGAATGTCACTTTGAGTTAGTGGCAGAATCTCATAACGGGCCACATTTAGCCCACGGGCCTGAGTTTGGACAAGACTCACTGCAGGCGGACCGTCGGGAGGTTCTCTGATTCCTGTGTGTGTGTTCTCAGGACTGGCCCTTTGATGACGGAGCTCCGCCTCCCTGTAAGCTGGTTGATGATTGGCTGAGCCTCCTGAAGAAGAAGTTCCAGGACGACCCTGGGAGCTGTGTGGCTGTGCACTGTGTGGCCGGCCTGGGACGGTACAGACCCAGACTCAGAATATAATAATACAGATTTTAAACAGATTTAATCTTTGTGTAACTATAATTATGGCTAGTGCAATGTTTGACTACATAATACAATACTTTGTGATTGATGTACAATATTGGGTCACACTTTAGATTAGCCCTCACTCATAAACTGTTAATTAAGTGATAATTAGTGCACCCTAACCCTAAGACTCATGGGAAAGTGTCAGTTAGTAGTTAGAAAGATGTTGAATAAGAACTAATAAGAGCTTAATACATACCAATTGAGAGCAAATTAACAATAAATTACATACTAATTAGCTGTTGATTAGTGAGAGCTGAACTAAAGTGTGATGCAGTATTATTGTTCCACGCAGTGTACCATGGAACAGAGCTGTTTAACTTTGATTTATTAATTTCAAGAAGAAAAGAAAATACTGGATTTAATAAAATGCAATGACGTAACGGAGAGGGCAGGGAATCAACAGAAAGTACAAATAACGTTTAGTTTCCAGATGAAACCTACACAGGAAGAACATGCAAACTCAACACAGAAAGGCCCTGCCTGGAGGTTTAATTGAACCCAGGATGCTAGTGCAAATGCTAACCACTCAGCCACCATGCTGCCGAGCAAGGCCCGGACTTTTAGAAGGGCCACAATCTCTTGGACAGATGCATATTAGCACATTTCAGATTTGATCTACATTTCGGCCACGGTAGCTTGGCTTTAGCCCTCCGTAATCTCCGGTCAATTATCATTTCCTACATGTACGTCTGGGTCTGATCTTAGAGGCTGCCGTTGTCTCGATTGAATCCCCTCCAATCATTCAGCGGGCGCGGGAGGCGGGTGATGTAGGTAGGAGTCGGCGAAGTCAAGAGTTAGCGCAGAGTTTTCTGGTTTGTGGCAAAAGAGATGGCTAGGCTAAATGCTATAGCTAGGCTGAATGCTAAATGCCTCACTCACTCCGTACGTCACTGTAAACTCAGATCCAATCGTTTGAATCTGCAAAAGGAGTTAACCCCTCCGCACGGGTTAAAATGATAGTCTGGAACTCTAAATGAATTACACATTTTAAGAATCGTATTAAATTGACCTTCTGGCCCTAAATGTATATATAAAATAAGTCATTTTATGAATTCTAATATTACGGGTAAGTCCCGCCTTACTGTTTAATAATAACATAAATGTATGGCGCACCTCCGTGAACACATTCTGCTGTTATATAAAGTCTCTGGAAGGACTCTGGACACAGAGACGCTGCAGAGCTGCATTATTGGAGAAGAACGTTACACAAAAAGCCGCTAGCTTAACTCCGTTAGCATCAAAGCC
Organism: Knipowitschia caucasica; assembly: GCA_964034765.1. Taxonomy (NCBI): domain Eukaryota; kingdom Metazoa; phylum Chordata; class Actinopteri; order Gobiiformes; family Gobiidae; genus Knipowitschia; species Knipowitschia caucasica. The sequence continues at coordinate 41,178,780 of OZ035829.1, forward strand.
TGCCCGCTACATCCGCCACTTCGGGCGGGCGCCACCGCAGCCCAGGACTTCTGTGTGAAGACCCCTGTGTGAATGTGCGTCTGGTGCGCGAGACTTCAGCATTCCAGCATTGGCGCTGTGAAAGCACCTTTACTTCTTGTGTCTTTGTCTCATGCATCTATCTCAGAATAATGTATTTCAATTACTCGTGTGTGTGTGTGCGTGCGTGTGTTGGTGTGTGTGTGTTATCTGAATATTGTGTGTTTGTGCTCAGAGCTCCAGTCCTCGTGGCTTTGGCTTTGATCGAGAGCGGGATGAAGTATGAAGACGCCATTCAGCTCATCAGACAGTAAGCAAACATGCCGCATACGCCCCCTAGTGGAAATAGTAAGGTAGTTTTTTACTTTTTATCATTTAAACTTTTTCACAATCACATTAAAGCTGGGACACACTGCACACACTGATGACGCAGTGACACTTGAAAGGTTGAAACAAAAACTATATTGCTCATTCCAACAGTTTTATTTGTCCATTTGGCAAAACTTGAAACAAAAATAAGGATAGTTTTAACGTAAATAAAGCTGGAGTACCAAACTTTCTTTAGTTGGATAAATACATGATGTTTTTTCCCAGAGAAAAACGCATTATTTAGTGTAGGCTAATCTCTGTTACCATCCATCCATCCATTTTCTACCCTTTAATCCATTTCTGGGTCAGGGGGGTGGCAGTCAGAGATGCCACCCAAGTCTCATAGCACCAGCCCCTCACTGACCCTCTGCAGGTGGTGAGTCCACAGGAGGACGGCTGCTCTCTGAGTGTGAGCATAGCCTTGATCTTTCAGTGGGGGCTTTGGGCAAAGTGGGGTTAAGTGTCTTGCCCAAGGACACAACGACAGCAGTCATCAGTGGGAGTCGGTGGAGAAGGTGCAGAGGTGGGAATTGAACCCACGACCTTCTGGGCTTAAGGGCAATGCTCTACCAACTGAGCTACTGTCGCCCAAAAAGCTACTTGTCGCTCTGTTACCAAAAAGTTTTATTTAAGTAAACAGAGAAATACCACAACAGGCTTATCTCATTACAAAACATTAGATATTTTACAAACTTAGAGCTGATTGGCTGAGAGTGTGTTTGTGACCAGATGTGACAGAAGACAAAAATGCCTTCAGTGAGAGAAGCCAACTTTTTTGAGAGCGAAGAATGAAGTTTTTTATTTGTGGTTTCAGAGTTAGGTACTCCGGCTTTGAGCAAAGTTAGAGCTACGTTTGTCAGTTTTTGCAGTGTCCCTAATTTCAGCACAGTGATGAAAACCATGTCACCTTTTATTCTTTTGTCACGTTCTCAGTGCTGGAATGTTTTGGCATGCGCGTTTACAAGGTCCTTCTGGGGGAAAACACAGAACAAGTTTCAAAAGAGTTTCCTGGTTTTCTATCACAACAGGCCTTTGATCTAAGCAGGGAATTATTCAATGTTAAATATGAGTTGAAAATATATATAAAAAGCTGAAATATGTTGTTTGTTCCACTGAAATGTTGGAGAATGGACCCCTCTCTCAATGTGGGCGCCCCAAAGGTTTCTCACTTGTTTATTTTGTTCTGTTTTTCTTTACCGATGCAGTGGTGGACAAACCCCGGGCCCTGTCTCTATCAGTCCAATCCAATTCAATTTATTTTTGTTTCGCCCCAAATCACAACTCAGGACTTTTCACAGTTTTCAATCTGCCATCAGAGAATCAAACATTTCAAACGCAGGAAATGCATTAAAATGTTGTGTCCAAGTTTATATACAGTGGTATAAAGACTTTAAAACCTTCTGTGCTTTGTGCAGAGCTCTGAAGCTGCAGTCGCTCTCTTCGCTTTGCTCCAATAAAATATAATATTTATCATAATATATTAACGTGTAGGAAAGTGAGCCTGAGAACAAAGACCTGAAATTCGGTTTGGCCCCCAACAGCAGGCTGGTTTTCCAATGTGGCCCTCTGAAGAAGTTTGCCCATGTTTGACACACTCCCCCTCATGGTTAAAAGCAACACGGGCCCAAACAACACGACAACCTTGGGGTTCAACTGTGGAATAATTTGGAGCGGGAGATGAAACATAGTCCAAACATTAATGTGTTCAAATTTAAATACAAACAAAAGACTTTCGATAAATATAAAGAGGAGGAAATTATATGTCACTAGGGGGCGCAATCGGGCTAAAATAAATTGGTGTTTGGTTTTGTTTTGTTTTGTTTTTTTATTTCTATTTTATCAACTTCGTTTTGTTGCTTATTATAGTCATTATGATCTTTATTGACCTTGAAGAGTGATGTTGCTTTAAACAGTTGCCATTATTTGTCGTTAATATTGCTGTTATCGTCTGTTCTTTCTTGTTTATTTTTTTACATTTGCATAGTTGCTGTTCTATGTAAAGTGTGTATATTTTCATGTAGTGTTTTGGGGGTGGGCACCAATAAGCTTTTGCTTCGGCCCACTCCTTTTGAGCAGTACTTGTCTGCTCAAATAAAAAATAAAATAAAAAAACCTTTCCCAGGTGGCCACGCCCACAGTGGTGGGTGGGAGTCTCTGTTGAAACTTCCTCCGTGGTGGATCTCTGATGAACGAATGGGAGTTTGCTTTGAACAGTCCTGTTTCTTTCGTAACGTTGTGTTGTGTTCACAGGAAGCGCAGAGGAGCCATCAACAGCAAACAGCTCACGTATCTGGAGAAGTACAGGTCCAAACACAGACTGAGGTTCAAAGACTCGCACTCGCAGAAGAACAAGTGCAGCCTCATGTGACAACCTGCTTTCAGACAATCGGACGAGCCTCCGTTAAGGCCACAACAACAACAACAACAACAACAACACAACCCTGAGCTCCTGTTGTGTGTCTCTGCTTTGTGGACGTGACAAAGACAACACAACTTATCAGACAGAGGGACTCACACCAGACGTTTACAAAGACTTCAACACTGGGCCCCGCTACGATCGGAAGAAGATGTTACACACATGTTTGGTGTAAGAAAGAACCCTGCTGGGGGTCACTTTTCGACTCTTTGGGCTGAGAGTTGATTGGCTGAGTGACGGTGGTTCTCTCTTGTTCGCTTTTCTGTCTGATAAAGCTGATCTAAAAATGTGACCAGGCCAAACATACATGCATGTGAAAACTAGTGACAGAAGCAAACTGATTTAAGAGCGATCGTCAAGTTATAAGTTTAATATGGCTTCATTTTTTGTGTGTTTTGAAAGTTGGGTACCTCAGCTATAATTTTTTCAACTGAAAGAAGTTGTAATTATGTCGTATTTTTAACCAAATAATTGTAGATTGTCACGGCTCTCATTTGGTTGTATGAACGTGTATAGATGTAACATACAGGATGGAGACAGTAATACAATGTGATTTAGCTAGATCCCGATAACAGCGAATAATGGTAAATATTTAAAGCTTGAATACCACATTTTAGAACTGTGAAAGAAAGGAATCGTTATTGAAATCCAACAAACTTGTTCTGTACCATAGACTGTATATAGATGGACAATGGACAATGCTAACCCGCTAGCTTACAATGAAAAGCAAACCCCTCTAGCTCAGTAACCGTCTGTGTCATACTCAAGATTTTGGGTTAAAAAATCCGTGGTTTAGCGCTCTCTATGATCCTGGTGTTTTTATTGTGATATTTCTCTTTGTAAAGCGAGTAGTGCGAGAGGACAGACTGACTTCCTGGTTAGTGCTGCTTGGTAACTTGACCGTCGCTGCCAACAAAATTTGCATGATTTTGGCTCCACATTCCCGCACAAATAGCCTGTTCGAGAATCGGCTTCTTCTGCATCAAGCACTTGGTCAGTCCACTTCTAATATACAATCTATGGCAGGGGTCTCCAACCTTTTTCACCCAGAATGAGACAGAGCTTCTTCTTTAAGCGTCTCGGGAAGTCCATTAACTGTTGAGAGCAAGCCTTGGATGGCTTTATTACAGTTTTAGCGTTAGCGTTAGGGTTATTTGTTGTTATGCTAATAATGTTTAATATTGAGAATATTTAGGTAAAATCTAAATTCTTTGGAGATTTAGATTTTACAAGCAGCTCCCTAAGGATTTACGCAGTTGGGGAGGGGCCACAGCTGTCTTTCAAGGAGTCAAATTCATTGCGTCCAATCAGGAAGGTGTGGGGGTGGGGCAAACCAGCGCTTGTACTCGAGTAATGTCCCTCCATTCCCACAAACTGAAAAGGTGTACTGTAGCTCTTTGTGGGAAAAACGTTGGAGACCCCTGGAGCTGAGGTAATCATAACCATATGTGTATCATGGACTTGAATGGGGCCCCTGACCGCACTAGGCGGCACGGTGGCTGAGTGGATAGCACTCTCGCCTCTCAGCAAGAAGGTCCTGGGTTCGAATCCCGGTTGGACCAGGGCCTTTCTGAGTGGAGTTTGCATGTTCTCCCCGTGTCTGCGTAGGTTTCCTCTGGGTGCTCCGGTTTCCCCTACCACTAAAATTATGTACAATAGGTCTGGCATGTGCCTCCTGTACTGGCACCCCCACCCAACAATTGTAAACCGCTTTGAGACTCTGATGTGCAGTGAAAAGGCGGTATATAAATAAAAGCTTACTTACTTACTTTGGGAAGCACTACAATAGAAACTCGGGTGTTGTCTTCACGTTTACATATCAGTTCTTTACGAACACATGAAAACATCTGCTGTAAATTATTTGTATTTTTTTAAAGAAAAAAAGATGCATGGAGATATCAAATGAAAATGACTTGAGTTCATGCTATTATTTATACATAAAAACTCCACTGATTGCTAACTTGATGTGTGGTCTGATCAGTGACATTGTGCAAAGGGGCTGAGAGCAGAGCGATACGACAAGACTGAATATGGAGGAATGGGGGCTTGCAGAATTGTATTTCAGCCGGTGTCGATACAAGTCTGTGTGAGAGAAGCCATTTTTGGAGGAGAAATTGAAAAAAGAAAATGTTTTAACAAATCATTCATTGATAGTGATTAGATTCAAGTTGCCATATTATTCTCATGTCTCAAAGTCCTTGCTGCTTGGCCAACATCATGCATATGCTTTTGAATATTGTCACCACTTTTAGACACATTTATGAGAAAGTAATGAGACCATAGTGGAATCGTGCAGACAAAGAAGAGGTGGAACTTTGTGACAGTTTTTGATTCATGTGGATTGTTCCTGAAATTACCGCACTTTCTGTACTGTAAGGAACACATGTGTAAGTAAGTAAGTTTTTATTTATATACCGCCTTTTCACTGCAGATCTGAGTCTCAAAGCGGTTTACAATTGTTAATTATGGGCATTTGTCTCTCACTCCACACAGATGGGAGCGGGGTCGCCAGTACAGGAGGCGCATGCCAGACCAATTGTACATATTTTTAGTGGTAGGGGAAACCGGAGTACCCGGAGGAAACCTACGCAGACACGGGGAGAACATGCAAACTTCACTCAGAAAGGCCCTGGTCCGACCGGGATTCGAACCCAGGACCTTCTTGCTGAGAGGCGAGAGTGCTATCCACTCAGCCACCGTGCCGCCCACGTGTATATTCGAAAACACGAAAAAACGTTCATGTTTAATGTAGCGGAGAGACGACTGTTTTTAACTGGACACAACATGATTTATTGAGGAGGTGTAAAGCCTAGCGTACATCGGACTGGCAACTGATTATATCCGTCGCATATGAGTTCCTGCCCCGCACACATCGACAATCTGACGAAAACGGGCAACTCCTGTAGCAGGCCAGTCTCGGGAATAACAGCGCGTACATCGACAGCAACTGGCCTCAACTACAGTGTGTTTTCTGACATAAACTGTAGAGGGCGCAATACACACAATACACCAGGGGTCTCCAACCTTTTCCAATCGGAGAGCTACTTTCATACAACAGGAGAGGCAGAGAGCTACTTATAGTAAGTAATAATAGCAACAATGGAGGACAAAATATACTGTTATTACTGTATAAGCCTGTTTTTTTTTTTTACATATAATAGATATGTAATGACTCCAAATGTATCCATTGAAGATCATTTGTTAAATTGTAAATCCTTTGGCGAGCTACCTGAAAGAGGCTGGCGAGCTACTGGTAGCTCCCGAGTCACAGGTTGGATACCCCTGCAATACACACATGTTGGAGCGCGCACATCGGGTCATATCTCCGGATCTGAGGACAACTAGTTGCCAAAAAGTAGAACAACTGACTGAACCCAGAGATCGACTGTTTATCTCCATTTGTAAGAGCGCTCACATCGACCGATTTCGGCAACTGATCATCTCCATCATCTACTCTCAGTTGCCAAAAGCCGCCTTGAAACTTGTTATCTCCAGTTACTCTGTCGATGTACGCTAGGCTTTAGCTTCCATGACTGTTAGCTTCCATGACTCATTCACCTTCATCTATTTTGACCTATAGCTGGTCATGCACCTATAGATGGTGTCAAAATAATAAGTCCATAAACTCTCCTCTGACAGCTCTACCACAATAAAAAAAAAACACATACTGTATTAGCCGCATCGCGACATAAGCCGCAGGGTTCAAAGATGGTGAAAAAAGTAGCAGTTTAAAGTATGGAATTTACGGTACAGAGAAATTAGATGTAAACAAAGACAGTTAACATACTTTGCCTCCACCACAATGATGTCACATGAACGCATCTTACTGCATATGTTTCGATCCATTTGAAGCCATAGGTGTCGGAAACTTTAGCAAAGACAGAGGAACAAAACCCTGAATTTGAGCCGTTTTAATTAAGATTTTCATGTTTATGGCCAATTTGAATGTACACCATATGCTTTTGCCCTGCATCACTTTAACTTTTTGATCGTACTATTGTTTCTATTGTTTTATTCTTGTGTAACTTGCATGAAGGCGAACAAGTCCGTTCTCTATTGGACGCGTGCACTTTGGCTTTTGTCATTTTCACACATCTCCGGTGACCTCATGCTAACGATAAGACATTGGACTCAGCGTGTAGAGATTTATTCCTCAGGAGTTAAACACTTGAGAATGTGATGTGTGTTGTATAGAGTTAGATCAAGTTTATAACTAAAATGCACTCGCTACTTTTTAAATAAAATTATTAAATCCCACAGCATGAGTTTTTTTTCTTGTACAGACACAGTGTTTTTATAAGAACAATGAGCTATAAAGTCACTGGAGAAGGACTACAGCAAAAACAATTACAAAGAGAGTGAGATTGATGTGTTTGGACCGTTGTGGGGAAGAGGGAGCAGCATCTGCAGTCAGAGCTTTGGACGTCCCCACCCTTACCCCTGGTCATGAGCTTTGGGGAAAGACCTACAAGATGAGATGGAGGCAATAGATCCATTGGTGGAGGACACAACCACTCAACACGAGTCTTGGAGGACTTTACAAAGTTCGCCAACCCAGACCAGAGAATCAAACAGTTCCGACACAGGACATGCAATGATAAAAACCCATAGAGCCATTTGTCCAAAAGGAACAGATAACCAATATTCATAGATATCCATGAATTTCGTTTAATGCCCTGGATCATCACTCTCCTTAGACCCTCGTGCATCGAACAACAACACAAAAAACAGTGGGAAAAAAAGTGAAAAACCTCAGGGAGTCCCACATTGAGGGAGGATCTGCTCCCACAGAGAGACGGGATGAGGACTGAGATTGTACTGTAGATCCAGGAGTGAGGCTGTAGATGCAGAGCTCAGGCTGAAGAACAACTCTACTCTCTACATGCCACGCGGTGCAGGACTGAGGCAGCTCGGGGGTGAGGGGTTATAAAATACAAAAAAAGAAGTTTGTATTTAATTGATTTTAATGATTTATACAAACACACACACCTTTTGCCCTCCACGGTCTGTTCTGTGTGTCTGTTTATATATATATATAAAAAAGAAAAAAATCATATATGTGATATATGGATATATGTGTGTGGGTGTTCATATTTTAGCGTGTGTAGGGGTGTGTTGTTATTTATCCATCTGTTTAGCATGTCTTCTCATTTCATTATTTTAATATATTTTCAATTATCTTGTAGTTCTGTATGTAATTCTTTCCTCCTGCCTTCCCTGTGTGTGTCGCTGGGGGGCGCTCACAACAGCCACAGCAGCGCTTCCCGTAGCACTTCCGCGAGCCTCTTGTGTGTGTGACAACGCCGCAGATTCGACACTTCTATTTGGTTAAAGAGAAATAAAACAGTAAACATTTACCAGAAGCCATGCGGGGATTTAAACACAGTCTGTGTGTGGATTTTTTCTGACTGAAGACTATGGATGAGCGAGCGAAAGGTGAGGACTGGAGCGAATAAGGTCGAATATGTTCATCGCGGCCTCAGAGCCAGACTGTCCACGATCATAACAAACCGCAGGCTAAACGAGTCCCGCGTTCGTTCAGAAGTTTAACTCCACTTTTCACTTGGGTACCCAAAGTTAGTCAAGTCTGTGGATCCTTAAGTGCATTTTGAGTGTTCCTATCTAATCATTAGTGTGCACCTGAGTGGTGGTTTGACACAAGTACAACCTAGAGCCCAAAGCGTCATGCAGCGACTCCTATGGTTCTTATTAATGTGAAGATGGGTACTTATTTATTGTCCTGTGTTTACATTAAACCTTTTTGAGTTTAGTGCATGAAAAATGCATACATCTATAAAATGATCAACAATGTCAAATCAATAATATGTATTCTATTTATAATAATTATTTGATATGGAACAATTTACATTTGACAAACCAGATTTGCTGACTTTAGTGATGAAGCAAGACCACTATTAGAACACTGAGGCCTCGGTGTTAGGTCTGCAAGAACTTTGACATCTTCCAGCCATTTTTATTTTTATTATAAGTATCAAATTGATAGTGTTCAGATTTACTGTGGCGTATGACCAAAATTAACTGAATGATGCGCTTTTGTTCAGGTGACATCTCAACTCCCTCAAATCACATTCTATGTCATGGTGTGTCTTTGCTCTGATTGTTTTGATTGATGTTAGCTCTATATCAATCTGTCTATAAATACAACATTTTTCAGCAACAGTGGTGTCGTGTTGCACTCTTTCAGTAGTTCAGGGTGAATGAGTGTGTGGTTGTGAGTGCGACTGTGGGACGAATCCGAGTGATGTGTTCATTAGCACTCCCAAACAAACAAACAATTAAAAAAATGAAACACTTGAGCCAAGCAGGCTCTAAATAGTACCTGGTTAAACAGGGCAGGTGGAAACCCTCCCATTCAGGATAGAGTAGATTCAGTCAGTTCAAAAGTTCAGGTAAATTTAGGAAGAGGCATGATGCATGATGCAACCTTCTGGTGTCAGAGAAAGAGAGGGACCAGAGAGAGACTAGAGGGACCAGAGAGAGAGACTAGAGGGACCAGAGAGAGAGACTAGAGGGACCAGAGAGAGAGACTAGAGGGACCAGAGAGAGAGACTAGAGGGACCAGAGAGAGACTAGAGGGACCAGAGAGAGACTAGAGGGACCAGAGAGAGAGACTAGAGGGACCAGAGAGAGAGACTAGAGGGACCAGAGAGAGACTAGAGGGACCAGAGAGAGACTAGAGAGACCAGAGAGAGACTAGAGAGACCAGAGAGAGACTAGAGAGACCAGAGAGAGACTAGAGGGACCAGAGAGAGAGACTAGAGGGACCAGAGAGAGAGACTAGAGGGACCAGAGAGAGACTAGAGGGACCAGAGAGAGACTAGAGGCACACGTTGCACCTAAAGTCTTATTTGAGTCTCTCAGAGTGACTTTTGAGATGTTTTCTGTGCACAGAGCTGTCTCCTGGATGCAGTTGTTGTTCTGAGCTGTTTTTTCTTTCCCCAGGTGCCGTATTCATGTGTCGTGTGTGTAACCTGTTCTCCCCCAGTCGCTCTCAGCTGGAGACCCACTGCTCCGAGCTTCACCAGCAGCCGGAGAATGAAGACTTTATCATCGCTTTGCAGCCTCTGGAACCAGGGGAACCACAGCAGCCAGGGCCTGAAGACAAGATCAACGGTCAGTGCCACAGACTGTATATAGATGGACAGTGCCAACATGCTCTATGAAGTCTAATATTGGAGGTCTCCTGTTAAAGATGTATTGTTTATTTGAATGGGACCGTGCACATAAATCAACATGTGTCCATGTAAATATGGTGGATTCAGACATAAGGGATAATTTCCATCTGTAGATTTTACAATGAAAAGCTTATTTAATGCTATGTATAATTCTGGTGTTCACATATTGATATTGTCTTTATAAATCTCTACAACTGACCAATCAGAAGCCTTCTGTCCCTGAATTCAGCTTTAGCTCCTGACCTGATTGGCTTTTTGGTTGCTAGGTCGTTGCTAGCTAGACAAGTCTTAACTTTTTTTTTCTCTCTATGGTCTTTTGCTAGTCTCTCTTTTGTATTTCTCTGGTCTCTTTCTCTGGTCTCGCTATAGTCTTTCCTTAGTCTCTCTCTGGTCTCCCTATGGTCTCTCTGGTCTCCCTATAGTCTTTCCTTTGTCTCTCTCTGGTCTCTCTCTGTTCTCCCTATAGTCTTTCCTTAGTCTCTGTCTGGCCTCTCTCTGGTCTCTCTCTGGTCGCTCTCTGGTCTCTCTCTGGTTTCTTTCTCTGATCTCCCTATGGTCATTCCCTAGTCTCTCTCTGGTCTCTCTCTGGTCTCTCCCTGGTCTCTTTCTGGTCTCTCTCTGGTCTCCCTCTGGTCTCCCTCTGGTCTCTCTCTGGTCTCTCCCTGGTCTCTCCCTGGTCTCTCCCTGGTCTCTCTCTGGTCTCTCTCTGGTCTCCCTCTGGTCTCCCTCTGGTCTCCCTCTGGTCTCTCTCTAGTCTTTCTCTACTTACGTGTGAAAACTGTTTTAGAGCCATAAATGAATTTTTTTGGCAGAGTTCTATTGCTGTGGTTTGAATTTGAAAGTTACGTACTCCAGCTTTAAAGAAGAACTATTGATTCTTTTCCCCTTTCAGAGTCCAAACGACGGCGTGGACGGCCCAAAGGTTCCACCAATAAGAGACACAAACCAGATGCGGCGAGTGTCACACATATGGAAGCTGGAGAGAGGAGAGCAGAGCGAGGTCGGCCCTGGTTTTATACGATCACACACAACAGCACATTGGAACGACGGCACTAAACACACACAGAAAATATTGTCTTGAGCCTAAATGAGCCTAAATGAGCCTCTTTGTGAACACATTTCAACAGTGATGTGCTAGAAAAAAATGTATTTCATTTGAATTTGATACCGTTTGTTGAAGGGATACAATCTAAAAATAACCAGTGTAAAACCCCTCACACTTTATACACTTTTCTAACCACCTGCACTCATGACTGCTGAAGAGAGAGAGACCAGCGAGAGAGAGACCAGAGAGAGAGCCCAGAGAGAGAGACCAGCGAGAGAGAGACCAGCGAGAGAGAGACCAGAGAGAGAGCCCAGAGCGAGAGACCAGCGAGAGAGAGACCAGCGAGAGAGAGACCAGAGAGAGAGACCAGAGAGAGAGACCAGCGAGAGAGACCAGAAAGAGAGACCAGAAAGAGAGACCAGAAAGAAAGACCAGAGAGAAAGACCAGAGAGAGAGACCAGAGAGAGAGACCAGAGAGAGAGACCAGAGAGAGAGACCAGAGAGAGAGACCAGAGAGAAAAGAGCGAGACCAGAGAGCGAGACCAGAGAGCGAGACCAGAGAGCGAGACCAGAGAGCGAGACCAGAGAGCGAGACCAGAGAGCGAGACCAGAGAGCGAGACACCAGAGAGCGAGACACCAGAGAGCGAGACACCAGGGAGAGAGACACCAGGGAGAGAGACCAGGGAGAGACTAGAGAGAGACTAGAGAGAGACTAGAGAGAGACTAGAGAGAGACCAGAGAGAGACTAGAGAGAGAGACCAGAGAGCGAGACCAGAGAGCGAGACCAGAGAGAGCGAGACCAGAGAGAGCGAGACCAGAGAGAGCGAGACCAGAGAGAGCGAGACCAGAGAGAGCGAGACCAGAGAGCGAGACCAGAGAGCGAGACCAGAGAGCGAGACCAGAGAGCGAGACCAGAGAGCGAGACCAGAGAGCGAGACCAGAGAGCGAGACCAGAGAGCGAGACCAGAGAGCGAGACCAGAGAGCGAGACCAGAGAGCGAGACCAGAGAGCGAGACCAGAGAGCGAGACCAGAGAGCGAGACCAGAGAGCGAGACCAGAGAGCGAGACCAGAGAGCGAGACCAGAGAGCGAGACCAGAGAGCGAGACCAGAGAGCGAGACCAGAGAGCGAGACCAGAGAGCGAGACCAGAGAGCGAGACCAGAGAGCGAGACCAGAGAGCGAGACCAGAGAGCGAGACCAGAGAGCGAGACCAGAGAGCGAGACCAGAGAGCGAGACCAGAGAGCGAGACCAGAGAGCGAGACCAGAGAGCGAGACGAGACGAGAGCGAGACCAGAGAGCGAGACCAGAGAGCGAGACCAGAGAGCCGAGACCAGAGAGGAGACCAGAGAGCGAGACCAGAGAGCGAGACCAGAGAGCGAGACCAGAGAGCGAGACCAGAGAGCGAGACCAGAGAGCGAGACCAGAGAGCGAGACCAGAGAGAGCGAGACCAAGAGAGCGAGACAGAGAGCGAGACCAGAGAGAGCGAGACCAGAGAGCGAGACCAGAGAGCGAGACCAGAGAGCGAGACCAGAGGAGCGAGACCAGAGAGAGCGAGACCAGAGAGAGCGAGACCAGAGAGAGCGAGACCAGAGAGCGAGACCAGAGAGCGAGACCAGAGAGCGAGACCAGAGAGCGAGACCAGAGAGCGAGACCAGAGAGCGAGACCAGAGAGCGAGACCAGAGAGCGAGACCAGAGAGCGAGACCAGAGAGCGAGACCAGAGAGACCAGAGAGCGAAGAGAGCGAGACCAGAGAGCGAGACCAGAGAGCGAGACCAGAGAGCGAGACCAGAGAGCGAGACCAGAGAGCGAGACCAGAGAGCGAGACCAGAGAGCGAGACCAGAGAGCGAGACCAGAGAGCGAGACCAGAGAGCGAGACCAGAGAGCGAGACCAGAGAGCGAGACCAGAGAGCGAGACCAGAGAGCGAGACCAGAGAGCGAGACCAGAGAGCGAGACCAGAGAGCGAGACCAGAGAGCGAGACCAGAGAGCGAGACCAGAGAGCGAGACCAGAGAGCGAGACCAGAGAGCGAGACCAGAGAGCGAGACCAGAGCGCGAGACCAGAGAGCGCGAGACCAGAGAGCGCGAGACCAGAGAGAGCGAGACCAGAGCGAGCGAGACCAGAGCGAGCGAGACCAGAGAAAGCGAGACCAGAGCGAGCGAGACCAGAGAAAGACCAGGCTTTCTTCTTCAATAAATGAACTATAAAAGCATGCATAGTGGAAGCCTATCGTCAAAATGTTTCAAAGTAAATTCCAACGCAGAATCCAATGTTCCTCATGTTGTAGATGTGGAGGAGGAGACGCTGGATTGTAAAGAATGTCGCCGCACGTTCAGAAACCGACGTCAGATCCTCAAACACATCTGTCTGAAGATGGAAGACGACGAGGACGGCGACGGAGACGGAGGTGATATTAAATGCACTCTATGACTTACAGAGTAACATTAAATTAGGTATTAAACAGTATGTCTCCTTTGTTCCAGGCCCGTTCAGAGCCTCCAAAACCGCCCACAGAGGAGGCGGTCCGCAAACAGACAAAACATCCACAACGGCCAATAAGAAGTCTGTGATCAAAGTGCTGCTGACGGAGGACGGGAACTGGTCGGGTACGGAAATCTTTCTTTTAGATTTAGGGCTGAAACATTCATCACAAAAAAAAAATCGAAATTATTTTTTTCTGCAAGGACCACGAAAGGCGCCCGCGAAGCATGATCTATAAATACTATTGGTCCTGGAGCCTGTTGACCACCGTCTTTTGTCTCCGCCTCGCTTCTTAACGGTTGACGTTTACAAAAGATGCAGTCTAAGCTCTGTTTTGAAAAAAAGTCAGTATTCCCAAAGATATGCTTCGGTCGATGTTTTAAAACACATCAACTTTAGTTAATGAAGTTGTAAGCTGCTTTGTGTAAATGATTGTGTACAAATCAGACAACGGCACATCTTTACCTTATTAAAACATTGGCAGAGTCTGAAAAAGACACTGCACATGTGGAAACTGACAGAACTCCACTGTTTTAGAGCCTGGAACTAGTGACATGGATTTTATTATAGAGATCTTTAGTGGAAGCTGAGTTTACCCCCAAAGTCTAACCGGAATTAGTGACCGTAAAAAGAGTACCGATAACTTCCCCCTTCAATTATTAGACTCAATAACACATAATAACTGACCTTAAAATGTTCGACTTGCTTCTTTACTCTGCTAAAGTTAGAGAAGTTATTTGATTTCAGTATAAAGTTTATCTTGTGTTGTGTGCTCCTCGTTCTTCCCGTCCTGTAACTGCTGCTGCAATATAGGACCTCTTCTTAATCCTATTGGTGCTTTTGTCCTGCAGATGTGAGTAAACTGGTCCCAGTGGAGGAGGACAGTCCCACAGAAGGAGAGACTGCAGATGCACAGGAGTCACCACAGGTACAGTGTCTATCGGCATGGCCAGTTTATTTGTATCGCACAGATCATACACAAGGTAACTCAAAGTGCTAAACTAAACAGGATAATAGTATACATCCAGGCTAATATCAGGAACCTCTGCTACCCTAGAGAGAGAGACCAGAGCGAGAGAGACAAGAGCGAGAGAGACAAGAGCGAGAGAGACCAGAGCTAGAGAGACCAGAGCAAGAGAGAGACCAGAGAGAGTGACCAGAGCGAGAGAGACCAGAGCAAGAGAGACCAGAGCGAGACAGACCAAAGCAAGAGAGACCAGAGCGAGAGAGAGACCAGAGAGAGAGAGACCAGAGCGAGAGAGAGACCAGAGCGAGAGAGAGACCAGAGCGAGAGAGAGACCAGAGCGAGAGAGAGACCAGAGCGAGAGAGAGACCAGAGCGAGAGAGACCAGAGCGAGAGAGAGACCAGAGCGAGAGAGACCAGAGCTCTTTCTCTGTCTAAATGCTCAGCTGTTTTCGTTACACAATGTCAGATTCTCAGACTATGACCTCATGTCCTGGGCTGTTTTCTGCATTTTTAACAAAATAAATGTTTTGAGAAAAATCTTCTAATCATATGAATGTACAACTTACTTCAATGAGACTTTAAAACCATTTTTCACCTTGAGATGTCGGTCCTTCAAGGTCTTGTTGCGTTGTCCTTAAAGCTGGGGTACATAACTTTTTAATAAATAACATATGTCGTTTGTCTATATAACTATAATATACTTACAAACATCTATGAATTTGTCTAACATAGAGAGTCTTGTAAAATCTGAACAAACCAGACCACAACGTATTCTCTTATGTATGTTTTTCAGAGCATTTTATTGATGTCTCCTTTAAAACTCTAATGAAATATGTTTTCATCTGTTACAGAGTCCACCACAAGAGAAATCCACCTGTGAAGTTTGCCCTGATCCTGGAGCCGTTCTGACGTGAGTTATAATCATTATAATCATTCCTTCTGAATAACACAGACCAAATATGGTATTTTTGACGGCATCTTTCTTGTGAACAGCGGTAGAAAAGCAGCAGAGGTCGGCAAAGGCATTCTGGAATATTCCATCCAACAGCGGGATGCCAGGTACTTGAACACAATGCAAAGGTATGTCAGAAAGTGGAGTGGTTCTTCTGGCACCCCCTCGGCTGCTCCTGGTTAACTGTTATTATCGCTCATGTTGATCTCCGACGGCTCTGGACATAGAACTGAGGTTATAAAACAAGGAGTGGGTGCGTGGTTTTGAATCCGAGGGTTTGTCTGGGTATGAATGAAGAGCACACAAAATGTTTGTGGCATATTGAGGGGGAAGGTGGGGGTGGTAGTACGAGGGGGTCGTATGTGATGTTAAATTTAGTTACAAATTTAGTTTTTTTTTTTTATTACTGTATTATTGTTTCTGTTTTATCATATGATACATCAAATAAATGTGTGTAAGCCCTCAGTCGTACAGGGATTAGTCAAAGCAAAGGAAGGTTTCTCACAATCTAACAATCTAAGGTCTGCTTGATGTAGAAGGGAGCAGGTCCACATCAAACAGATTGTTTATGAGTTAGTATCAGGATTAGGGTGTGACTAACCACACCCATAGGTTATAAATCTCCAACGCGCGGTCTGAGAATTCATTCCCTGAAGAAGTCCGCTGGTTTGAGGACGAAACGTCGGGAAAACTTGCTAAGAAGTACAGATGATGGGTGAGAAACCTTCCTTTGCCATCAAATAAATTCAAAGAAAGAACTGCGGGGGGGATTCAGTAAAAGGTGAAAGTAAAAAAATGAGGTGTTTTTGAATGTATTCTCCACAGTTCTCTTCAGAATCAGCTGAAGGTCTTCACCTGTGAGTTCTGCAATAAGATATTCAAGTTCAGACATTCTCTGGTGGCGCACTTACGAACACACACACAGGAGAAGCCGTTCAAGTGTCCCCACTGCAACTACGCCTCGGCCATAAAGGGTGACACTCTCTCTTCTCTCAGAGCGTCTGTTTATCATAATGCAGAACTATAAACGTGTCTTGGTTTAACATTTGCAGCAAACCTCAATGTCCACATCAGGAAACACACTGGAGACCGGTTCCAATGCGAGCACTGCTCTTTCAACTGCATCAGCTCCGGACACCTCAAGGTACTGGATCAGTCTGCAGAGTTATGTAGATGGAGGGAAATTCTCATTGCTTCATTAGCATTTTTCAAAAAACATAGCATTCCTCAAGTGTTATTTTCATAGACAAAGTATTATTGTCATGTTTTTTGTCATGAATATGTTTTCTGGTCCGAAAACAAAACCAAAACTAAAACAGGAGTTATTCATTGGGACGAACTAAATTATTCCAAATTTTAGTCCACATATAAAAGACGACACAAGAAATAGGCAATGACAAAATCCAATCAGAATTAGCAAATGAGAAAACAACCAATCGACTGGCCGGACTCGTTAAAGAAGCTTCTGCTAACACTGACCACAACACTACTATTGTAAGATTATAAAGTATCCATCAGTGATGGATGCCACAAGAACATGTCCACGGCTAGGAGAAAAACAGGAGATTTGTGGGCCCTTTTTACATTTGACAAACAAAACCAATTGTGAAGCAATATGAAGCAACACGAAGCAATATGATGCCACATGAAGCAATGAGGCATTGCAGCCTATTACTATACACATGGTTGATTTATTTCTATAACGCCAGTATGTGGACAAAAAAAGTTTAACACTGTAAGTGCCTACAATAAATGGTGCGTCTCTGAGCCATCTACAATCCATTTCTTTGCTTAGACTTTATTTAGTTTTTTGCACCAAATGATATTATATAAAATCAAGATCGCTTCAATGTAGATTTCATGTGACACGAACAATAAGTAAGTAAAGTAAAGATAAGATGAGATAAGACTTCATTGATCTCACACAGGAGAAATGTACATGTCACATTTGGCACAGATAGAATCACTCAGATTTGTGCAAAAGACTGTGCAAACATGCTAAAGGCTAAAACAAATATAGTTTGTGGAGGATATATTATGTACAATAAAAAGTGGCAATTAAAGAAACAGTGGCAATAGCAGTGCAGGTTTTTCAGTCCTAGTGCAAATGACTTAAAGTGACTTATTGTACAGTCTGACAGCGGTGGGGATAAAGGCCCTGCGGTAGTGCTCCTTCTTGCACTGAGGGTGTCTCAGTCTTCCACTGAAGGAGCTCCTCAGCTCCTCTACAGTCCTGTGCAGTGGGAGGTGTTGTCCATGATGGAGGTGATTTTGACTAGCACCCTCCTGTCCCTCACCTCCTCCACAGAGTCCAGGGAGCAGCCCAGAGTGGAGCTGGCCCTCCTGACCAGCTTGTTCAGTCTACTCCTGTCCCGCTCTGTGCTGCTCGGGGCCCAGCACACGGCAGCGCAGTGTTTGGCAGACGCTACCACAGAAGAACACTGTACTTCAGTCAAATGTACAGCTAGAAAAAAAAGTAACTTTCAGAGCTACTCAGGACTTGCTGCTGTTTCTAGTGCAAGTTAATCCTGTAATATACGATAGATGAGATTTCCATAGCCGTACGTTTGTATTTGACTCGTGTGTTGTCTTGTTTCTGCTGCAGGTCCATGTGGAGCGCGTTCATATGAAAGTGAAGCAGCACTGTGGTTTCTGTAAGGCCAAATACTCAGATGTGAAGAGCCTCCTCAAACACATGGAGAGGAAGCACGACCTGAAGGACCCAGCTGTGGAGAAGGTCTACCAGCTGCTCAGGTCAGATTCTTACCACACTTTTTCTCTCATTTTTATCATATTTGATAAATAAGTTTCGGCACTTCTACTGCTCTTTGGTGGTCCCCCACTATATATCACTTATACATACAGTACGTATATTAATCTGGGCTTGAGGCAAAAGCCACTGAAACGTTCAATGGATAAGCTCATTTGTGATGTCATGAGGTAACATGTTTTTTATGTTTGATGTGAAAGTAGTTTTTTTTCTAGATTAAAAACAAAGACTGCCTCATCTGTGTATAAGTGTTGTTTTGTTTCTCAGGTTGAGGACGCGTCAGGGCTTCCGGCAGCTCCTGTTCCATTGCCTCACTTGTAAGAGATGTTTCAAAAGCCGCCAGGAGCGAGACCGCCACCTGCTGGTCCACGTGCCGCAGCCTCCGTTCGGCTGTCTGCTCTGTGACTTTGCCGCCTCCAAACTGAGCGGCCTGAGTGCGCACGTCCGCAAGCACTTCTTCCTCTACTTATGCAGCACATGTCGAGGCGTCTTTGTGAGCTGCCACCGCCTTAAAGCCCACCTTGCGCAGTCTCATCCAGAACTGGACCTCGATCAAGCCTTCTCCCAGAGCGTGGACTGCAGCTTCCAACTCATCCAGCCCGGAGGAGGCATCTGGGGCAACCAGCCGAGGAGCCAAGAGGATGTCGTGACCGAAGGAAGTTTAGCAAACATTCAAGACGGAAGATCTGCTTCTGATCTAGAGAAATTCCATGAGATTGTGAGCGAAGGGAGAATGGAAAACCTTCAAGAGGAAAGATCCATCAGCGGTCTCTCCTCCATCCTTGAAGAAAGATTGGAATCTGGTCGAGAGAAAGCTGAGGAGATTGTGAGCCAAGGAAACATGACCAAAGAAAGCATAGCAAGCATTGAAGAAGGAAGTTCTGCAGATGATCTAGAGAGAGGCAATCAAAAGAAGAGACGAGATGAGATGGAGGAAAACCAATATGAAAAAACAAAAGACGAGAGATCCATTGGTGAACTAGGATCCATCCAAGAAGTAAGATTGGATTCTGATCTAGAGAAAGACAATGAGAAGACAAGACAGGGCATGGACAACCTTCAAGAGAAAACTTCCATCAATCAACTGGAAACTGCGAGAGAAAAGATCCCACTATCTGATCAAGAGAAAGCAAATCAGAAGAGGAGACGAGATGAGATTGAGACCAAAGGGAACACGGAAAACCTTCATCAAGAAAGCTTGATAGGTGAACAAGAAACCGTCCTAGAAAACAGAACGCAGAATGATGAAGAGAAAGCCAATCAGAAGGCAAGGCGGGATGAAATTGTACACAAAGGGAACATTGCAAAAATCCAGAAAGCAAGCGACATAATAGAAAAAGTTCGAGATCTGGAAATGGTTTTAAAGACTTCGTCACATCGAGGCCAAATTGAGCCAACGGGACAAAATGTGATCATGAGCGAAGGGAAGATTGAATCTATCCAAGAAGAAGGGTACGCAAAGGACCAAAAGACATTCAAGAAACAAGATGTGATTGCGTATGAAGGCAATGAGGAAAATCTTAAAGACGAAAGATCCAGGAATGATTCAGTGAATGTGAAGGTCATGAGGGAGGGTAACATGGCAAAAGTCCAACAAGATATGGCCGTGAATGAAGAAGTGACTTTCAAAGAGCCAGAAAACCAAGAGAACGTCAAAGATCAACGAGATATGAGCAAACGAGAGATGGACCACATTCCAGATCCCGCAAAGGTATTGGAGACAAATACTAAGGCTTCGTCTATAATTTATAAAGTCAATGAAAGGACAAGACAAGATGAGATTGCGAACAAAAGCAACATAGGAAGACCCCATGATGACAGATCTGCACATGAGATAGAAGATGGTAGCATTCAACTAGAGACGAAAGAAATTGGAATCGTGAGCGAAGGGAACATGGCCGACGTTCAAGAGGAAAGGGCCATAATTGATCTAGAGGGGGTCAAACCAACACGCATGAACTTGTCTGTGTGTGACCAAAGCAAAACAGAAAACCTGCCAGAAGAGCTTCCAGGCACAGACGAGACACAAGAAAGTCAAGTCTCAAAGGAACCGAACACACAGATCTTCTCACCGGGCAAGGACAAAACCCAGCAGCCTAACACGGTACGCAAACACTATGAGGGCTGAAGTTATTAATCACAAAAGCAAAGACTGTTTTAATTATGTAATGATCATGAATTGCTTTTATGTAGACTCCAAAATATGTTGTGTGCAGAGAGATGGATATTCAGACAAAAAAAATCAATCTCTCTGCACCTAACAAAGATGAGGAACAATGTTGGAACATGTTCACAAACACGTCCTCACACCCCTTCTGTCTAAAAACTCCTTTTTCAAACTTTATTTCAAAAGTTTGATTTGAATTATTTTTGTCATTTAATATACCACTGTGATACAACAAAAGGAGAAATTATAACTTCTCCCACTAGATAAGGCGGAGTGGATAGCATGGTGGCAGAGTGGATAGCATTCCCGCTTCTCAACAAGAAGGTTTAGGGCCTTTCTGAGTGGAGTTTGCATGTTCTCCCTGTGCCTGCGTAAGTTTCCTCCGGGTGCTCTGGTTTCCTCCATGTGCTCCGGTTTCCCGTACCACTAAAAACATGCACAATAGGTAAATCCTCCATCAGGATGGGTCAAATGCAGAGGATGAATTGTCCTATGGGGATAAATAAAGTGCACCTTTACCTTTACTTCACCTTTAGATGGAAGTGTTTCTAATCCTAATGATCTCTCATTCCAATACTCAAGTGATATATTGTGATTTTTTACTAGAGAAAGTAAATATACCTAGTTATTAAATACTTTTAAAAAATGTATATTTTTAGTAATAATAATGCCTTATCAGGAGTCTCAAAGACGCTTCACATGTCATTATTTATTCACTCTAAACTTGGGGCACACTGACAGAACCGAGGCAGCCCCTTCGACCATCACCAACCATTCACACACACACCAGACTCATTCTAGGCAATGTGGGTGAAGTGTCTTGCCTAAAGACACAACGGCCGCCCGCCCCACTGTGGCACCTGGTGTTCCCAAAGGTCTTCCAACAAAGTACTAACCCCAGGCCCTTCCCTGCACAACTTCAGAGATTTGACGGGATCTGGCTTTCGCATGCATGTTTGGCCACACTTCACCTCACTTTACTTCAAAGTAGCTGAACCATATGAACAAAATGTAATTTTTCAATAGTATTGCCAAATATCTCGATACAACAACTAACTACGGGTTCGTACAGGTTCCGCCTCCCTTTTGTCATTGATTGGCTTCACAGCGTGAGAATGTTTGTAGCCAGTGGAAGTGTTGCATTCAGGAGCAAGGAACATGGAGGCCGAACACTGGGAAATCTGTCTCAGTTAATTTATTGATATTGATAATGTTCATTTTGTATATCTGTCATCCCAATATCTCAACGCCTCATTCACTGTGATATTTGTGAAGGAATCTGAGGTCTCTGTGGAAAACGCCTTTCTCCAAGTCCTCGCCTCCATCCAGAAAACACAGCTCAGCATCGAGACTTTGCACCAGCTGCGGAAAGTGTACGGGGAGCTGGAGTGTGAGTTCTGTGGTGAGTTTGGAAGAGTTCTATCTCCTCTGAGATAGAGAGAAACCAGAGAGAGACCAGAGGGCAAGAGCACTCCTCTGTTGGGGTTCATTGAGCTAGTGGGTTAGCATTGGCCATCTATCTACAGTGATACGAGTGTCTGTCTACTCCACAGGGAAACTGTTTGTTTACAAAGTGCATTTTAATAACCACGTCCGCACGCACACCAAGGAGCACCTGCAGTACTGCTCCCAGTGCGATTACTCGGCCATCACCAAAAGCTCTCTGACCCGACACCTGCTGCACAAACATGGAGACCTGCTGCTGCCCTGTCCCACTGCGGATTGCGGCTTCACCACTCCAGACAAGTACAAGCTGCAGATGCACGTCAGGAGGTTCCACGAGGAGGTGAGACTTTCACTCAGGGGTGGGCAACTATTTTCTTTGGTGGGTATCATCCTAGTGAGGAGGGCCAGACTCCGATTCATGTGGTAAATTTTCCATTTAATTTAGCAAAAAAACGACTTCAGAATTCAGTATAAAATGTATATATACACATTACTTGGCTTTTTTATTAATTCAATTCAATACATTTTTTAATAGCCCTAGTAGTCTATAGAAGTAATCTCGGAGGACTATACAAAGCTGTCAGTTCACTAAAAACAGATCAGAGAATAAAACTGCAAATTCAGGAAATGCAATGATAAAACACCTGGAGCCATTGATCTAGATAAGGAGCAGATGATAATGTCCTGGACCATTACCACTGTCCTTAGACCCTCCTGCATCGGCAAGGAAAAACTTAAAAAACCCAGTGGGAGAAAATTACTACTATTATTATTCTAAGAATATTTTAGATTATTTAATGAGAAAAGAATGAATGGTATCACATATTAATAGAAGCCTTCATAATGTATTGACTCCTGATTCAGCATGAGGTTAACAACTGGGAATGGTCCAGGGGCCGCATGGAAAAGTGGATCTGGCCGGAGTTTTTGCTACAAAAATGCATCAACAAACTAGGGAGATACACAAATACATTTAATTGAATTGAATTTAACCTATGTTCATATTTTTTAGACAAAAACAGTGCCGTGTCCAGTTTGTCACACCATCTACCCGGAGCATCGGCTCAAGCAGCACATCCGGAAGCTCCATCCTGGTAACGTCTCCCACACTCTTTTCTTACTTTTTTCACTTTTGCATATGAATAGTAAGGTACTTTTTATTATTTTTTCTCAATTTTCCCAACTTCCTTCTTCCTGTGTTAAAAAACATAAAGATAGACATTTTATTGTGCATGCATGTACAAATGTATGCATACTATACATTTCTTGCACTAGAATTTGTAGTATAATATATTTAATGTTAATGTGTTTTTATTCAAAGGCATAACAAAGACAAAGTATGACATAGATTTGATATGATAATAATTAAAACATTTGGTGGATGTGATTTATTGGTTTATTTATCCTCTATGGCATCTACTGTCATTATATTTGGGGTTTGCAAACTTCCTTTCAAGTCTTTTGGATTCACACACTTAAGTTAAACTCACGCCCTCTGCACCAGGCACCGTCCCACTGGAGGGAAAGGAGCGCATGGAGAAGCAGCCTGATAAGTGCCCCTACTGCGACATCTACTTCCTGAAGAACAGCAAAGACCTGCAGCAGCACATCTGGGCTCACGAAGGTCCAGCACAATCTACTCTATCATCGTACACAGATGTTTAGAAAGACTGTAGTGCAACATGAATGGAAAAGTGAATGGGTGAAAAGTATTTTGGGGAAGCAATGGAATAAATTAAAGCTGGGGTACCTACATTTATACCCACATTTTTGTAGCATTATCAAGACATGCAGTTTGTCCAAATGGAAAGAGTCTTATGCTGTCTTGATCTTATTTGAAAACATGTCATCTTTGGCTAAGAGAGAGCCCTGTGAGTCACTGTTTGACTCTTTGGGCTGAGAGGTGAGAGTGGTCCTATATTTTTCCACTTTTTAGTCTGAAAAAGCTTATCTAAAGATGTGACATAGGCCTAAAATACATGACGTGAAAACTAGAAGTAGAAGAAACTGTTTTAGAGCCAGGAATTACATGGTTGTAAAATTAGTAGTTTGAAAGCTTTAAAACATATAAAGTATTTCCTTGTTGTACTGATTGGTGTGTGTGTGTGTGTGTGTGTGTGTGTTCAGGTGTGAAGCCGTACGCGTGCCACATGTGCGACTACGCGGGCGTCAGGAAGAGCAACCTGCGTCTGCACATGAACCGACACCAGAGCGAGAAGACGCATCTGTGCGACCTGTGTGGGAAAAAGTTCAAGTCTGAGGTTTCTCTGAAGACACACAGCAGAGGACACTCCACTGAAGGTGTGTGTGTCTGCCTGTGTGTGCGTCTGTCTGTCTGTGTGTGTGTGTGTGCGTACGTGTGTGTGTATGACCCGTGTGGGAAAAAGTTCAAGTCTGAGGTGTCACTGAATACATGCAGCAGGAGGACAGTGAATCTGTGTGTTTGTTTGTCTCTGTGTGTATTTATGTTATATGTGTGTGTGTGTGTTGTGCATGTATTCGTTCATTTAACCTTGTGTGTTACAGGTAAACAGTTCAAATGCTCGGAGTGCGACTTTTCTGCGGCTTTGAAACCGTCGCTCACTCGACACATGGAGCAGCACGCCAGAGGGCGCCAGGTCAGACTTCATATTTACTCTTTATTATCTGTCAATATTTTCTCATTTCAAATATATGTGCTTTAATTTACAACTATTGTATTTTTTTGCACTATTAAGCGTGGGTAAAAATCTTTCATTTTAACAGTGCGCACTGACGTATCCCCGCAGTTACAAACATCTCTCGGATCTCTCGCTAAAGCTACACATTTGCCTAATATTACTATTATTCAGTCCCTACAGGATTATTATGGGAAATTATTGTGATTGTTGCAAGCTAAAAGGCTTGATTTTGCAGGGCATTTTTCCCAAAAGTTGCAATGGCAAGTTGCAATTTTTCCCCCCATGTAAAACATACTTTCCGAACAATAAAATTACATTTTATGGTCAAATATAAATGCACAAATAAAGTAAACAAGATGATTTAGAAAAAGACATGCTTTATTGACATAAAGCAAGATATAATTTTGTCAACAAGTATTTTTTTAGCGTATAACACTGAAGGAACTACCCTGAAGGGTTTATTACCTGAACGCAAAAGTGCTTTGGCTAGCATTGTCTTGATATGCACTAGAAAACCCTTTGTCTATCGAAAAAATAATCATCAAACATAACAAAAACGAAATGGTAAGGACCAATCAAACTATATATTGATAATACAGGAATTCATTGTGTAAAACTGCATTACTGCAATATCAGCTGGAGACCATAAAACAACTGCTTAAAAATCTTTAAAAAAAAAGATTATTGCATTAATCAGAAAATATAATCATCTCCTGGATCTTAAAGGTCCCGCAGACAAAAAGTCATGCATTTCTATTCTATCGGACAATATTTGTAAAACCATTGGATTAACAATTTGCTTTATCATGAAACAGAAAATTACATCTTTGGGTCATTCTTGAAGATAGTATTTCAATAAAAACGTTCAAACTGTTATTCTCACCGGATGTTGTGCTCCGTCTCTGCACCAGGCGTTCCAGTGCACGCTCTGCTTCTACTCCTGCAGCAGCGTGGGGCCTCTCAAACGGCACTTCAAGAAAACGCACCCAGACGAGAAGTTCCCCAACTCCAAAGAGACGGCTGCAGAGGAGACGCAGACACTGGAGGACACGGGTATCTTAGACTGGCCATACATTTAAGACACATTTCTATGTTGTAGTTTAAGATGGTCCTTAATCGGTCCCACGGTGGGGAAATGGGGAAAATCTCTAAATTTAGCATATTAAAGAAGCAAATATAAAATCTCTTACCTTAGTATAATAAAGAAGCAGGTTGCGCACACTACAGCTCAATAGAAGGATAAATAAGAGCACTGGGGGTTATGTACACAATAAACAGGATCTATTATTTAATATAAAGATGATGATAAAATACGGCGCAGAGAGGACTGGGCAGGAGTCGAAGGCTTAGACCTCGGCGACCCAGTCCACACACACAGCATCTGGCTGTTGGGACGTGGAACGTCACCTCACTTGACAGGCGGATCGGTGCAGCGTGCGCAGTGATGCAGTCGCTGTATCGGACCGTTGTGGTAAAGAGGGAGCTGAGCCAAAAGGCAAAGCTCTCGATTTACCGGTCAATCTTCGTTCCCTCCCTCACCTATGGTCATGAGGGAGCAGCGTCTGCAGTCAGAGCTCCCTCACCTATGGTCATGAGCTTTGGGTAATGACCGAAAGAATGAGATCGCGGATACAAGCGGTCGAAATGAGCTTCCTCCGCAGAGTGGCTGGGCGCTCCCTTAGAGATAGGGTGAGGAGCTCGGTCACACGGGAGGAGCTCGGAGTAGAGCCGCTGCTCCTTCACGTCAAGAGGAACCAGTTGAGGTGGCTCGGGCATCTGTTCAGGATGGGGAGGTGTTCCGGGCACGTCCCACCGGGAGGAGGCCCCGGGGAAGACCCAGGACACGCTGGAGAGACTATGTCTCTCAGCTGGCCTGGGAACGCCTTGGGGTCCCCCCAGACGAGCTGGAGGAGGTGTGTGTGGATAGAGAAGTCTGGGTGTCTCTGCTTAGACTGCTGCCCCCGCGACCCGGCAACGGATGAAGCGGAAGAAAATGGATGGATGGATGGATGGATGGATGATAAAATAAGAGTTAGCCGTTTGCTATTTTATCCTTGTTTGCATTCTCAAATGTTTAAAGCTGAGGTACCTATTTTTTCTTTCTCATGAACCTCATCCGAAAGTTATGTACCACAGCTTTAGATGGTTGTAGATGACGTCACTGGAGGGATGTCGGCAACCATCTTGTACAATAAGCCAAAAGTGCTGCTCCAAAGTAATCCATTTGTGTTCTCCTTTATTTAGACTGTGGATTTTTTGTTGTAAAACTCGATTTTGTCTATAAAACAACAGTCATGTTTAAATCAGAAAAAACTCCTATTAAAGTGCTTAATAATTGATAGATAAATGGATAAATAAAAAAACAACGATTGTAAAACCCAAAACGACAACAGTTTCAGAGATACTTTGGACTTCCTGCCGTTTCCAGCACATTCAAAAGTGAACATTAATCAATCAATCAATCGATCGATGTCTGTTTGTGTTGTTTCATGAAGTCAATGTGCTTTAGGTTTGAAATGCCCGGTGTGCGACTCTGTCCACGGAAACAAGAGGGATCTGAACCGCCACCTGAAGTCGGAGCACCGGCTGAACCTGCTGCAGATCTCATTCGAGGTATTTCTGATTTATATAAATACACATTCATGCTTCTGAACACAGTACAATCAACAGCGTTTGATGTTGTGTGAGTGAAAACCGGATCTGTGATTGGGGTATGAAACAAGGCCATGGTTGAGACAAGGCCAGCAGAGGCGTTTAAGAGCGCAGGGAAAAGTCATGGTTATATTAGAAGTGTATTTCGGCCCAACAGACCATTCCCTCATCCTGTGATGAAGCACACAGCCCCTCTGCACGGGTTTTATTGATTTGTTTTGGTTTCTGGTTTAAACCCTGGTTTCTCTCTGGCCTCTCTCTATTTGGTCTCTCTTTAGTCTTTTACTGGGCTCTCTCTGGCCCCTCTCTGTTCTCCCTCTGGCCTCTCTCCGGCCTCTCTCTGGTCTCTCTCTGGTCTCTCTCTGGTCTCTCTCTGGCCTCTCTCTGGACTCTCTCTGGCCTCTCTCTGGACTCTCTCTGGCCTCTCTCTGGACTCTCTCCGGCCTCTCTCTGGCCTCTCTCTGGTCTCTCTCTGGTCTCTCTCTGGTCTCTCTCTGGTCTCTCTCTGGTCTCTCTCTGGCCTCTCTCTGGTCTCTCTCTGGCCTCTCTCTGGTCTCTCTCTGGTCTCTCTCTGGTCTCTCTCTGGCCTCTCTCTGGACTCTCTCTGGCCTCTCTCTGGACTCTCTCTGGCCTCTCTCTGGACTCTCTCCGGCCTCTCTCTGGCCTCTCTCTGGTCTCTCTCTGGTCTCTCTCTGGTCTCTCTCTGGTCTCTCTCTGGTCTCTCTCTGGCCTCTCTCTGGTCTCTCTCTGGCCTCTCTCTGGTCTCTCTCTGGTCTCTCTCTGGCCTCTCTCTGGACTCTCTCTGGCCTCTCTCTGGACTCTCTCTGGCCTCTCTCTGGACTCTCTCTGGCCTCTCTCTGGTCTCTCTCTGGTCTCTCTCTGGTCTCTCTCTGGCCTCTCTCTGGACTCTCTCTGGCCTCTCTCTGGACTCTCTCTGGCCTCTCTCTGGTCTCTCTCTGGTCTCTCTCTGGTCTCTCTCTGGTCTCTCTCTGGTCTCTCTCTGGCCTCTCTCTGGACTCTCTCTGGCCTCTCTCTGGACTCTCTCTGGCCTCTCTCTGGCCTCTCTCTGGTCTCTCTCTGGTCTCTCTCTGGCCTCTCTCTGGACTCTCTCTGGCCTCTCTCTGGACTCTCTCTGGCCTCTCTCTGGACTCTCTCCGGCCTCTCTCTGGCCTCTCTCTGGTCTCTCTCTGGTCTCTCTCTGGCCTCTCTCTGGACTCTCTCTGGCCTCTCTCTGGACTCTCTCTGGCCTCTCTCTGGACTCTCTCCGGCCTCTCTCTGGTCTCTCTCTGGTCTCTCTCTGGTCTCTCTCTGGTCTCTCTCTGGTCTCTCTCTGGTCTCTCTCTGGCCTCTCTCTGGACTCTCTCTGGCCTCTCTCTGGGCTCTCTCTGGACTCTCTCCGGCCTCTCTCTGGCCTCTCTCTGGGCTCTCTCTGGTCTCTCTCTGGTGCCTCTCTGGTCCCTCTCTGGTCTCTTTGCAGTTGAACCTGTGTGAAAATCAATGCTAAAAGTACCAAAATGTTGTGTGATTACATTTGACAAAAGTGTGTTCTATAGTATATAAATATCAGAGACATTTATGGACCAATAGAGACTGGACCTAACAGGGGTCAGACCGTAGCTTTGAGTGTGTGAATGACAAAGTCATACATAAATCACATGTAGTAATCGTGATGTTGTGTTGGACGTCTGCAGGAGACTGAGGCGGTGGAGACCCAGTTTGTGCCGGTGGAGGAGCAGATGCAGCTCACCGAAACCCTCCAGGACAGCGGTGAGTTGATCTACAGAAAAAGATTTGTCTGTTTTGAAAATATGTCAAAAAGTCGTATTCCTCAATGTTTCGAAGGTTCTTATAATTTCAATTTCAGTCTTTAACATGTTTTGTAATGGGAAATTTTGAAAGAAACACTTAAATTATCCCTCACTAATTACCGGCTAAATAAGTGCTAATTAGAGTATGGGGAAGTGTTGAATGTTGAATAAGGACTAATGAGTTCTTAATAAACACCAATTAAGAGTAATGAATAATGTATAGAACGCATTTCATTATTGATAATAAATACCAACATGGCGAACCTGCAAAGGGGTCCGATTAAGGTTCTTTTCCATCTGCCAACTGAACACACAGAATAAACTTCGGTCCACTTTTATGAATGCCGAAAGGTTTATTTACTGACTGCAAATAACATAGTTCCCACACTAGCACAAGTAACAGCTGGGATCGCTACTTTTTAAACTGGACGTTCCCGTTGAAGGAACATTCCAGAACTACACGAAAACTGAACAAAGAATTGTGAACATCAGCGATGAGTGACCCATATATAGATACTCAATCTAATTCTATAATCAGATCCTCTGCAAATAAAAACTATAATATATATATATATTTTTTTTTTTTTCTGAATTTGAAAATAACCAGCTGCAAACACAGACATGTCATTGTAAAGAATTGTGTCATTTAACCTGAGAAATTACCAAAACTATGTTATGGGAAATGTACAGGACTGGGACTGGAACTTTTAGACAGAAGGGACGAAGCTACATGGGTGGGCCAGAAGTTCCTGATATTAGCATGGATGGATCTAAAAACATCGGGTCTGTGACTGATGAGGAACAATGTTGGAAGAGAGGATATGTCTTCTTTAACTTGTGTGTGTCTCGTCTGTAGAAGCTGTGAAGATCCTGCAGCAGATCACAGAGTTGAACTCCGACCTCCACCACGCCGTCACTCCCATGGTTGCCATGGCTCCGGGCGCCGTCACCGTCATGGAGCAGGTAAACGGCTAGGAAGAGTCCAGTCCTGTTTAAAGCTGGGGAACCTAGCTGGACAACAATGGAACGAGGTCATAAAAATCATGTCCTTATAGGTTCTGGCTCTAAAACCTTTTGGGATTAAGAGAGATTTCCAGAAAAGACTTACATAGCCTCACCTTCACACAGTGAGGGTGGATCAGTCTGTCACTGAAGCTGCTGAGACAGTGTCCTGCAGGGGGCGACGGTCCTGGCCCAGCCTGGATGACCCTCCTGTCCTCCACTTGCTCTACCTTCTTCTCCTTCACTTCACATACATCTGTCTTTGTCCCCTGCCACATATTTAGATAAGCTATTTCAGACATAAAAGTGACAAAGAGAGCACCACCCTCACTCAGCCAATCAGCTCTCAGCCCAAAAAGTGAGATTTCTTAGAAGTATGCAAAAGTATTATGACAGTTTGAGCTGTGTGTGAAGTAATTGGGATGGAAATTAGCACCTCCAAATTTAAATTTTGGACTACGGGTCTAGGGGAGTCCGGGGAGCAGACTAGGGGCTGGTCCACAGGTCTAGAGGAATCCAGGAGTCAGCTTGGGGATTGGTCCAAAGGTCTAGAGGAGTCAAGGGTGCACACTGGGGACTAGTCCACAGGTCTTGAGGAGTCCAGAATGCAGATTCAGGATATGTATTATGAGTACTATAGGGATCTCCCAGTCACGTGACCCATAGCCGTGTGTCAGCCATTTTGACGGTATCCGTCCGCCGACTCCGCAGCAATGGAGCTAAGCTAGCTAGTTCGAAAACTCTCTGGAACTACATGAAAACTGAACAAAGAAGAATAGCTTCTCTACACAGTGGTGACAGGCACTGAAGGCTTATTATACTTGTATTTTTGTCATGAAAACATGAAAAAATAATTCTGAAATCCTCCGTGCACTCGGTATAAAGATATTCCTTTTGTCTGATCACGTATCTGGTCGCATCCAACTGCACAGCATTGCTCCGGTATGATAGGAAAATCTCGCTACTACCTGTAGTATCACCGGCGGTTTTGCATTTCTACACCGTCAAAATGGCTGCTCCAAATGGCGTGACGTCACGCAGGACGTCCCTATATTCTAAAAGTGAGGTTTGGTGTTTGTCCTGCAGATGGCGGAGGAGCAGGAGATGGTGGTGGTGGAGGAGGCCGAGGAGCAGGTGGTGGTGGTGCAGGAGGCGGAGGAGCAGGTGGTGGTGGTGCAGGAGGCGGAGGGCTTGGAGGCTCTGACGGTGCTCACACAGGGAGACAGCACACACCACTACATCGTCTACGTTCAGGAGCAGACCGTGGAGATAGAAAACAACTGACCTACCATTCGCCGACAAGTCCATTATGAAGCCGTGTGGGAATGATCACTAATGCTGTCATTTTTAATAAACTTGTATATATCATGAGCAGTGTCACAGACTGTAAATATTAACAACGTAGTCACGCCTATCTCTGCCGTTGAAAATAATGTGACACCACTTTTGCCTTCTGTGTGGGGTTTTCAAAATGGCCGCAGGGCAGGAATATTTTGTCAAAACGCATTTGCACGTGTGTTAGCCTTTATGATGTCCACAGCAGCTTAACTAGACTGGTCCACTTTTGAATCAGTTTTAGACTAATAAGTCCTCAAGTGGTGACTGGTTAAGTTTTAGGTGTTTGTGTAAGATGGTTAGGGCTGGGTTGGGGTTTTTCTATGGGAATGGCTGGTTAAGTTTAGGCATGGATCTATTAGTTTAGGTAGTTTGTTATCCCAATTCTGTATATAATCTAGTGCCGACCAGTAGCTCTTATTCCGGGTCCACCTCCACCTGCTAGAAGTGAGATTGGAAGCATTACAGCGCACGTGCTCATGGTACTTTTAGAGCCAGGACCCGTCCCCACTAGTTCAGATTCATATTAATTTTATTTGCCATTTGCAGTAAAAGTACATTGGAATGCATGCTCAAATGTCCCCAGTGTGCACCAGACTAGTACGCTATTTTTTTTTTTTTTTTTCATTTATTTTTAACTTGCTACGAACATATTTTTACATATATCAATAAAAAAGATAAATAACTTGGACCTGGTTCGAAAAGTAAATCAAGGTAGTTTGAAGATTGAAGCATGGTTTATTAGGTACAAAGTGCAGTTGCATTAAAAAGAAGGCTGCACCAGATTTAGCTCCATGCTACTTTCCACCTGTGGTCCTTGACAATACTATCATATAACTTGCATAATAATACAGTTCAAACTAAAAGTGCAGAGTGCAGGTTACTAAAAAAACATGAAAATAATAGTGTAAGTTACAAAAATACACATTAACATACAGTTAACATAGTTACTGTCGACAGTAGCTCAGTTGGTAGGGCATTGGCCTACAGGCCTGAAGGTTGTGGGTTCAATTCCCACCTCTGCACCTTCTCCACCAACTCCCACTGATGACTGCTGTTGTTGTGTCCTTGGGCAAGACACTTAACCCCACTTTGCCCAAAGCCCCCACTGAAAGAGGCTATGCTCACACTCAGAGAGCAGCCGTCCTCCTGTGGACTCACCACCTGCAGAGGGTCAGTGAGGGGCTGGTGCTATGAGACTTGGGTGGCATCTCTGACGGCCACCCCCCTGACCCAGAAATGGATTAAAGGGTAGAAAATGGATGGACATAGTTACTGTTAACAGCGATATGGAAAGTATGACACAATTTGCAAACATTTAATAATAATAATGGCTCTCAGATGTACCCACGGCACGAGGGTATCATCTGAAAGCCATTATACCCGTCTGATACTGTTAATGCGTGCAGTCCTTCAAAGCCTGAGAGAAGTTGTGAAAACCTGCCATGTTCTTTAAGAGAAAAAAGTACAGGAGCAAAACAAGCTAAAAGTACAGAAATAATTGTCACTGTGAAATCGAAGAACAATTAAAGTGCTTTGCTCAAACTGATAAAAACTTGTGGAAAGAAGCTTTGGGCTATACAAACATTAACTGACTTGAACCTAAGCCACATGTAAGCCATGGTTTTGAAAATAGTTTGATTTATTCACTCCAAACCGCGGCTCGGTAAAAAGACTCGACCGTAAGGCGGGTTGGATGCCAAGTTGTTCTGACACACCAGCCCATGTCCCTCAGTGTGTGGGAAAACAGTACCTGGAGTTTTAGGGAGACATTTCAGGTGGTTTTGCTCAGTGTGAATGAGGCTTTAGACACTAATCCAAGCGTCCATTCTCACATCTTTTCAGCAGCGACATCATGTGGACGACGAATGAATGCAATACAATTTATACTCCAGACATTCTCACTATTAGCAAAATGATCGCGTCCTCCGTGTCTTTAACATCATTAGCGCTCGTGTGGAAGTCATGGGACAAGCACGGGACAGTTCGGTCAGAATCAGCGTAGAAAATAAATATATCAAGCTGTTAATATTAAGAAATAAGCCATGATTTGTCTCATTTAGATATATCTATACAAACAAACGCTTGTAAACCTTTTTTGCTTTTTTTGTGTTCACGTTTTAAACTATAAAATTCCAAAACTCAATAATACATTTGACAAGAGTACTTCGAGAAAAAAGTGGTTTCATTTATCAATAAAAAACATTTTGGTTATTGCATGAGCTACGTGTTAAGTATAAAGTGTCTTTGTGTAAAGAATATGTTGATTTTTAAGGCTGGAATTTTTCACGTTTATTCAAACTCTCAAACGAAATGATTTTGTCCCACTACTGTTATTGTTTGTGAAGCGGCCTCGGATTTGCCCTTAGCAACGGAAAAAACGAGAGAGCACGCGCTCTCTGGTAGAGAAAGTGGCGGCCATCTTGTGTATTCTAAAGCAGAATAAGTCATAATATTCATTCATTGAAATATTTGTTTTAATCAACTATTCAGCCAAAACAGTATGAACGCAGCCACTCAACATGTAGTAGTAAGTAAGTAATCTTTATTTATACACCGCCCACACAGACCAGAGTCTCAAAGCGGTTTACAATTGTTATTTTTGGGCATTTGTCTCTCACTCCACACAGAGATGGGAGCGGGGTCGCCAGTACAGGAGGCGCATGCCAGACCTATTGTACATGTTTTTAGTGGTAGGAGAAACCGGAGGAAACCTACACAGACACGGAGAGAACATGCAAACTCCACTCAGAAAGGCCCTGGTCCCACCGGGTTTCGAACCCAGTACCTTCTTGCTGAGAAGCGAGAGTGTTATCCACTCAGCCACCGTGCCGCCCATGGGTTGGTTTATTCTGTTGAATTATTGTGAGATCAATAAAGTTTATGATCTTTAATTGGGTTTTTGAATATTGTCCCTAATGAGAAAACAATGAGACCATAGTTGACATGTACTGTCAAAGAAGATGCAGAACGTTGTGACTGTTTTTATTTCATGATTTACAGAGAAATTAGCTCTTAACTAAGACTAAAAATCACTTTCCATAGTTTCCTGTAAAAATGTTGCAGCTGGCCTATTCCACAATGTAAAACTATAGGCTCTTTGGAACACAACCCATCCTTGACTCATGTAACATTACTGTAACATTACTCAAGTGCATTATCAAAGTATTCTACCCGCCAAACAAAGTCTAATACTGTATTAACCTTCCTTTAGACTTGTATCAATACATTTTTGTTTTTAATTTGAATTTTTCCTTTGTTCCTTTGTCAGACTGTACATGTCATCTCATTTGTAAATAGCAAATACTGCAGTCATGTCCAAGAACGTCCGCTAAATGTCACTTTATCTACTTATTAGTTATTATCAATTTAAAAGAAAGTTTTATATTGTCTTCCATACACAAGATGGCCGCCTCGTCTGCTTCAGCCCCAGCACAGCGCGCGCTCTCTCCTCAGACCCGGGATTGACGTCTACATTGGGCTGCGTGCTGTGTATGTGTGCGCGCACCTCTGCTTTTCTCGTATTTTCCACTAATAAACACTAATTTCCAGAGGACTTCACATTTGTGGGACGTTACCATCATCCATCTGCGTCTCAGTAAGTCTTTTATGTGAAGAAACTCGCTGTTGTTTCATTATTTCTGCTCCAAACGCCCTGATCCATCAAGAGGCGCTTTGTTTTGACCGCTATAACGGCTGTGTCTGGAGGTTTTTATTGTAATCTCATTATCTGCCAATATATACAGCAGTTTTAAATGGTCAATTTTATGTGTAACGTTTGCGTTTGCCTGTGGTTTATGGTCTTTGGTTTATGGTTTATGGTTTATGGTCTTTGGTTGATGGTTTATGGTCTTTGGTTGATGGTTTATGGTCTTTGGTTGATGGTTTATGGTCTTTGGTTGATGGTTGATGGTTTATGGTCTTTGGTTGATGGTTTATGGTCTTTGGTTGATGGTTTATGGTCTTTGGTTGATGGTTGATGGTTTATGGTCTTTGGTTGATGGTTTATGGTCTTTGGTTGATGGTTTATGGTCTTTGGTTGATGGTTGATGGTTTATGGTCTTTGGTTGATGGTTGATGGTTTATGGTCTTTGGTTTATGGTTTATGGTCTTTGGTTGATGGTTTATGGTCTTTGGTTGATGGTTTATGGTCTTTGGTTGATGGTTATGCGGTCGCTCCACGTGACGCGTCAATGACCCAATTTGCGACACAATTTATGACGGAATGTAGAACGAATGAGATTAGACTTTTTGTAAACGAAGTCAACATGTGACGGTTATAAACGGGATGGATCTATTATAATAATAAGTTCCATGTTTCAGAATGTGAGAAAATGTATTAAATTGAAAAGATTGGGATAAACGTAGTTAAACACTCCCATTCAGAGCTATACAAAGTTGGCAAATATATTTCATTAATTCAATTCACATTAATTCATGTTTTTCTGGGATAGTTTGGAGTGTGCGTGGTTGGTGGTCGAAGGGGCTGATGACACAGACTGGTTGCCTCGCTTCTGTCAGTGTGCCCCAGGGCATCTGTGGCTACGGCAGTAGTGTATCACCACCGTGTAACAAATGAATTCATATAAAAGTGATGCATTATTATTATTACTGTAAATCCCTTAATCACTACTGCAGTCGCCTTGGAGGGCTTTACAAAGTTGTTGATTCATTAACAACAGATCAGAGAACAAAACAGTTTGAACACAGGAAATATAATATTAACAGACACATAGAGTGGTCCATTGGGAGTGGGAGGATCACTGTCCAGAAATGTTTATAAATGTTCTTAAATGTCTGGATTGTCACTGTCCTCAGACCCTTCTCCATCAGTGAGGAACCACTTAGAGAAAATAAAAACAGGCCCACATTGAGAAAAGGATCTCGTCTCCCAGAATAACATTTGATATATTAATTCATGTGTTTTATAATGATTTTAAAGCTGATCTGTGTAACTTTCAGAGGGCATTTGCTACCCACTTGTTGCCATGAAGCTATCTCTAGCTTCATGGCTATCTCTAGCTAGCTATATCTCTTTGCTTGAAATGTACCTCAGTATAGTAGACAATGTTTAAGTATGCATATTTTAAATCCTGAGACATTTTGAACCAATAGTTTACATTTATTTGATATCTCAGAATCAGAATCAGAATCATTTTTTCTTATCATATCTCCACCGCAAAACTTTTCAGGACACAGCTCTGGCCAACGATTTTTAAAACTGCTTTTGTTATTGTGTATGGGGCTGAACACAACTGCAGGTCAGTGATTAAGGAGGAGCAGAGTGGATCATGGAGAAAAAGACAATTTATCAGAATAATGTGATTGATCTATTGATGTCGTTGAACATGACGCCATCACTCAGACAATACCAATTCTTTTAGCTCCTGTTTGTTGATTTCTCTGACACACGGTTTGGCAGGGGCACAGACATGTCGGTTTCACTCTTGGTTTTTGCCTCAGGTCTCTAAGCAGCAGATCCAGAAACGTGTCGAAGGTGCGCTCGTCCCCGTTTGATGATGTCATACAGCCGTGCAGAGCCCCAGCCGCGGGACTGGAGCGGTCTGATACAGGTCTGCAGCGGGAACATCCAGAAGATCTCCCACAACAGTGAGTACCGAGTCGCTCCCTCAGACTGTAAACAACATGGACCGATCTGTCATAGTCGAAGAAACAGACTTTCTGAAACTGCTGCCAGTCAATGTCAGCTTTATCTGTATAGCACATTCACAAAAACATCAGCTGCCCAAAGTGGAGCTGATCCAGATAGATAGACAGATACTTCATTGATCCACGTTGGGGAAATTCAGGTGTCCAGCAGCAGAAACACATCAATACATCCAAATGTAACTAACAATAGTAATAAAGTATAGCAGAACTTTAGATCACAGCAGCAGAGGTGGTGAAGCCCCTTGTTGATGTTTGCAGTCTGCTTGGTTCAGACAAGTTTCACTGCTCTGGTTCAGAGTGAAATTCTCAATGTCTTATTAGCATTCCTCCAGTGGATTTACTCTTGATCTGTTTGGTTGGAACCATCCTCTCTGCTCTTGTCTGGATCAGTGTAAAACCACGAACACTGTTTTGCAGTAATATTTACTGGTAGAAAAATAACGATTGTAAAAGGGGAAACAACAGCTGTTTTAGAGCTACTCAGGACTTGCTGCTGTTTTTAGCACATTCAAAATTAAACCAAGATTTAGTGTCAAAGACCATCAGCACAAATATGTTTCACATGTGTTTCGACTGAAAGCTACGTCACTACCTGCACCTGGCATTGGAAATATATGCGTGGCTCGTGTTTTTGGCGGAGAAGTGCGTTTCCTGTAGTCTGCTCCGGGTTTCTATGAAGGGTGCGTATCTGGAATCAGTCCTGCAACCTTCTACCTGCACCGCTGCAAGAGCCTTTCCACTTCCAAAGAAATGTGCTGTGTGTAGGGGACATTATTCTCTGGTACGTTTAGAAACACAGCCTCGTTCTTTCATTTATCCCACTGCACAGAATGTGACGTGAGGGACAGAGCTCAGAACGTTACGGCAGGACTGATCAAATTGGACCTTTTCATTTTTATTACATTGATTTGGAGAAATACGATGTACACAGTGGATGCTATACAGCTGACAGAAGCATGTTATGTCTTCTTTAAGTTGATGATAGATTGTTTTCTTCGTAGCTGGTCAGATCAAGAGCCTCCTGCACCAGCTGGGCAGTGACCATGAGACCTCTGCTCCTCAGGACAAGCTGTAAGTCTTGGACCACATCTTCAAACCCGTTCTGCTGCTGTTGGAAAAGTGTGAGTTGTTTTCTGCTGTGTTTCAGACAGCAGCTTCAGCACTACACAAACCAGCTCGCCAAAGAGACCAACCAACATCTGAAGGACCTGGGGGCGCTGGCTCCGCCCATGTCTCCGTCTGAACAGGTGAGGGGCCAGACGTAATCATACCCTCATCCTATGGAGTCTTTCTTGGTCTTTCTATTCTCTCTGGTCACTCTAGTCACTCATGTCTTTCTGTCTCTCTCTTGTCTCTCGCTCTGCTAGCAGTCACACAATGGACAATACTTTGCATAATGACAGCGTAACGAGCCGTGGAGCTGTGTTTGAGTGAGTGAAGCTCTTACCGTCAGAGATTGGGCTTTTGCATGTGCTGCGCTTTCCTTTATAAAGTTGTCCTTGTGAAAAATATGTTGGTGTTTATATTGTTCCCCGTAGAGGAGAAACATACCGTAGTCCGTCATAATGTGATTTCTTCTTGTCTCTCTCTCTCTAGTCTCTCTGGTCTCTTTCAGCTCTCTCTGGTCTCTCTCTGGTCTCTTTCAGCTCTCTCTGGTCTCTCCCTTCTCTCTCTCTCAAGCCGTGGGACTTTAGTTTCCTATAATGATGATAATAATGCATTGGTTTTACAGTATGTAGCGCTTTTTTGGACACTCAAAGACGCTTCACAAGTCATCATTCATTCACTCCATACACGGTGGTGATAAACTACTACTGTAGCTGCCCTGGGGCACACTGACACCAAACGGAATGTTGGAAAGTTTGCCACAGTTCATCATAGTGTAATTTCTTCTGGTCTCTCTCTGGGCTCTCTTTCTGGTCTCTCTCTTTGGTCTGTCTCAGGTCTCTATGGTCTTTCTCGCTGGTCTCTCTCTCTGGTCTCTCTCTGGTCTCTTCTCTAGTCTCTCTCAGGTCCTGGGTGTACTGTGCTGTGACTTTATAAAACATTCAATCTAGGCTCACCTTAGCACTTTTGTTTTATATGAACCAAATGGAGAAGTCAAAAACGCATTAAAGTTGAGGTCTTTAAATCCTGCACCACCAGTTTTTTTTTTATAGTTAATGTGTTTTTTCCTGTGTTTTAGAGACAACAGAAGCTGCAGAAGGAGCGTCTGATGAGCGACTTCTCTGCGGCGCTCAATAACTTCCAGGTGGTGCAGAGACGAGCTGCCGACAGACAAAAGGAGACTGTGGCACGAGCCAAAGCTGGGTCCAGGACCGCGGTGAGTACAAATTATGGTGGAAAGTGTCTATATCAGGGATGTCAAAGTCCAATACATCAAAGGCCAAAAAACTAATTTGCTACAAGCCGAGGGCCGGACTGGTTCAGTGTTTATTAAAACATATGAAAATGATGACAACCTATTGAACCAACACCCAACACAGTGTACCATATTTTATGTAGTGATTAAATGAATAATCAAATATGTCCTGAACATTGAATTAATTCCAATACTTTCCTATGGCTCTGAGAGGGCCGGTTCTAATACTGATCAAATATCATCCCGGGGGCCAAGATAATTCATTTGCGGGCCAGATTTAGCCCCCAGGCCTTGACTTTGACACCCATGTTCTACATTCTCTCTAGGCTCTTTCTGGTCTTTCTTTCAATTCTCACTCTATTCTCTCTAGTCTCTCTTCTTTCTCTATTCTCTCTGGTCTCCCTATTCTCTCTTTTCTCTCTGGTCCTTCCCTAAGGAGATGATGGTTTGATGAAAACATTATTCTCTGTCAAAGGATTTGAGGCACATGTTTTTGTTACAGGGGGATGGAGACCTGAATGACCATCTGGTGACGTTTGAAAAGTAAGATTTATTTCTTTTTTGTATCTCGTTTTTCATTATTGGTTTTATTATATTTGTATACTGTCAAAGTTTGCTTACAATCTGTAAATATGTTTGACAAACTTGTTAATGAACCACAAAAAACCCAAACAACCAAAAGTAAGATTCTCTCCATGTCTGTGCATAGAACTTGTATCACGGGCAGAAGGTCAATGTCTCGCATCCTCTTTCCGATCCCTCTCACCTCCTTGTCAGATTCAGATTCAGTTTATTTGCCATTTGTAGTAAAACCACATTGGAAAAGCTCAGTGTGCACCAGACAAGAACATCAATAAAAAAGCTTTAAAAAAGTACTACAAAAATTGTCAACAATTGAAATTGATCAACTGAACTGTTTCAATTCAAATGCAAGATCATTAAACTGCTTTGTTCAGATGAATAGGTGTTTTTTTCACAAATTCTGCAGGGAGGATGAGTGGGGCCAGGCTGTCACTCAGAGCCAGGAGCCGGGCATCACTGTGGAGGACCTGGAGGAGATCCGGGAGCGGGAGACCAACATCCGACAGCTGGAGGTACAAAGCACACTCATTACATTTGCCCCATGTGTTCACGAGGAGCTTTGTCCTTGGGCTGCACTAAGAAATGTTTAGGTGATGCACTGTACTTTAGTTAAATGTATTGAACATTAAAAACACTAAAATACAACAGAATGTAATACAATTCGTGGAACTAGTCCCTCGCTCTTAAAACAGTTGCTTCTATCGCTAGTTTTCTCATGCACATCTATATTTGGCCTCTGTCACATCTTTTCATCAGCTTTTTCAGACAGAAAAGACAAAGACATCCAGACAATCAGCTCTCAGCCCAGAGTTATTTTAAGTTTTAGAAAATGGGTTCAAAAAGCCCTGTTTCCACCAGCCCTACTTGGCCCTACTCTTCTCTACTTGGTTGTGTTTTCATTGCTCTCGTATCTATTACCGTATCCTCAGCCTGGATGGAACCAAGGACAAGCAGGTACTTAAAATTACCTAGTACTGGTTAAACAGAGCCGGTGGAAAGGCTCCAAATTGGGGTTGAGTAGAGTAGGGCCAAATAGGTTGGTGGAAACAGGGCTGTAGAATGCTGGGCTGAATAAAGTTTATTGCATAAGGGTTCAATGTGTATGATAATGTAAAGGCTGTGGTTGTTTTTCTATCAAAAAGCTTCAAAATAGATAGATAGACACTTTATTGATCCCCGTCGGAGAAATTCAGGTGTCCAGTAGCAGTAAAAATAAAAAATAAAATTGATCATTCAAAAAAGCTAACAATAGTAATAATCAGCAACAGCCCTTTAGGTCACAGCAGCAGAGGTGGAGTAGCCTCTGGGTGGAGCAGGACAGGTCACAGCACCAGAGGTGGAGTAGCCTCTGGGTGGAGCAGGACGGGTCACAGCAGCACAGGTGGAGTAGCCTCTGGGTGGAGCAGGACGGGTCACAGCAGCAGAGGTGGAGTAGCCTCTGGGTGGAGCAGGACGGGTCACAAGGTGGAGTAGCCACTTGGTTTGGACCATTTTCTCTGCTCTAGTCCAAAGTAAAATGCTAAATGCTTCATTAGCATTTTTCAAAAAGTTAGCATTCCTCCAGTGGATTATCATCTGATCCATTTGGTTCGGACCATAAATCCTCTCTGCTCTGGTCTGGACCAGTGCAAAACCATGAAGACTGTACTGCAGCAACATCTCAGGTAGGAAAAAGAAAGAAAAAGAAAATGTATAAAGCACAAAACAACAACTGTTTCAGAGCTACTTCGGACCTGCTGCCGTTTTCCAGCGCAAACAAAAGTAACAAAAATAATGTGTGACATTCCATATCAGCCCAAAATCTCACTGACATTAAACTTTGATGCCAAGTGGTATGTTCTGGACCTGTGTACGATGGGCCAAAGTGAGCAGACATAACTGTGCGTGTGTGTATGTGTCCTCAGTCCGACATCATGGACGTGAACCAGATCTTCAAAGACCTCGCTGTGATGATCCACGACCAGGGAGAGATGATCGGTGAGGAACATTATGATTTCCAGTTAATTCCATTGATTGTCAGTGAATTCTCCCTCAGCTGTGAAAGGGGGAGGCCTATAGCATTGTCTATAGTTCAATTCCACCTCTGGACCATAACTGTATTTAGATGGGCAATGCTAACCGCTCTAACTGCTCTATAAAGCTCAATAGAAAAGTGCTCATTGCTCTGGCTCCTATTGACTTAGATTGATATGAGCCATATAACCTTGGTGTCATTTTTGATTCTCACCTCACTTTCCGCTCCCACATCAATAAAACCACTCAAACCTGCTTCTATCACCTCCGCACAATCTCAAAGATTAAAAACATCCTCACTCCTCCCGATCTCCATAAAGTCGTCAACGCCCTCATCTTCTCCCGCCTCGACTACTGCAACTCCCTCCTCTCCGGTCTCGACGCTAAAT
Source organism: Knipowitschia caucasica (assembly GCA_964034765.1). NCBI lineage: Eukaryota > Metazoa > Chordata > Actinopteri > Gobiiformes > Gobiidae > Knipowitschia > Knipowitschia caucasica. The sequence continues at coordinate 41,221,083 of OZ035829.1, forward strand.
CCCTCTCCCGCCTCCAACTGGTCCAGACGCAGCAGCCAGACTTCTCACTGGTTTTAACAGAAGGGAGCACATCACCCCTGTTTTAGCGTCTCTCCACTGGCTCCCTGTGCGTTTTAGAATTGATTTTAAGATTTTACTGATTACTTTTAAAGCTCGTTTAGGTCTGGCACCCAGCTATATTTCTGAACTTTTAACCCCCTACGAGCCCCCCCGCAGCCTTAGATCCTCGGGCAGGTCCCTGTTGACTGTTCCAAGGTCGAGGCTCCGGACGAAAGGTGAGCGAGCCTTCTCTGTCCGGGCTCCTCGGCTTTGGAACGACCTGCCCGAGGAGATAAGGCTAGCACCATCAGTATCCTCTTTTAAATCTCTTCTTAAAACCCACTTTTATCAAACAGCTTTTAACTGTTAGTTTTAAACTTCCGATGCTGTATTTTATTGTCTGCTTTGTCTTTGTTGAGTCTCTTTTGTGTTTTGCTCTGTTTGCTTTGTGTTTCTGTATCTAATTATTTTGACCTTGCATTATTTTATTGTTTATCATGCTGACTGTGCAGCGCTTTGTAAACACTGTTTTTAAAAGTGCTATACAAATAAAGATTATTATTATTATTATTATAAGGATCGACCAATCAGATGCCTTCAATTGCGGGGATACTCCAGCAACTGTCTTAGCAACATGTTTGCCTTTGCTACAGTGCAAAACTAACGCTGTTGAAACAATTGCCAATTTAAGGAAAGTGGCTCCAGCTATCTTATGTTCAAATCAGTCTCTTCTGCATTAAGGCTAACACTATGGGGCTGGGACTAAAGCTCAAAAACCATATTCGATTTTCATTTTTTTCATTAATCTTAAAATATAATAATAATTTTTTATTTTATTTTGACCAATAAATGCTTGGTAACAACCCTGAGTGTAAAAAAAAAAATTTTTACCCCTGGCCACACGTGCAAATTTCTCCATTGTGAGATCAATAATCATATACAAATACAGATTGAGATTCATTTTATTCGCCATTTGCAGTAAAACCACATTTGCAAAAGTCCCCAGTGTGCACAAGACAAGTACAGACATAAAACAACATTAAAAGTATAGAAATAAAAAAAATAAAAAAGTAAACCTTTGTCACTATGAAATCGACCAACTAAAACAGTATCAATACAAAGAGCAAGATCATTAAAGTGCTCTGTTCACACTGATAACAGCTTGTGGAAAAAAACTATTAGCATAACGAGATGTCCTGCATCTCAGAGAATGATATCTTCTACCAGAGGGAAGAAGCTGGAACATGGCTTTCCCAGGGTGGCCAGAAGAGTCATTGATGATTTTAAGAGCTTTGTTTAAAAGTCTGGATTTATAAAGAGCCTCCAGAACAGGAAGCTCACAGCCCACGGTCCTATTTGCAGAGCGGAGCACCTTGTTTAAAACTCTCTTTTCTTTATCTGTGATGTTTCCAAACCACACAGACACAGAACCAACAAGTAAACTCTCAATGGTGCAGCGATAAAAGTTAAGCAGAATCTTAGAGTTAGTGGTAAATTCTCTAAGTTTACGCAGAAAGTAGAGACGCTGACGAGCTTTCTTAACGACTCGGTCAGTGTTTTTAACCCATTTCAGGTCATTAGACAGAGTTAGACCCAGAAACTTACACTCCTCTACAATCTGCACCTGGGAGTTGTCGATTACGACAGGCAAATGAGAACTATTGCGACTGAAGTCGTGACCAGTTCACATGTTTTCAATGCGTTCAACTGGAGGTTGTTAGTTTTACTCCACTGAACCACATTTTGAATCTCTGCTCTGTAAGAGGATTCATCATTGTAATAGTTTATCTTATCTTATCTTAAAACCAATCAGAGAGCCGCAAAGTGGTCACAGGGTCAGAGCAAGTGAAGCAGGACAGTGTTCTTGTTTCAGGTCTTTGTGGTGAATGTGAGAGTTGTGTTTTCAGACAGTATCGAGGCCAACGTGGAGAACGCAGAGGTCCACGTGAACAAGGGCACGGCTCAGCTGCAGAAGGCTTCCTACTACCAGGTCAGTCTGTCTGCTACTGCTGCTACTGCTGCTACTGCTGCTGCTACTGCTGCTACTGCTGCTACTGCTGCTACTGCTGCTGCTGCTGCTGCTACTGCTGCTACTGCTGCTGCTGCTGCTGCTACTGCTGCTACTGCTGCTACTGCTGCTGCTGCTGCTACTGCTGCTGCTACTGCTGCTGCTGCTACTACTGCTACTGCTGCTACTGCTGCTGCTACTGCTGCTACTGCTGCTACTGCTGCTACTGCTGCTACTGCTGCTGCTGCTGCTGCTACTGCTGCTACTGCTGCTACTGCTGCTGCTGCTGCTACTGCTGCTGCTACTGCTGCTGCTGCTACTACTGCTACTGCTGCTACTGCTGCTGCTACTGCTGCTACTGCTGCTACTGCTGCTGCTACTGCTGCTGCTGCTACTGCTGCTGCTGCTGCTACTGCTGCAACTGCTACTACTACTGCTGCTACTGCTGCTGCTACTGCTGCTGCTGCTACTGCTGCTACTGCTGCTACTGCTGCAACTGCTACTACTACTGCTGCTACTTCAGGTCGCAGCAGCAGAGCTGGGTCCTTTCCCAGTCATTGACCAATAGGTCGAGTAAAGACCTGTTCCCACCAGTCCCACTCAGCCCCACTGTACTGTGCTGTACTTGGCTCTACCTGGTTGTGTTTACATGACGATTTAGTATCTGTAGTAAGTAAATCATTTTTATTTATATACCACCTTTCACACACCGGAGTCACAAAGCGCTTTACAATTGTGGGCACTTGCCCTCTCACTCCTGGTCGCCAGTACAGGAGGCTCATGCCAGACCCATTGTACATGTTTTTAGTGGTAAGGGAAACCGGAGCACACGGAGGAAACTGGAGCAGACATGGGGAGAACATGTAAACTCCACTCAGAAAGACCCTGTTCCGACTAGGATTTTAACCCAGGACTTTCTTGCTGAGAAGCTGAGTAGAGTAGAGTAGAGTAGAGTAGAGTAGAGTAGAGTAGAGTAGAGTAGAGTAGAGTAGAGTAGAGTAGAGTAGAGTAGAGTAGAGTAGAGTAGAGTAGAGTAGAGTAGAGTAGAGTAGAGTAGAGTAGAGTAGAGTAGAGTAGAGTAGAGTAGAGTAGAAACGGGGGTAAAGTTAGCAACCATGTCAACAGTTTGGGAATCAGTGTTTGTGTTTGTGTGTTTCAGAGGAAGTCCCGGAAGAGGATGTGTGTTCTGGCCATGGTGCTGTCTCTGGTGATGGTCGTCCTCATCATCATCATCTATCAGGCTTTGAAATGAGGCGGCTGCGGCTACGAACTGCCCTGGATCCACTCGCATCAACCCTCCTCCTCCCAACATGGTTCCTCATCAGAGAAATGAATTCCCCACTCCTCCTTGAGGCAGAAGGGGCGGGGGGACGCGTGTGAGGCAGAAGATGAGATAAGAGAACCTGTATTCGTTCCACAGTGGGGAAATTTCAGTGTTGCAGCGCACATAAAGGACAGTATTAAGAGCACACAAAATTAACAATGCTTCTTAAATTAGGGGCCGAAGTTTAGGCCTGTAGGACACTCTAGGGGTAATATATATTTGTTTATGTATTTACAAATTTATATTTCCTGGTTCTCCTCCATGGATGGAGCTAAAAACAACCCTATGTCTGTGACTGATGATTAACAATGTTGGAAAGACATAGAGAAAAGAGAGAATTTTCCAGAACACGTGTCTTTTAACGCAAACTAGTCAAAGAAGCGTGAACGCGAATAAATCATAGACTTTCAATTTCAAGCGCACAGGAAGTAAATGAAATAAAACATAGACTGTGTATTAAGAGTGGACTGACCGAGTGTGACATCACCATGTTAAAGAGGCCGATTCAAACATAAGACAATTTTCTTTTATGGATGCAATTGTTTCAACAACATGGGTTGCTAAGGCAAGTTGGAGCAAAACTCTGTCCATGAGCACTTCCCAATTGGGTTTCATTGAGCTAGCAGGTTACAGTACCTTGCGAAAGTATTCGGCCCCCTTGAACCTTTCAACATTTCGCCACATTTCAGGCTTCAAACATAAAGATATAAAAATAAAATGTTTTGTCAAGAATCAACAACAAGTGGGACACAATCGTGAAGTGGAACGAAATTTATTGGATAATTTAATACTTTGTAGCGCCACCTTTTGCTGCAATTACAGCCGCAAGTCGCTTGGGGTATGTCTCTATCAGTTTTGCACATCGAGAGACTGGAATTCTTGCCCATCCTTCCTTGCAAAACAGCTCGAGCTCAGTGAGGTTGGATGGAGAGCGTTTGTGAACAGCAGTCTTCAGCTCTTTCCACAGATTCTCGATTGGATTCAGGTCTGGACTTTGACTTGGCCATTCTAACACCTGGATACGTCTATTTGTGAACCATTCCATTGTAGATTTGGCTTTATGTTTTGGATCATTGTCCTGTTGGAAGATAAATCTCCGTCCCAGTCTCAGGTCTTTTGCAGACTCCAACAGGTTTTCTTCCAGAATGGTCCTGTATTTGGCTCCATCCATCTTCCCATCAATTTTAGCCATCTTCCCTGTCCCTGCTGAAGAAAAGCAGGCCCAAAGCATGATGCTGCCACCACCATGTTTGACAGTGGGGATGGTGTGTTCAGGGTGATGAGCTGTGTTGCTTTTACGCCAAACATATCATTTGCATTGTGGCCAAAAAGTTCGATTTTGGTTTCATCTGACCAGAGCACCTTCTTCCACATGTTTGGTGTGTCTCCCGGGTGGCTTGCGGCAAACTTTAAACGAGACTTTTTATGGATATCTTTGAGAAATGGCTTTCTTCTTGCCACTCTTCCATAAAGGCCAGATTTGTGCAGTGCACGACTGATTGTTGTCCTATGGACAGACTCTCCCACCTCAGCTGTAGTTATCTGCAGTTCATCCAGAGTGATCATGGGCCTCTTGGCTGCATCTCTGATCAGTCTTCTCCTTGTTTGAGATGAAAGTTTGGAGGGACGGCCCGGGTCTTGGTAGATTTGCTGTGGTCTGATACTCCTTCCATTTCAATATAATTGCTTGCACAGTGCTCCTTGAGATGTTTAAAGCTTGGGAAATCTTTTTGTATCCAAAAACTTCTCCACAACAGTATCTTGGACCTGCCTGGTGTGTTCCTTTGTCTTCATGGTTCTCTCTGCGCTTTAAACTGAACCCTGAGACTATCAAAGAGCAGATGCATTTATACGGAGACTTGATTACACACAGGTGCATTCTATTTATCATCATCAGTCATTTAGGACAACATTGGATCATTCAAAGATCCTCACTGAACTTCTGAAGTGAAAGTAAAGGGGCCGAGAATAATATTGCACGCCCCACTTTTCAGTTTTTTATTTGTTAAAAAAGTTTAAATGATCCAATAAATTTCGTTCCACTTCACGATTGTGTCCCACTTGATGTTGATTCATGAAAAAAATTCAAATTTTATATCTTTATGTTTGAAGTTTGAAATGTGGCAAAATGTTGAAAGGTTCAAGGGGGCCGAATACTTTCGCAAAGGCACTGTAGCATTGTCCTTCTATACAGTCTATGAAATGTACATGTATTTAGTACAAACAAAAGCGCCACGCGGGTTTCCCACACTGCTCTCCGCTTCTGCAGGCTTTAGCTTAAGCTGCTACAAAGCTGATTAGCCATTGTGTAGCAACAGCAGCTAGTAGCAAGCCGATTTAAGGGGCCGACACACCTGCCCCTGGGGAAGCTTCAGAATGTCGTCCTCAGCCCACGCACATATGGAGAGTGTGTCTGCTTCGCAAAGAAATGACAAATGAGAAATAAATGGTATGTGGTTTAAACTGACATTCGCACTGGTTTTAAAGCTACCAGGATCGTAACCTAACCTTTTCAATCTACTAAAAAAAATCACTGTATAAAAATCCATCCTAAAGCTAGTTAACTGGCTCTATAAAAAAGTTTGGTTCTATTTTACAGACCGTACATTAGGAGTGTGACATCACTAAAGTGTTACCCTTAGTGTGGAAGAGGCCAATTTTGAGCTTGCTGAAGCCAATTTCCTTATACGGGTATTTATTTCTGCTTTTTCTTAGCTTTACACCGTAACCAGGGGCATACGTGTTGCTAAGATGGTTGCTAAGGCAAGCTGGGTTTTTCCCAGCGAATGAAGGCATCTGAATTGGTCCAAACCTTTATGGCTCATATTGGATTTACAAAAGGGACAGTATCACAACTTAAAACAACAGGATAAAAAACACCCGATTTCACCTATTCTACTCTTACTCTAACCCTACCCACAACAAACCAGTATCTGTTTGTTTAAAGACTATGTTTCCAGCAGCACTTCTGGCCAATCAGCAACTAAACATTTAGTACGAGCTCGCCTTGATAGATCCGGGGCAAGAGGGACGAAAACAAAACTTAACAGTATGATGCCATTGTGGGCAGTTTGAAGCATAGTCCGTCAGACCTCTGATGCAAAGCCAGGGCAGGTCCTGTTTAGTTCTGTGAGGGAGGTCCTGTGGGAACACTGGTAATCGGAACAGTAATTAATTGCCACTGTGTATTCAGTACCTGAACACAATGTCCAGGAAAGCCATGTTACACTTATTATTATTATTTGGGTTAGCAAGGGTTTTCCAGGGATACTGTTTGGTTGCCAGGATACAAAACCAGATACTGTAGTGTGTTGGTTGCGGTATTGTACATTAGTCCAATTTTTAGCCTCCTCTTTGTCCCCCAAACTCGAATAAATGAGTGGAAGTGGCCTCCTCCACGCTGTTGCTTCTAAGGTGTTATTTTAGAACTGAACGTGGGCTCCTGCACTCTTGACCGGGTGTTCGGTGAAGAGGCTGCACTTACAAACACTAAGTTGATCAGCGCCGGCTCGCTTTTAGTCCGGACACAAGTTTCAGTTAGTGGTGCGTCCACGCAGCCTTGGAAACATCAAAGTAACACAAGGGGAATTAGGGATATTATCAGAAAGTAAAATGATGGAAAATCCGAATTGGATTGGGATTCAAACGGGAGTTATTGAGTGTTTTATCTGTTTTGAGTGGTTATTTCTGTAAAAGTTGGATATACCGTATATAATTGTCAGGTGACCTCAGCACGTTCCAAAGACACTATAGTTTGACATTGTGGTGAAGCTATCTGAGAAATCTCTCCTGGTAGCTATGGTTACTAGCGCTTTACGACGGCTTTCTGACAGATAGTGCTTGGTTGTTAACTGCGCATAGCTTGATCAAACATATTGCCATTCCTCGGACACAGTGTCGAATATTTTTCTTTACTGAATACAGACTACCAGTGTGTGTTTGCAAACCTTTCATTATAAAACTGATCCTCCGTCTCGCCTTCCACTGTGGACCTGCCAATCATACCCCAGAGTGCAATAGGGTCGCCCCCTGGTGGTGGGTTCATTTCGAGAAGGTCTCTCAGCCTTCAGTACCACACTTCCATGGCCTTTGGCAAATCTTTTGTTCAATTCAAGGAACCCAGACTCTCCTCTCCACACACTTACTCTAGCTCATCCGGGCCAGTCCGAGGTGAATCCTTCCTGAAAACAATGGTGGTATGGAATGTAACAATAAAAAGTACAAAAAATATGGCTTTGCTTTGTCTTTTTACACTTATCCCAGGTAATCCATTCATACAATATGAGTAAGTAATATTTATTTATGTAGCACCTTAAAGGAGACATATCATGAAAAATCTACTTTTTGTGCCTTAAATGCCTTATGTTGTGAAGTTGGAGCCTCTAGAAGTGCAAAAAAGTTGAAATCAGTCTCTTCATGGGTTGCAGAGAACACTTCATATTCTGTTTAGGTAAGATATTTCAACCCGTTCTGATTTTGCCATTCTCTATTACGTGTTTAGAATTATTACGTAACAGTATTTGCAGCGAGACTGCTATATAAGGGCATGGGCGTCTAACAAAACACTTCGGCCCAGCCCTCCTCTACTGTGCATCACTTCGAATTTGTAGTCCAAGCTCAAGGATGCCAGCGAACAGGGCTGGACTGGCCATCGGGCGTACCGGGCAATGCCCAAAGGGCCGATGCCCATATTTGGGCCGGTCTCTCTGCCTCATACAAAACACATGTTTATGAGAAGTGTAAATCCGTTGAGAATTGTTCGAGCGGGGCGCGTGTATCCGCGGGGCACCTGCTGTATGTACTCGAACGGGATTTCGCCACCTCAGCGGCCCTAGTGTTCTGGGGCATCTGCGGCCGCTATGTAATGAGCAGCTTCCGCGTCCAGCGGCTGCGAGCGGCTGTGAGCGTCCAGCGGCTGCGAGAGGCTGTGAGCGTCCAGCTGCTCGCAGCCGCTCGCAGCCGCTCGCAGCCGCTCCACCGTGTTGTGGCTGAGCGCGCAGCCTCAACGTGGCCATGTACCCAACCCCATAAACGCGCACAGGACCATGCGTGTCTTTGAGTAATCTGTGCACCCAATAAATACACTGCTGCAGGAAACAGTCCGCGTCTCCCCTCTCCTCTCGAAGCGCGATTAAACGCCCTAAATAAAGCTCTGATACCTAAATTTTGCATTGCATTAAAAGTTCATGTTTGAGCCCAAAAGTAATATGTTGTTAACAAATTAAACAGATTTAGAGCCAGCACATGGCTGACAGTCTTTTTTGACCAATTCTCATCCCTGTAACAAACAATAGTGTTGTCTGTGTCCACCTCCCTCACTCTGAGACATGTTTATTACTCTCTTGTAATGTAGACTATTGCATTTTATTTTATTGTTGAAACTGTAGACATCCTGATCCTCTACAGTATTTGCTTCCACATACTGTATAAACTAGGAGTCGGCAACCTGCGGCTCCGGAGGCGCATGCGTCTCTTTCCTTCTGTAGAAGGAAAAACGTTCTTAACGTTTTTAAAAGCTGTAAAATTGTGCATAAGTAATATTCAATGTAAACATTTCTGTCAACGTAGTGTGTCATATCCTGCGACGTAGGCCCGCGCCAGGCAGCCGCTATTGTAAACAAACCAGCGTGTGAGCATCATAGACTGTGCGCATGGATCCCAAAGCTAAAAAGAGAAGAGTCGATAATAAGACTGGACTAAGAATGAAAATTAACATTTGCTTTCAGTCAATGAGGAAGGACTGCTTCATGTTTGCGATGTAATGAGAAGTTTCTATGAGATAATTGTATCTGTGCTTAGAAACTACAAAAATGGCCACTCGGGGTGGAGTTGAACCTGTGTCACCTGGAAGGGGGCGTGGTCAAAAGCGCCTCATTTGCATTTAAAGAGACAGCACCAAAACAGGTTGCTCTCAGACGCACCTCAGAACAGGTGTAGAAGAAAGGCTCGTGGAGCTTGTTGTAGAATTAAAATGTTGTATACTAATGATTTTAAGTAGGTGTTTGCATAACATGTCTTTGTGCAATATTAAGCCTGGATTTAGTGGAATTCAGACAAGCACCAAGGACAAGGCTTCTGTGATAAAAGTATCATTTTCAGGAACAGCGTGTCTCTCTTATCGGGACAAGGCCTGAGACACAAAACTGGACTAGGCCAGACTGGGACCAGGCTCAGACCATATGACGTCATCGGACATTCTGATAAAACTGTTGGGAGGACATTTTTGTGAGCAGTCTGAGCACAGGGATAGATTTAGCGAATTAATAGCTGCAAGAGTTTTGTATCAACATTTAATTGTAAAGAGAAATTAATGTTCTATTTTTAACTCTTGCAAATCTTGGCCTTATTTCTGTACCAAATTCTGAACACGTCAGTCAAATCATTTTTGACAACAAGCTACAAATAATGAGACTCAGACCCAGACATTGCAGCTACGCTTTATATAGGCCACAAATTAATGATTTAGATGTAAAAATCAATTATTTGAAAACACGATATGTCCACTTTAATAAGTTTCATAATATCAGATGGTCTGCACGGAGGCATTCAAATCCATTACATTTTTTTTTGTATCGCCCTAAATCACAACAGTAGTTATCTTGGAGGACTGTTGAATTTGCCGAAAACAGATCAGAGAATCAAACAGTTCAAACACAAGAAATGCAATGATAAAAAACACATAGAACCATTGGTCCATACGGGGCAGAGACCAATGTCCATAAATGTTGTGTCCACTGTCCTTGTGTTCGACTCTCCTGCATCTGCAACAAACAACTCAGTGGAAAAAGGTATGAAACCTCGGGGAGGTCCACATTGCCTGTGAGTCACTCTTTGACATGGATTTTATTCGAGTTCCATTGTTGTGGTTTGAAAGTTGCCTACCCCAGATTTAAGTCAGTTGCAAAAATGGTACGAAAAAGAAAAGTCAGAAATGAAATCACTAAAGTATTTGGAGAGCGCATACCCCGCCAACACCACGGATTGTTCTGAAACCTAGACAGGGAAATAAAATCCACTTTTCTCCAGAGACTGATAGCGCTTTCTCATAGATAGATCTCCCCCTGGTGGACCAAGCACGACACAACACAACCACATTACACTTTTTTAAATTCATTTTCGTTCACTTTTAAACAGCTTAGTGCAATAATAAAAAGAAACATTTATAGTTTAGTGTCTTTCTCCTTTAGACAGAACTCCTCAAGGCCTCCTAATACATTATATACATCTACATATATCTGATATATATACATATACATATATATGTATATATTAACACACACACACACACACACACGCACACACATTGTGCCTTTCAATAGAGTCGCTCACAAAGAGACAGTTTCAGCAGTGATCAGGCAAATAAATACAATGTCAATATTACACTCATTTAGCTTAGGTTTACTGTTAGTGTTACTGAGGTTTTTAGAACAATAAACATGGCATTAAAGCTGTTGTACCTAACTTTTACAAGCTTAAATAATACGTGTTAGTCCCGACAGAAAGACCAAAACAAATCAGAACACAACATGCTGCCTTCATCTCATTAGAAAACAATTTCATCTTTTGTATAAAAAAGTGCCGTTAGTCCGTATTTGACTCTTTGAGCTGATTGGCTGAGTGAGGGTGGTCCTCTCTTTGTCACTTATCCGTCTGAAAAAGATGTGACAGAGACCAAAAATACATGAAACTACAGTAGTAAAAGAAGCAAACTGTTTTGAGAGCGGAAAAAAAAACAAGTGACGTGGACTTTATTACAGAGTTCTGCTGTTGTGGTTTTAAAGTTACGTACCCCAGCTTTAAGTGCAACAAAAACAGATTAATATGAGCGACCAGGTCTGGATTTAGAACTTCAATAGAAAAGTACTGTTTTGGGAAATGTGTGCTAGACTGTACATAGGAACCAAAGGGCCACAAAATGCCAGCCTGAGGGCCGCACTGGGCTCGCGGGCCACAGTTTGGACATCACTGGATTAGTAGTAGTAATAGTTTTCTTTTTAGCCGTGTTTCCAATGTGTCGACTGAGTGACCGGAAATATGGGGGAAATGTGTCTGCAAATTTACAATAATTTATTTACAAGTGGACTTTGGTTTAAACGGCTCCAGGCATCATTAGTTTTGTTTTGCTGTTTTTGTTTGTACTAAATACATGTACATTTCATAGACTGTATAGAAGGACAATGCTACAGTGCCTTTGCGAAAGTATTCGGCCCCCTTGAACCTTTCAACATTTTGCCACATTTCAAACTTCAAACATAAAGATATAAAATTTGAATTTTTTTCATGAATCAACATCAAGTGGGACACAATCGTGAAGTGGAACGAAATTTATTGGATCATTTAAACTTTTTTAACAAATAAAAAACTGAAAAGTGGGGCGTGCAATATTATTCGGCCCCTTTACTTTCACTTCAGAAGTTCAGTGAGGATCTTTGAATGATCCAATGTTGTCCTAAATGACTGATGATGATAAATAGAATGCACCTGTGTGTAATCAAGTCTCCGTATAAATGCATCTGCTCTTTGATAGTCTCAGGGTTCAGTTTAAAGCGCAGAGAGAACCATGAAGACAAAGGAACACACCAGGCAGGTCCAAGATACTGTTGTGGAGAAGTTTTTGGATACAAAAAGATTTCCCAAGCTTTAAACATCTCAAGGAGCACTGTGCAAGCAATTATATTGAAATGGAAGGAGTATCAGACCACAGCAAATCTACCAAGACCCGGGCCGTCCCTCCAAACTTTCATCTCAAACAAGGAGAAGACTGATCAGAGATGCAGCCAAGAGGCCCATGATCACTCTGGATGAACTGCAGATAACTACAGCTGAGGTGGGAGAGTCTGTCCATAGGACAACAATCAGTCGTGCACTGCACAAATCTGGCCTTTATGGAAGAGTGGCAAGAAGAAAGCATTTCATCAAAGATATCCATAAAAAAGTCTCGTTTAAAGTTTGCCGCAAGCCACCGGGAGACACACCAAACATGTGGAAGAAGGTGCTCTGGTCAGATGAAACCAAAATCGAACTTTTTGGCCACAATGCAAATGATATGTTTGGCGTAAAAGCAACACAGCTCATCACCCTGAACACACCATCCCCACTGTCAAACATGGTGGTGGCAGCATCATGCTTTGGGCCTGCTTTTCTTCAGCAGGGACAGGGAAGATGGCTAAAATTGATGGGAAGATGGATGGAGCCAAATACAGGACCATTCTGGAAGAAAACCTGTTGGAGTCTGCAAAAGACCTGAGACTGGGACGGAGATTTATCTTCCAACAGGACAATGATCCAAAACATAAAGCCAAATCTACAATGGAATGGTTCACAAATAGACGTATCCAGGTGTTAGAATGGCCAAGTCAAAGTCCAGACCTGAATCCAATCGAGAATCTGTGGAAAGAGCTGAAGACTGCCCAACAGAATGGCCACACAATATAAAAACGTCAACCACTTGTTGGACATTGTCTTGCAACATAGTTTTCACAAAACATTGACATTGAGGATATATACATTTTTGGATTTATGGTTGCAGGGTTCCTCCTGATTGGATTTGGAGCTGGCCTGATCTGAAAGCTGGAGGGTTATGTACTCAGAAGATTTACGAGCAGATTTCCACGGAAAACAAGGACAGTTTTTGAGAGCTGACCAGAGTTGTGGTCGAGAGCGCTGGGGGGACACAGAGGTGTGTGATACAGATCGAACATTCCCTTAAAGATCTGGGAATGAGATCTATGGAGGGACAAAAGCGTTTGGAGGGATTGATTGATGGACTCGGGCCTCATGACGGCTCCTCGCACTGATGTGGTCAACTCTGGAGAACCAGTTCCAGTTTTTAATTTGGACTTAATTGGCTTTAAAGCTACACTGCCGAATTTGACCAGCTAAAGTGCTTTACAAATTCTCCCAAAGGCATATGTGTTGGTTTGTCTCCCATGTCGGCAGGTACCGCTCTTATCTTCTGACCTCCACATTCCACTACCCAAGGCCAAAGACGGACTCTCTCTCTCATAACTCACAGACTTTAATTATACCAGTTGTTTGGCTCACCCCTCCATCTACATGTCTGTCTCTCTCTCCTTCAGTCTATGGTGGTCTTCCCCTCCACCTCCCCCACCCACACTCCCCTCTGACACGCCATATTGGACGAGGTGTGTCAGAGTAACAATGTCCCTTCAAAAAGATCTGCATGCTTTCCCGCATGTACTGTTTCCATCCAATAATGTCTGTTGAAAAATATGTTTGTTTTGCTCTCTGCTGTTGAATAACTGTCAAAAGGAGCGCGGAAATAAAGTACACAGCCAGCCTTGATGTTTATTCATCAAACTGAATTTCTCCATCTGTGAGATAATTGATTGATTGATTGATTGATTTGAATTGTGGACAATGTGGATAATTATTAGCTTGGTTTCAACACCTCAGTTGTGGATTTCCACACTCCAATGTACTGTAGGTTAACCCAAAATTTGTCTGGACTAAATATACTTACATTCACTTTAATGATAACCCAACAACAATTCCACTATCATTCCCTCAAACTTTAACCACAAGATTGAGGCGGTCAGGAACGTGGCTGGCTATGATGAGGAAACCAATCTATACAATACCTCTTTGTTAGCTCTAAAACTTGGTAACTTGGTAACTCAAAAAGCTAGCAGATATTCTTTATGGAGAATATATGGAGAAATGTGTCGATGAACCATTCATAAAAAACCTCCAACGAAGCCGGATGCTGAGCAGTGGCTGAGCCAGACTTTTAAACAGAGGGTGGCAAGGTTTTTTTTAAGGGGTCCACATTTATACTAGACAGAAATTTCATTTCACACAAAAACTGGCTAAACGATACATTTTAATCTTAATCTTACCTTATCTTTATTCTTTACATAAAGTGAACTGAGTGCACTTGGAAACAACAAAGCAAAAAAGTGCATTTAAACTGTAGTCTGAACAAAAGTGCTAAATGACATAATTCAAACCATGCATTGCATTGCATCTTTTAACAAATTTAGGCAACTGTTTTACAGGACATCAGCAAAGCAAAATCCTGCGGTTATGGTGTAAAGGAGCAAAGATGTTGACAAACTCATCCATATTGAGCCCTTGACTCCACACTGAGGATACCAAGATGACTCAATCTATCATCTGCCATGGTCGTTCGGATGCTGGTTTTTGATTAGTTTTAGGGCAGAGAAACTTCTTTCACAAGATGCAGTACTGACAAGTATCACAACAGATATCTTTGCAAGCCTGAAAAGCTCATGAAAAACTTCTTTAAAAGGTTCCAAAAAGACAAGAAAGTCAAATAGGGAAGATGGTCTCTAATCCATTTTTTCCTCCCAAGAAGCCGCCTAGTTTGATATACCTCATGCTTAAGGTCCTCTATATCTGAATCAAAGGTTCTGCCAAATGCAAACAGGGTCTCTTCTTTCAAAAATGGAGGACTTTTGGGGTCAAGCGACTGCACTCCATCCATAATCTGTTTTTTGTGTGAAAAGCGCCTCTCTAACTCTGCCAATAGACAATCCAGCACCTGATAAAACACACTTCTGTTAAGCTGTTCATTGCTTTGACAGACGTCCCTTTGCCCAACAGTGCTTATGACAAGGGAGTCAGCCAACTTGGTAGTGGTTATAGATTGCCTTTTGTTTTGTCCTTCTCTGGAAATGTTTCATCTCTGAATATGAGCCTCAATCTCCCTCCATAGGTCACCAAAATAAATCTCATTTCTGTAACCTTTAAATGTGTCCGTTAGGGCATTCACAAGTTCTACAGCTCTTGACAGATCAAGACTGCTTGATTGGAGCATGTCAGATAGGATTTTTACATCACCAAACACTTGACAAAAAATAATCAACAGCCCAATAAACTGCATGTCTATCTGAGCCAGAAGACCCCTTGCTTCGACTTTCCTTTCTCCACTACTCTTCTCAATAGAAATTTCCTGCAGCCTATTTTTCAGATTACGACACGCCATGTACCTGCAAGCTCACCTAACATCTGTTAATCTTTGTAGCTCCCGAGGTTTCTCTTGGGGATACATTTCCTTTTGGACCTCAAGCCACTTGATATGAACAGCAGAGCCAGAAACAAACTTATAAATATTGTGCAAAAAGCAAAGAAATCTTCAGCTTCTGGAACTGACTTCACCACATCAACAAGAACTAAATTCAAACAGTGTGCATTGAAATGCACATAGAATGCAAACTTGGCATTACTTTTAATACGGGCAGAAACACCAGAATGTTTCCCACTCATCACTGAGGCACCATCATACCCCTAACCTATTAGGTTGTTTCTATAGTCCAGACCATGCTTTTCCAAACAGCCAACTATCATGTTTGTGAGGCCTTCTGCATCCAAGCTTTGTGCTGACTGGAAATGCAAGAAGCTTTCATGTACAGCACCACTGAAATAGTATCGAACAACTAATGAAATCTGTTCTTTTTTTTGTAGGTCTTTTGTTTCATCTGCCAATATACTGAAAACCTCACTATCTTTTACTTCAGCCACAATGTGCTTTTGCACCATATCTGCCAAAACTTCCAAGATCTCATTCTGGATTTGGTGACTAGTGTACTTGGCATTCCCATGTGCCTCAAGTTTTTTTTTTAATGAATGGGTCATGGTTGCAATTTGATCCAAAATAGCCATAAAATTGCCTTTATTGACAGAATCGTCATTTTCTCTGTGGCCTCTTTGCGCAATATTTTGTGTTGCAGTTAACAGCAACACATTAGCTATTGCTTTACTACACTGCTCACAAAAACTTAGGACACACTCAGAAAACACAATGTAACTCCAAATCAGTCAAATTTCTGGGATATCAGACTGTAAAGTTAGGAAGCCACACCTAATGTAAATCAATTTTACCTGGTGTTGTGGAAATTAAACAGACAACCAGGGGAAATGAGAGGCAATTAGCAAGATCACTCCAAAAGATTAATGGTTTTGCCATTACCATTTCCCTGTCCTCATCCTTTGTACCATATTTTTGGAACACTTTTGCATTTGTCCAGTGTTCTCACCACTAGAGGTGTCATGAGGAGGCATCTACAACCCACAGAAGTTGCTCAGGGAGTGATGCTCATCCAAAATGGCATGTCCTTTCGTGCTGTGGCAAGAAGGTTTGCTGTGTCTCCCAGTGCAGTGTCCGGCGCATGGAGGAGATATCAGGAGACAGGCCAGTACACCAGGAGACCTGGGGGGGGGCTACCGAGGTCAACAACCCAGCAGCAGGACCGCTATCTGCTCATTTGTGCTCAAAGAAACAGGAGAAGCACTGCCCGAGCATGTCTCGGTCCATCCATCAATGCCACGTCGCACCACAGACTGTCCAGGAGCTGACTAATGCTCTAGTCCAGGTCTGGGAGGAGATCCCTCTGGAGGACATCCGTGGTCTCATCAGGAGCATGCCCAGGCGTTGTAGGGAGTGCATTCAGGCACGTGGAGGCCACACACACTACTGAGGATGATAAAGACTCATTTTGAGGAAAGTCTACAAAATTTGGATCCACCAATTACCTCATTTGTCACTTTGATTTTGACTATAATTTTGGATCCAGACCCCC
This sequence comes from Knipowitschia caucasica, assembly GCA_964034765.1. Taxonomy (NCBI): domain Eukaryota; kingdom Metazoa; phylum Chordata; class Actinopteri; order Gobiiformes; family Gobiidae; genus Knipowitschia; species Knipowitschia caucasica. Next base: position 41,238,016 of record OZ035829.1, read on the forward strand.
AGGGGCTGAGAATTTGATTTCCATTTATCATTCTTATGTTATTGTAACGTGCCACAGCAGTGTTCTGTTTTGTCAGGTTTATTGTTATGTTGACTGTTAAGTGTTTGCACCATGACTTAGCTCACCATGTTAATTGATAGGGTCCTATGCTTTCAGTGTTATGCAGTCTAATGTTAAAACTGTAATAAAACTGCCTTCTCGGGGTCTTGCGGTGTATGTGGCACGAGTTGAGCAAAGAAACTCTATCTCCCGTGACTTATTTGACTAAAACGTCACATTATTTTGTTGTCAACACACCATGGATAAAGTTTTTCATCCAAAAAATCTAGGATGGTTTTTTGAATGTGCCCTAAGTTTTAGTGAGCAGTGTATATTGCTTGTTTTCCTCAATCTTCTGTTTTTGAGCTTCATTTAATGATTTTGAAGTACAATGCTCCTTTTGTGTTCCTCCCAGGCATACATGGCATTTGAGTGTTGTTCTGATTTTGAGTATAGTTTAAATCCAGCATCTTTAAAAAGTGCCTTTTTCCAGTTGAAGAAGCCTGACTCTGACATAAAGGCAGATTCTGTGGAGCCTGGTAGTAAAAAATGATGGCATGCAAAACAAAAACTAGCATTTTTGCTGATGGAGTACTCTAGCCATGGATTGTCTTTGTACCAAGACTTGTTGAATGCCCTCATTCTTTGTCCATGCTGTGTCTTTAAATAACTTGGCAGGCATGGCTGAGTCGGGCCTTCCTCCCTGGATCTTGAGATGTCTGCAATAATAATATTGCAATAAGTAGTATTGTTTTATGTAAATACACATATTAACTACTTATAACAAATTGTACTTTCCAACTTTATTCCTAACCTAATTGTTCAATGAGTGCACTGTGCATCAGGCCTACGACTTGGTCCTTTTGGTACTGAATAAGCTGCTTTGGAGCTTGTGGGGAGTTCAGAAGGTGCTTCATTTATTTCCTCTTCCTCAAAAGAAATGTCCGTACCTGTCTGCGACTCCCTCTCATCCTCTGAAACTGAATTATATAAGCTATATTTTAATACAACACAACAAATTCCTCATCATGAAAATTCTCAAAACATACTGCCTCCGAGTCTGACCTTCAGGTGAGGAGTCATTCTGATCTACAGGAGCTTTCTTTACAAAAAAAAGAAGAAATGTCTCCTCTTTTTCTTTTCATGTTTAAACTGGGGGGCGATGATACAATGTGCAATTAATAATGGAGAATACACACGCATGCACACACACACACTCACGCTAAAAGTACTACAAACTGAACGAGTAATGTGCTGCAGTACGTGTGTCTATACTTCATATCAAATGTAAACGGCCCTGTGTCGCCAACTTACCTTCTGTTTTCATAACAACTCGAGCACATGTGAGTCCAAAAACCAATGAAAAGCAGTAGGGTTAGCATACAGCGCCGCGCCGGCTCAAGACCTCTCAACACGGAGTCTGGGTGCGTTCACAGACAGTGGAAACCGTTGGAATTTTTAGTTTTTGGCGGAAAAAGTGCGGAAGATTCTCAAGATATGCACATTATTAAATTGCCGTCTTCCGAGGGTGAGCACTGGGGGTGGCAAGGGTATTTTTAGAGGTGGCAGTGGCCACCCTGGCTACCCCTCTGGCTCCGCCACTGATGCTGAGAAGTGGGATGTCTCTGTTTCTTCTGCTGCCTACAGAACCTCTGCCAGAAGAAATGGAACACCTCTGAGCTGCTCCCTTTGACTGAGGACATTAGAGCTATGCATAAACAAATAGAGGTATGGCCCTAGTAAATATTTACAGAACCTCAAGGAGGAACCGACCCCCAAACACTGGTCTAAACTCTTGACGCTTTGCAAGGTCATTATTTTCAATCGACCAAGGGAAGGTGAGGTTTCAAAGATGCCACTGTGTTTACCTCAAAAAGTAAAACTGGTATCCATACTGACTTTGCTTTCCGACTGTCTGAAATTGAAAAAAGCGGTGTCAGCAATGTTCTGCACCTCTATCGCTGATGTGGAGGTTCGTAGCTGTGGTGACAAGGTCTCTGGTGCCAGCGGCAACCCCCGAACCCGGTTGTGGAAACCAGTGGTAAGGGAAGCCGTCAGGCTTAAGAAGGAGGCCTATCGAGCCATGATGGTTCGTGGGACTCCTGAGATAGCTGCCCTGTATTGGCAGATCAAGCGTGCCACGGCCCGGGGTGTTGCAGAGGCAAAAACCCGGCACTGGGAGTAGTTTGAAGAGTCCATGGAACATGAGTATTGGTCAGCCTCGAATAGATTCTGGCAAACCGTCCGGCGCCTCAGGAGGGGGAAGCCGTGCTTTGTGAACATCGTGTACGTGCGGGTGGAGAGCTGCTGACCTCAACTGGGGATATTGTCGGGCGGTGGAAGGAATACTTTGAGGTTCTCCTCAATCCCCGGTCACGTCCTCCATTCCGGAGGCAGGCTGAGGATGTTGGGTCTGATACTTCCATCTACCTGGCTGAGGTCATCAAGGTGGTTGGCAGCCTCCTTGGTGTCAAGGCTCCGCGAGTGGATGAGATCCGTACGGACTATCTATTGTCTCTGGATCTTGTAGGACTGTCTTGGCTGACACGTCTCTGCAACATCAGGTGGCGATCTGGTGCGGTACCAATTTAGAGGCAGAGAGGGATGGTGGTCCCCCTCTACAAGAAGCGGGACCAGAGGGTTTGTTCCAATTATCGCGGGATCACACACCTCAGCCTCCCCATCAAGGTCTACTCCAAGGTACTGGAGAATCTCGGATTCAGTAGGAGCAGTGTGGTTTTTGTCCCGGCTGCAGAACACTGGACCATCTCTATACTCTCAATCGGATACTCGAGGGTTCATGGGAGTTCGCCCAACCTCTCCATATGCGCTTTGTGGATCTGGAGAAGGCGTTCGACCTGTTCCCTGGGGTGTCCTTTGGGGCGTTCTTCAGGAGTACGGGGTGCGGGGTCCTCTGCTAAGGGCCGTCCGGTCCCTTTATGACCGGAGCCAGAGCTGCGTTCGCGTCACCGGCACTAAGTCAGACCTGTTCCCGGTGCATGTTGGCCTCCAACAAGGCTGCCCTTTGTCACCGACTCTGTTCACTGTCTTTATGTACAGAAATTCTAGGCGCAGCCAGGGGCCGGAGGGGGGTCCAGTTCGGAGAGCTAGGGATTTCATCTCTGCTGTTTGCGGACGATGTTGTCCTGTTGGCTCCAACGAACCAGGACCTGCAACATGCATTGGGATGGTTTGCAGGTTTGTGAAGTGGCTGGGATGAGAATCAGCCCCTCCAAATCCGAGGCCATGGTGCTCGACCGGAAAAAGGTGCCTTGCCCTCTCCAGGTGGGTGGAGCAGTCCTTCCTCAAGTTGAGGAGTTCACTTGAGGAAGATCTGTGAGGACTGCTTCCTCACAGATCAGTCTGTGAGATTGACAGACTGATCGGTGCAGTGTGCGCAGTAATGCGGGCGCTGTATCGAACCGTTGTGGTAAAGAGGGAGCTGAGTCGAAGGCAAAGCTCTCGATTTACCGGTCAATCTTCGTTCCCTCCCTCACCTATGGTCATGAACTTTGGGTAATGACCGAAAGAACGAGATTGCGGATACAAGCGGTGAGCTTCCTCCGCAGAGTAGCTGGGTACTCCCTAAGAGATAAGGTGAGGATCTCAGTCACACGGGAGAAGCTCGGAGTAGAGCCGCTGCTTCTCCACGTTGAGAGAAACCAGTTGAGGTGGCTTGGGCACTGGTTCCGGATGCCTCCTGGATGTCTTCCCTGGGAGCTGTCCCGGGCACGTCCCACCGGGAGGAGACCAGGGGAAGATCCAGGACACGCTGGATGGACTATGCCTCTCAGCTGGCCTGGAACGCCTTGGGATCCCCCCGGATGGGCTAGAGGAAGTGTGTGCTTAGACGGCTGCCCACGCGGATGGTCCAGCCAGGGGGCCTGGGTTGAGGGGCGAGGCTGCGGCCTGGAGCTGGGAGTGTATACTTATAATCTCTCTTTTCTGTCTCCAGAACGTGTATGAAAGCCATGGTCTGCATCTGAGGTGAAGGAGGTGGAGAAGACTATGACGTCTCTCATAAAAAATGGAATGGTCCCTGGAAAGTCCCACTGCCTGCACCAACACCTCTCCAGAGGACTTTACACATTCGACATGGAGTGGCTAATAAAATCACTGCAATTAGGAAAAAAGCTCAATAAAAGTGTCTGAAACCTTTTGTCTGGAAATGATTTGTATAACTTAAAAAGAAGTTCCAGTACAGGTCTGAAACAAAAAAATATAAATAAAGTGTGTCGAGTGGAGTGTAGAGTAAGTCTAAAGTGACCCCAGTTTTGGCAAAAATATAACGTGATTTTAGGGGTTAAAACCATGTCTCTGGGTCCTTCAGAAACGGTGGGCCCCATATGGCACGTCCCTGTCCTCGGGCATCACCATGTAGCAAAAACAGGTGTGTGTCACGCTACTTGTACTTAAGACTAGTACTTTTGCTATCTCTGGATCTGATAGTAGTAGTAGTAGAAAGATAGATATGTAATGGTACATATTTTGAGTGTGTAACTATTGTACAAACGGAGCATATGAACTTACATGTCCATTGTTGACAGCTGTGTGCTGGGCTGAGGAATTGAAAATGACCATAGTCACAAACTTCACCAACTCATCCACAGTACAGAACGTCTGTGGGATTCCTGCAAAAACATTTTGATCAAATATTACAGTGGTAGTAAAGAGATATGGGAAATTTGTTTTTTCTAATGACTTACCGCTTTCTGTTTCAGACAGAAAGCCATATTCAAATATTTCCTTGATATAAGCCTGCAGCTCAGAGTCATCTTTGACCTCCGCATCGTTCTTGTAGTAGTGCTTTATCACTCCTGTCACAAACCTAAAGGATGAAGAGGATGAAGTCGCTTCACATAGTGCTATGTCACAATACAACTCCTGAAGAGCCTCAAGTGGGAACTGTGAAAGTGACACAAGTCTTTCCTGTGTAAATTATGCTACAACCACTACTACAATGGTTTCTGCTCAACATGGGAAGCAAAGCCAAAGATTATTGTTTGTTGATGATCGGTCCTGACTAGAACCAGGAAGTGCCATCACATTAGTCCAGTTCTCAGGTCTCTGCACTGGATTCCTGTGACTCAAACTTGGATTTTAAAGCAGCTCTGTTCGTTACAAGTCTCTCCATGGCCTCGCACCAAAGTACATCTGAGACATGTTAGTACCATATGAACCAACTCGGACTCTGAGGAGCACAGGGACTGACCTCCTGGTGCCCAGAGTCAGGACTAAACATGGGAGATTCACGCAGCTAGATTTAGGGACAGTATTCCGGAAAATGTGAGACAATGTTCAAATGTCCAGGTTAAAAACAGGTCTGTTTTGCTGTGCTACAACTGAGGGATTTGATCTTTTATCTTACTCTAAAAATTATTTGTGGGTTAATTGTTTTGTAATTGTTGTCTTGTTGAGCACTTTGAGTTGCCTTGCAATTAAACTTGCCTTGCCTTACAGTACGTATGATATGGTATTTGTCTATTCCTCACTCCAGTACCTGTGCATGATGTCCCAAAGCTTGAGTGCGTCGTCTCTGTAGTAGTAGTTGGGCACCTTCTCCACTCCTCTCTCCTTAATGTTGTCTGGGACACACAGGGAGCTGTAGGTGACCGAGGACAGCGCCCTCTGCAGGATGGTGATTATTCCATCTGCTCCACAGGCGCTGTTCTGAAATGTTGGATTTACACATTAATCAGTGAGGAGATAAGTAATTCAATTCAATTCAACTTTATTTATAGAGCACTTTAAAAACAACACAGTTGACCAAAGTGCTGAACACAAGTTAAAAACACAATATAATATAGAAACAGAAACAATAATACAAATTGCACAGAAAGTCAACCAACTGAGTTAAAGGCCAAAGTAAAAAGATGATTCTTAAGAAGTGACTTAAAAACAGGAAGTGAGTCCACCAGTCTAATATTCCACAGTCTGGGGGCTGCTGCTGCAAAAGCACAATCCCCTCTCGACTTCTTTCAGGTCTTTGGGACCACTAAGAGAGCCTGGTCTGCTGATCTTAGAGCCCGTGACGGGGTGTGGGGCACAAGCAGATCAGTCAGATACTGGGGGGCCAATCCATGCAGACATTTAAACACAAATAACAGAATCTTAAAATCAATACGAAGGTGCACAGGGAGCCAGTGAAGAGAAGAAAGAATAGGGGTGACGTGATCAAATTTGCGTGTGCCAGTTAAGAGTCTGGCAGCAGCATTTTGGATTAATTGAAGGCGTGAAAGTAGGTTTTACTGAGTCCAGTATTTAGCAGCTGCCTGTTGCCTAAAGCCACGGAGAGGCGAGTTGGGTCCAATACCAGTGTATGAAATAATATACGAGCTTATAGTAATATAGAAAAACAAACGGAGAGGCTGGATCCAGTTGTGATGTAATTTAATTAATAAACGCTGCGGTCACAGGCAAAATTTGTGGTGAATACACAATACATTACTCCTCCACCAGCCAAACATGAATTCATTCACACAGTGCCCAAACGGGTCTCCTATAAGTAACATACAACTGTAGCTCACCTGTGCTAAAATCCCGTCTTTAGAAATCAGCCTCTCTCTGGCCCTGATGTTGATATGCAGAGTGTAACGAGTGTGAGGAACCAGAAGCTGCAGAGAAAAACAGAAAACACTTAAACCAGTGTCTCCAAACATACAGTAAACCAGTGTCATCAAAACATAAAAAAAAACATAATTATTGTATGTTAAATTAATAATATTTTTTTGTAATATTAAAACATTTGTGTTCATTATTTGACTTGAATAATCAAATTGTAATCATTTATATATCATTTATATGTTTGTAGCAGAGGCTATTTCCCCCAAATGAAATAATGAGAAGAGCCTATTTTTAACTTTGTCTTATGGTCGGTTATTATTTCGGAGCAGACCCGTCCGATTTTTAAGGGGGCCGCGGTGTTACTGACTTTGGAAATGGCTGACTTAAACACTGACTGTTCAAGATTGGGAACAAATACTACTGTGTTCAGGTACTTTTGACGGTAATTTTTAATTCAGAGTGCAATTACTTATTCTAATCCACTACATGAATGGACAGAGAAAACAACACGACTTTCTGACTTAGGTCTAAAGGTGGATAAAACAGTGTGCAGTCACTCAATAAGGTCCATGGCACTCGTTATCTGTAAGAATAGAGTTCTTTTAATTCCTGACGGGAGCGAGTTTGGAAACAGAGGTTTTTACTGATAATAAGTATCCTTCCAGATTGGCGACCCCACAGAGCACCGCTCACCTTGTACAGAGGATGCACCCTGGGAAAGTTTCTCAGCAGAGACACAGAGAAGACCTCACTCAGCAGGTGAGTGCGCAGCAGGTGTCTGTTCTGCCCCTGAGCCATGAAATCTGCCGCTCTCACAAAGGTCTTGGCCAGTAACCAGTCATACTTTGTGTCAGTGGGGACAAAGATGGGGTTGTCCTCTGCTGCAGTCTGTTTGAGCTGCACAAGCACATCAGAACATGTCAATAAAGCAAAGGGAAGACCAGCACCTTTTTGCAAAGAAACTATTACATTCTGTTCCCCTAGTTTCAATATTACATTTGTCTTCATCTAGAAAACGTGTTTTGAGTCACTGTTTGACGCTTTGGGCTGAGAGCTGATTTAACTTAGAAGTGATCTTTTAACTTCTGCCTGAAACCGCAGCTCTAAAACTGTGCTAACTACAAAACTGGGCCTTCAGGTTTGTACGCAGAGTGTGTCTGGAACAATCAACATGTGCTCATTCAGATTTTTTTTAAAATAAAATATTGGTAACAAAACGTTTGATAGATTATACAGCAATCGTCTTGACGGACTTTACAAAGTTGTGGATTCCTCAACAACAGATCAGAGAAACAAGAGATATAAGATATATGATAGATATATGAACTTTACAAGTGTTTGGCCTCTCACCTGAATGGCCACTGGCTTCAGCTCGTCATCAGAGGTTTTGTGAAATAGAACAAGAGGAGCCGCCAGATATTGCTTTTTGTCATTGATAATATTTGTCTTCACTCCATCCAACATTTTGTAGTCACACAGGAACATGTTGCCATTCTGAAAAATAGGCATCTATTTAATTACACAATCCAACAATTGAATAACGAGTAACTAGAAACCTTTCAAAAGTTAAAAACAACCGAATCCTGCAGAAAAAAGGCAACAGGACAAAATAATGTCTGTCAGGCAAATAAGACACGCCCCGCAGACCAAAGGCCTTTTCAGTGCTCCCATCATGCTTTTTATGATCTAATTATTATTATTAACTTGCAGCATTGATATAATGAGGTTATTATGGCTACCAGGGCGTATAATTAATTCTAAAGTGGCGTTTCTCAAGAAAACAACTGTATATTTATGCGGTTTTATTTCTTAAAATATAATTGACACATTTGACCAATCAATCTGCAGTACTGGACCACAGGTGACTGTGACAGAATGCGACTAAATGCGTTCATCTAAAAGAATGTGTTAGTTTAAGTGTAGCACACCTTCATCTCTTGTTCCAAAGTGAATCCTTCCAGATGCAGCATGTCGTCTGTGACTGGGAAGTTTGCAGGCAGAGAGCTGCAGCGGCGGATCATCATGGGGTTCAGTCCATTCAGATATTGGTAACCAAAGAACTCATCCTTCTCCCAGTTCTGCTCCACGTATTCTGAAAGCAACATTAAGGATTACATGTAAGCAACAACCAGAACAACAGGGGACCAGTGAAAGAGAAAATACCTGTGACAGTTGTTTTGCTGCGAGAATTCATGGCTTTAATTGAATCCATATCAGACCAAGGAATTGCACTATCTTTAAAATGTGCCAGTTTCAGCTCCAACATCCTGGAAAGTAAATCACAGAGTATTTTATCAAATAGTACTACCACTGAGTTAACCCCTTAACCTCCACCAGGGCATCAACGCCCACTTTAGCATATTTAAATTCATGTGAGTCAGTACCCAATGCAAGCTTGTAACTTAGTTTGGCCATGGATTGTTATAGCTAATTTTTTCGTATTTATTTTGCTCTAAACCAAAAGCTTGATTAGTAATAATTCCTCAAGCAAATAATTTGCACATAAGCACAATTCAATTCAAGTAACATTTATTTTTGTCTTGACGACTCAGGGACCAAAGCCTAGCCAGCCTTTTTTCCCTTTGATCCATTTTGGTTCACTCCAACCATAACTGTACACATTTTATTAAATCAAATGAAAGTATCAATCAAAGTAATAATGTGATAGAGAATGAGCGCTAACCTGGCTCTCGCCAGACCCTTGTAGTTCGCTGTACTTCACACAAGGGTCTGGGATTTCTCGATAGGAGATGTACATCAGATGGCAGGGCCTTGTAAATAAAATCCTTGTATGTGATTGGATAACCACGTGCTACTTCAACCACTCACATCGTAGCACACGAGTCAGCACACGACTCCCATGGGTTGCCAGATACTGGCAAGATTTTCCATCCCAAAACGCGCGAAAATGCCCAAAAACAAAAACTCCCAGAATACACTTTATTTTATGATAAATGGAATGGAGATGCGTAATTTAGTCATATATTAAGTATTGATACCAATTTTTTTTTTTATTGTAAAAAAAAAAAGAAAAAGAAAAGAATATATATATTGTTTTTTTTTTTAAAATCGATATCGATACTTGGCAAATGCATATCGATAATCGAATCGCGGGAGAAAGTATCGCGATATATCGAAAAATCGACCGGTGGGAGAAGATATATCGGAAAATCGATATATATCGTCACACCCCTAGTTATAATATTACGGGTAAGTCCTGCCTTCCCTTGTCTTAGCTATGGCTCAAAATCCTCAATGCTGTCCACTTTAACCAATCAATCATCGCACTCGTGCATATCAAATAAATATACAGTATATATATATATATATATATATATATATATATATATATATATATATATATATATATATATATATATATATATAGTCAGAGCTGCAGTCAGAGCTGCACCCAGTCCACAGAGCACCAGCCCCTCACTGATCCTCCTGCAGGTGGTGAGTCCACCACAGGAGCTGAGATCTTTCAGTTGGGGCTTTGGGCAAAGTAGGGTTAAGTGTCTAGCCCAAGGACACATTTATATACATTTACAGTGTATATATATCAGCGTCTTGGACATACCATCAAGTGGTCTATCCCCAGCTGAGAGCGTGGATGTTGTGAAAGGCCTCATTGGTGCACCTTTTTAGTAAACTTTTAACAACTTTTTAGCGCGTTTTTACTGTTCAGTGTAGTGTTTTTTAATATATCTGAGTGTTTTATCTTATTAATTCAGTGGTTTCAGCAAATAGCGCTAAGACCCGACTGAAACCCACAAGTAGCACAGAGGCTAACACAAGCTAACGAGGACATGGAAAGTGACAATGAAATTGGCTCAAACATGCACAATATTAGCTCCGTGAGAGCGACCGTGCCACCATTGCAGAACTACGAAAAGAAGTCCTTCGTCTCACCGCAGAGTTGAATGAGAAACAATCTCTAGTGTCCAAACTTTTTGAAGTCGCTGGCGGACAGCACTCACGGCTTATGTCACTGAGGTCTGCATATTGTGACACTGTCGTGTGGGAGAGATCCGTCAGCTCCGGACCCTCCTGTTCTACACCTAAGCGCCCGGTTCCGAATAATGAGCCCGCGGATTCCGAGGAGCCATCCTGCGCCGTGGCCCATGTCCTGAGTCTGGCAAACCGCTATGCAGCCCTCTCCACTGACATCCCGGCCCCCTCAGCAGAATCCCTGGATACTGCAGCGTACTCTACTGCTCGAGGATCCAAGTCCACTGCGAGGAAAACGCTCCTAAAGGAAGCAGTCCTCAAGCGAAAGAGCGGTCCACCAGCCATGTTGGCCTGTTCCCCTTCTTTGACCCCAGTGCAGCAGCCTCAGACTGGGGTAGCGAGCCATCATTACCGCCGCTCACCTCCACCGGGTCAGCAGCAGCGCCCAGAGCCAGCCCCTCTCACCGCTCCAGCGTCCCCGAGCACACAGCGTGGGTCGCCTGTAGCTGAGAGTCAGCACCCCCGCTCCTCCTCTCCATGTGTTCAGCGGCGCTCAGGCTCGGGTCCTGCTTCGGGTGAACCCGCTGGTTCCGTCCACCGAGCTCCTTCTCCGAGGCCGCGTCCACGTCCACTCTTCGCCCCGACCACTCTGATTATTGGAGATTCCATCGTGAGACACGTCCGCTTCTTTAACGCGGTCACTCGCTGTATTCCCGGAGCTACTGTACCAGACCTGCTCATACGTCTCCCTCCTCTGCTTCAGTCCCTGCCTGATACCGTTTCCAAGGTAGTCGTGCATGTGGGAATTAACGACATGAAACTTCAGCAGTCAGAAGTCACTAAGAAACATTTTATGGATCTGTTCCGCCTCCTTCAATCCTCAGGATTATCTGTTTTTATTTCTGGTCCAATCCCGACTGTAAACAGAGGTGACTGCCTCTACAGTCGTGTTGTGGCGCTGCATATGTGGATCCAGGCTACATGCAGCTCTTTTAACTTTGTCTTTGTGAATAACTTTGCCATTTTCTGGAAACGTTACGAAGCCTATCGTCCAGACGGATTACACCCAAACAGATACGGTAGCAGCCTGTTGATGGACTACATGCGTCATGTTGTTCAGCGTTCCCCGAGGGGGGCGTGACTGTTTACATCTGAGCCCCCTCGGACCCCACCGCACTCCCCCCACTGTTGTACTCACCGGGTGAGTACAACGGTGCAAACACTGCTCCCTGTCCGTCTGGCAGTGCATTACCAGTCCAAACACTGAACTGAGCTGACTCCCTTCTGACTCTGGGAGCTAAACAACAACAACAAGGGTTTTCACATTTTAGGCCAATTGAGACTGTGTGTGTTCCTCACACCTACTCAAAAATGTTTTTAAATTCTAAAAAACTAAATCAAAACAGGACAGCAGTTAGACGGTCCAACTCTGCAAATCTAATTTCTGTTCCCTGTAGAAATCAATCAACCACATTAATCGACTCTGATGTTATTTTTAAACTTGCTATGCTTAATGTCAGATCTCTATGTAAAAAATAATTTTTAATTAACAATTTTATCACTTCTTGTGATCTTGATTTTATGCTTACGGCTGAAACATGGCTGGACCAAAATACAGGAAATGCAGTTCTAATAGAAGCAACACCACCCAATTTTAAATTTGAATCCGAAATACGAGAAAACAAAAGGGGGGGAGAATCCGTGTACCCTTCGATCATTAGTTATTTCGTTTCAAAACAAAATCAGAAAAACAAATTTTCCATTCGTTTGTTGTTATTTTCCTTTTCTAAATTAAATTGGAAAATCAAAACATTCTAAATGAAATATTCACCCATTTCTTTGTTATGCAGTGGAAACAAACACTACTAAAACAACTTCCATTATTTTGTTTGATATGCTACCGGAAATGATGAGTGGTGAGAGACGGAAACAACTGCAAGCTGCACTCAACTCAACTCAACTACACGACAACAACTCGCGCTGTTGTTGAGCTCGCCCCCAGGCCCGAGCTCCAGGGGCAAAATGCTTACAGCACCTGGTATTCCCAGGCGGTCTCCCATCCAAGGACTATGGGGAAAACTTTGTGGGCGCTGCTCTCAAATAGAGAGAGCCGGCTTTCTCCATTCATTCTGGATTACACACGCACTCGGTAAGTCTCCTCTGATAAACACAATGTTTTTGTGCTCGTTCTTTATGTTTCACTCCATAAATCTCTCATATTGTGCGTAGATCGTTCACACACGTCTGTAGTTTAAATCTCGAGTGTGTAGTGCGCTGTTTATGATTGTTTACCTCCGTGTCATATGTTTGTTGCTGCTGCTGCTCGTAGATCTCTCTGTTTGGATCAATATTGTAAAGAAAACACTTTCTCTGCGTTGTCAAACAACATATTCACTGTATTCTACTGTATACAGTAATGCAGTTTGTTTACGTCTGGTTGTAGTAGTATTTCCAGCGCTAGCTAATTATTATTAGCTAATTATTGTTGATGTATATGTATGTATATACTATCTATATGTATTTCACATTTCTATAGTTCAGCAACACATTGAGTTGAAAATGAATTATACATTGTCGTAAACTAACTGCATATTAGTGTTTTACCAGTTCATATTTTCCTTCTATAACTGTACTTACTGTATCCCAGAGCCTCATGCTGCTAATGTCCAGATGTAAACATACAACTGTATATGTCTTCTCTAGATTATACAGGATTCATGCTTCTTTATAATGCTAAATTTAATTATTTTATTCTTTATTATGCTAAAGATATATACATTATACATACTTCTCTATCATGCTATAGCTAGATATTTTATGATCTTTTTTTTGTTGTTGCAGACAATATGAAGACATTTTCATTCTTTCCTGGCCGCGTCACTGTGATTTTTGGCAAGGGCCCACGTGGATTCCTGCTGCAGGACCCTTCGGAGGAGGCAAGGAAGATCAGGGACGACCCGTCCATGAGGGAGTGCGGTGCTCCTCAGAGGGAGGAGGTGGTGAGGGAGAACGCCCTCACTCTGGTGCGAGTGAGAGGAGGTGATGCCTCAGACAAGGCTGAAGTGCTGGGGGAGTACATCGCTCACAGCAGGCAGTAAGACCAGCACAGTGCCTGCTGTCACCATGCCCCCTGCAGCAGTGAACCCTGCTCAGACTCTCATGTCACCGCTGTCTGAGGAGGCCATAGAGAAGGTTGTGCAGCGGATCTTGGAAAAGCAGCAGCAGCCTCCAGCAAATAAACCCCACACAAAGAAATGCCTGTCTTGTGGCCAGCCAAAATCCAAATATGAGGGCGATGGCAGCTCCATCCACGAGTTTTACCAGCAGGGTCCTACCAGGTATTTCTATTGCTCCACCAAGGTCTATAACACCTATCGCACAGAGGGTTTGACCAACTCCAGGATGCCATTCCGAGACTTTATGGACACTGAGTTCTACCAGAGAGAGCTGGAGGCCACGCAGCAGAGAGTGAATGAGCGGCAGGAGAAGAAAAGGAAGAGAGATTAGTCTCCTGCCACTGGGAGAAAGTGCGGGTTCTGCAAACTGCAGCTGAAGCAGGGACCAAACAGTCCTCACATTCATACACAATTCCCTGGTCTGTCAGGAAAATACATCTACTGCCCTGCCAAAGTATTCTCCCTGTACAAGGACCAGGGGATGGAGACGCAGATGTTCCAGCAGTCTCCTTTTTATGACCGGGAGAGGGAAAGGTGGCGTGTAAATAAATGAGCTATCTGCTGTCTATTGGTGCTATTGTATATAGTTACTATATTATACCTGTCTGTTCATAAATGTTTATAAATATTCTAATTATTATGTAAATATATACTTAATATTGATTATATCTAATTATATAATTTCATTTGTAAAGTCTGCATCTACAGTTCTGTATAGTCAGCTCTCAGCCGTCACAGTCACAGGGCTCATCACACAAATACTAGTTTAAGAAGATAAAGATAGCATGTTGTTGTTTTTTTCATCTGTTCACAATAAATATATTATGTCATACATTATTGAAGTCTTTCTTTTTATTGATCATATTTCAGGGCAAACAGTAGTATTAGACAGATCATATTTCAGGGCAAACAGTAGTATTTGACAAAACAATCTGTATAGAAAATAGAGTTTCAGTTCAGTGCCAATCAACGATATGCCCACTATACGCGGCTGGCCCCCGCGGCCCGACCTTGCCTAGCTTCCGAGATCAGACGAGAGATCGGGCATTCTCAAGGTGGTATGGCCGTAAGCACGGGGGTATTGAGCAGCGTGCCTCCTGACCCTGCTGCTGCGGTCCTCTCCTCCCCCAGAATGAGCGCTCAGGCCTGGGTCTGAGCGGGAGCAAAGCCCTCCCCGGTGATAGTCCAGAACCGGAGGAGTGCGTGGGTGAAAACCCCGTGTCTCTAGCACCCCTGGTTCGTTTTTGACAAGCCCTGGAAGCCGAGGTTTTCCTCCGATTTTATTTATTTTCCTCCGAGGTTTTCCTTCTGATTTTATTTTGAAACGGAATAACTAATGATCGAAGGGTACACGGATTGGGGAGGCATAGCTGCAGTTTTTAGAGAGCACTTTGTCTCCCATAGAATGCCCCTTGGAAATGTTTCATCGTTTGAGTATATTTCTTTTAAAATGGAACAAAAGCAATCTTCTACTCTTTTCATTGTCCTGTACAGGCCACCACAATCATGTTGCGATTTTATTGACCATTTTACTGAACTACTTTCATTCGTGTGCACAGATTTTGATAGTTTATTTATTACAGGTGATTTTAATGTACATGTTGATAATGTTGATGACAGAAATGCAAAGGAGCTGGCTTCTGTACTTGAGACCTTTGGTTTCATTCAGCACGTGAGTGGCCCCATTCACAGTAGAGGGCACACTCTTGACCTGCTAATTACAAAGGGGGTTAATGTATCAAATGTTAATGTAGTTGATGTTGCTTTGTCAGATAATTTCTGTGTATTTTTTGACATGTGTTTTGCTAGCAAACCACCAGCTGAATCTACAATTGTTAGAAGAAGACACATACATGAAAACACAAGTGAACTGTTCATGGGTATGCTAAATTTTGAGAAAACTCCATGCTCTACTGTTGATGAATTGTATAACTCTGTCACCACCAGTGTTCTGACTGTTCTGGACGCCATTGCTCCTGTGACGGTTAAAATAGTTACCAGTAAGAAAAAGGCCCCATGGACTAATGCCGTTTTTCCACAGTGTCGGTTCAGTTCATTTCGGTACGGTATGGAGCACCTATTTTGCTTTTCCACTAGTGGATGGAATGGGAGATTTGAGTACTTTTCCGTACTGCCTCAGCCGTGGTTCCATCCCCATAGTACCCGTGCCATGACGTCACGTCGGCCCACTGCCTTACACTGATTGGTCAACGAGTGTCGTCACTGGAAGCGACATCTGACCCTTTGGGAAAAACAACTCAACCGCCATCTTTAAAACCGGCTGCTCTGCTCGGCTCTGCTTCGGCTACATTACGTCCTCCTCACTCCAGAGAAATGGAATTGCACAGAAAGCACCAAAAGTCCTGGTCCTAGTCGGTGGAAGAGGTCCACACGTTCCTCTCTTCAGGCCAAAAGAAAGAATTCAAAGGCAGCTCGAGACTCAACACAGTTTTCAGGGATATCACCCAGCTCTGGATTTGTGACTAGTCTGTGGTAATCCTGGAAATAACTGGTTAGCTACGAATCCCGTTAAAGCTCTCACTGAAATGTATTTACTGTGTAAATGCTCAATTGTCTGTTGTACACAGTGAGCTAGCTACGTTTAGCTTCATTTAGCTATTGTGGTGACAGTTTTTGGAGTAATTACATAAAACCAGCCGCAGCAAATACACGGACGTCGGAGGCCTTTTGTCAGTGCGGACGACCTTCTGACGCCATGCTGAGCTTTGTGAAGGTCCCTGCTGTCTGTCACACCCTTGTGTCTTTCCGTCTTGCATCTGTATGACCTGCATTTCCACCATTGTCTGTCTGTTCACACCCCATGCCACTGCCACCACAGGGGATGGCGCCGGCGCTTCCTGTGCGCCTCCTCACCGGTGGCCCCCTCCGCTCCGTTGTGGGCGTGACTATCTTTGGTGTGTGTCTTGGATACAGGAAGCTGGGGGCTCTGGCCCCCAGAGCTGAGCATGCTGCCTTTGTGTGCATATGCTGACTCTCCGCACTGTGCGTTAACAATAAACTTACGCTTTTGATCAGACAAAGGACCTTTGAGTTTCCTCCTTCATGGGGTATATATTTCTATAACAATTTGGCGTTGCTGACATGTCTTGGCATGGGATACTTTCGGCGGGGACGAGCGGCTTTGTTTGGCCGACCTGGATCACCAGCCTCTGTTCCTTTTTGGAGACAAAGGAGGGCGCGCTCGTCCGCGCATGGAAGCAATCTTTTGCCACACAAGACCAAAAAGAACCTAATCTGGTGAGTCTTGTCTTTTCATCTGCGTAACGAGCCCAGGGCAGCACTTAAGTGTACACGGGGATTTGTTTATTTATGTATTTTTGGGGTATTTCATTCATTGCCACAGCATAGTCTGTGTGCGGGATTTTTTGGGGGCTTTTTGTTCTAGATTGAAACTAGCGGCTGCGCGTTAGTATCGCATTGTAAGCGACCCTGGAATCTCCAAGTGTCTTCAGCCAGAACCGCTCCATTTCAAGAACGCGCGCTCGCTGGTTGAACCAGCGAGGGGGGAATGGAGCGCCCCAAAGTGGGTAGGAGCAGGGAGAGACTAAGCGGGTTAGGCCCATTGTTCGTACGAGAAAATGGGTAAAAATCAATCTAGGAGATGCAAGCTATGGAGTGCTTGCCTATGGTGCAGGCCATTACGCATCTTGCGTGATAATTTAGAAGAAGAAGGGAAGAAAAAATATACTTGGTTTTAAGACTATCACGGCAAAAGAGGTTAGAGAAAGAAATATGTAAAAACAATAGCTCCTCCGCCTTTCACCGAAGCGGAGAACACAGAGGCGGACACACACACACACAACCCCCACACCCCCACACCCCCACCCTACCGCCCTTTTTTCCCCTACTAACAATAAGTGTGCACCCAAACAAGGCGTTGGGTTTTTAAAAAATGAGCAGACTACTGTTGTCCCTCTTCCTCTCCCTATCCAGGTCTGTCGGCGCCTTTCCTCCGCGCACTGTCCTCTGCCTCAAAGCACCAGCCCCACGCCCCAACCACAGGCGGCGCCCGCACCAGCTGAGACCCCGCGAGAAGTGGGCCCAAACCGCAGAAGAAGAAGAGGCGGAAACAGACACACGCTCAGGAAACCACAGAAGAAGAAGCGGGGAAGCAAATATGTGAGACACCGAGAACTGCTTTGGAGCACAGAGAGAAACTGCTACAAATCCCGTGACTGTTCTCCACGGAGGGGGCAGCGTGATATACCAAACGCACCCGCGGAAACCCCCCTGAAAGTTGTTCCCGCACCGCAAACAGAAGAAGCCAAAAGTACCGGCACGTTTGGGTTATTCACCAACCCTCATGGACCACATGCTAACGCTTTGGGCTACCTGGGCCTCCTGCGGACTTTGAAAAACTTCCACAGCCCGGCGGAAAGACTGTGTGCTCGACATGGGTCGAAGGACTGTTACCGGAGGAGGCGTTAAAGGCAGAGGGCCTCTCAAGCTAACACGGGGCCAGAGGACGGCAGAGGCGGGCACGGAGGAAACACGAGCGACTGACCAAACCTGGGTTCACATTCGTCACCAAAGCGACCGCTCATGTAAGTTGAACAACAACAAATTGCAATCGGCACTTTTTAGAGATAATTCATGCCCGTAATATACGCTAACAACCTGTGGTGTACAAGTTAAAATTCTGGATGACTCCGGGGCAACAAATTCTGTGCTAAAAGTGACAGCCTTTCTGTCTCCCCTAAAATGAGCGGCCGCTTCATATTCTAATTAGCAGCGTCGGAGAGACGACTAAAGAGCAATTTACGTCACCGCTAACGTGTTTTGATTCTCAGGGCAACCAGCTTAAACATTCTTTTCTATATTCCCCATTGTCCCCGGTTAACCTACTAGGCCGAGACCTTATGTGCAGACTCAATTAAAAATAGATAAATAAAAGGAGGCACCGGTCCCAAAAGTTAACTACCACTGGAAATTGACACCAAACCCTGAGATTGCTAAGTTATTAGCCACAACAAGTGGATAGTGACGCCCGCACAAAATTTGGAGGTCAACCACGCGAACGACCTAAGCTGCTCTCTCCGGTCGTTCCCAGACAATAACTTGGAGTTTGATAATTCATGCAGTGTAGGGAAGATAGGCTAACGGAGTACGTTTATTGAGATACTCCTGACTTCCTGTATCCGGTGAGCGTGTTTCTTGACTGCTATCACTCTGCTCTCTGTTTGCTCTAACAAACACATTACAAATCCACGTATTGTACACCAAGCTAACTGTGTAAGCACTCCGAGTCAGCTGTACTGTAGCTGAGGTTTAGGTAGCGGTTGTTTGTCTGGTCTCGGAGTCTGTTGTGCGGGCCCGGATCCGTACTAGCTTAGCCTAGCCTAGCTTAGCCTAGCCTAGCCGCTAACTCGCTACTATGGCGGCTGCTGTCTCTCCCTCAATCCTTTACTGCTCGAGTTGCCATATGGCGAGTCTAAACCCTGGATCCTTCTCTGAGGGTAGTGACAGATGTGTGAAGTGTAGTGTAGTCGTAGCTCTGGAATCCAGGGTCAGTGAGTTAGAGCTGCGTCTCCACGCACTGGAGTCTCGAGCTAGCGCTAGCATTAGCTACAGCCAGGCCGTATCCTCAGGGACAGCGGAGCGCAGCTTTAGGGAAAGGCAGAGGAGAACTAGCGAGCCTAGCCTCCCAGCCCGTCCTCCGCAGCTGGGACAAGACCAGGATAGTGATGGCTTTGTGACTGTTCGGAGAGGGCGACGTGTTGTTGGTAGTTTCCCCATTGGGCCTCCTCCTGTTAGCATTTACAATCGCTGGGACGCTCTGTCCGGCTGCGCCCCCGCGCGGCCGGGCGGGGAAGAAGGCCCCACTGAGAGAGCCGCTGAGAGAGCTGCTGAGAGAGCCACTGAGAGAGCCGACGGAGTCACTGATGCGCTGGTAATTGGCTCCTCTATTGTTAGAGGTGTTAAGATCCCAGGAGCCACTGTTCGGTGCTTCCCTGGGGCCAGGCTTGGTGATATTGAAGGGAATCTGAGGCTCATGATGACCCACAAGCAGCGTTTCCGTCGAATTGTTATTCACGCGGGTGGTAATGACGTTCGGCGGAAACAGTCCGAGGTGTTGAAGCTGCAAGTCGCCGCCGTGTGCAAGCTGGCTAGCACAATGGCCGACACTGTCATCTTCTCTGGGCCCCTACCTAGCACTAGCAGTGCAGAAGCATTCAGCAGACACTCGGCTTTCAACCGCTGGCTGTCTGGCTGGTGCCCTCGAAGTGGTGTTGTTCATGTTGACAATTGGAGTGCCTTTTGGGGAAAGCCCGGTCTCATCCGCTCGGATGATATCCACCCAACGTTGGCGGGTACATCCCTTTTGGCTAAGAATTTGGCCCTGGCTCTAAACTGTTCTGCTCGGCTCAAATGACGATGCAGAACTGAGGCCCGGGTGCAGAGCTGCTCTGCCACAACCTCTGAGCCCCCATCTGTTCAGTTACTAGCCTCAGAAGCTAGTCAGATTGAAACTGTGTGTGCATGTGTGTGTGTGCCTGTGTGTGCTCAGTTACTAGCCTCAGAAGCTAGTCAGATTGAAACTGTGTGTGCATGTATGTGTATGCCTGTGTGTGCTCAGTTACTAGCCTCAGAACCTAGTCAGATTGAAACTGTGTGTGTTCCCCGCTTGAAGTCTAAAGCACTATATGCGAGGAAATCTGACCTAGGTGTCAGACACAGTAACTTAATAAAAGTTCAGACAGACAGAAATAGTTCTAACAGTAGGGTTTGTTAAATGTGGTTTAATGAACGTCAGATCAATCTCGTCTAAATCGCTTCTCATAAACGAACTTATTATAGACAAGGGCTTGGATCTGTTAGCGCTCTCGGAGACTTGGCTCCAACAAGACGAGTACGTTAGATTGAATGAGTGCACTCCTCCGACGCATGTTAACTACCAGAAAGCCAGAGCTACAGGTCGCGGCGGTGGTGTTGCGATTATATCACACACCAACTTGGTTCTTAGTCCCAAAACCAACAACGCTTTTCACTCGTTTGAAAACTTAACACTTTCAATCACCTGTCCTGGGTGGAGAAAACAAAAAGCAGTACTATTTATAGTTTTATACCGACCTCCTGGTCCTTACAGCGAGTTCCTAACAGAATTCTCTGACTTCATTTCAAACCTAGTTTTGGAATGGGAAAACATAGTTATAGCTGGAGACTTCAATATACATGTGGACGACAGCACTGACAGCTTAAACAAAGCTTTCAGCGCCGTACTAGATGGTGTTGGTTTTACTCAGAATGTCGAGGAACCTACTCACATTCATAACCACACCTTGGACCTTGTCCTGACCTACGGCTGTGATGTCTCCAATGTTGACATCCAGCGTCAAAGCTCGTTGCTGTCTGACCATTTCTTGATCACGTTTGATCTCGCTTTGGAGGACTTTCCTGTCCCGCAAGATAAAACCATAATGAAAAGAACCTTAAATGATAAATCTATCACAAGGTTCAAAGAACTAATACAGCCTATGTTGAATACTGCTGCAGGTGAACCTGTTCACAGCAGCTGCAGTCCCTCAGTCATCGACCAAACGGTGGGCAACACTATGGAGTCTTTAAAATCTGCATTAAATGCAGCAGCTCCTTTAAAACAGAAAACCATTAGGATTAGATCATCGTCGCCCTGGTACAGTGTTCAACTCCACACTTTAAAACAGGACGTCATAAAATTGGAGAGGCTATATCGCCACTCCCACTCGGAGCCTGTCCACAGGGAGTGGAAAGCAGGTCTCCGAAACTACAAGAAGGCCCTTCGCGGGGCTCGAACTCAATACTATTCAACTTTAATAGAAGCGAATAAAAACAACAGTAGATTTTTGTTTGGTACCGTCGCTAAACTCACAAACTGCCATAGCGCAATCGAGCCTAAAATTCCAAGCTCACTGAGCAGTGTCGACTTTCTCCACTTCTTTAATAATAAAATTACATCCATCCGTGACAAGCTGGAGGAGGTTGCTCCTGCTGTTAGTGGTGGACAGGTTGAAGCGGCATACGTGACTTCCCACTTAGACTCTTCAGTGGGCCTTAATAAATTCATGGCTGTGAGCCAAGCAGAGGTGATCTCTGTGGTCACATCCTCAAAAGCCTCAACTTGCATGTTAGACGCAGTCCCGACATGGCTCTTCAAAGACATACTTCCTTTGATAATTGAGCCTATCGTAAATATAATAAACGCATCCATACAATGTGGCTATGTCCCACAAGCTTTTAAAACCGCGGTAATCAAACCCCTTCTGAAGAAAACAAACCTGGACCCAGAAATACTTACAAACTACAGACCGATCTCGAACCTCACTTTTATATCTAAAATCCTGGAAAAACTTATAGCTGAGCAGCTCCGCTGCCACCTGCAGGAAAATGATATGTTTGAAGTCTTTCAATCAGGATTCAGAGCTCATCATAGCACTGAAACGGCACTAGTCAAAGTCACAAATGACTTACTACTAGCTGCCGATAATGGACAAGTGTCAGTGCTGGTCCTACTGGACCTTAGTGCTGCATTTGACACAATAGACCACAGCATTCTACTGCAAAGGCTAGAATGTGATATAGGTCTTAGAGGAACAGCCCTTGGCTGGTTTAAATCCTATTTATCAGATCGATATCACTTCGTCAATGTGAATCAGGACTCGTCGCCTTATTCTGGAGTGGAATTCGGTGTGCCGCAGGGTTCGGTACTCGGACCGATTCTTTTTACTCTCTACATGCTGCCACTGGGAAACATTATTAAAAAGCATGGAATTAATTTCCACTGCTATGCAGATGACACACAGCTTTATCTGTCGATGAAGCCTAATCAGACAGATCAGCTAGAAAAGCTCAGTGCCTGCATAAAGGACCTTAAAATGTGGATGACTCTTAACTTCCTACTTCTCAACCCGGAGAAGACAGAAGTGATCCTACTCGGTCCGAAGCGCCTGCGTGACTCCCTCACTAACCAGATGGTTACTCTCGATAATGTCAGTATAATACCCAGTAACACTGTGAGGAATCTTGGAGTCATTTTTGACCAAGAACTCTCCTTCAAGGCTTATATAAGCCAAGCAACTAAAACGGCGTACTTCCACTTACGGAACATCGCTAAAATTAGGAATTTCCTTCCTAAAAGTGACGCGGAAAAACTCATTCACGCGTTTGTCACCTCAAGGCTTGACTACTGTAACGCTTTACTGGCAGCGTGCCCTAAAGCCTCTTTGAAGAGCTTCCAGCTCGTTCAGAATACAGCAGCTAGGATCTTAACAGGTACCAAAAGGAGGGAGCACATAACTCCGGTGTTAAAATCACTCCACTGGCTCCCTGTGGAGTACAGAATAAAGTTTAAAATCCTACTCTTAACATATAAAGCCATAAATGGCTTGGCTCCTTCTTATCTCCAAGACACGTTAGTGTCGTATCAACCAAGTCGAGCGTTGCGCTCACAAAACGCCAGACGTCTGGTGGTCCCTAAGGTCTCAAAGGTCACTGTTGGTGGCAGAGCATTTAGCTACCAAGCTCCTTTACTGTGGAATCAGCTTCCCATTTATGTTAAGGAAGCAGATACGGTCTCCACATTCAAGGCCAGGCTTAAAGCACTTTACTTTAATTTAGCATATAATTAGGTAATATATAATATGTAGTGTATATATTATATATATATGCTGTATTATGTTATATATTATGTTATATATTATTCAATAATGTATTGTGTTATGTTGTATATTATGTTATATATTATGCTGTATGTTATTCTTTATTCAAGGCTAGGTTTAAAACAGTCCTCTTTAGTTTAGCATATGGCTAGGAAGGTAAGACTCGGAGAAGGTTAAACTCCTCAGAGTGTTAGTCAAGCTGCATAGGGAGTCAGTTTGCTGGGAGAAGTATGGTAACTTGAGCACTATCCTCTCCTCCTTCCTACTTTATCTGTTTAGCATTTTTAGGATTCTGACTGTAGTTTGTTCATTGCTATTCACCCGTTGTCCCATTGTCTGTTTCATGGTACGATGACGGGATCTCTGAGCCTGGCCTCTTCCATCTACACCTGCGGACTGCCCCGCCCGACCCGCCTGGGAGTGCTTCGGTCCTGCACCGGACCTGTCCACGTTCAGCGTCCACTGGTCCACGTTCTGTAGCTAGCTTAGGTCCTAGATCATTAGTCTGTCCGTCCGGAGGAGCGGATCCCTTTCTCATATGGGTCTCCCTCCCTGTGGGTTTCCCTAGTTCTCCTCCAAGGTTTCTCACTTTTTCCCACTGGGTTTTTTAAGAGTTTTTCCTTGTCGATGCAGGAGGGTCTTGTTGGACAGTTAGTGTCCAACAGAAAGGATTGGTGATGATCAGGACACTTTAGCATTCTACAACATGTATGGACATTTTCTTCTGTGTGTGCTTTATACTGTATTCTTCATGTGTTTTAACTGTTGATTCTCTGACCTGTGTTGGTGATTTCAATGGTTTTGTTAAGTCCTCTGAGATGACTTCTGTTGTGACCTAGGGCTATACAAGAATAAATTGTATTGTGTATTGTATTGTATTGAGATAGGCACCACTATCTGTGCTACTTAATGAGCAACAAAAACATTTTATCGTGAAACAAAGGTGAAGTATTAAAGTTTGAGACTAATTTACATTTTTAATGAATCCGACCTGGCTTTATTGAAAAAGAAAAAAAATAAGGAAAATAAACATTTTTTTTAGGTGACAAGAGCTCATTAGAGATATAGGGGACACAATCTGTGATAAGCCCGAAGTATAGACCACGTGGTAAACACTAAAGTTGGAAATGGATCCTTTTAGGAAAACTCTTTTAAAGCTCTACAGGCTCTGAAAGTTGCAACAATAAGAAATAGCTCATGAGACAATTGGAATTGGACATGGAAAAATATAACAAAGTTAAAAGTACAGGCCTTCTGTGTTGTTATATGTTTGTGTGTGTTATATGTTTTGTGCATGTTATATGTTTGTGTGTCATGTCAAAGTACACTACGCTGACCTTAACAAACTGGACCAGAATACTAACGTGGGAAATCGGCCTGTGATGTGAGTGTGATATGACTGTGATATGAGTGTGATGTGTGAAATGAGGAATGCTGAACGGAATCATGGAATAACAAATGTGTCTGTAATGTTTTAATGTGATCATGGAATAATTATTTTTTGTCAACAGCATACGGTGTAAGTACTAGAGATTCAAAGATAACAAGCTTTATTGAACAGGTGTAAAAGTGAGAGTACTCTGGGATGAGTACTCTGAGAAAAGTACTCTGCTGAAAGTACTCGGAGATGAAATACCTCGCTGAAGATATTGGGAGTTCCTGCCTCTGCTGTTTGTCCTGACAGCGACACAGTCCAACCGCAGTGAGCTGTCGTTGGTTGAAGGACAACTTTGGTCTGTAAACTCACATTTAGGGGAGTATAAAATTAGAAACATACATTTTGTTGTTCTGTATTTGGCTACAGCCTCCGCCCTGATGCCACACACCACCTGTCAATGCAGTTATGTTTTGCCCAATTGGGAAAAAGATTGACAAGCGAAAGTGGGCATTTTTTGTGTTTTTTTTTTGTGTTCTGATATTTCTTTTTCAGATGAGAGATAAACTACCCCTGCTCCAGGGATGACAGTAGTATGGATCAGGAGGAAATGAGCCTCCACTTTGGCACAAAAGCCCACAATATGAATTGAGGACGATCCGGGAGAAAAGCAACTGGAGATGAACGGAACAGTCGGTACTTTTGCAGCCTCACTGAGGGCCACTGAGACCCACTGCTTACTTCTCAGCAAAACTCGATCCCGTGGCAGCAGGGTTGCCTCGCTGCCTGCGGGCTGTGGCTGCCGCTGAGAAAGCGGACCTAGCATCACGTGACCTTGTGGGATACACTGAACTAACTTTGCTTGTGCCCCATGCTGTTTCCCTGATCCTGTTAGAGCAGAGGGCCTCTCGCCTTTCTGCGGCTCGTTGGCTGGGGTACAACACGGTGCTCTTTGAACTACGGTGAAGGAATGCACACAGCTGAACTCCTCCTCGCTGCTGCCCACGCCAGAGGAAGGGGAGGAACACTGCTGTATCGCCACAATAGAACAGATATGCACTCCCAGGCCAGACCTGAAAGAGGTGCCTCTGACTAATCCTGACTTGATTTTTTTTTATACAGACGGAGCCGCGTCACGTGACAACACTGGGAAGAACCGAGTCGGCTATGCTGTGTGTTCTGATTTTGATACTATAGACTCTGGTAGTTTGCCCCACTACCACTCAGCACAAACCGCTGAGCTGGTCGCGCCCACCGGGGCTTGTGAGCTGGCAGCGGGCAAAACTGTTAACATATTATGTGATACGCACTATGGTTTCTCTGTGGTGCACGACTGGGAAGCACTGTGGAAACACCGCAATTTTATGAAATCTGATGGTAAACCAATTCTTAATTCCACACAGGTTGAACGTCTGCTGAAAGCTGTAATGTTGCCCTTAGAGATCGCTGTATGCAAATCCCAGGCCCACACTAATGCCACTGATCCCATCTCTGCAGGGAATCGGCGCGCGGACAAGGCAGCGGCATACGCACCTCTACACACACACACACACTACCTCACTCAAGACGTTGATATTTTCTACTCCAGCAGAGACGCTGCTGTGAGAGGGGAATGGGGCTCAACGACGGCATGGTGTGTGTGGCTGGGACCAGACAGCAAACCGTGCCTACCACGGCATTTCTTCAGACAGTTTGCAATTTTAGCACATGGTCGAGACCATGCCTCAAAAGGAGGGATGATGTGTGATTTAATCACACAAAATTGGTATACAAAGGGGTTTACGGCATTTGCACAGAGATTCAGCCAAACATGCGCTATATGCCCCGCGCACAACCCAGGTAAGTCCCAAAAGTATCCAACAGGCTGCTCATCCTCCGCCCCTGCGCCCATTTCAACATGTCCAAAGGGACTTTGTTGAACTCACACCATGCCAAGGTAAGTAATACTGTCTGGGTCTGGCGGATCTCTGGTCCAAATGGACTGAAGTATTTGCATGTAAACACGCCACGAGCAACGCGGTGGTGAGTCACTTTGTAGCAAAAGTCATTGAGGAAGTGGGTGAATTTCTGGGCATTGATATACGTAAACACTGCAGTTACGCCCCCTGGTCCGGAGGCACGTGCGAGCGAGAGAATGGCACTCAAAGCTCTGCCGCTAGCCCCACGTTGGGCGCGGGACCCCCGAACAGAGATCTGCCAAGCACCTCTTTGTGTGATGACGACATGCTGTCCTATTGTAAGGAAATTAATGCACTTTTGTCCTCTATTTCTGCCCAGGTCAGGAGCGCCCTGCCACAGGCTGCGCAGGCGACTGGGTCCTGATGAAGGAAACGAGACGAAAGCACTGGCGGTCCAAGCGCTGGCTCGGCCCATTCCTCGCCCTCCTGGTGACGGACACTGCCGTTAAGGTCGCGGAGAGGACAACTTGGATCCACGCCAACCACTGTCGTGCGGTGCTGCCACTGAGGGCCATAGACGAGGACACCGAGGGCGCGGACGGACCAGGCCCATCCGCGGCTCCCTACGATGAAGAAGTCGGCCGGCGTGCGGCCACCGTCGGTGAAGCAGGCCAACAACAACACCCAGAGAATCCCAGCGTTCCCGAGGCGACCCCCCTTTTTGCCCAACTCCCCAGCCCCCGGATCCCAAGGCTTGGGAGCCATGAAGGCCCTGAGCGCTCTGCTCAGCTGCAGCAAGTATGCAGAGCTGCTGCCCATTCCAAAGATTTCTCCAGAGCTTGTTCCCTCTGGCCATAATGCAGATTTGAGCTCTGCTGGAGTGCCCCCCTGGTGTCTCGTCTCCCGTGTGTCCGGAGGAGGTGGAGGCTGCTCTACAGTTCCTGATGAGGCACATGGTGAAGCGTGCTGTCATGAGGTCTCCCATCAAATGAGCTTTGGGCCTGGCCGATCTGGAGCGTGCTCAAGCCATGGTCTCCACACCCCAAACCCCGAGCACTCTGCCCAACCGAGTGCTGAGGCCAAGGCTTCAACGCAATTAGAGTCTTGCCGCTCCAAGACCAAACATCGCCATGACCACTAACGCTCCACACACGCTCATAGGGAGCGGTGCCACTGACTGCGAGACGCACATGCTCGTGAGTATTCCCGCGGAAAAGACTACCGAACGTAGCCCGGCTAAGACCGGAATGGGCCCTTGGACTGTTATGCTGGCCACACTGACACTACTTTCCGTGCTGACCGTGTTTATTATGTTAATATTGCCTTCTCTTATCGCTGTCCGGATCCATTGTGTTATTATAATGTGCTCTTTCTTTTATTGACAAGCATGTGTCTTTTCCTGTCCACTTTGGACAGCAATAATTTAAGTGTTTCAAGCTTGAAGGTGGTGTGATTACGATGCCTCTGGTATTTAACTGATTAATGCAAAAATGGTTTTGAATTATCAGAAGAGGGGAGTGTGGTGACAGTTTTTGGAGTAATAACATAAAACCAGCCGCAGCAAATACACGGACGTCGGAGGCCTTTTGTCAGTGCGGACGACCTTCTGACGCCATGCTGAGCTTTGTGAAGGTCCCTGCTGTCTGTCACACCCTTGTGTCTTTCCGTCTTGCATCTGTATGACCTGCATTTCCACCGTTGTCTGTCTGTTCACACCCCATGCCACTGCCACCACAGGGGATGGCGCCGGCGCTTCCTGTGCGCCTCCTCACCGGTGGCCCCCTCCGCTCCGTTGTGGGCGTGACTATCTTTGGTGTGTGTCTTGGATACAGGAAGCTGGGGGCTCTGGCCCCCAGAGCTGAGCATGCTGCCTTTGTGTGCATATGCTGACTCTCCGCACTGTGCGTTAACAATAAACTTACGCTTTTGATCAGACAAAGGACCTTTGAGTTTCCTCCTTCATGGGGTATATAATTCTATAACACTATCCATAGCAGCTAAGCTAACGTCCTTCCTGTGCTACTGTGCTTTATCTCGTATTATCTGCAGTATCCACGTGTTGTCATTCTGTTTTGTGCTTGTATTTAAGTTGGTGTGTGTATATTTGTATGAGAATCCCTTCCCATAAGTGTGGAGATTACCAACGAGTAATGAGTGACCGGAGTATTCTCCTCATCTGGACCTGGCCTGGACCTGGTCTTAGACATACGTACTTTGACTTTGTAAACTGTTGGTTTTGCACTTTACTTTTGTTTTCAATAAATCTGTGATTGTATCCCAAGACTGTGTTTCATTCATTTATTATTATTGTAGCTGAGGTTTGGGTATCGATTGTTTGTCTGGTCTCGGAGTCTGCTGTAGTCCGGACCCGAGTCCGGACTAGCCTAGCCTAGCTTAGCCTATCCTAGCCGCTAACTCGCTACCCCTATGGCTGCCGCTGTCTCTCCCTCGGTCCTTTACTGCTCGAGTTGCCATATGACGAGTTTAAACCCGGATCCTCCTCAGATGGCAGTGATAGATGTGTTAAGTGTAGTATAGTAGTAGCTTTGGAATCCAGGGTTAGTGAGTGAGCAGAGTCTCGAGCTAGCGCTAGCATTAGCTTTAGCCTAGCAGTATCCTCGGACATGCAGCCCTCCTCCTCTGCTATACAGGCTGCTGTTGCTACAGGTATGTCCCATTCAGATTGTACAGAGCAGTCAGCACCATTGACTTCACAGTGTCTGAGTCATTCTTTTAAGACATAAGCTTTTTCAAAAACTACTCGTGCTGTGCTGAATTTTCTATTAAACACTTGCTCTGGTATTATAATAAATCCATGCACCGCACCAGTACTAGTTACACGTCACACGTAAATGACGTGGTCTAACAACGCTGAGGACATACTAGGGGGTACTATTTTTGATGGAAAAGCACGCGAACTGGGCCATGGCGCGCCGTGTAGAGTCAAAACGTACCGTACTCGGACTGTGGAAAAACGGCATAAGGCAGACTCGGTCAGGGCACAGAAGCAAGAGTGCCGGAGGGCCGAACGGAAGTGGCGAAAGTCCAATTTCCAGGGCGATTATGAAATCTTTAAAGATGAGTTGGGTGAATTTAACCGGGTTCTACGTAGAACAAGATAAATGTATTTTTCTGACATTATTGGAGGTTGCAGTAACAATCTTCGTGTTATGTTTTCAACAGTTGGTAGATTAACGAACCCCCCTGTAAAGTTGCCCCTAGTATTTTCCTCTAAATCTAGGTGTAATGAGTTCGCAGTTTTTCGATGACAAAGTACAAGGAATCAAAAACACTTATCACCTCCACAGCACGTATAACAATGCAACAGCTAGAGAAGCTTTTTGAGCTAACTCACTTTGCACCTGTGGATACTGAAACTGTCAAAAAGATAATCATGAGTCTGAGCTCCTCCACATGTAGCCTGGATATATTACCCTCTAAATTTCTGAAGTCCGTCCTGAGCAGTTTGTTACCTTCACTTAGGGCTGGGCAATAAAACGATAACGATATATATCGCGATAGACATGTGTTCAATATCAATAGAGAATGGGGTCGATAGAATGTTCGATAGTTTAACTTAACTCCGTCAGGAAAAACAGGAAGAAAACACCGGAAGTAAAGCCGACTCATAAGCGCGCGGCATTCTGGGGAATGTAGGCAGAAGCTTCTCGACCTATTACATCTTACCATGAACCGCAAGGCATTCTGGGAAAGGCAAAATAGAAACTTCAACAACAGCGGCGTGCACGTGGAACAATGAGTGCGGCAGCAAGAGAGGAAATAGTAGATAAAAAGGGAAAGGTCACGTCTCTGGTTTGGCAATACTTTGGATTTTTTACGTCCGACACGAGTCAGAGCAATGCGGTCTGCAAACTATGCAAGGTCGTCGTCCCTACAAAGACTGGTAACACGACAAATTTATATTACCACCTGAGCCGCTATCACCCATTGGAGCACAGCACTCTCAAACAGCCAAAGCAATCGGCATCTGCTGCTGCAAGTGGAACAGCACCAATGCGGCAGACAAGTATTGAGAGATACTCTGCAGCAGTGCCGTACGAGAAAACCTCGAAGCGTTATAAAGAAATAACCGATGCAGTTGTGTATCAATTAGCGAAGGACATGCTACCGCTTAGCATAGTTGAGAAGTCTGGATACAAGAATCTTATTCACGTGCTCGACCCCCGTTACATTCTACCTGGCCGAAAATACTTTTCCAAGACCGCTATTCCTAAGCTTTACACAATGTGCAAGGATTCCGTGGAAAGGGAGATAAGGTCAGTAAAGCACTTCGCGACAACCTTCGACATGTGGTCAAGCCGTACATGCGAGCCATATCTCAGCTTGACAATTCATTTCATCGATAATGACTGGGTTCTGAAAACAAGATGCCTAGAAACTGCATATTTCCCCGAAGACCACACAGGGGAGATAATAGCAGAGGGCTTGAAGGAGGCACTGTCGTCCTGGAATCTGGCTGAGGAAAAAATGGTTTGCATCACCACAGACAGCAGGGCAAATATAGTGAAGGCAACTTCACTAAATAATTGGACACGGCTGCAGTGCTTTGGCCATCGTTTGCACTCAGCAATTGGTGAGTAGAATTCTCGGATGATTATGTTGATTTAATTAGCTAATAGAACATAATAAAAGGTGTTTTGTTATTATTTTTCCTATTTATGATTATATTTGTTATAGTTTTTATATAATATAATAATATTATACATTAGAATATTTGCACCAGTTATATATATTATTTTTATATTGTATTTTATTATTTACTTTTGTATTTCTGCAGGTGTCGCAGGGAAGGACAAAAGAGTGGAAAGGGCTATTGGAGTTTGTAAGAAGGTGGTCTCTGCCTTCTCCTGCTCGTGGAAGAAAAAGAGGGAGTTCTGGAGTTCACTGACTCCCTCTCTGGGGAATTATACGTGACGGTCTCCTATGTAAAGCCAGTGCTCCACCTGTTCCGCACAGATTTGCTGAAGGGAAAAGACCAAGACACTCAACTAACGAAAGACCTTAAGACCATCATGTCGTATCTGGATGAAAAATATGCTGGCTCAGAAACGGAGGATCTCCTCAACATGGCTGCCTTTGTGGATCCTAGATTTAAGACACGGTACATCAGCCCAGAAAAAGTAGAGGCCATTAAAGAACGAGTACTGTGTGAAATGATGGACGAAGACCCCAGCCAATCAAAAGCTGAGATTCCAGAGGGAACAGGAGGCCAGGGGGCAGAAGGAGAAGATGCCACATCTCTCCCACTGGGTGTGAAGAAACAGCGAAAATCATTGGGCAGTTTCTTCAAAATACCAAGTCAAGATGATGAACTAGATGCCGTACCTCTCACTGAAAGGCAAAAAGTAGAAACGGAGATGAAAAGCTACTCAAAATGCCTGGATGCAGACAGTGAGTCTGACCCCCTTCAGTGGTGGAAGGTACATGAGCGCAAGTTTCCCAGAATGTCGCAGCTTGCCAAAAAATACTTGTGCATTCCAGCCACCAGCAGCCCCTCTGAACGAATTTTTAGTACTGGTGGTAATATTGTGACATGCACCAGGGCTGCCTTAAAACCTGAGATGGTCAATCATACTCTTTTCGAATACATCTTTAACTGATAACAGTAGTTCAGCCGAGATATTTGATTATCAAAATTAGTTTTACGACCCGTAAAAGTTGTTATTGTTTTGATTTTGATGTCCTACCCTCCGCCGTTTCGCCAATCAGGAAGTGTCATGTAAGTCCGTGATCCGGTTGCCAGAACTCCGCGCGGCTCATTAATCTCAGTGGTAAAATAACATGTGGCGCAGAACTAAAAAAGGTCTTGTTATGACTCTCAAATCATTAATGACAAAACAAAGACTAAAACGAGGATTTATATCGGGATGCCTTTGAACAATTGAGACAGCTGATCAAAATTTTCTAGTTTGAGTGCGTTCTTCACAATATCTCTATTCGTGTGAATCGGTGGTCTAGTGGTCTAAACTGTACGCTTACGATGCAGGAACCCGGGTTCGATCCCGGGCTATGTCTTTTTGTATTTATTGCATGTTATCACATTCTATGACATATTACTCTAAAAACGGTAAAAGATGAAGGTCAAGACATTTTTTTTGCAGATTATAGCTTAATTGTAAAAATAATCTTTAAGACCACATGTACCCCAATTAAAATAATGTTAGTCTCTTTTTGATGTGGGACTTTTACATGTTTGTCTAAAAAATAGGGAATCAATAAAATTGAAAGGTGATATCCTCTTGAGCAAACCCTGATGTTGATACGCTGAAGAAATACGTTCCAACATCCATTCTTCCCACTCCTATTTTGGACATCAATTGCTTATTTATTTTGCATAAACTATGTATAATTACATTGCTTTTATTTTGTTTTTGTTTTTTATCTCAAATGTCCAAATAATAATAATAAAAAAACATTAATCAAAACATTCATTCAGCATTAGCACGGCTGTCATGGCAATGTGAATGGAGACGGACAAACAACTGATAAAATAATTCCCTGTGTTTGCTGCTGGATTTGGTGTGAATCTGGCAACCTGAGTCAGGGAGAGTGGGAGAGGACTACAAAATATTGACTGTGACTGCAGTACCACTTTTGGCCAGATTTTTACATATTGCTCCTTTAAAATCAAAATCAAAAGAGCAAAATGAATGGCCTATTTTGAAGAGCCGTTTCAAAACAGAGTTTTATGTCACAGCGAATCTGTCCGGGAATCAAAGATCTTAGATCAAACAGTTACGTACTGGAATCCTTCAACTGGCTTTAGACACTGAGAAGTTTTCGCAGATCGCTAATTATTGTTATTTGGTATGATTGAGAAGAGACAGCTACAGCAAACATAGACAAACTGTCATACAGTAGTCGGCTGTACTGTATGCATCATGGCGCTTATAGCCAAAGCTAATTTGCAGCACTTGTCCCTAGAAATTGACAGACAGTAGAGATGAAAAAAATATAATACAACATACACAATGTTCAATACTAATGACTAGAAAACACAGAAAATCACAATATTAATGAGTAGAAGAGACTGTGTCCTGTGTGAACTGAATGAAGTGGAAAGTGAAGTGCCTTTTAATACTGTTGATTTTAGAAACTTGTTAGAAACATGAAATGTTCTCTCGGATCCTGATCTGTTCTGGTGCAGGGACGACATCAAGATGAAATGTTATTTGTCTATGTATTTGTTTTAATGGTGTCTTAAAAGCCCATGTGGGCTGGGCATCCTTTTCTTTAAGACATTATAATTCAAAAAGATAAAGTAAAACCTGGTTAATTAAATAAAAGATATTTTTGTAATTCTATCTAGATCTTCAATCTTCTAAGAAATCCTGTATCCAGAAAAGCACTGATGCAGACCTGGAGGCCCAGAGGCGTCTAGGTTTTCTATTTTTATAAAATAATGACTTACACTACTGTTACATTCCATTTGATTTCCATGTCCTTCGTGAAGGAGAACTGAACTTCAGGAGGCAAATCAGACGCACTCTCAGCTTTGATGCAGTGAGGAAGGCCCTCGGAGTAAACCGTCCAACTGAAATAGGCACATACACAGAAATAACTTTATAAACTTTATAAACTTGACATACAAAACTTACCAGTATTCATATTTCCTGAGCTGCAACTCCCTCTTCCTAGCAGCGAGGGTGAGGTGATGTTGGTCTTGTGACAAGATCTGAGCTATTGAGATCAGAAAACACTCAATTGGATGAAACATTATCAAGAGAACCTTTATTTCTCCCACAGTTGGAAAATACGCTCTGAAGCAATCCCATGGCACAAACCTGTTCCCTCCATGAAAGAATGAACCTTTTCATTCTGGATCCAGTGGTACATGGGGAACTTGAAGACTTTTCCTTCTGGAGATTGCACTTCAACTTTGTCCACAAACCAGGAGTCATTTTGTATCACTGACTGCTTGTCCAGTTCCACCATTATCAGATCTCCCAGAGACTCAGAACAACTTAGACGGACATTTGTCTGAAGAAAATACACATTTGGATGTTTAATGTTTAAAATGATATTTGCCGCTACAGTATAATACTAACTTGTTGTCCACTCCAGAAGCCTGTCGTTAGGAGCGGCGTAATACATGTACGATCACTTTCCCCAGTGCGACCAATAAGTTTGATGTATATGTTGTTGCTAGTACCGGCCCAATTCCTGTTTCCAGTAAAAACGGTCACTTCGTATGTTGACATTTTTGGCACCGTCTTCTCAGCCAGAACCAAATCTGTGAAAACAGATATTTAAAAAATATATAGAGCAAAGATTGTTTAACACTACCATGCACTTCTTTAAAGATGACTTTTTCAGAGCTTAATGTCAAATAGCTATTACATGGGTATCAGTTAAAATCACTAAGTTTGTATTTGTGTTATACATTTTGAGCTTACATTATATTCAGGCAGAAGATGTAAAAAGCTAAGTTTAGTTTTGATGGAAAGACCAATTTTAACATGACCACAATTAGAAGTATTTAAAGGTGAATAGGCCACCCCCAAACAATACATACCTTATATAGTAAGAGTAATAATAAGACTTTTTTTCCTTAGGCGCCTTTAAAATAAGTAAAAAGGTGCTTTTTAAAACAGTTCAAATAAAAAGTTAAAGCATCATGATGATAGGATTGTGTGGTTATGATGTTTATTTATTTGTTTATTTGGTTGGGCCATAGATGTTAATGAACACATCACTCCGGATTGTAGCCATGGGCTAATTTACATCCGTTGTCCCACATTCGCACTCACAGGCTCTGGACAGATGAGTTTTGAGAGTGGATTTGAAGAGTTTGAGTCGGTGTTACGGAGACCAGGGGGGAGAGTGTTCCAGAACAGTGCGGCTGAAGGTTCTACTCCCCACATGGTGAGTAGGGAGGCAGAATAAATGTTCAACCAAAGTTCATGAACAACATTTTGGAAACAATTTCAAAGCCTCTAATCAATCAGAAAAAAAAAAAAAAAAGTTGAAGACCTTTGTTAAAACTCTTGTTGTTGCAATTGGTTCCTCAAAATGCCCTGAGTAATGATGACTAGTTTGGAGCGTAAATGTCAAACCAGCAACATGTGTTTTTTTGTCCTATAATAAGTCCATGAATGTTGATAAATGTCCATAAATGTTAGATGTCAAGGATCATCACCTCAGTCCTTTTTTCTTAGACCCACTGTAAAGGTTGATTTATTAATATTAACAGAAAAATGTTTTATTTTGACACTTCCTGTCTCAACCAGAGGTTAAGTGGCTCGTGCAACATCAGATGGAGAGACATTACAAACAAACAGCTACGGTCTAGTCAATGGTCAAAACAGGAAAAAGCATTAATATGGTATAAAAGAAAGAACAACATCGTTTAGCTACAGTTGAGATTGAGGGAACAATGTATGCATTGTTTTAATATGTGTAATAATTGGAAAGTTTGTTTGAATATGTAAAATAATAGTAATTGTAATATAACTTTTGTATTTTACTTTTGAATGCGCTGGAAAACGGCTGCAAGTGCTAAGTAGCTCTGAAACAGCTGTTTTGTGCTTTACAATTTTTATTTTTATTGCTTTTTTTCTACCTGAGATGTTGCTGCAGTTCAGTGTTCATGGTTTTGCACTGGTCCGAACCGAGCGGATCAGGTGAAAATCCACTGGAGGAATGCTAACTTTTTGGAAAATGCTAATGAAGCATTTTACTTTGGACAACAGCCCATGGCTACAATTCGGAGTGATGTGTTCATTAACATGTACTGTCCCAACCAAATAAACAATAAATAAAGCAGAGAGAATGGTACGAACCAAGCGGCTACTTCACCTTGTAACCTGTCCCACTCCACCCAGAAGCTACTCCATCTCTGCTACTGTGACGAGTACTGCTCCACCCAGAAGCTACTCCATCTCTGCTACTGTGACGAGTACTGCTCCACCCAGAAGCTACTCCATCTCTGCTACTGTGACGAGTACTGCTCCACCCAGAAGCTACTCCATCTCTGCTGCTGTGACGAGTACTGCTCCACCCAGAAGCTACTCCATCTCTGCTACTGTGACGAGTACTGCTCCACCCAGAAGCTACTCCATCTCTGCTGTTGTGACCCGTCCTGCTCCACTCAGAGGCTTCTCCGCATCTTCTGTTTTCGCCCGCCCTGCTCCACTAAGAGGCTACACCATCTCTGCTGCTGTGACCTGAAGGGCTGTTGCCTATTATTACTATTGTTAGCTTATTAGAATAATAATTTTTGTTTTTTAGGGCCGAGCCCCAACCGGCGTAAGGGCCTATTGCTTTTCCAACGGTAAAAGCAATAACTGTCTGTAACTGTCATAAGTCTGCGCCCGGAGATTGTGACCTGCACGCGACGGCACGTGCCCAAGCACTGATAAAACGGAATGGCTTTGCTCCTGCTGTAGTACACAGTGAAATGATTGAGGTCCTATTAAAGGGGGGTTCTTTCAACTGTCTTACGGACCGAAGCCCGGACATTCGTCCCCCAAGCCCGACGGCGCGTGCCCACACACTGATAAAACAGTGCCGGAGGCACTGAATGGCTTTGCTCCTGCTCTGTAGTACACAGTGAAATCAATGGGGTCCTATGGGGGGGGGGGTGGGTGACCTCATGATGGCGAGGTGATTGACGAGCGTGTCACCCAATAGTTGCGTTCGCCTCGTCGTTCGCTTTAAAACGACGTATCATTTGTATTATAGGTTACTATGGAAACCTATATTGTTTTTGCTCGAAGATTTGCAAAAAAAATTCCTTGGTTTGGTTTCTTTCTTTCTTTCTTTCTTTTTTCTTCTGCGCTTTGAACCTTAATTTGAACCCCCGGAACATTGATGAAAAGTTGTGAAATTTTGCCCAAAATTCAGAACTGGCGAAAAATTTATTTTTTGGGTGTTTATTTTTATGGGACAAAAAAAATGCCCGAACAGCGCCCCCTACAAAAGTCAATTTACATTGCGCCTATGGGAGCGGGTCGGAGGTCAAGTTTGTCGTAGAGCCACGAAATTCTGTACACATGTTCCTCAAGTCAAGACATGAAAAAAAAAGTTATTATGGCTCCGCCCCCTGACAAACAGGGAGCTCATTAATTTCAATGGAAAATGGAAAAATGAAAATTGATATTTTTCACACATGTCGGTTGGAAATTATCTCCTCCTCGGCCGTTTCATCAATTTGTCTCAAAATCGCTCCACATGGTCTAAACACATGTACCATCAATTATTGAATATAGAATTTGGATCAGTTAAACGTTGTCCGAGCAGCGGAGCGGCAAAATGTGAATTATTTTTTTAAATTTTTGACAAAATTAAATTTGATCCCGTTTACACAAAAAAAGTCTGATTTGCACCAAATTTTAATCCATTGTTCAGCTCCAGGGTCTAGGTCATTTGAAAGTTGAAATATTGAAATTGGCTCGTTAGCGCCCCCTACAGACAACGTTAAAGTTTTACATGGGCTTTTTGAAATTTAGTTTTTTCAAAATGTTTGAAATTTTGCTCATAATTCTGTTTTGTCATCTGGATTCAAAAAGTCAATGACAACATATTGTTATTTTTTACCCTGTTGCCGTGGCGACGACCAATACTCCCCTGTCTGTGTCTATGGCGAAATCGTTAAATCTCTGAAATGTACACCTCGCTCGAAAATCAAACCACCCGCGGCCGTTTCACTAATTTGTCTGAAAATCGCTCCACATCGTCTCAACACATGGAACATCAATAGTTGCATATAGAATTTTAATTAGTCAAACGGTCTGATCGTGACAGACTCCCAAAGTGTGGTTATTTTCATAGACAGGTGTGACGTTCCCATGTTATCCAACAGAGACTGTATGGACACACTCACAGATTGTATGTACAAACAGGAGCACATTTACAAACTCTGATTTGCACTAAACTTGACTCTGTTGTTCAGGGCCGGAGTGGGACAATTTTTTGGCCCGGGAATTCTGGGTCAGACCGGCCCTTCTGATAAAGTAGTCTATCAAAAAACCTGAACTGCTGCTGTTGTAATATCCATAACAACCAGCAGGTGGCCTAAAATCAAGTTTTATACATTTCTAGACTAGTACTATTCAAATTATTCTGCGTTCACCGCTTTAGACTTCTCAGTGTTAGTCACAAAATAACTCAATAATGCATTTGAATATTTGAATATTCTGGTATCACAATATGAATTGTACCAAATTTTAGACCAATGTCAATTTTCCTTCAAATAATTGTTATTCCCAAAGATTTGGCTGCATTTATTTGCATTGAATCGAAACTTTTAAACAATTATCTTCCTATCAAGACTTAACAAAAACGAAGACTAATGCGAATACTACACTAAGACCTAAATAGATATAAACAATACTTGCTACGACTTGATACAAAACCAAAATTAATCTTAACGTACTTTAATGTTGTCCCAGGGGAGAACTAAAAGCAAACTAAATGTTAACCTCTATCAAGACGAGAAACCACAAACTGCACACTATTTAAATCAATCAAACCCAAATAAACAATAGCAAAATGAAGCACATTAAAACATGAGTAAACTCTGTAGAAGTGACTTGTTTATGCAACTTTGTTTATGATAATTGTCATTATCCAATGACAAAGGATGTCTTTGTCATATGAGCATAAATGCTTCACATCTTTTGACAAACACACACAATATTCAACTGTTACTTTCCTAATGTACAAAGAAGTTAAAAATGTAATTTATGCAATATACATTATACATTATGAAATAAATAAATTCATGGCCTTAGTGGCTTAGTCAAATTTGATTAAAAATACAATCTTCTTTTTGGTTTTTACCTGCCCATTCCTGAGGCTCTTCATTAATATGAATGAACGATTGTTGTATCTGAGGACCCAAGAAGCAATAAATGTAATGGAGTGCTAATCATTTAGGGAATCACGTCGTCATGTTTTGCCACAGTGTTTTGCATGTTTTTTTTGCTAGCTTACCGCGGTCTGATGCCTCTTCATGGGCGGAGCACTTTTTATAGAAAAAAACTACCAACTTTGCACATTTGGCTGCTTCAGCTTCAAGAGCTTTCCTTTTTTGAATTCTAATCTTTTCTGCTCAGCCCTTGATTTTGTTCCTTTCCATTTTAAAAACACTCGTGTTGGACAGATGTCATGTCTGTGAGAAACAGCGCTTGCTTCAGTTCTGATTCAGATCTGCTTCAGATCTGTCATTCAACCTGATCTATGGCCCGCGCTCTCGGTTAGTCCCGCCTACAATCTACAGACAACCAATCAGGCCGTTGCAGAACACATCGTAACCAATGAAAGCGGCCAAATGAGACTAGCCAGAAGTGTGTGTGTGCTGTTTACTCGTGTGTGCGTGTGTGTGTGGGTGAGAGAGAGAGAGAGAGAGAGAGAGAGAGGCAGTGCGCACGGGCGAGCGACAGGTCCGAGAAGGCTGCGGTGAACAGCGGTGTCAGGAAAGCACGGCCGCCGGCCAAGTCTGAACTAGCAACATACAACATCCAGCCCACCGGCCCTTAGCCCAACCGGCCCACCGGGAAACCTCCCGGCTCTCCCGATTAGCCACGCCGGCACTGCTGTTGTTCAACTCCTGGGCCTAGGTCACATGACAGTGTGAATAATGACATTGGCCCATTATCGCCCCCTACAGGCTGAGTAAAGGTTTACATGGGGATACAGGTATTTAGGTTTTATGTTGTTTGATCTCAAATTTGACCCACATAACAAACACAAAAACTCACCAAACTTTGCCACAAGCTTTTTTCAGGCATAAAGTGTATTATTTTGGTGTTCTTTGGTATAACCCAAAAAAAGTAAATTGTAGGGGGCGCTGTTGTACAACATTAAATGCCACCATTTACACATACAAAGTCCGATTTGCACAAAATTTGAATTGATTGTTCAACTCTCGGGTTTGGGTAAACTGAAAGTGTTACAGACGAAATTGCAGCAATAGCGCCCCCTACAGACTGAGTCAAGTATTACATGGGGAGAATGAGGTTTACCTTTTCAAAGACACACACAATCACTGATCATAGGCATTCAAAATCCACAGTGTCGCTCCCATCAGGGCGGTAGGAAAATGGCGCGTCAGCGCCACCTCGGTTGCGCGGTGCGGCGAGGGCCGTTAGATGCCGCTTGCGGCTTTAATTTCTTTTTTCTTCTGCACTTTGAACCTTAATTTGACCCCCTGAACATTGATGAAAAGTTGTGAAATTTTGCCCAAAATTCAGGACCGGCAAAAAATTAATTTTTTTGGTGTTTATTTTTATGGGACTCAAAAAATGCCCGAACAGCGCCCCCTACAAAAGTCAGTTTACATTGCGCCTATGGGAGGGGGTCGGAGGTCAAGTTTGTCGTAGAGCCACGAAATTCGGTACACATGTTCCTCAAGTCAAGACATATTTCACATAATTCTGTTTTGTCATCTAGATTCAAAAGGTCAATGACAACATATTATTTTTTACCCTGTTGCCGTGACGACGACCAACACTCCCCTGTCTGTGTCTATGAGAAAATCGTTAAATCTCTGAAAAGTACACCTTGCTCAAACATCAAACCAGCCGCGGCCGTTTCACTAATTTGTCTGAAAATCGCTCCACATCGTCTCAACACATGGACCATCAATAGTTGAATATAGAATTGGAATTAGTCAAACGGTTTGCGCCTGACAGACTCCCAAAGTGTGGTTATTTTCATAGAGAGATGTGAAGTTCCCATGTTATCCAATGGAGACTCTATGGACCAGGGGTGGCCAACCCGCGGCTCGTGAGCCGCATGCGGCTCTTTGGCTGGTTCCGTGCGGCTCTCGGGCTTTCACACGACAAGCGTAAAAAATGCCTCGGTGGTGGCGCTGCCATTCATTCCCTATGTAGTTCTGACCCATAGTAAAGGCCGACTTCACTCCACTAGCCAGGCCACCAAAACAATCTGACGTCGGCGAACGTCAATTCTGATTGGTCAGATGCGCTGTCAATCACTCTGCAGCCGCTGCCTCAGCTGTTGCAAATATCATAACAAACACGTTGCCTCAACCCATGACGTCCGTACGGAAAACAGCTCCTTGGTCGCTGGATGAGGGCAACACCTTCCTCAGTTTGAGGAGAGGACACCAGTGTGAACTCGATGGTTCCACCAGAAACCAGAAGGTGTTTGTGGAGCTAGCGCTAAGGACGGAGCAGAATGATTCCCACGAACATCACAATGCAGAGAAAAGTTAAAAAGCTTAAAAGTGACAACCGTGAAATGAAAGATCACAGCAGCAGAAGTAGAGGCAGACCCGAAAAGTCTGGAGGTGGTTTGACCAAATGGATTAATTTTACGGACATCGGCTAACACCGGCTAACATGCTAAAACCAGCTAACAACAACTAGCATTACACCAGGAGATAAGCCAACTCTGCCTGGTGAGTGTCTGTCTTCAATCAAATGCAAAAGTATCTGGTCTTATACTGAACATGTGTCTGTGGTTCTAAATCAGCTAACGTGGTGTTGGTGTTATGTGTCAAATCTATATCTTTTATTAAACGCAGTCAGAGAGTGAATCTGACTGCGTTTAATAAAGACAGTTGTGTTTCTGCTGAACACTGGATTGAAACTTGATTTTTTTTTCTTGGTTAGAGATTGAAAGCATTCATTTCGGAATCATAATTGATGTTCGCTGACGTGAAATTGTTCTGGTATCGACTCGCCCAGTTAGAACCAGGGCCAAACCATAATAAAAAAGTACCGGGGAGCGGCTAAAGCGAGCGGCTAAAGCGAGCGGTAGAAGCGCCCGCAAAACGGGGAGAGTCGAGTCCAGCCCTTTAGTACTGTACGAGTCAATTTCTGTCATTATCATGTTGATGACATTTACAATAAATCTGTCTGAGCAGAGCACACCTCTCTCTGCTCAGACAGATTGCGTGCGTGCGTGCGTGCGTGCGTGCGTGCGTGTGTGTGTGTGTGTGTGTGTGTGTGTGTGTGTGTGTGTGTGTGTGTGCACTTGTTTTCAACTCCTGGTGGGTTCCATAACCTGAGATTCCACTCACGTCATGGGGACTGGTTTTACGTGGTGGGGCCCGAACACCGGACCCCACTGGTCCAAGCTTAATAATCAATGGGTAATGC
Organism: Knipowitschia caucasica; assembly: GCA_964034765.1. Classification (NCBI taxonomy): domain Eukaryota; kingdom Metazoa; phylum Chordata; class Actinopteri; order Gobiiformes; family Gobiidae; genus Knipowitschia; species Knipowitschia caucasica. Next base: position 41,280,766 of record OZ035829.1, read on the forward strand.
TTTTCTAACGGTCCTTATGCAGTCTCTGTAAAAATATGGAAAGGACCCCTGGAGGTTTACTTTCCTGAAAAAAGTGTGTTATGTGTCGGAACCCTGGTGGTGGGTTGCGGGATATCAAGGAGGGGCACACTGGGGCAATTTCAGTCCAGCAGGCTGGAGCCAATCATGGAGCAGCACAACAGAGGCTGGAGCCAATCATGGAGCAGCACAACAGAGGAAATCAGGTGTCAGGCTAGAAAAAGGTGCAAGTGTGTGGTTCATTAGGCTGCAAGAAATCATGGAGGAGCACACTGAAGCGCACGCTTACAAACCACTGGTAAGTGCTGACTACAAGTCATGACTTCAAATTGTTATATAGAATGATTACAAATTATTTGTTGTTTGTGCAGCTTAGTCAAGAGTCCCTAATTGATGAAGTCGACTCAGATTCTGACGATTTAACTGTCAAGAAGAAACCTGTAAAAAAGTATGGAAAAAGAAAAATCAAAAACACTTTTCTTCAAGACTCGGAAAGTGACGAACCAAAGGCAAATAAGATTGTTATCATGCAGCTGCAAAAGAAGAAAAATGGGGGGCGAGTATACAGCAAGAGACACTTCTGCCTCTACTGTTCAATGTCCTGCCACAAAATGTCCCGTCATTTGACTAGAAAACATGGAAATGAAAGTGACGTAGCCAGAGCATTGGCTCTACCTGTGAAATCTAAAGCACGTAAACTTCAGTTTGATTTGATCAGGAATAGTGGAAACCGTGAGCACAATTTTGAGGTTTTAAAGGCCGGCATTGGAACTTTAGTCCCAGCTAAACAGCCAAATTGCCCAGTTAAATCCAGTGAGTTTTTGCACTGTATAGACTGTGGGGCATTGCTTAAGCGAAAGTCGCTGTGGAGGCATGTGGCCAGGTGCCGGCTTTCACAGAAAGATGCCCAGGCTAAACCAGGTAGAAGTAGGGTCCAGTCCCTCTGCTCCCTAGCCCAGCCTGTACCGGAGGGCATCAGCAAAAAGCTGTGGTCTTTAATTTCGGCAATGCATCAGGATGAGGTCACGGGTGTTGTCAAAGCAGAAAAGGGGATTCTGAGACTCGGAGAGCACCTGTACTTAAAACACGGGCATGATAAGACAAAGCATGATTACATTAGGCAGAAAATGAGAGAAGTCGGTAGGTTAATTAACGAAGCAAAAACCGCAGGGAAACTGAAAACAATTAAGGATTTCTTTATTCCTTCCAACTTTAACCATGTGATTGATGCAGTCAGGTCTGTGGCTGGATATGATGAGGAAACAAATCAATACAAGACTCCATCCTTGGCCCTCAAACTCGGCCATAGCCTCAGAAAGCTAGCAGATATTCTTGAATGTGACTCAAAAATGGAGCATTGTGTTGATGAACTATTTATTAAAAACCTCCAACGAAGCCGGCTGCTTTTTGAGAAGAGGTGGGACGTCTGTGTTTCTTCTGCTGCCCTACAGACCCTCCGGCAAGCCAAGTGGAACACTCCGGACCTGCTCCCTCTGACTGAGGACGTTAGAGCCATGCATGCACATATTGAGGTATGTCGACCTGAATATGTGCAAACCCTAATAAGTGAGCCAACGTCTAAGCATTGGTCTAAACTGGCAGTTTTGACTCTTTGTGAGGTCATCATTTTCAATCGAAGAAGGGAAGGTGAGGTTTCAAAGATGCCACTGACAGCCTTTACCTTAAGAAGTAAGACTGGGATCCATTCTGACATTGCTCTGGGACTGTCCCAACTTGAGAAAAAGCTGTGTCAGCATTTTCAACGCATTGAAATTAAAGGGAAAAGAAGTCGGAAAGTGCCGGTTCTTTTGACTCCTGAAATGATTGCTTCGATGGAGGTGCTGGTGGAGAACAGAAGGGCCTGTTCCATCTCTGACCATAACCCATACTTCTTTTCCCGCCCGGGCGCAGACACCCACATCAGGGGATCAGACTCCCTACGCCAGGTAGCCAAAGAATGTGGTGCGGTGCATCCAGAGATGCTATCCTCAACCAAACTTAGAAAGCACATAGCTACTATGTCTACAGTTCTCAATATGAAAGAGAATGAGATGGACATACTTGCCAACTTCCTCGGCCATGACATTCGCATCCACAGGCAATATTACAGACTACCAGAGGGGACACTGGAGCTGGCCAAAATCAGCAAAGTGTTGATGGCCATGGAGCAGGGAAGAGTGACGGAATTCGAAGGAAAGAGCCTCGACCAGATACAAATTGAGCCTGAAGGTAATTCTTGATATTATTAAAATATGTATGATTTTTTTCCCCTAAAGGCCACTTGTATTTTTATTTTCTGTGCGACAGGGAGAGCAGTAGAGATCCTCTCACAAACGGACGGGCTAAAAGAAACTTCAAGCGGAGAACCTTCAACCATTCATCCAGATGCACCCCATGGTAGTGGCAGTGCCCCTTCTGGTAAGTGTACCAGGTGGGGGATTACAGCCAGGCTGCTTGGTCCTCACCCTGGGAGTGTATATTGCTAATATATTTTTATTTCTCTCCCTAGAACGTGTAAGAAAGCCATGGTCTGCATCTGAGGTGAAGGCTGTGGAGAAGACCATGACACCTTTCATACAGACTGGAAAGGTCCCTGGGAAGTCTCACTGCCTGGCCTGCATTAATGCCTCACCAGATGACCTTAGACATCGGACATGGAGTGGCATTAAATTCTATGTCAAAAATAGAATCACTGCAATTCGAAAACAAAATCTAAAATAAAATTCCTTTAAAATAGTTGTTTGGTTTCTATTGACTGTTTTGTATTACTTAAAGTCTTGGTAAAAAAAGATTATGTCTATGGGTCCCATTCTGAACGGCCCTGTCAAAGGGACCCACCAGGTAACAAAAACGTGTATGTGTGTGTGTGTGTGTGTGTGTGTGTGTGTAAGGGTTGGGGTGATGTTTATGTAGTGCACATTTGTATGATGCGGCTCTTTGCTGTAACACAGTAAAAAAATTGGCTCTTAGTCTCTGACTGGTTGGCCACCCCTGCTATGGACACACTCATATTGTATGTGCAAACAGGAGCACATTCACCAAACTTGACTCGGTTGTTCAACTCCTGGGCCTAGGTCACATGACACTTTGAACAATGACATTGGCCCATTAGCGCCCCCTACAGGCTGAGTAAAGGTTTACATGGGGATACAGGTATTTAGGTTTTCTATTGTTTGATCTCATATTTGACCCACAAAACAAACATGAAAACTCACCAAACTTTGCCACAAGTTTTTTTCAGGCATAAAGTGTATTATTTTGGTGTTCTTGGTAAAAGACTAAAAAATTTTAATTGTAGGGGGCGCTGTTGTACAACATTAAATGCCACCATTTGCACATACAAAGTCCGATTTGCACAAAATTTGAAATGATTGTTCAACTCTTGGGTTTGGGTAAACTGAAAGTGTAAAAGACAAAATTTCACAATAGCGCCCCCTACAGACTGAGTCAAGTATTATATGGGGAGAATGAGGTTTACCTTTTCAAAGACACACACAATTACTGATCATAGGCATTCAAAATGCACAGTGTCGCTCCCGTCAAGGCAGTGGGAAAGTCCTTTGCGCGGTGCGGCGAGGGCCGTTAGATGCCGCTTGCGGCTTTAATTTATTTTTGTTGCTACTAGACACCTCCTCCTACGGGGATCAAAAAAGTATCTATCTATCTATAACGGTTAACATTGTAATTAATGCTAGATAGTAAATAGACATAATTGTAAGCTGATTTCTTATTTCTATTCTAGCTCTTACATTGGTTATATGACTAAATGGAATGGACAAAATAAACTTCATTTTAACCATCATTTCTGGCAACAGCACACTCAACTGGACGCTACACCCACAAACACACCCTCCTGAGGTCCGTTAAATAGGATTCAAACCAGCCATGGGCTGTTCCTTTGAGACCTATGACCTGTGGTCTATTGTGTCAAATGCAGCACTGAGACTGACACTTGTCCATTATCAGCAGCAGGAGTGAGTCATTTGTGACAGTCAATGATGAGCTCTCAATCCGGTTTGAAAGATTTCAATTTTTTTTTAAAGGATAGTTGTTTAGCAACAAGCTTTCCAAAGATTTTAGATATAAAAGTATGGTTTGATATTGGTCTGTAGTTTGTAATTAATTCTGGATCAAGGTTTGTTTTTTTTCAGAAGAGTTTTGATTACCATGGTTTTTAAAGCTTGTGGGACATAGCCACTTTGTATAGATGTATTTATTATTAAAGGACATTGTGTAGATTACACAATATACATAATTGAGAACTTTTAAATAACTTTTGAACACAAAAGTTTGTTCCAACATTATGCAACATCATGAGCCCCAGGCTGAGAACCGAAAACCAGTCAAGCAATCTGAGATGTATTATTATTGTTTACTGTCACATGAATGATGTGATTTATGATGTAGCATGTCTGCTGCAATGGATATCAATGTGTAAAAGTTACATTACTATGTTAACTGTAAGGGCTTGGTGGAAATGGTTAAAATGTTTAGAAATGGGTTTAGGATTGTATAAGGGTATAAGGTCACATTTGTTTTATGTGTTGTTTTGGGGCCTCACCTATGAGCTAATACAGCTTCCTGGGAGTTCCCTTTTTACTCATAAACTGCATACATATGTTACTTATAGATGACTGTGTGTGAGATGCATTGAGTGATTGATGCTTTTAAGGCGACTCTGAAAATACGGGACAAAAGCCGTCCCAGATCAATTCAATACGGTACGCACATTGTTATTCTAAAATACAATTCCGTATTTTAAGGGACGGTTGGCAACCCTAGTCTCTCTTGTGGTTTGCGATGTTAAGAGTTTGCTTTCATATATACATACGTATTTCTTTTTCTAAAAGATTGTAGTTCGGGTTGTCCTTTTACATAACTGTGGTCCTCCATGGTTCCTACTTCAAACTTGTGAGGGCACTGGATTCCAAAGCTATAACTATGGTACACTTAACGCAGCTATCACTACCCTCAGAGAAGGATTTCAGGGTTTAGGCTCGCCACATGGCAACTTGAGCAGTAGAGGGCCGAATGGAAGACAGCAGCAGCCATGTGCAGCACCAAACACTTTCTTTGGCGTTGTAGCCAGGCTACAACGCCAAAGAAAGTGTTTAATCCACGATATATAGTTAAATCCCAGCTGAAAGATCTCAGCTCCTGTGGACTCACCACCTGCAGGAGGATCAGTGAGGGGCTGGTGCTCTGTGTACTGGGTGCAGCTCTGACTGCCACCCCCCCGACCCAGAAATGGATTAAGGGGAAGAAAATGGATGGATGGATGGATATAGTTAAGTGAGCACTGGCTTTAGGTTCGAGTTTATAACAAAGGTTGAAACTAGATACAGAGGTGTGCCAAATTTATATATTGTACTTATAGTTCAGAAGCAGCGGTTCGCCAGACCTGGGTCTGTACAAGCAGACTCCGAGACCAGACAAACAACCGACACCCAAACCTCAGCTACAATACAGCTGATTCAATGTGTTAGAGTGTGTGTTTACACAGTTAGTTTGTTGTAGACTAATACGTGGATTCTCAAAAGTAATGCGTGCAGAGAGCGGCAAAGTGGTCAGTCAAAATACACTCACCGGATACGGACATCAGACTCCCAGAGCATCAAGACTTGAAATTAACTATTAACCTGAATGAGACAAAAAATAAAACACTATCTTTTGCTTGTTGTTGGTAACCTGTGTGTGCTTGAAAAAGAAATAAAGAAATCTAAACAAGCAATCATATTGGATATTACTGATTTGATCTTACCGCTGGTTGAACACGAAGAAGTAAAAGGATTGCTTCCTTGTGCTGAAAGAAAATGTTTGAAGGCGTAAGATATTACCACAACTTGTCAACACAAGTTGTGCTGCCAGCAAAGAACACTATGTTCTTGAATAAAAAAACAATGTCGCCCAAACAAGATTATCAATGACTAATATTGTCTAATCTCCATTTGAACTTGTGTCTATAGATTCCCTCTGGTTGACAAACCTTGAACTTTTGCACATGTACCATAAACATAAAGAAAGATTTGTTTGTATTGAGAGTTGACACACGAGGAACAGACAACTGTAAAGTGAAAGTAAAATGATTCATGATTCTGTTATTATTTTAAAATAGAAAAGTGAAAATTAGGGCGTGCAAAAGTATTCAAACAGCTTTTATCTGAGTTCATTAAATTGACTTTCAAACATCTATAATGACTAATGTTCGCAGATTTCCCTAATGATTAAACAGAGGCCTCCTGTGTGTAATATACTCTCTATATAAATACAGCTGGTCTGTGAGACCTCAGAGCAGTGGTCAGAGGGCATTGGTCACTAAACAACATCAGGGATAAAGCTGTGGAAAAGTTTAAAGTAGCATCAAGTTATGCCAAGATTTGAACATCTCACGGAGCACAGTTCAATCCATCATTTAGAAATAGGAAGAGTATGGCACCACTGCGAACTTACCAAGACACGTCCGTCCGCCTAATGCTGTGTTCAGACAAAACGCGTCCAAAGCGTCAGGTTTGCATTGAAAATACATGGGGGACGCGCCTCAACGAGTCGAGGGATCCCGCAGCGCAAAACGCCTCCCGAGCAGCGCTTCTTCAAGCGTTTTGCGCTACGGACGCGATTTTGAGATTTCAAGCGGCCAACTCATTCGTCCAAAAAGTTAATTGGACGAATCTGCGAGCGTCGACCAACAATGACATAGTGACGCATTTCACGACAATACGAGGGGGAGGACAGGAAGACAACAAATCAGCTATGGAGGACAAGCTGTGCTCGTTCAGAGCTGTATAGCCCCGGAGTCACGTGACGCGCTTGGCAAGAATGGCTGCTTGAGAGCGCTCTGCGCCTTCCCCGCACTTTATTTTATATTTTAATGCAACATGGAGCGACCATACCTACGCAGTAGGCACGGTGGCTGAGTGGATAGCACTTTCGCCTCTCAGCAAGAAGGTCCTGGGTTCGAATCCCGGTCGGACCAGGGCCTTTCTGAGTGGAGTTTGCATGTTCTCCCCGTGTCTGCGTAGGTTTCCTCCGGGTACTCCGGTTTCCCCTACCACTAAAAATATGTCCAATAGTTCTGGCATGTGCCTCCTGTACTGGCGACCCCGCTCCCATCTCTGTGTGGAGTGAGAGACAAATGCCCATAATTAACAATTGTAAACCGCTTTGAGACTCAGATCTGCAGTGAAAAGGCGGTATATAAATAAAAACGTACTTACTTACTTACTTACTTACTAGTAGTACTCCCATTTGCTATTATGCCGAACACCACGAGAGGCGCATCCAAAACGACCACGACAACAGGAACCAGGGGCAGTAAAAGCACCAAGGATGCTAGCATACGTCAAGCTAAGGCTAATGCTAACCAAAGGCCTCCATCTTCTCCTCCAGCTCTGGGATGGAGGAGGAGCCCGCTGCGGACTCTCCCAGTGTACCTGGTGAGGTGGCACGGGAGATGGCTAAGCTCTATGCGCTTATACTGGAGAAGTCTGACAACCATGATGAGAAACCGGAGGAGATTCGCAACACAACGTGCGCCTCGGAGAGTAAGCAAGCCGACATTGCTAGCCTCATTAGCAACGTGGAGGGTCGACCGGGGTTTATGGAGGACGCACAGGAAAGGCTGGAGGCCAATCCACCGGCTACTAGCAAAGAAGTCGAAGTGCTCAGGGAGAAGCTGCATGATGTGGAAAATTGTGAACGTAGATGTAACCTACGCTTCGTTGGATTCCTCAAGTTGTGTGAGAAAAATAATGCTGTCGCTTTCCTGGAGGGAATCATTCCGACACTGTTTGACATTGACTTCGCCAAAGGATTGGAGATTGACAGAGCACATAGGCTTGGAGCCATGCCTAGAGGCCAGGATGGTGACCAGTCCACTCGCCCCAAGCTATAATAGCAAGATTTCTGAGATTTCAGGATCGCGAGCGTAATGCTGAAGCCGCACGGAAGAAGGGGAATGTCATTTGGGGAGGACGACGCATTATGGTCTTCCCGGATTATAACAGGATGCTGAACGAAAAACGGGCTAAGTTTAAGGACTGTAAGAAACTTCTACACGACAAGAACATTCGTTTTTCACTGAACTATCCAGCTGTGCTCGTTGTGAAGACTGCGCAGGGACCCATGCGTTTTGAAGACCACAAGAGGGCCATGTCGTTTATCCACTCGCTGAACTGAGGGACTCTGCTCGCGATGACACACGGACTATATGAAGACACTCTTATTGTGCGGTCACTCTTCGCTAGGCACTTCTGTCAACAAGGTTTGATACTAAGATGGAGAGAGGACTTTTAGAGGTGAGGGGAAAGATTCACGATTTTTTGTTGTTTTTCACAACTGTTGTTTTGATAAATGCAAAGCTCTTTGTTGCAGCTAAAATTCTACATGTTATGATATTTTTTATTACTTGATAATACTTCGTTGCCAACCCACTAATGTGCGGGGAGGGGTCGCTGGGTGCTGTGGGCAGCGTCAGTTGAGTGTATGTTTGCGGACCTTAGTAAGGGAGGTTTTGGGGGGAGAAGGGGGGGATGGGTTCACTTTGTTCCATGTTATTTTTTCTTTAGTTTAGTTATATTTTGATGCCAATACATTTAAATTCACAGCACCACTTACTTCTTATCATTTTGATCAATAATAACACCTAATAATTTAAAACTGATCAGCTGGAATGTCAAAGGTCTCAATAATGCCATAAAGAAAATAAAGATTCTATCTTTTATTAAATCTAAAAACTGTGATACTGTTTTTGTCCAAGAGACACATCTATCTCGTCAAGAGTCTCAGAGACTCTGTTTTGGCTGGGTGGGCTTTGTTGGCTCATGCAGTGGAACTAGCAAAAGTAGAGGAGTAGCCACATTAATTAACAAGGGTTTGCAATTTAAATGCTTAAAACAAAGTACAGATGAGGCAGGTAGGATGTTAATTATGCTATGTGAAATTCAAGGTACAACTATCATTTTGGCTAATATTTATGCTCCCAATGTCGACAATCCGTCCTTCTTTGGCCAGTTGAAAAAAAAGATTTCTGATCTGGGGAATTATCCCGTTTTGTTGGCAGATGATTATAACGAGGTGATGGATGGCACGTTAGACTGGAGTAAAAGTCTTACTCGCACAACAAGAGGAAATTATTCATTACCCTAGTAGATGTCTGGTTGTTACAAAACCCAATGGGTAGGGATTATACCTTTTATTCCGCCCCGCACGCATCCTTTTCGCGAATAGATTTCTTTTTAATTTCCCAACCTCTGATGCCTGCGGTTCAATCAATCAATCAATCAAAGTTTATTTGTTCAGCGCCTTTCATACACGTGCAACACAAAGCGCTTCACAGTCCACCTCACAAATCATCACATAAAACACCAGAAACAACAATTAGAACATTTAAAAACACACAAAAATTAAAACCATAAAAACTTTAAAATTACAGAGGGAATTAAAAAATAAATAACCACGGTGCATTAAGAAATGAGCAAAAATCCTTCAGTTGAATGCACAGGCAAACAGAAGAGTCTTTAACCTGGATTTAAACGTTGTCAACGTAGACGCCTCTCTCACATTTTCAGGTAGACTGTTCCAGATTTTAGCAGCATAAACCTGAAATGCAGCCTCCCCATGTTTGGTTCTCACTCTGGGCACCAGCAAGAGTCCAGTCCCTGAGCTCCTCAGAGTCCGGCTCGGTTCATACGGGACCAACATGTCACCAATGTATTTTGGTGCGGGGCCATGGAGAGACTTGTACACAAGCAGAGCTGTTTTAAAATCTATTCTCTGAGCCACAGGAAGCCAGTGACCTGAGGACTGGACTAATGTGGTCGTACTTCCTGGTTCTAGTCAGGACTCGAGCTGCTGCATTTTGAATGTACTGCAGCTGTTTTACAGCCTGTTTGGACAGACCTGTGAGCAGGCCATTGCAGTAGTCTAACCTACTGGAGACAAATGCATGGATAAGAATCTCCAGGTCTGATTTGGACACTATATTTCTAACTTTGGCAATGTTCTTCAGATGGTAAAAAGCTGTTGATGTTATTGATTTCATGTGGCTATTGAAATTTAGGTCTGAGTCCAGTATTACCCCTAAATTTCTAACCTTCTCTGAGGGTTTTAGTGAGAGAGACTGAAGCTGACAAATGACACCCTCTCTTTGTTTCTGGGGACCAAAGACAATGATTTCAGTCTTGTCTGCATTTAGCTGGAGGAAGTTATTTTGCATCCACTCACTGATCTGTTGGATACAGTGGAGGAGCAAATCCAGTGGTCCATTCTCTCCTGCAGTCAGTGAAATATTGATTTGCGTGTCATCGGCATAATTGTGGTAGGACACTTTGTTTCTGACCTAGTGGCAGCATGTAGAGATTGAACAGAAGAGGTCCCAGGATCGACCCCTGTGGGACTCCACAGGTCAGGGCCATATGATCTGAGACACAGTCTCCAATCTCCACAAAGTACTTCCTCTCTTCCAGGTAAGATCTAAACCAGTTTAGGGCGGTGCCAGCAACACCAACCCAGTCCTCCAGTCTCTGCATGAGGATCTCATGGTCGACAGTGTCGAATGCGGCACTCAGATCCAACATGACTAAAACTGTGACTTTACCTGCATCAGTGTGAAGTCGAATGTCGTTTGTTACCTTATATAACAAACCTTACCTTAAATAATTATTCATTGTAAAAAATTCAGTGAGTTGTTGGGAGGCAACTTTTTCAAGGATTTTTCCAATGAATGGCAGATTCGATATGGGACGGTAATTTTGAAGTACTGCAGGATCCAGACTGCTCTTTTTCAGGAGAGGTCTTATGACTGCAGTTTTCAGGGCCATTGGAAATGCTCCAGATAAAAGAGACATGTTTATTATTTGTGTCAGTGAAGGTAACAAAATGCTCATAACAGACTTTAGAAATCTAGAGGGTAATATATCCAGGCTACATGTGGAGGAACTCAGACTTGTGATTATCTTTTTGACAGTTTCAGTATCCACAGGTGCAAAGTGGGTTAGCTCAAAATGCCCTGCTGGCTGTTGCATTGTTATACGTGCTGTGGAGGTGATAGTGTTTTTGATTCTTTGTACTTTATCATTGAAAAACTGCGCAAACTCGTTACACTTAGATTTGGAGGTAAGTTTCAGGGGCAACTTAACAGGAGGGGTTGTTAATCTACTAACTGTTGAAAAAAAAACACAAAGATTGTTACTGCAACCTTCAAAAAACATTTCTCTTGTTCTACGTAGAACCCGGTTAAATTTACCCAACTCATCTTTAAAGATTTCATAATCACCCTGGAGGTTGGACTTTCGCCACTTACGCTCGGCCCTCCGGCACTCTCGCTTCTGCGCCCTGACCGAGTCCGCCTTAGTCCATGGAGACCTTTGCTTACTGGTAACCATTTTAACTGTCACAGGAGCGATGGCGTCCAGAACAGTCAAAACACTGGTGGTGACAGAGTTAAGCAATTCATCAACAGTAGGCCATGGACTGCTCTCAAATGTTATCATTCACAGTTCACTCGTGTTTTCATGTATGTGTCTTCTTCTAACAATTGTAGATTCAGCTGGTGGTTTGCTAGCAAAACATAAGTCAAAGAACACACAGAAATGATCTGACAGAGCAACATCGACTACATAAACATTTGATACATTAACCCCCTTTGTAATTAGCAGGTCAAGAGTGTGCCCTCGGCTGTGGGTGGGGCCACTCACGTGCTGAATGAAACCAAAGGTCTCAAACACAGAAATCAGCTCCTTTGCATTTCTGTCATAAACATTATCAACATGTACATCAAAATCACCTGTAATAACTAGACTATCAAAGTCTGTGCACACAACTGAAAGTAATCGCAACATGACTGTGGTGGCCTATACAGGACAATGACAAGAATAGACGATTGCTTTTGTTCTATTTTAAAAGAAACGTACTCAAACGATGAACATTTTCCAAGGGACATTCTATGGGAGACAAAATGATCTCTAAAAACTGCAGCTATACCTCCCCCCCTTTTATTTTCTCGTATTTCGGATTCAAATTTAAAATTGGGTGGTGTTGCTTCTATTAAAACCGCATTTTCTGTATTTTGGTCAAGCCAAGTTTCAGCCATAAGCATAAAATCAAGATCATAAGAACCTATAAAATTGTTAATTAAAAAGGATTTGTTACATAGAGATCTGACATTAAGCACAGCAAATTTAAAAATACTATCAGAGTCAATTAATGTGGTTGATTGATTTATACACTGAACAGAAATGAGATTGGCTTAGTTGGACCGTCTAACTGCTGTCCTGTTATGATTTCTTCGTTTTTCAGAATTTGGAAAATAAAATGAGCTGGTGCGAGGAACACACACAGTCTCAATTGGCCTAAAATGTGACAACTTTTGTTGTTGTTTAGCTCCCAAAGTCAGAAAGGAGTCAGCACAGTTCAGTGGTTGGACTGGTAATACAATGCCAGACAGACAGGGAGCAGTGTCAAGAGCTCTGGTGTGTGTCGTCTTCTCTGTCTGGTGCACACCGGGGTAGTCTTGCACAGTTTTTCCAATGTGGTTTTACTGCAAATGGCAAGTAAATAAATAAATGAATCTGAGTGTTTGCAAAGTTGTACTCACTTGTTGCTGGTGAGGAGGAGGCGAGGGAGTGCGGTGGGGTCATGGATCTATTATATTAACTGGATAGGGTATTACTAGCTTGTAGCTGAATAACCCATGTGCTCGGGGGATTCTCGCGGTACTCCAGATACTGCATATTAAAACAGTTCAACCTCAGCTGACAGAGAACCTACAGCTTTAATAAAGGTTGCATTTTGTGGGGATTTTAGTGTCCCTTGTCATCCTTAACGTTTTTTCTTCTTAAATCCTTCGGTTTTGTTTAAATCCACACTTTACTGCCACAAACTCTGCTCATCTGGCTCTCGCTCTAACTCCTGCTCTGATGAACTGCTCTGATTGGTCAGAGCGCGGCCGAGCCCCTCTGTGGACGTGCGTGAGACCCGATGTGAGACCCACACACGTGTGTTTGGTGCAACGCATTGTGGGAGATCATCCACTGCGCAGAACCGGGAGGACCAGACAATGCCCAAATACAGGCGAGTTTCCCATAGATCTTTGCGAGTTTCCCATAGATCTTTGCGAGTTTCCCATAGATCTTTGCGAGTTCCAGGCGACTTCCGCTAATCTTTCAGCCCCCATGCCGTCACAAAGCGCCACTGAGCACAACCATTCATTTGAATAGGGCACCATCTTGGATCGCCGGGGCTTGGGTGGCGTCCGAGAGGCCTCAGATGTAAACAGTCACGCCCCCCTCGGGGAGCACTGAACAACATGGCGTAAAAAGTCCATCAATAGACTGGTGTCGTATCTGTTCAGGTGCAGACCGTCAGGACTGCACCTGACCCGGTGGAGCCGGTGGAGGTAAGTGGTGGTGATGCACTGGGGTCAGAGAAGAGGAATGACCACTCTTTCGTCTGAGGACGGCTTCCTTTAGGAGCGTCTTTCTCGCAGTGGACCTGGATCCACGGACAGCCGTAGAGTACGCTGCAGAGTCCAGGAGTTCTGCTGAGGGGGCTGGCATGTCAGTGGAGAGGGCTGCATAGCGGTTTGACAGACTCAGGACATGGGCCACTGCGCTGGATGGCTCCTCGCAGTCCGCAGGCTCGTTATTCGGAACCGGGCACTTAGGTGTAGAACAGGAGGGTCCAGAGCTGACAGACCTCTCCCACACGACAGTGTCACAGTATGCGGCGCTCAGTGACATAAGTCGTGAGTGCTGCCCGCCAGCAACATCAAAAAGTTTGGACACGAGTAATTGTTTATCCTGCAGCTCTGCAGTGAGGCGAAGGAATTCTTTACGGAGGTCTGCAATAGTGGCACGGTCCCTCTCACGAAACTCCAATGTGAGGTGACTAATGTCGTTCGTGGTTATTGCAGTGTCACTTTCCATGTCTGTGTGGGTTTAAAAAGAAGCTCATGTCGTGGTGCGCTCGTGGTAGCCTCCGAGCTAGCGCGTTTTTTATTGGGTCTTTGTGTTAAAAGGTGTGATGCTCTGGGACCATTGCATTTAAGGTAATAAAAACACCAGAATGTATAAAAGACACTCTAATAGGCCGTGAAAACGTGTTTAAAAGGCTTTAGAATAAGGCTTTAAAAAGGTAAACAGAGCAGAGACCTCAGTACGCGTGCTAGCGCTCCTCCCAGCAGTGTAGTTAGGATTTGGGCAAACATGCACCATTTTGGAGGTGATCTGAATCACTGTCTGGAAGCACACAGCACGTCTAGGCGGTTGTTAATAGCAGTATTAGTAATATAATCTTATCAGATCATAGTCCAATTTATCTCTCCCTCATTGCTTTTAATGCTATTGCTAAAACTCCTAGATGGAGATTAAACTCCAGTCTGTTAATGGAGGACACTTTTAGAAATTCTCTTGAATCTCAAATTATTCTGTACAAGGAGACAAATATTCCCTCTGCCCCCTCAGCTGGAGTGGCCTGGGAGGCACTGAAGGCTTTTTTGAGGGGTCATATTATTCAACAGCCCTCAGTTAAAAAGAAAGAAAACATTAAACGGCTTTTTGATCTGGAGAAAAAGATTGGGATTACTGAGAAAACTTTCAAAAGGGATTCCTCTTCAATTAACTTGATCACTCAACAATACACCAACCCTCAACTCGATTCATGACTTTCACTTGTTTTTTTTGTGTGACATTTATTTAACCGGGAAAGTCCCAGTAAGATTTCAGAATCTCTTTCTCAGGGAAGTCCTGGACCCAGACAGTGGGGAGCTATTAATGCAGGGCATCCTGGGTAACTCCAGACACCCTCTGCATGACACTATGGCCGCTCAGAGGAGTCATCGAAGCAACGGGCTCCTATCAACGGAACGTTTCAAGAGATCCTTTGTTCCTTCGGCTGTCAGACTGTACAACAAACCAAGTTTTCTGCTGCTGGACAACTGAATTTCTCCTACGGGGATTGTTAGGATTCAAGCAGACAGAGACGGATCGTGGTGTGCCAAACTCTGGAAGTTTATTTAAGTTTCTCTCAAGTTCCACTGGTTTACTCTGTTTCTTTCTCCCAGACAGAATAAAGGCAGTACACAGTTTATATAGTCATTGTCACGTCACACATCGAAAGACATACGTGTCACAAAGAGACAGTCACATCATAGTCATAACATGGAGTCC
This sequence comes from Knipowitschia caucasica, assembly GCA_964034765.1. Classification (NCBI taxonomy): domain Eukaryota; kingdom Metazoa; phylum Chordata; class Actinopteri; order Gobiiformes; family Gobiidae; genus Knipowitschia; species Knipowitschia caucasica. The sequence goes on from OZ035829.1 coordinate 41,295,948, forward strand.
TTGTAGAGTCCTTGTACAGTCTTGCACGTAGGCCATATTGCTATCTAATACTAATACCCTCCCCTTTGATCACATAATCACATGTGATCATTCAATTTGATCAATCAATAAAGTGGAAAAAGAGAAAAAAATTCTAAAAAAAAACTTTAAAAAATTATTAAAAACAAAGAAAATGTATGCATTAAACTCATAATCATCAAATCAATATCAGTGGATTTTATCCTCTATCCTGGGAAAAAAAAAAACAAACAAAAATAAATCAAAAATAAAAACAAACAAACACTATTGGACACACAAGAACTCAGCAGATCAGTCAAAACACAGACAAAAACGAGCTGAGTCTCAAATTTGAAGCTAATTTCACTTTTATTACTCTATACTTTTATTCTATTGCTGATTGTTTACACTTCACTTCACTTATTTCACTGTATTATTATCACTTTTCAATCTTAGACTGTGTACTTTACTTTTACTATTCACTATAGTTTAAAACTATTCTAATCTATTTACAAATATGTTTGCATATTTGCTTCTATTGAGCCATATTCTTAAACATACATTTTAATCTAATAAATCTCTCTGTCATTATTAGTGGCTTATTATCAGTGGGATTTTGTTCCATGTCTACTCTCATTCTCAGGAATAAAACTGTGAACACAGTAAGGCAAATGGTCAACATTTACACTTCTATAGTGGTCAGTGATTTATTACTTTTTATTATCTAAAGATATTATTGTCAGGCATTTGGGATGAATGTACATCATTAATCAAATTAGTATTATTCTAATAGTAGCTAATCTATTTTAGCAGGTTTGGGGTTGGGGTCAATGTTCTACAATGGTGTTTGTGCTGGAAACTTCTCAATATCTAAATATCTACTATACTGTTTTTATGCTATACCCAAATACATCAAAATGCTTTTGAATCTCTGTTGGTTGTAATCTATCTCATTGATCTAGGCATTAATCTAGGCTACACTCATATGAACTTTTTGCATTGTCAACATTCACTCATGTTTGAACACAAGTGAATTTGGCAGTATCTAATAAAACTGTACATAAAACTGTTAGTAACTTTATCTACTTTTGAAGTAAATGCTTGTGAAATGGTCCCTCTACCATTTGATATTAGCACTGGCTGGAAATATTCTCTATTTTTGAAAGCATCTATGGTTGATGCATTTATCTATTCCTATTTCTACACTATTGTGACTCTAAAGTTTGGCTGCAGTTTGAGCAAAGGCATATTCCTAATTTGTGACTTCTGTCACTTTTAATATCTCTAACATTATTCTGATTCTAATATTATATCTGCTCTATCAAAAGGATAACATTGTATGGTACTATTTTAACTCTTACGTGGAAATGTTTATGAAAAACAAAGAAAGTCAAATTCTACTCTTTTACTACTATTTAACATCTACTAAAACGCTACAATACTCATACTTTATCATTTTCAAAGTTTTTGTCTGTCAGATGTCTGAATACTTAACATGTATATTGCATTTGTCACAGTTGTGGTTCTGGTTGTAGCAATAGCATCAGCAATAGACGTTTTCATTGGCTGGTTCTTGTTCTGCAAATGTCTGTGTCCAATAGATCATCAGATGTCCAGAAGCTAGGGACAAACAAAAACAAAAGAAAGAATCATGAGTATCTCTCTCATTTAGCACTCATCAATGTATGATTTTAATAATATAAACATCACTCCCCAGTTTTCTCTCTCAGGTCCTCAGGTCCTCAGGGTCCCCTGAGGGTGAGTCTCAGTCATCATCAGGTCAGGTCATATTTCGAGAGATGTTATCTTGGACATCAGTAGGGTCCAAGCCATGGCTCTGGTCTCTCCAGTTGGACATCAGATCTCCAGATACAGTCTTTTCACTTGAAGCACATCAGGTCATTTGCGATGCACTTCTGGTCAATGGTGCAGTGTCTCAGTTCCTGTACACAGCTTGTTATGCAGTAGTTACTTTCTATGGTTAAGTCACTTTGATTCTACTTGAACACAATTTCTATTCATGCTGTTGCTTCTGTCCCTCAGACAAAAAGCAAGCGCAGTTTACTTCTCTAATTTGTGTTTTTATCAGATCTAATTCTAATCAATGTAATTACTTCACACAGTACAAAATCAACAAATCAAAAGTGTCAGGACAGACGTCAATTATGTCCATGACAATATAGAATTCAAATGAACATTTCTGGTCTCAAAAAATACTGATTCAACTAAAGATTCAAGTGATAGACAATTAAAAATATGTGTTTACATTGGAGTAAACTTTTAATGCTTTTTCCTCATGTTCTACTTTTTCATGTATCTATATGTAAATGTGAATGTGTGTGTATGTGTGTATGTGTGTGTGTGTATATGAATTTTGGGGTTGTCTCTCCAGACTCCTCGAACCACCTGTAGGTCTCAAAGGTCACACTGTGGTGATGCAAACCAACTGGACACACTTTCAACTCTCATCCAGGTCTTTCCCTGATGCTCCACCCATCACGTCTCCAGATACCTCTCTTTCATGGCCCCGGTCTCACTCCCACTTACTTCTGTAGTGGGGGGAGGGGCAAGGAGGTGGCATTTCCCTTTGCTCTTAGCTCTGTGACCTGTGGCTGGGTGGGCTTTGGTGTCCAGTGTCCAGCAGTCCAGTGACCCTGTACAGTGTGTGCTCTTGGTTCTGGAAAACAACCTTATAGTCAAATTAAAAACAACAGAGATTGTGAATGAGATTGTTTTTCTCCCTAAAGTCAAAACAATTTTGAAGCGCTCTGGGTTTTCCCAAGCACTATGTAAATAAAAGATTACTTATTATCTTACTAATGATAACATTTTAAAACCAGAAACTCTCAATATAAAAAACAAGACTCAAATCTCTTAAACCTTCTTAAACTTTAAAATATGTATTATGTACTTTTGCACTGTGTGATGTTTTTAATCTTGAACATCTTGGGTTTCACTTTATGGACTTTCCCTTTTACACTTATTTATCTCAGCATCTATTCTACTAATTTAAAATAATTGCAGCATTTTTCAAATGAAGTCAGTATGAATTGGAGCACATTTTAGACCAGGCTCCTGTGCTGCGTGCATCTGCAGCAGGAGGAAGGTCAGGTGCATAGTCAAAACAAAAACAAAAGTCACCACTTGAATGTGAATTGGGTGAATTGGGTAGTTTAACTTAATAATACTTTTACAGCTTAATTCCCTCTTTCTTTTTAGACGAAGTCTATAATCAATAATCACTTTTAACACAGGTTCTAATTTAAATGTTTGAAAAACGGCTTTTGTAACTAAAATAAAAACATAAAAAAAAAAAACAACTCACAAAAAGTTAAGAAATAAGCAGCAGATTTAAAAGAAAAGCAAAGCTTTTTGTACTAATCTTTGGGTTTCAAAAACATACTAATTCAAAACTTATATTTACTAAATGGTGTTTAAAAACGTTTAACTGTGTCTAACACAATGTTCAAATGGCAAATTTCGCAAATTTAAAAACTTAATAAAAGCCAAAATCCTAAAAGCAGGTTTGCTCTGATTCAGAGCCAGAGCAGCGAAGGTGGGGGCCGTTTCCCTGACAACGGCAGCAGATAGAGATGTGCACACACAGGCAAAAAGATACAGAAGAAGAACTTTCAAGATTACTTTTTTAAGCAAATATAACTGATGTTGTTCTTTATACTTTTGTCATCGAAGTCTAGAAGTGATCACTTTCCACACTAGTAACAAAAGGCACTCTTGTCTTTAACGTTTACGCTTCTATTTTATCGAGGTAGCAAACTAATTTAAACTCAAAATCTCTTTCTAAAAAACAAAAACAACTGTTGGATACAACCCTCTCATAGCTCAACTGTAGATAAAACTCGGCAAAAAATGTAAATATCTCACAAAAGCTCTCATAGCTCAACTTTAGATAAAACTCTGCATTCTCCGGTGAACTCTGTTCACTCCAAAAACAAAAACTCCCTTTTTCTGTATGTAATTTAAACCGTGATCACTGAAATATTGTTGCTTCTTTACTTTTGTCATTTATCAGCCTGAAATTCGTCAATTTCAAAGCTTTTGTAACAAAGGCCTCTTTAACACATTTCCCTTTTTATAATAACTTTTAATTTTACACCATGGTTTCACTAACTGGGCTGGTGCTATGAGACTTGGGTGGCATCTCTGACTGCCACCCCCCTGACCCAGAAATGGATTAAAGGGTAGAAAATGGATGGATGGATGGGTTTCACTAACTATTTTCTATTCTCTATTCTCTGCCCCGGCTACTCCAAAGGCAGGGACCCCGATACGTCAGGGGTTCCTTTTTCTCTCTGCCCCGGCTACTCCAAAGGCAGGGACCCCGATACGTCAGGGGTTCCTTTTTCTCTGCCCCGGCTACTCCAAAGGCAGGGACCCCGATACGTCAGGGGTTCCTTTCTCTCTGTCCTGACTACTTCAAAGGACAGGGACCCCGATACGTCAGGGGTTCCTTTTTCTCTCTGTCCTGACTACTTCAAAGGACAGGGACCCCGATACGTCAGGGGTTCCTTTTTCTCTCTGTCCTGACTACTTCAAAGGACAGGGACCCCGATACGTCAGGGGTTCCTTTTTCTCTCTGTCCTGACTACTTCAAAGGACAGGGACCCCGATACGTCAGGGGTTCCTTTTTCCTATAGGGACTGGTTACCCACACAGCTAACCTGTTTTCTACAACATAAGACATGACAAAGACGTGACAAAGACATAACAAAGAAAATTTGATTTAGAGAGATTTGGACAGACCTCCGGGACAGCTCAAAATTTAGCTAGTATCCAATTATGCAGACTTTACATATTAAAAAAGGTGTCTGCTTACCTTAATTCTTTGTCCGGACTGTTCGAGAGGTCGACCAACATCTTTTCCGCGTCGAAAAATTCAATTTAAACAACAAAAGTGACAGAAGCGACAAGAAGCATCCAGGAACAGCTCTTCCAGCATGCTGGAATCTCCGCTCCCAGACACAGCATGCCGATCCCTCACGCAGAGGAAAAGAAACAGAGAAAACTCCCTCAAAACAATCCAGAGAATGGCACACACTGAGCCGCGCATTCTCCACCAAATCTGTTAGGATTTAGCAGACAGAGACGGATCGTGGTGTGCCAAACTCTGGAAGTTTATTTAAGTTTCTCTCAAGTTCCACTGGTTTACTCTGTTTCTTTCTCTCAGACAGAATAAAGGCAGTACACAGTTTATATAGTGATTGTCACGTCACACATCGAAAGACATACGTGTCACAAAGAGACAGTCACATCATAGTCATAACATGGAGTCCTTGTAGAGTCCTTGTACAGTCTTGCACGTAGGCCATATTGCTATCTAATACTAATAGGATCAATAAAGTATCTATTTATCTATCTATCCATCTATTTGATTTCTGGTCTCAGACAGAGGGGAGCTACTTTAGATATTTCATGACACTTTGAAGCAACTGTGGTTAAAGTTCTTACTCATCATTCTAACATATATGCACAAGCCAGTACTTTTCCACAGCCTGTTTTGATTTCTGAAGGCCAAGCTACTTGCATCGCGGCGAAAGCTGATTGGATGTGTTCATTCCTCCGCTGTATATTATCACTTGCAGTCTGTAAAATCCTTGTTCGTGTTTGTGTGTCTACCATCAACAATAAAACATATCTTCTGTCTGAATTAAAGACACGATCCCAGACTTTGTCATCTTCTTCACTACTGTACCTGTGTTTGGTTACCGTACTTTAGTCAACTTGATGACTATAAGCGATTGAGGTAAAGTTTTTTGAAAAGATACTTTTTCCCTGTTCAGCCAAAAGAATCTACCACATCATTAAAGTAACAATGCATAATATATGGGATAGGATTGTGCTGAATAATGTTGCATTATTTTTGTCCTGGAATAATGATCTGAAAGATGAACGCGAGACGTGAGATTTGAACTGAAACAGAGCAGTGAGGAAATCACATGTGTTTCCTTCATTCTAATACAAACCTTTGCAATCAGAGTATTAGGATACTGACAGCAAACACATCAGATCTCACATGTGTCTCAACAACTGATGGAGTCAGATCCATCATGAGACTGATCTGTGATCAAACTCATCACAGTGAACCACTGTCCAGTGACATCACTTCACAAACTACATGAAACAGCTGTTCTTATTGCTCACACGTGTCATCGTGTTTTCCTCTGGACATGAGCTTTGTAAACGTGACCGAACTGATCCTGTGACAAGCTTGTGTTAATAATATCTGGAAACGGCCTGTATGACGCTGGCTCCAAAGCCCACTCACGGGCCTGAGGGGCCTGATGCTACGGCAGGGGAAGGCTGTTCCACAGGTGTCCACGTGAGGGCTCACATGCGCTCCTCTGAGGCCTCACGGTGATACAAGCCGTGGTTGAGCGCGATTAAAACCCATATTTGTTTCAAAAACACAATTTATGAGCCATCCTCTCAACTGCAGACATGTAGATTGTAAAGGAAATATGTTTTACATCAGCCAATAATTGCTGAGAGGTTTTCTCATCCTCCCTTCTCTCATGACAACACGCGCACGAGTCCTATCACGAAGTAAAAAGAGAAGTTCATTGTGCGTCTTGAGTAACGGGATGTCGGAAATGATAACGGCGTTATAGTTACTGTCAAAGTAATTAGTTAGATTACTCGTTACTGAAAAAAGTAACGGCGTTCCCATCACTGAGTATACATATACATCCCTAACACAAATGCACGGAGGTTTTCAGAATTATTTCTTAACGTTTTCATGACGAAAATAATGTTTTAATGTAACAAAAAGCGATCGTGATAAACCCGGAAGTTACCATTAACATGAAATGAACATTTTAGGACACATTTGAAGAGGATCTGATTATGGATTTAGGTTCGGTATATAAATGAGTAACTCACCGCTGATGTTCATAATTCTTTGTTCAGTTTTCTTGTAGTTTCAGAGAGTTTTTGAAATAGCAAGCTTAGCTCCATTGCCGCGGAGTCGGCGGACGGATTTCGTCAAAATGGCTGACTCGCGGCTATGGGTCATGTGACTGGGAGATCCCTATATGCAGATTCAGATTCAGTTTATTTGCCATTTGCAGTAAAAACACCACATTGGAATACAGTAGCAAAAAGTCTCCAGTGTGCACAGACAAATAGACATAAAACAACATTAAAAGACAGAAATAAAACAAAAAAACAGTAAACAAATGTCACTGTGAAATCGAAAGACTAAAACAGTTTCAAAACAAGTGCAAATCATTAAAGTGCTCTGTTCACACTGATAACAGCCTGTGGATAAAAACTGTTAGCGTAACGAGATGTCCTGCATCTCAGAGAGCGATATCTTCTGCCAGAGGGAAGAAGCTGGAACATGGCTTTTCCAGGGTGGCCAGAAGAGTCATTGATGTTTTTAAGAGCTTTGTTTAAAAGTCTGGATTTATAAAGAACCTCCAGAACAGGAAGCTCACAGCCCACGGTCCTCTTTGCAGAGCGGAGCACCTTGTTTAAAGCTCTCTTTTCTTTATCTGTGATGTTTCCAAACCACACAGACACAGAACCAACAAGTAAACTCTCAATGGTGCAGCGATAAAAGTTAAGCAGAATCTTAGAGTTAGTGGTAAATTCTCTAAGTTTACGCAGAAAGTAGAGACGCTGACGAGCTTTCTTAACAACTCGGTCAGTGTTTTTAACCCATTTCAGGTTAGACAGAGTTAAACCCAGAAACTTACACTCCTCTACAATCTGCACCTGGGAGTTGTCGATTACGACAGGCAAATGAGAATATTGCGACTGAAGTCGTGACCAGTTCACATGTTTTGGATGCGTTCAACTGGAGGTTGTTAGTTTTACTCCACTGAACCACATTTTTAATACCGCTTTAATACCGTTCCACATGTGTCGAGGGTCATCTTCCTCAAAATAACTCTTTAACCTGTCCCCGTAACTGCGCTTTGCAGATTTAATAGAACGTTTCAATGAGTAACAGGATAGCTTATAAGCAACTGTATCATTTGATTGAAACGCCAACGCACGCTCATGAAGTTTCAGTTTCACTTCTGCGTTCATCCAAGGGTTTTGACTAAAATGTTCTTTAATGACCTTCTGTGGGACACAGCAGTCAATACAGAAGCGTATGTATCCAGACACCGCGTCACAGAATTCATTGACGTCCTCTGACTGAAACACAGACCAGTCAGTGGCATCAAAACAACCTTGTAGCTTCATGCTAGCCTCCTCAGACCAACACTGCACAGTGCGAGAGGTTGGTTTATGTTCCCTGCTCCTCTGAGTATACGAAGGAAGAAGGAGAACAGAGGAGTGGTCAGACTTTCCAAAAGGAGGTCTGAGACTGGACCTGTAAGCTCCCTTCACGTTACTGTAGCAGTGATCCAGAACATGTGCTCCTCTTGTAGCTTGAGTCACATGTTTGTAAAAGTTCGGGAGTACAGTCTTTAAATTACATTTATTGAAATCCCCAGCAACAATGATGACTGCGTTAGGATGAGCAGACTCATGTTTGTGAAGGATCTCGCTCAGATCCTGTAGGGCTACTTTGTAATCCGCACGTGGGTGAATGTAAACAGCACATAAAAATATCACTGAAAACTCACGGGGAAGATAAAAAGGGCTGCAGCTCAAGACCAGGCATTCCAGATTGGCAGTACATGTTTGGTTCACGACTCGAGTGTCCGTGCACCAGCGCTGATTAATTAAAAAGCACACACCTCCGCCTCTGGCCTTGCCCGTGGTCTCCTTCACTCTGTCCGCGCGGTGAGCATCTGGTGTGTTTGGGAGTGATTAGGAGATTATTAAACATTTGGTTACGAGGTCCATTGAACTTTTGAATCCCTGCCAATATTGTTGAGATAATGTCCCAAAAATTAATTGATGTGCGGCCCTATATTCCAGTGGACTTCTCAAGAAAACCGCGTTCTCTTCGAGACGTAGACAGATGGAAAGCTACTGAATTTAGATTATTTCATCTTTACAGGGGCCCTGTCATGCTTTCCTCATTTTTGGACCGAGCAATGTATGATAATTTAGCTTTTTTTGTGTGGCGTATAGCTATTTTGTTGAATCCAAAATTATCTTGTCATGCCAATTATGCCCAAACTCTGTTAAAATCTTTTGTTGAGTACTTTGGCCGCATTTATGGGAATCATCAACTTGTGTACAACATCCATCCGTTGGTGCATCTTCCTAATGATGTTCATTTTCTTCATTTCCTTATGAGAGCGACCTTTACAAATTGAAAAAAATGCTGCGAAAGCCCCACTGTCCTGTTGCTCAAATAATTCGGCGTTTATCAGAGAGATGGACGTTACTGAGGGGAAATAAGAAAAAATAACTTTGAAAAAAGAACATCTTGCTGGTCCTTCTAATGTGCATAAACAGTACAGAGAAATGGTTTCTGAGAAGTGGACGTGGAAAATTTCTTTGGGTAATAATGTGTTTGCAACTGGAAAAGTCATCATTTTTTACATATCCCTTTGAATCAGACTTCTTGCAGATATTTGAAGTATCCTTCTAACCTACCGTAAAGTGCACGAGTAGAAGAGCTCACCCATAAGGTAGTTATTTTGCCCCACAAGGATCATTTTGTGGCTTTCCCCTTGTGCCATACATCATAAACAAAACGTATGATGGGTCCGGGGGTGGGTGCATGGGGCGAGATGTTTTTAATGTTATAATGTCTTTGTATAATCGGAATCCCTAATAACTGCAAATCAGACAGAAAGGGCAGAAAAAGCGGTGAAGAAAAAAGAGAGGCCATCAGGAGACAGGCGGAGCAACAAGGGCAGCGCGAGCAGGAGCAGCGCGAGCAGGAAAACCGTGAGTAGAGGGAGCAGCAGGAGGAGCAGCGCAAGCAGCAGGAGCAGCGGGAGCGGCGTGAGAGGCAGTAGGAAGAGAAAAGGTAGCAGGGGGAAAAGAGGCAGCAGGAAGAGCAGCGTGAGCGGCCAGAGCAGCGCGAGCGGCGGGAGGAGCAGCACGAGCAAGCGCAGCGTGAGCATCAGGAGCGGCAGGAGCAGCACTGGTTGAATTGGGGGGTGTCCTTTATAGGCAGGTGTTCCGCCCCGATGGCAGTGGAGCCAGTTTTCAGTTCCTTCTGCCTAGAACCTTGGTTGAGGAGGTTCTTACGCAAGTCCATCAGGAACATGGGCATCAAGGGGTCGAAAGGACACTGGGCCTTCTACGCTCCCGCTGCTATTGGCCAGGCATGTCCCTGGGGTGTGAGCGTTGTCAGTTTGCGAAGGACCACAACGTTGGGGCTCACGCTTACATGGGCCACTTGTTGGCCTCCAAGCCCAACGAGATTGTGGCCATCGACTTTACCTTGTTGGAGCCCACCTCAGCTGGGTTGGAGAACGTTTTGGTGCTGACGGATGTATTCAGCAAATACACGCTGGCGTTCCCGACCAGAGACCAGCGCGCCTCCACCGTGGCGCAGGTCTTGGTCACAGAATGGTTCTTGAAGTTTGGCCTGCCTGCCCGCATCCACTCGGATCAGGGGCGCAACTTTGAGAGCTTGCTCATCCAACAGTTGTGCAGTTTGTATGGAGTTGTGAAGTCTCGCACCACCCCGTACCACCCCTCGGGGAATGGGCAGTGCGAGCGCTTCAACCGAACGCTGCACAACTGGTTGCGCACCTTGCCCGTTTCCCGTAAGCGGGATTGGTCTAACTGTCTGCCTCAACTGTTATATGCTTATAACACCACTCCCCACCAGTTAACAGGGGAGTCCCCATTTTTCCTGATGTTTGGGCAGGAACCCTGACTCCCTGTGGACTTCCTGCTCGGGCAGGTACCAGAGCCGTGGGGGGGGCACTACACATGAGTGGGTACGTGAACATCAGACCTGCCTGCAGATAGCTTTTGACGAGCCGAAAGAAAAGATGCGGCTTGCAGCCGTTCGCCGAAAGGCTAACTTTGATCGAGATGTTAGGGAGGCACCGTTGGATGAGGGTCAGCAGGTGTTGCTCAGAGACTGCGCGGTTAGGGGACGGCAGAAGATTAAAGATCTTTGGTGTCCTGTAGCCCACGTGGTGGTGAAGGCACCACCAGAGGATGGGGTGGTGTACACCATTGCACCAATAGATCAGCCAATCAACATCAAGCGGGTACATCGCTCTCTGTTAACCCTCCAAGGTCTAGGGTAATTTTGGGGAACTTTCCTCGCCTGGTTTTCTTTGTGTAAAATTGCTCATAAAATAGTCATTTTCTGATGCAGAGTCAAGCAGGATACTTTGTTTTTTTCAGTACAACCTGGGGGTTTAGAATATCTATATTTTGGAGCTGTCATATCAATTATATAAAAAAATTGGAGTCATGAAGACAAAGAAAAAATTGAAACGGAAAATCAATTTCACAAAAATGTATTTAAAAAAAACAATGAAATGCTATAAACAACTGTTTACACTGCATAGAAATGTGTTTTATGGTCTTGGGGATAATGGGGAAAAAATTTGAATCCGTAACTTTTATACTTTTTACAAAATTCCTCTATAAAAGCCAAAAACGCTGTACTCCTGATGCCCTTCCTCAAGCAGTTTGTCTATGAGGCTGTGGTTGCTTCTGTATCACAGCTGTAAAATATGTAAAACAAAAGAAACTAAGACAACAACAAAAAAAAAACATCAAATTTATATATATAAATACATTATATACACATAATATCATTTTACTGTATTTATTATTGTCTATTCTCAATAATGCGAACTCCTCTGGTTCCTCTGAGCGCTGCTGCCTATGCTGCAACAAGTAAACACAGAGGAGTGAGCCATCTCACTCTCTGACAATCTTTGTCTGAGTCCCCGTGTGTGTAAACAACTTTACATGCGGCTGTGCCTGGCTCACTGAAGATCCGTTTGGGGGACTGAATTTCATACACACGTAGTTTATCCCCCGTATGTAGCAGAGACAAACCAAAGGCAGTTTCGGAAAGGCTGGAATGTGTACTTCACGGAGATAAAAAACCAGAAAAGTGCTGATGGGGCCAGGCAGGTCACAGTTAAAAGTCAAAGGCAAGTTTACTGCAACTCTCAAAAGAAAAGATAAAAGCATAATGGAAGACATTTATGTTGTTGAAGGACTAAGTACAGCTTTACTGAGCAGGCAAGCAGCCACTGCACTACAGCTAGTAGCTAGGCTCGATACAGCTACGTTGGACACTAAAGGAACAGTCAAGCAGGAATTTCCGGAGCTGTTCACAGGACTTGGAACTATGAAAGGAGAATACAATATTGTACTTAAACCGGGAGCTCAACCATACTCTATCTCAACTCCACGGCGCATTTCTCTCCCTCTACTGCCAAAGGTTAAAGAGGAACTGTACCGCATGGAGCGACAAGGAGTCATCTCCAAGGTGGAGCAACCTACAGAATGGTGCGCGCCTATGGTGGTGGTTCCCAAACCGGCACAAGAACGAGTGAGAATATGCTCTGACCTGACTCAACTCAACAAATCTGTGTTAAGAGAGAGGCACCAGCTACCTTCAGTAGAAAACACATTGGGACAGCTCTCAGGCGCCAAGGTATTTTCAAAGCTAGATGCCAATGCTGGTTTCTGGCAGATTCCTCTTTCAAAAGATTCATCGTTGCTCACAACCTTTATAACTCCCTTCGGTCGCTATTGCTACAATCGACTGTGCTTTGGACTCTCTTCAGCGCCAGAACACTTCCAGAAACGCATGCAGAAAATCCTGGAGGGCTTGGAGGGAGTCGTGTGTCAAATGGATGACGTCCTCATCTGGGGAGTGGATCAAAAAGAGCACGACGAAAGGCTAAGAAGAGCTCTCACACGTCTGCGAGACGCAGGTGTGACACTGAATGACAAGTGTGAATTTTCAAAGACTAAAATCAAGTTCCTAGGTCAGATCATTCAGGCATCTGGAGTCAGCCCCGACCCAGATAAATTGAACGCAGTAACGGCCATGAAAGAGCCAACCAACATTTCAGAGGTGAGACGGTTCCTGGGGATGGCAAACCACCTGGGAAAGTTTTTGCCACACTTGGCAGAGAAGACACGCCCACTCAGAGATCTGTTGAGAAAAACAAACATGTGGTCATGGGGACCTCAGCAGTTGCAGGCTTTTGAAAGCATAAAACAGGACTTGACAACACCCCCTGGACTGGCACTGTATGATCCCTCCGCGGACACGCTAGTCTCAGCGGATTCATCTTCCTATGGACTTGGTGCTGTTCTGTTACAGAAAACTAGCAGTACAGACTGGAAACCAGTGGCATACGCATCACGAGCGTTGAGTACCACAGAGCAGCGCTATGCGCAAATCGAGAAAGAAGCACTAGCCACAACATGGGCTTGTGAAAGATTTGCAGAGTTTTTTGATCGGAAATAACTTTCACATCCAAACCGACCACAAACCTCTAGTCCCACTGCTAGGCGCAAGAAATCTGGATGAACTGCCTCCACGTATACAACGTCTGAAAATGCGTCTAATGAGATTTTCATTCACCATATCACACGTGGCTGGCAAAGAGATTGCAACGGCTGATGTTCTGTCGAGAGCACCAGTAGCATGTTCAGAGGAGCAACTACGCGAGGAGGAGATCAACCTCTATGCTGACACCGTCGTAGCCAGCCTCCCTGCAACTGAGAAGAGACTCGAGGAGATACAGACTCACCAGGACAAAGATGACATTCTGCAGCAGCTCAAGCAGTTTTGTGTAAGTGGTTGGCCAGACAGGTTTTCAATTGAAAAGACTTTTCTGCCATACTTACCTTTCGCGGGGGAACTGACGGTTCAGAATGGTTTGTTGTTGTTAGGCTGTAGGCTTGTCATACCGAAAACACTCAGGGGTGACATACTAAACAAACTACACGAGGGCCACTTAGGAATAACAAAGTGCAGAGAACGTGCTAAACAATCCGTATGGTGGCCAGGTCTTAACAAGGATCTAACACAGCTCATTGAGAAATGTGACACGTGTGCCCGTGAGCGAGTTAACAACAAAGAGACTATGTTAGGTACTGACTTTCCTTCCAGACCATGGTGTACAGTAGGCATGGATCTCTTTCAGTTTGGTAAAAACCAGTATCTCGCTGTAGTAGATTACTTCTCAAGGTTTTTTGAGGTAGCCAAACTTTCGTGTACAACTTCAGAAGCTGTTATTACCCACTGTAAGTCTATTTTTGCTAGACATGGTATCCCTGAGGTTGTACGCTCAGACAATGGTCCACAATTTGCGTCGGAAGCATTCGGAAAGTTTGCACAGATGTGGGGTTTTTCACATGTCACATCCAGTCCGCACTTCCCACAGAGTAATGGGGAGGTGGAGCGGGCTATACGGACAATCAAAAATCTACTAAAGAAATCTAGTGATCCCTACTTAGCTTTAATGGCTTACCGTGCCTCACCCTTAGCTAATGGTTATAGTCCAACTGAACTGCTCATGGGGCGTAAGATACGTACTACTGTTCCTGTCATTCCTTCTCAGCTCACTCCAAAAGGAGCTGATTTGGGAAAAGTGAAGAAGAAAGAACAGAGTTACAGACAAAAACAAAAACTGAACTTTGACAAAAGACACAGAGCTCACAACATGCCCAGCTTGCATCCTGGAGACCGTGTGTGGGTAAAGGACATGCAACAGAGAGGAACTGTAGTGTCTACTACAGACACACCAAGATCCTACATCATTGAAACGTCGGGCGGCAATCTCCGGAGAAACAGGTACCATCTCTCACGCACACCTGTAGCTCCTGAGCCACACATCACCGTCCCGGATATGGCGGAAAGCAACCCTACAGAGACTGTGAATAGACCGGTCTCACCTGTTGTACTCCATGAATCTAACCAGCAAACACCCGAGTCTGAAAGTCGCTATCCTTCTCGCATCAGGAAGACACCGGAGTACCTTAAAGATTATGCAACATAGTTGACGTTATTTCGGGGCAGAATAATCCCCATATTCAACTCTAGGGATTGGGCAGTCTACCCCATTCCCTCGTTCTTCTCACCATGTAGTTATAAATAAATACGTTCTTTAAGATACAAAAGAAAATGTTATTACCAATTTCATTATAAGTTGTTTTTCCTGGGTACACAATGTGAACGTATTGATGGCATATAATTTCAACCTCTCCAGCACATGTGATAACAAATCTAATGTTGCTACACTAAAATTTGTTCCTGTAAAGAAAGGGGGATGTAGTGATAGGCTGGGTAGGAACCTTTGTATGCTGGTGGTATGTTGCTGGGGGGAGGACAATGAATAAAACGTTCCGCTTTGACTTCAACCTGCTCTCGTCCGTCTCTGTTCTAAAGGGTTTCTATGTACCTATAAAACATTAGAACACTAGCGTTCACCGTTTGCGAGTAAATTGATCATTTGTAAAACATGTGCGCCACCATCGTCGGCGATGGCATCGTCTTTTAAGGGTTAAAGGCCCTGGTTTGTGTGGAAGAGGGGAGCGCGGCCCCAGCCTCGGGTCCTCCCACTGTTCTTTCTGTGCAGAGCCCAGGAAGCGAGTTGTCGGAAGAGGACGATCTGTTCCTCCTGCACCAGGACCCTCTGCAGCCTCAGGAGGTTTTAAACGTGCCTTCTGTCACAAGGGAAACCGGCGCAGCCTAGCTCTTCTGTCCCTGGCCCTAGTTTTATCACACCTGCACCCCCAATTGTACCACCCCCACCCGTGTTGGGTAACAGGGAGGCCACCTGTGACTTTAGTGAGCCACAGGTACGCAGGTCTACACGGTCTACCGCTGGAAGACATTCAAATCCCCATCATCTTCCAAAGCTGGTATAACTACCACCCGGAAAATAAGGCCCCTTGACCTTGCAGGGTGTGGTCACTTTGTCATCGGCGGGCCGCCGATGCAGTTTTGGGGGGGTGGAATGTGGCAGTACGGGGTGTGGGCGGGCTCTTAGTTTGAGGGCGAGTTCCAATTGGCCGCTTGTGCTGGCCGTCAGCCCAAAAAAGCACTGCTGTGATTGCTCCTCTACCTCTGGCCTCTTGCTTTGGCCCCGCCCACCGGTGTGCATTTCCGTGTGCTGTCTGACACCTCGCAGCAGGTAATACCAGTTGATTCACTGTTAGCTTCTAAAATGGACAGTGGTTAACGTCACTGGACGTCACTGTCTTGAAGCCACGCACCCAATGCGCTGATCTACACGGCTCTGTGTCTTAGTAACGGTAAGCGCTCTTGTTCCACAAACACTCTACGAACACGCTCTTAGCATTGTGTTTGTTTAGGCTCAATCTTTAGCACCCTTGTCCTCTCCCTCATTGGAGCTGCAAATAAGTTCTAGTTGTAAGTATGCCTGTTTAATGTGTGATAGGATAACAATATGTAAATGTATGTGCCTCCCCTTATGCATTTAGACGCTGCCGCTTTGCCCACTCTCATCTATGCGTCTTTCCGCGCGCTGTGCTGTCTGCTGGTGCTGCCTGCTCGCTGCTGTGGCTGCCTGCTCGCTGCTGTGGCTGCCTGCTCGCTGCTGTGGCTGCCTGCTCGCTGCTGTGGCTGCCTGCTCTCTGCTGGGGCTGCCTGCTGTTCGCTTTGCTGCCCGCGTCCCTGTTGAAGTTTGGAGATTGGGGTAGCCCACCCTGCTTCGCTCGCAGCACCCAGGGCCCGCATATCCCAGCAATGCACCCAGAGACGTTGACACGAGAGACTTAAAAGACTGCACCTTCCATGCTCCTCAAGCCTTGATGTCTTTTATTTGATTGACTGTCCGTTCACCTACACTGCCTATTGTGACCATGCTTTTGGTTTTGTAGGGGCTGAAGGTCCGACACCATGGTGGTGGATTTCTCTGGTGGTGGTTCCTGTTTGGGTTTGGTTTGCACATTTTAGCTCTCCGCCCCTTTTAGTTCTCCCCTCACGGTTAGGCCTCAGCCCCGAATTTCTTTAGCGTGTGTAGTGAGTGTGATTGGGTGTGTACGGTGTTTGATGGTGTGCGTGTGGTGTGCTTGATGGTGTGCGTGGGGTGTGCTTGCTGTGCGCGTGATGTGTGATTTTTATTAACTAGGACTCAGAACTTTTAATTGTTAAATTAAAATAAAACTTTTGTACTATTGAATGGGACTGTCTCTGCCTCCTCAGTAAAACTTACCTGTGTGCTCTATTCAAGTTAATTATATTTTCCCAGGTAATAGACCTGGGTGGCGTTGCTGATTCTAAATTTGCCACTCTAATTCTTCCACCGCTCACGCTACACATATATATATATGTTGGGTGGACTGGGGGAGGGGTCTTGGGCCGGCGGGATTGTTTTTAACCAAATTGTAAAGCACTTTGTGTTGCATTTTTTGTATGAAAAGCGCTTTATAAATAAAATGTGATTGATTGATTGATATATATACAGTGCCTTGCGAAAGTATTCGGCCCCCTTGAACCTTTCAACATTTCAGGCTTCAAACATAAAGATATAAAATTTTAATTTTGTGTCATGAATCAATAAGTGGGACACAATCGTGAAGTGGAACTTTATTGGATAATTTAAACTTTTGTAACAAATAAAAAAACTGAAAAGTGGGCCAAGAGGAACCTGGAAAGACAAAAATACACTTTCACATAATAGCAAATAACATTTCACTTATACAGTACTTTGGATCGGGGGAGTTCAAACCAGTCCAGATGGCCGGTGACTTTGGTCTGAGGAAACCTGCAGCCACAGCAGCCCTTTCTGGAGCGGTTTGGAGAACCCTGCTTAGATTAAAGGATTTCTGATTGCATTTGCATAGGTATGTGAGAGTATTCAACTGGTTAGAATAAATTATTTGCTTGAATTGAGACAATATTTTTTTTTTGTATTGCATAGTTTTACCATTCAAAAGTTTAAAGTGAATGCCAATGTTATGTTGTCAATGAAATCTCATGCCTTCAATAGGTTACAAAATAAATATAAAATATACTGAAGAAGACATTGATGAGTGCAAAGGGCTGGGCAATAAATCGAATTTAGGCAATTAATCGGCTCTTGAAAAAATCTAATTTGTGAAAAATGTGAAATCGAAGGATATAGTGAGAGTTCCAGCAGCACATGAATTATACTTGCAATATCAGCAGAGTCTGTACAAGACTTTTATAATACGTATTGGGGAAATAAATTAAAATGAAAATTTAATTTGTTAAAAATAGTTTTGAAACTTGAATATTGAGTTGAAAGATCTCAAAATATTTTTAAGGGCAAAGTCGGCAAATTTAATTAAAATCAATTTAAAATCGAAATCGTCCAAAGCAGGAAATAAAATCGAGATTTAACTTTTTTGCCATATCGCCCAGCCCTAGTCTAAATGAATCGCTCAAAGGCTGGTCATCTTCATCACTTACAAAGTCAGAGGACTGAGTCAGAGCGCTGAGGAGCCAGAACGTGGTCAGAGAGATTGCGCTGGTGTTGCGGTCAGGAAGAGTCTTCAGAAGAATGTCTTCATTCGCTTTCCCCTTTACAGTCGGTGGAGCCTGTTGCAAGGAGCTCGGCATATTGGGCAAAAAACCACCAAAGTCCAACTGCAAACATCCAAATATAACACGTCTGTAAGGTCAAGCTTGGTTAGAGTATACTTCACTGTCTCCGTAGGGTCATCTCCAAATGTGTCACATATTTGTTTGTAATAAGCAACACCATAGATTGATGCAGAGGTAGCAAGTAACGTTTTTTACTTACATTGTTTTTCCCTGACAACTGTACTGACGTCACATGTGACCAAGTATGTTCTACTCCTAACATTTTGAAAAATTGATAGTTACTTTGGAGACAACGATAAACAGAAAAGTGATCACTGCTCTCCTCTGGTCAGACGAGAAATGTACAGGGAACAAGGGGTTCTCTTTGCTGGGAATACGGCACGATTATAATAAGCAGAACATGAGAGAAGTCGGTAGGTTAATCAAAAAAGCAAAAAAGGCCGGGAAATTGAAAGCAATTCCCTCAAACCACAAGATTGAGGCGGTCAGGAAGGTGGCTGGCTATGATGAGGAAACAAATCTATACAAGACCCCTTTGTTAGCTCTAAAACTTGGTCACAGCCTCAAAAGCTAGCAGATATTCTTTATGGAGACTTTATGGAAAAATGTGTCGATGAACATTTCATAAAAAACCTCCAATGAAGCATGCAAATATCGACGTATGTTTCAGTAAATATTTACAGAACTTAAAGTGTTAGAAAGACTGTTAAGATAATGTTAAGTTAGGGTATAGCACCCACTATTGGCATTATAATGTATGCGCACGCTCTTTAGTTAGAGCACGCTGTATTTGTTTCTTTATTTAAGCACGAGGCTCTGCAAAAACAGGTGTGTGTCACTCTACTAGTACTTAAAGGACAACTCACCCTCAAATCCACTTTTTTTTGCTGATAAACTGTATAAATGAGTGTCCAATAGTGTTGTGTACATAAATTGTAAATTGTAAACCGCTTTGTGACTGGCCTGGGAAAGGCGGTATATAAATAAACATTACTTACTTACTTACTTACTTTAGTGCAAATTAGTTGAACGATCAACTTTCTGCTAAAACCGTCTGTGAGGCGCCATCTGCAGGCGACCTGTATTAGTACATTTGAATTTTGAATCTGGCGCCACCTGTTGGGGGAGCCGTGATGGCTGACGTCTGCAGTGAAGGCTGACGTCAGTTGCCCTGCCGCCCTGAGGTATATAAACGGCCCAGTCTCGTTCACGCCCCCGTGAAGAGTTGGAGAAGGAATAGCAGAGAGTATTTTCATCGATCGTCAGGTTTGCGATTAGTTATAGCATTTAGGTAGATTTTTATTAGCATAGCTGTTTGTATTATAGATAATTGTGTAGTGTTAATAGCGTTGTTGTTGAATATTGTAGTTTTAGTCTTTGGTTGATTTTATTGTTAGATTAGTTAGCTGAATTTAGCTTAGGCCTTTAGTTAGTATTACTAGTGTTCTATATCATGTGCAATTTCATTGTATATTGTTTATTGTACTTGTGTACAATAAATACTACTTTATGTTTGAGCGTGTGTTAAATTACTGTCTCTTTTGTGCACATTGGGGTATCATTTCTATCCAAAATGCCTTTGGGGTTTCCATGCAGCACAAGTTTTCCCTTGGGGACAAAGAGGTGCAGTGGCCACAGGTTATTGTGGCACAGTTAAGAATATTATAACTATATGACCCCACAACATATAGTTTCTTGGTCTGGGTTCATAAATAAAATGTATGCTCAGTTCTATAAACATTTCTGGCCAGTACTTTCACCATTATTCACTAATCCTTAAGCCCAATAAAGATCCAACACTCCCATCAAGCTACAGACCCATCTCACTAATCAACGTTGACACTAAATTTTTATCCAAAACACTTGCCCACTGACTAGTAAAAGTAATCCCCACAATCATCCATCCTGATCAAACAGGTTTTATCAAAGGCAGACACGCATCCACCAACACCCGGAGACTCTACAATCTAATTCACGGGTCATCATTACATTACGACAAATCCATCATCATCATGTGGACGCCTCCCTGGGGAGGTGTTCCGGGCACGTCCCACCGGGAGGAGGCCCCGGGGAAGACCCAGGACACGCTGGAGGGACTATGTCTCTCAGCTGGCCTGGGAACGCCTTGGGGTCCCCCCGGACGAGCTGGAGGAAGTGTGTGTGGATAGGGAAGTCTGGCCGTCTCTGCTTAGACTGCTGCCCCCGCGACCCGGCAACGGATAAAGCGGAAGAAAATGGATGGAAATCCATCATAGCTACTTTAGACGCCGAGAAGGCCTTTGACAGGGTGGACTGGACTTTCCTGTTTGCCACAATGGAGAGGTTTGGTTTCCGGGGCTCATTCATCAATTGGTTAAAGAGCGACTAAACACCAAATCAACTTTTTTTAACTCATAAACTGCATAAGTATGTTTATTGTAGTGCTGTCTACATATTCTGGTCATTTTTTTGACATTTTAGTTCAAATTAGATAAAATATCACCTTTGAGCCAAAAAACGCTGTGTGGCGCCCTCTCAACCTTTTTGGTGGTACTACATTTGAATTTGGTTCTGGCCTCTCCATTGACTCTGAAGTTCTCTATGACATCAGTTGTTTTGTGTGACGTCAGTCTGTCAGAGCCAGTGATGTGAAGCCTTTCAACTCTCACACAGCCCCAGCTGCAGTTTGGAGTATTCTGGCGCCATCTAGTGGATTAAAATTAAATTACATGAGTCATTCTGAGATTATTGAGTGTGATTAGGTTCAGGTGTGTAGCTTTACAATTATCTTAGTGTGTAAACAAGGGTGGAATGAGACTTTCTGGTCTGTAAACTATTGCTTTAAGCAGAAATGACAACTGTCTGTTTTTTTGTGTGTGACAAGTGAGCTGTCAATCACAGCCCAGACCACGCCCAACTCTAAGCCCCCCTTCTTGTGCCTTGGTCCTCCAGGCAACGCCCTTTTTAGAGAAAAATTTCAAATCTTCATGTGGGCGGAGTAAGGCTGGGCACAGGTGTTTAGTCGCTCTTTAAGGATTCTACTGTATACACTTCACCTACAGCCACTGTCATCACCAACGGTCAAAAATCACGTCACTTCACTCTACACCGAGGAAATCGCCAAGGATGCCCACTCTCTCCACTCCTATTCCTACTATTCATAGAACCTCTCGCAGCAGCAGTCCGTCAAAATAACCAGATCAAAGGATTCCAAACACAAATCATAGAACACAAAATCAGCCTCTATGCAGACGACATCCTCCTCTTTCTACAAAATCCCACATCCTCACTATGCCATACAATAAACCTAATTGAATCATTCCAAAGTCTCCCAATACTCAATAAACTGGAACAAATCATCTATACTTCCCCTACATCCAAACAGCTGGGATGTGACAGCCACATCACCCCCAATCCCACTCTCCACTCGCCACATCACCTACCTGCGAATAAAGGTTTCCGCCATACTGTCAGAGCTGTTTTCTCTTAATTTCACAATCTCCAACGTTGGATGAACCTCCCAGTCTTACTTAAAGGCAGAATAGCAATAATAAAAATGTCAATCCTTCCCAAAATCAATGACCTCTTTTTAATGACCGCAGCACAACCAGCCTTGACCTGCTTCAAATCTCTCAACACAGCTATTAACACATTTTATTGGAAAAACAAACCCCCAAGAATCAAACTCACCACACTACAGAAACCCAAACTTCAGGGCGGACTCAACGCACCAACCCACTACTCATTATCAGCCCACCTACAGTACATACACAAATGGATCCACCCAAACACAGAAGACGCAATTTGGACAGACGTCGAACAAACAATATGCAAATATATCAAACTCTCAGACCTAGCCTTTTTAAACTGCACTATTGAAAATTATCCTTTTTTGAAAGCTCCATAAATAAAATGTACAGACAAAACTGTCAAGCAAAGCACCGCAACATAAGGGGTTACTGTATGGGACTATGGGAAGGCTAGCTACATACAGTGCCTTGCGAAAGTATTCGGCCCCCTTGAACCTTTCAACATTTCGCCACATTTCAGGCTTCAAACATAAAGATATAAAATTGTAATTTTTTGTCATGAATCAACAACAAGTGGGACACAATCGTGAAGTGGAACAACATTTATTGGATAATTTAAACTTTTTTAACAAATAAAAAACTGAAAAGTGGGGTGTGCAATATTATTGGGCCCCTTTACTTTCAGTGCAGCAAACTCAGTCCAGAAGTTCAGTGAGGATCTTTGAATGATCCAATGTTGTCCTAAATGACTGATGATGATAAATAGAATGCACCTGTGTGTAATCAAGTCTCCGTATAAATGCACCTGCTCTTTGATAGTCTCAGGGTTCTGTGTAAGCGCAGAGAGAACCATGAAGACAAAGGAACACACCAGGCAGGTCCGAGATACTGTTGCGGAGAAGTTTACAGCCGGATTTGGATACAAAAAGATTTCCCAAGCTTTAAACATCTCAAGGAGCACTGCGCAAGCAATTATATTGAAATGGAAGGAGTATCAGACCACTGCAAATCTACCAAGACCCGGCCGTCCCTCCAAACTTTCATCTCAAACAAGAAGAAGACTGATCAGAGATGCAGCCAAGAGGCCCATGATCACTCTGGATGAACTGCAGATAACTACAGCTGAGGTGGGAGAGTCTGTCCATAGGACAACAATCAGTCGTGCACTGCACAAATCTGGCCTTTATGGAAGAGTGGCAAGAAGAAAGCCATTTCTCAAAGATATCCATAAAAAGTCTCGTTTAAAGTTTGCCACAAGCCACCTGGGAGACACACCAAACATGTGGAAGAAGGTGCTCTGGTCAGATGAAACCAAAATCGAACTTTTTGGCCACAATGCAAAACGATATGTTTGGCGTAAAAGCAACACAGCTCATCACCCTGAACACACCATCCCCACTGTCAAACATGGTGGTGGCAGCATCATGCTTTGGGCCTGCTTTTCTTCAGCAGGGACAGGGAAGATGGCTAAAATTGATGGGAAGATGGATGGAGCCAAATACAGGACCATTCTGGAAGAAAACCTGTTGGAGTCTGCAAAAGACCTGAGACTGGGACGGAGATTTATCTTCCAACAGGACAATGATCCAAAACATAAAGCCAAATCTACAATGGAATGGTTCACAAATAGACGTATCCAGGTGTTAGAATGGCCAAGTCAAAGTCCAGACCTGAATCCAATCGAGAATCTGTGGAAAGAGCTGAAGACTGCTGTTCACAAACGCTCTCCATCCAACCTCACTGAGCTCGAGCTGTTTTGCAAGGAAGAATGGGCAAGAATTCCAGTC
Organism: Knipowitschia caucasica; assembly: GCA_964034765.1. Lineage (NCBI taxonomy): Eukaryota > Metazoa > Chordata > Actinopteri > Gobiiformes > Gobiidae > Knipowitschia > Knipowitschia caucasica. The sequence goes on from OZ035829.1 coordinate 41,319,659, forward strand.
TCTCCATGTGCAAAACTGATAGAGAGACAAACCCCAAGCGACTTGCAGCTGTAATTACAGCAAAAGGTGGCGCTACAAAGTATTAGCGCAAGGGGGCCGAATAATATTGCACGCCCCACTTTTCAGTTTTTTATTTGTTAAAAAAGTTTAAATTATCCAAAAATTTCGTTCCTCTTCACGATTGTGTCCCACTTGTTGTTGATTCTTGACAAAAAAAATATTTTTATGTATCTTTATGTTTGAAGCCTGAAATGTGGCACTTGACATCAGCCAATGCTGATGTCAAGTGTCAATCACAGCTTAGACCCGCCCAACATTCATCCCCCCGCCTGGCCCCTTTATGCTGCTTTCAGACCGCCAACGCTGGAACGCTGAAGCCTCGCTCACCAGACGCATATTCTCTAGTTTTCAGACACAGGGGTCTTCAGACCAGAAGTCCTGGCGTGCGCCAGAAGTGGCGGAAGTAGACGGCGGGCTTTGATGCTAACAGAGTTAAGCTAGCGGCTTCTTGTGTTAAGTTCTTCTCTAATAAGTAAGTCATATTTATTTATATACCGCCTTTCACAGACCTGAGTCACAAAGCGGTTTACAATTGTTATTTTTTGGGCACTTGTCCTCTCACTGTCATCGGGCGTCACCATGTAGCAAAAACAGGTGTGTGTCACTCTACTTGTACTTAAGACTAGTACTTTTGCTATCTCTGGATCTGATAGTAGTAGTAGTAGAAAGATAGATATGTAATGGTACATATTTTGAGTGTGTAACTATTGTACAAACGGAGCATATGAACTTACATGTCCATTGTTGACAGCTGTGTGCTGGGCTGAGGAATTGAAAATGACCATGGTCACAAACTTCACCAACTCATCCACAGTACAGAACCTCTGTGGGATTCCTGCAAAAACATTTTGATCAAATATTACAGTGGTAGTAAAGAGATATGGGAAATTTGTTTTTTCTAATGACTTACCGCTTTCTGTTTCAGACAGAAAGCCATATTCAAATACTTCCTTGATATAAGCCTGCAGCTCAGGGTCATCTTTGACCTCCGCATCGTTCTTGTAGTAGTGCTTTATCACTCCTGTCACAAACCTAAAGGATGAAGAGGATGAAGTCGCTTCACATAGTGCTATGTCACAATACAACTCCTGAAGAGCGTCAAGTGGGAACTGTGGAAGTCTTTCCTGTGTAAATTATGCTACAACCACTACTACAATGGTTTCTGCTCAACATGGGAAGCAAAGCCAAAGATTATTGTTTATTGATGTTCAGTCCTGACGAGAACCAGGAAGTGCCATCACATTAGTCCAGTTCTCAGGTCTCTGCACTGGATTCCTGTGACTCAGACTTGGATTTTAAAGCAGCTCTGTTCGTTACAAGTCTCTCCATGGCCTCGCACCAAAGTACATCTGAGACATGTTAGTACCATATGAACCAACTCGGTCTCTGAGGAGCTGAGGGACTGACCTCCCGGTGCCCAGAGTCAGGACTAAACATGGGGAGATTCACGCAACTAAATTCAGGGACAGTATTCCGGAAAATGTGAGACAGTCTTCTCTGACATTGTTCAAATTCAAGTTAAAAACAGGTCTGTTTTGCTGTGCTACAACTGAGGGATTTAAAAAAAATATTTTTGTGTTAATTGTTTTGTAATTGTTGTTATGTTCTGCACTTTGACTTGCCTTGTGTATGAACTGTGCTATACAATTAAACTTGCCTTGCCTTACAGTACGTATGATATGGTATTTGTCTATTCCTCACTCCAGTACCTGTGCATGATGTCCCAAAGCTTGAGTGCGTCGTCTCTGTAGTAGTAGTTGGGCACCTTCTCCACTCCTCTCTCCTTAATGTTGTCTGGGACACACAGGGAGCTGTAGGTGACCGAGGACAGCGCCCTCTGCAGGATGGTGATTATTCCATCTGCTCCACAGGCGCTGTTCTGATTAATGTACACAAGAATGTACACATTAATCAGTAATAGTAATATAGCAGCTTCCTGTTGCCTAAAGCCACGGAGAGGCGAGTTAGGTCCAATAACAGCGTATGACGCGCTAAATAATATAGAAAAACAAACGGAGAGGCTGGATCCAGTTGTGAAGTAGATTAATTAATAAACGCTGCGGTCACAGGCAAAATTTGTGGTGAATACACAATACATTACTCCTCCACCAGGCAAACATGAATTCATTAAAAACAGTGCCCAAACGGGTCTCCTACAAGAAACATACTACTGTAGCTCACCTGTGTTATAAGCCCGTCTTTAGAAATCAGCCTCTCTCTGGCCCTGATGTTGATATGCAGAGTGTAACGAGTGTGAGGAACCAGAAGCTGCAAAGAAAAACAGAAAACACTTAAACTAAATCTAATAAACACTGACTGTTCAAGATTGGGGACAAATATTTGTGTGTTCAGACTTTTGACGGTCATTTTTCATTCAGAATGCAATTACTTATTGGGTAAGATTTCTTTATTTCAAGATGGCTGCTTGATCACCTGTGCACCTGTGCGCTCTCTTCAGAAAAGTTCCAAATTATTTGGATATACAGCAAATTAAAAAGATATTGGCACAGTTTTAGTTGGTTAAACGTCTGTGGAAAGCAACAGACCGATAATATGGCAGATACAGTAATACACGGCAGCGTAAGGGAAAAGACGCTGAAGCTGATGGTGGCATTGTGGCACTAGTGAATGAATGAAATCCCTGAGCGCAAAAAAAGAAAATGCAAAATTCCCTTGAGCAACAGATAAACGACAAATTCTCCAGCCTGGATGAACGAATGGGAATGGGCCTGAATGGGCCTGACTCTCATTTCTGAGAGTCAGGCCAGTATGAAGGCCGAGCTGGAGAAAACGACTGCGGAAATACATGCTAATCTGGATACTGAGGTGGGAATAATGACCTCCAGAATGGAGAGGATCGAAGCAAAAATTGCTGCCAAACACGCAAAACCAAGCTTTGATCCGAGTGTCTCAGTCATCATTGTGGGGCTACAAAAAGAGAATAATGAGGATCTCATGGCTAAAATCCTGACTCTACTATGTGACGGCCTTGGGTGTGATCCGGTGCCTACCCCGGCGGCGGTGGAACGCATTCGTGCGCGAGGCAACAACGGCTTGGTCAAAGTGGAGCCGCAGTCAGTTGAGGAGAAGGTGTCGGTGCTACGACGCAAAGCAAAGCTAAAGGACCACGATCGCAACCAGAGAGTTTTTGTGTCTTCAGCTAAGTCCCACGCAGAAAGGCTGGTGGATTTAAACTTCAGGACTCTTATGAGAGAAACGCAGCTTGGGAAAGACTTTTATTTGGCTGCAAGTGGAAAACTGACCAAACAGTGCCCAGTCCGTGAGTACTGATTTTCAGCAACCCTTAGCAACAGCAACCCTTGCTCTTGTACATTGGAACGTAAATGGCTGGACACGATTTAACTGCACACTCCGGGCATCCTTGTTGCAGTCACTAAACCTGGACATTATTGCACTTAATGAAACGCACTTGGTTGCCGAAGACGCAGCCGAGCTAAGTGGCTATAGTTGGTTTGGAAACAACAGAAAAAGACACATACATGCACCTAGGAGTTGGATTATTGGTCAGATCAAGGCTTTTTGATCATTTTAAAATCCATGTGGTGGATAAGTCTGTGGATGATATTATAGGTGTGCTCTTTGAATACCGCACCACCAGCTATAGTTTTGTTGTTTTCTCCTGTTATCTTTCCCCGGAGGGTTCTGTCAGAGGGAAAAACTGTGAAGCATTCTTTTCCGCTCTACTGTCTCAAATATACTGCTTAGACGTGGATGCAATGCATGTTCATGGCGATTTTAATTGTCGCGTTGCTGATAAAGAGGACTGTATTGAAGGCCTGGACAATATTCCGTCTAGAGTGGCGCTGGATCTTATTTCTAATAGTCACGGGGACTTGTTTCTTCATTTTTTGAAAGACTCAAAGTGTTGTATTTTGAATGGCAGGCTTAATGTGAACGATGATAATTTCAGCTCTATTTCAGTTTGTGGAAAAGCTGTAGTAGATTACTTTGTGACACCCCATTCCTGCTTAGAATCTTGTGTTTACTTTAAAGTGATGACTGCCACAGACTTACTAAACAAAAATGCAGCAAAATGTTTGTCTCTTATTGGCGCTAGATGCCATTTACCTGACCACTCTTTACTGTAAGTAACTTTTAAAGTGGGCAACCAAATAAATAATGAGTGTACCTCCTCGTGTTGAAAGAAGGAAAAGGCTGAGACATTTTTAGCATCTACTCGTTGCCAAATGGCAGTGCAGGGGTTAGCAGATAAATTAAATTGATGCAACAGTACTCGGCTTGATGTTGATATATAGTATGAGGATTTTGGACACTAATAAGAGAGGAAATAAATTCATATCAAAAGTGTAGGTTTAGCAAAAATCTAAATAATTCAAGATGGGGTATAAAACCTTTTTGGAATGGCCATCTGAAAATAGTATGGAATGAACGAAAAACAGCAGAGAGGGAGTTTCTTAAGTGTCAAGTACTTCAAAATAAACATAACTTGAGGGAAAATTGTAAGCAAAAACAATCCCTCTTTGACAAATATTGGATCTACAAAAGACGGTTTGAAAAAGGTCAACCACTAAGGCTTGATAATTTACAAACAAGCAATCCTCAGCAGATTTGGAAAGAAATTAATAAATTGGGACCACAAAGAATCAAGATAATTCCAATGGAAATAATCATGGATAATGGTGCTGTAGAGTGAAGAAAACAGCAAGTTATGAAACAATGGGAACAAGATTTTTCTCATTTATATTCAGGACTTGGAGAAGCAGCGGCTCTACTCCGAGCTCCTCCCGTGTGACTGAGCTCCTCACCCTATCTCTAATAAGGGAGCGCCCAGCCACTCTGCGGAGGAAGCTCATTTCGACCGCTTGTATCCGTGATCTCATTCTTTCGGTCATTACCCAAAGCTCATGACCATAGGTGAGGGAGGGAATGAAGATTGACGCTCCATCCTTCCCTCACTCGTACAAGACCCTGAGATACTTGAACTCCTCCACTTGAGGAAGGGCCTCTCCACCCACCTGGAGAAGGCAAGGCACCTTTTTCCGGTCGAGCACCATGGCCTCGGATTTGGAGGTGCTGATTCTTATCCCAGCCGCTTCACACTCGGCTGCAAACCGCCCCAGTGCATGCTGCAGGTCCTGGTTCGTTGGAGCCAACAGGACGACATCATCCACAAAAAGCAGAGATGAAATCCTGTGGTCCCCGAACCGGACCCCCTCCGGCCCCTGGCTGCACCGAGAAGCTAAAATGTTTGTTTAATTCCAATGTGTTTAAATTGGCTACTTATGTTGGTAAAGCCTGGAAGTGCCGGCAATCCTGTTTATTCAAAGAAGTCATTATTGTATCCTGTCAGTCATCTGATCCTGTTCTTTACATTGGTGTCTTATAAGCCCATGAAAGGGCTGGGCATACAGTTGTATTTCTGACATAGGTCTAAAGGTGGCTAAAACAGTGTCCAGTCACTGGTCCATGGCACTCGTTAACTGTGAGATTAGAGGTCTTTTAATTCATGGACGGGAGCGAGTTTTGAAAGGTTTTTACTAGGGCTGTCAAACGATTAAAATTTTTTAGTTGATTAATTGCACAGAAATGGTGAGTTAACTCACGATTAATCACATTTTTAACATTCTATTTCAAATCCACTCCAATTGAAGTTAAATGAGATTGTCAAATATAATGACACATTGTCATTCATACCAAATGTACTTAGATCTGTTTGCTTTTGGGCAAAACCAACATGAGCTGTTAATGAAAGGGGGAAATTTACATACCCCAGCTTTAATTCAGCGTTTCAGTTTAGTTTAGTTTCAGGAGGAGACAGGGACACTCCTGCGCTGTATTTGCGCGCACAGGTTACGCACAGGTTGCAAAGACACGAACACAACATGCAGACAATAGTTCTGTGGCGTGTTTGGTCTTGTGACCATGTTACCGCGGCGCCACTCACTCACAGCCGCTCACAGCCGTGTTGTTGTGAGCGGCTCACAGTCAGAGCGGCCACGGAGGAGGCGGACTTCAGTTCACAGCAAACAACAGCCCCGCGGTGGCGCGCGTATTCTTTTAAAACATGAATCCCCAGAGGGCCTACCTGCTCTGATGCATCTCACACGCAGCATTCTGAGTGATAATGGATAAATGGGCGGGTCATTCGGACGTGCGTTAATGCGTTAATTTTTTTTTAACGCGTTAATGAAAAATGTAATTAACGTGAGTTAACGCGATAATTTTGACAGCCCTAGTTTTTACTGATAATAAAAACCCCACAGAGCACAGCTCACCTTGTACAGAGGATGCACCCTGGGAAAGTTTCTCAGCAGAGACACAGAGAAGACCTCACTCAGCAGGTGAGTGCGCAGCAGGTGTCTGTTCAGCCCATGATCCATGAAATCTGCCGCTCTCACAAAGGTCTTGGCCAGTAACCAGTCATACTTTGTGTCAGTGGGGACAAAGATGGGGTTGTCCTCTGCTGCAGTCTGTTTGAGCTGCACAAGCACATCAGAACATGTCAATAAAGCAAAGGGAAGACCAGCACCTTTTTGCAAAGAAACTATTACATTGTTCCCCTAGTTTCAATATTACATTTGTCTTCATCTAGAAAACGTGTTTTGAGTCACTGTTTGACGCTTTGGGCTGAGAGCTGATTTAACTTAGAAGTGATCTTTTAACTTCTGCCTGAAACCGCAGCTCTAAAACTGTGCTAACTACAAAACTGGGCCTTCAGGTTTGCTCACAGAGTTTGTCTGGAACAATCAACATGTGCTCCTTCTGAAATAATTTATAAAATATTAGTAACAACATGTTTGATAGATTGTACAGCAATTGTCTTGACGGACAGATAATAGAAACAAGAGATATAAGATATGAACTTTACAAGTGTTTGGCCTCTCACCTGAATGGCCACCGGCTTCAGCTCGTCATCAGAGGTTTTGTGAAATAGAACAAGAGGAGCCGCCAGATATTGCTTTTTGTCATTGATAATATTTGTCTTCACTCCATCCAACATTTTGTAGTCACACAGGAACATGTTGCCATTCTGAAAAATAGGCATCTATTTAATTACACAATCCAACAATTGAATATTGTTGTGTTTTTAGTTACTATTAACTAGAAACCTTTCAAAAGTTAAAAACAACCGAATCCTGCAAAAAAATGCAACAGGCAAAATAATGTCTGTCAGGCAAATAAGACACGCCCCGCAGACCAAAGGCATTTTCAGTGCTCCCATCATGCTTTTTATGATCTAATTATTATTATTAACTTGCAGCATTGATATAATGTGGTTAGTATGGCTACCATGGCTTGTTAAACTTTATTCTAAAGCGGCTTTTCTCAAGAAAACAACTGCATATTTATGCGGTTTTATTTCTTAAAATATAATTGACACATTTGACCAATCAATCTGCAGTACTGGACCACAGGTGACTGTGACAGAATGCGACTAAATGCGTTAATCTAAAAGAATGTGTTAGTTTAAGTGTAGCACACCTTCATCTCTTGTTCCAAAGTGAATCCTTCCAGATGCAGCATGTCGTCTGTGACTGGGAAGTTTGCAGGCAGAGAGCTGCAGCGGCGGATCATCATGGGGTTCAGTCCATTCAGACATTGGTAACCAAAGAACTCATCCTTCTCCCAGTTCTGCTCCACGTATTCTGAAAGCAACATTAAGGATTACATGTAAGCAACAACCAGAACAACAGGGGACCAGTGAAAGAGAAAATACCTGTGACAGTTGTTTTGCTGCGAGAATTCATGGCTTTAATTGAATCCATATCAGACCAAGGAATTGCACTATCTTTAAAATGTGCCAGTTTCAGCTCCAACATCCTGGAAAGTAAATCACAGAGTATTTTATCAAATAGTACTACCACTGAGTTAACCCCTTAACCTCCACCAGGGCATCAACGCCCACTTTAGCATATTTAAATTCATGTGAGTCAGTACCCAATGCAAGCTTGTAACTTAGTTTGGCCATGGATTGTTATAGCTCATTTTCTCGTATTTATTGTGCTCTAAACCAAAAGCTTGATTAGTAATAATTCCTCAAGCAAATAATTTGTACATATGCACAATTCAATTCAAGTAACATTTATTTTTTGTCTCGATGACTTTACAAAGTTGTCGATTTGCCAGAAACAGGTCAGGGACCAAAGTCCAGCCAGCCTTTTTTCCCTTTGATCCATTTTGGTTCACTCCAACCATAACTGTACACATTTTATTAAATCAAATGAAAGTATCAATCAAAGTAATAATGTGATAGAGAATGAGCGCTAACCTGGCTCTCGCCAGACCCTTGTAGTTCGCTGTACTTCACACAAGGGTCTGGGATTTCTCGATAGGAGATGTACATCAGATGGCAGGGCCTTGTAAATAAAATCCTGGTATGTGATTGGATAACCACGTGCTACTTCAACCACTCACATCGTAGCACTCGAGTCAGCACACGACTCCCATGGGTTGCCAGATACTGGCAAGATTTTCCATCCCAAAACTCGCAAAAATACCCCAAAACAAAGACACCCAGAATTATTTTTTGGCAAAAAAGTATTCGGGAAACCACCCAATCTGGCAACCCTTCTGCGTTGTCTGGTTTGACAACAGTTATACTAGTACTTAAAGTAATAGTCTGGAAATCTAAATGCATAAAACATTTTAAGAATTGTATTAAATTGACCACCTGAGCTCAAATGTTATGGCTGAAAATCGGTCTGTCAATCATCGCGCTCGTGTTTGTATATCACTCAAATATTAAATATATATATATATATATAGTATAAATATATTATATATATTCAAACTAATAGTAGACAGCCCTTAATATTTGAAGCTGTAATCGGCAAAAAATAAAATAGTTAGTTCCCAAATGTTTCGCCGTGAGGTGGCAAGACCATGTCCCGGTGATCCAAGATGGCGCCCTATTCAAATGAACGGCTTGTGCTCAGTAGCGCATGGGACTTCACGGGGGCCGGGAGATTAGCAGAACTCGCCTATATTTGGCGAGTCCAGACTATCCCTTTAAACTAGGGCTGGGACTCGATAAAAAAAAAAAAACTTAATTAATTAAAGGCTTTGAAAATAATTAATTGCATTTTAAGTGCATATAAATATTTGACCTGAGAACAGTGAGAAGTAATTTTTTCCCATCCACAGGGGCCAACCAACGCAGTCACATCAGTTTCTTTGTTCATGTTCACTGTGCCACTGTGGTTTGTTGTTGTCTGAACCGAATTCATGCGCGTTAGTTGGTGCTCCAGTACAATCGGTCCGTCTGGGGCCCTGTCTACACATAAACCGCAGATAATTGTCTTCGTTTGCACCTGTCATCCACATGACAACGCATCATTAACAACTATGTAAAAAGAGAATATTTTTGTAAACTCTGTTTATGCTTTTGTGTAAACGGAGATAACTGGAGTTTTGCGTTTTCGCACGTCACAATATATGCCAAAACTACAACAAACAAAACGTACGACCTCTGATCACCGAAGAAGCATGGATTTGACTGCCTTAAAGGTACATTGTGTAAGTTTTAGTGCCATCTAGCGTTGAGATCTTATATCGCAGTCCAAGGTACTACGGAAACCTTTAAGTTGATTCTCAGTCATTCACCAGACTGCCAAGGAAAGAATACTTTAGTTTGATAAATGACCGGATCTCTCCAAACGTCTCGCACACTTGACAGTCGCGTGGAGGCAACTTGTAAACAAGAGCGTTTTGAAGCGGCACCCGCTGCACAGAGTTTTACTATGGATCTGTTGATCTCTATTGAGCTAAATGTTAAGATAAGTCTGGGTGTGGTCTACCTTCGAAGTTTACTAAATGGAGGTAATACGTATTCATAAGGTTTAACATAATCGGGCGGCACGGTGGCTGAGTGGATAGCACTCTCGCCTCTCAGCAAGAAGGTCCTGTGTTCGAATCCAGGTTGGACCAGGGCCTTTCTGAGTGGAGTTTGCATGTTCTCCCCATGTCTGTGTAGGTTTCCTCCAGGTACTCTGGTTTCCCCTACCACTAAAAACATGTACAACAGGTCTGGCATGCGCCTCTTGTAAGTAAGTAAGTAAGTAAGTAATCTTTATTTATATACCGCCTTTCACAGACCAGAGTCACAAAGCGGGTTTACAATTGTTATTGTTTTGGGCATTTGTCCTCTCACTCCACACAGAGATGGGAGCGGGGTCGCCAGTACAGTAGGCGCATGCCAGAACTATAGTGCATGAACTTGTACTGGCGACCCCGCTCCCATCTCTGTGTGGAGTGAGAGACAAATGCAAATAAATAACAACCGCTTTGTGACTCTGGTCTGTGAAAGGCGGTATATAAATAAACAAATATATATATAACTCCAGGTGCTGTGGCAAACAGGTGATCTTTTCTCTATCCTCTAAAGCAGTGTCTCCCAAAGTGGGGTCCGCGGCCCCCTGGTGGGCCGCGAGGGTACTGCAGGGGGGCCGCGGGAGGTCATAAAAAAAATAAAAAGATAAAATAATTATTTAATGTTAAATTTATAATGTTTTGTTTGTAATATTAAAATATTTGTGTTCATTATTTGACTTGAATAATCCACTGTAATCATTTTTGTATTACAATGTTTGTAGCAGAGGCTATTTCCCCAAAATAAAATAACCAGAAGAGCCTATTCTTAATGTTGTCTTCTTGGTTATTATTTTGGGGGGCCACGCAAACCCGTCAGATTTTTAAGGGGGCCTCGGTGTTACTGAGTTTGGGAATGGCTGCTCTAAAGGTTCACATGTATTTGGTACAAGAATACAAATGAGCAATATTTATTTTTATTTAAACTTTAAGTAAACTCATACACACACATGATCCATAAATTGTTAATTGTTAAGTTAATTATATATTAAGAATAAAAGAGCAGTATAAAGAGCATACAATTACATATTTAAAACCATTCATCCATGACTTGTCAGTATTGTCTCTCGTCTATTATTAAATTAAATTCTGTCTGGAAAATACAGTAGAGCACCACAAAACGAGTCCAATAATCCTCAAAATAAGCAACATGTCAGCCACAGAGACCATGAGGACAAACATTTTACTGCTCTACAGTTCTCTGGCCCATACTGTCTGTAATGTTTAATAATAGTTTGTATGGACTACTCGTGAACGCACCACTTACTCTGCTAAGATAAGTGCGAGCCGACAAATAGTAACGGCTGCAGCAACACGTCTGTACTGTAGTAGGACAGAGTGCAAAGTAAACGTACAAATGCAACCCATCAGTCTGATTATTTAGTGTCCGTGAACACATTACACTGTCCTCTACACTTCTCCACAGACCTCACAGAGACAGCAGCAGCCGCGACTCTGCAGCTGTGTACACAGCCGCGATATGCGACTCTTCTGCTCATTGATAAAAACAACTCAGAAAGTAAAGCGAAAGCGGCAATCGCAATCTTAATCACTGACATGTAGATTCGCACGGGATTAGTATTATCACAGTCTGTGTTTGGACAAATACAGGAGGTCATTTGCGTATTAAATTATACTAAATTAGAGCGAATAGGGCTGAAGTAAACAAACTTGTTTCACATCCGGGTAATCGATTGACGCCGAAATGTATTAAATATATATTTTTTAAAAGTTAATTATTGCATTTTCTAGTTCCCAAATCCGGTTATTATAATATATATATATATGTCTTATAAGCAAAACTCATTGTGTCCCATTGACGCATTAATACGTCAAATGCCTTTTTCGCTATTTTCACGTTCCCAGATGTCTATTATATCTAATATGTTTGGGGATGACTTGAGACCATATTTTATCGAGCCAGCAGGTGGCAGCATTGCTCTCTGAATGGTTTGAAAACATGTAGGTGCACATGTTGTGCCTCTTTTTTCTCAACTTTCTGGTGATTTCTGGTGATTTCAGTAAAACTTCCCTCTACTCGACGGAGGATTACAGGGGAACGAAAAAAGCTATAAACAAAATTCTTTTTGCTGAGGAAAGTAGACAGTCCATTCTTTTAGAATCTGGTGTCGGATTTCAGATAGTCATAGTACACAATATTCTGTGGGTCTTGAAAAATCAGTAAAAATCATCAGAAATGGCTGGCACTGTGGGAGTACCTGTTCTGAAATAGGCTGGCATTCAATGAGTTAAAAAACCAAAATGGTCATTTTTGTATATTGCTGTGCGCCTGAAAATGCAAAATAGCCTTTTTTTGATTTTTGATGTATTGAACGCAAAAGTACACGGACCGGACCGCTGGTTATCCTTTACAGCAAGAAATTATAATACAAAAAGATTAAGTAATTCTATCTAGATCTTCTATCTTCTAAGAAATCCTGTATCCAGAAAAGCACTGATGCAAATCTGGAGGCCCAGAGGCGTCTAGGTTTCCTATTTTTATAAAATAATGACTTACACTACTGTTATATTCCATTTGATTCCCATGTCCTTTGTGAAGGAGAACTGAACTTCAGGAGGCAAATCAGACGCACTCTCAGCTTTGATGAGGTGAGGAATGCCCTCGGTTTGAACCTTCCAACTGAAATAGACACATACACAGAAATAACTTTATAACGTTTACTTACAAACATTACAAAACGTACCAGTATTCATATTTCCTGAGCTGCAACTCCCTCTTCCTAGCAGCGAGGGTGAGGTGATGTTGGTCTTGTGACAAGATCTGAGCTATTGAGTTCAGAAAACACTCAATTGGATGAAACATTATCAAGAGAACCTTTATTTCTCCCACAGTTGGAAAATATACACACAGATAAAGAGAACTCAAAACCAAGGTGTATAGATGATGAATAATAAGAAAACAAAAGCAATTGGAAAAAACGCTCTGAAGCAATCCCATGGCACAAACCTGTTCCCTCCATGAAAGAATGAACCTTTTCATTCTGGATCCAGTGGTACATGGGGAACTTGAAGACTTTTCCTTCTGGAGATTGCACTTCAACTTTGTCCACAAACCAGGAGTCATTTTGTATCACTGACTGCTTGTCCAGTTCCACCATTATCAGATCTCCCAGAGACTCAGAACAACTTAGACGGACATTTGTCTGAAGAAAACACACATTTGGATGTTTAATGTTTAAAATGATATTTGCCGCTACAGTATAATACTAACTTGTTGTCCACTCCAGAAGCCTGTCGTTAGGAGCGGCGTAATACATGTACGGTCACTTTCCCCAGTGCGACCGATAAGTTTGATGTATATGTTGTTGCTAGTACCGGCCCAATTCCTGTTGCCAGTAAAAACGGTCACTTCGTATGTTGACATTTTTGGCACCGTCTTCTCAGCCAGAACCAAATCTGTGAAAACAGATATTTAAAAAATATATAGAGCAAAGATTGTTTAACACTACCATGCACTTCTTTAAAGATGACTTTTTCAGAGCTTAATGTCAAATAGCTATTACATGGGTATCAGTTAAAATCACTAAGTTTGTATTTGTGTTATACATTTTGAGCTTACATTATATTCAGGCAGAAGATGTAAAAAGCTAAGTTTAGTTTTGATGGAAAGACCAATTTTAACATGACCACAATTAGAAGTATTTCAAGGTGAATAGGCCACCCCCAAACAATACATGTTCACATCCCTTATATAGTAAGAGTAATACTAAGACTTTTTTCTAATGGCGCCTTTAAAATAAGTAAAAAGGTGCTTTTTAAAACAGTTCAAATAAAGTTCAAATACAAAGTGAAAAGGATCATGATGATAGGATTGTGTGGTTATGATGTCAGAGCGTCTCCACGCTCTGACGAGGCGCGGGGCCCCCCGCGAACGCTGCCTCACCCGCGGGGCGGTCTCAGCGCTCTGACGCAGTGAGGAGACCTCCCGTGCACGTGAAAGCCATTCCGCCTGTTGGGCACCCCTCCAGCCCTGCGCTGGTCCCTCCCACGCCCGCCACCACCACTACTGCCACCACCACGGCCACTATGGTCGCCCCGGCTCCAACAAAACATCCGTCTCCGGGTCCTCCATGCTGCTCCACTGCCGCTCATGGGGGCTCAGCTCCGGGCACACCCCAGGGCCCCTCTGTACCCCTCTCACCCCCAGCCCCTCCACAGGTGCCTGTCACATCACACCCTCCACGACCCCTCTTCGCTCCCACAACACTGCTGGTGGGTGACTCCATCATTGATTGGTTGATTGATTGTTATTTATTTGAGCATTTTACAAACATATTTTTCATTGTTACAAGGTTACACTGTTATAAAGTGGCTCAAAAGGAGTAGGCTGAAGCAAGAAAGCTTATTAGTGCCCACCCCCTGTTCCAAGTGATCACTTTAAGCTGCAGACAATAACCGTGAACACAGGCATCATACAGTTTACATACAATAAACACGAGTTCCTGAGTTACCCAGGCACGTGCACATCAGAAGGTGCATGGGCCTGTTTACTTACAAGCAATTTGTGAATGATCATTTCCATACATAGACACACCCAAGGCTCTGTGGATGTGCTCATCCATGATCACAATCAATTCTACGATTACAGTTGTCCAGGTTAACCAAACACACGTCAGCATTGATTAGAAAAGCATTCATGATTATACAATATATCACAAGTTTTTCACACGACTACCAAGGTAAAATAATCATTATTATTATTTATGTGGGTTTATATATTCATATATACACATGCATACACATACACACATACACACACACATATATATATATATATATATATATATATATATATATATATATATATATATATATATATACATATATACATACACAGACATATATATATAATTTTTTTATTTTTTTATTTATTTATGTTTTCTTCATTTCGTATGATAACCATATACCATCATTACCTAAGAATACCAATCACCAATCTTTTGACTGATCAGGATTTCATTATTATTTGCATTACATTTGTCATAATTTTTCTTTCTCAACAATACATAATCATGATTATAAGTCCCCTTACCATCATTCCCATTTTGGAATCACATAATTTATTTGCACTACACATTTTTGTAGAATGTCCTCTTGCCGTCATTCTCGATTCACTATAAAATATTGGTTGTGACTGTAGAATTACTTTTTGTTGTTTGCCTTTTTAAGTGAGATGCATTAAAAAGCAAGGGCGTGACGTGGCTAGTTGGCTGAGGGCAGAGACCCCCCATCAGCTAGCCACACCCTGCTGCCCTAACTATGTATTGTGTAAGGTTTTATGTCCTGTGCCGGGTAGTGCTTTGAATTTGAGGTTGGTGACACTGGTTCTTTCGGCAATGATGTGGTTAATCAGATTCACAATAATACTTAACAGATTACATGTCTTTAGCATATTTCTCAAACACACTTCTCTTGTATCGTTTTTTTGAATAGCTGTAAACAAGCAACATCTTTTAAGGGTTCCTCTAGATTATTCCACAAATGTACACCTCTCCGGGTAATACAGCAACTTTTTAAGGAAGAGTGAACACTTTGAACTTTGAGGTTATGAGTACCTCTGAGGTCATATCTTCCATCTCTTTTACCAAACATTTGTTGTATGTTGCTAGGGAGCTGGTTATTTACAGCTTTATATACCTGTAACAGAGTATTATATTTTATAAGATCATCAAATTTCATTGTGTTTGATTTTAAAAACAGTATATTTGTGTGGTCCCTATAACCGACGTTATGAACGATTCTTATGGCCTTCTTTTGAAGTCTATATAAAACCTCTAAATGACTATTGAAGGTATTTCCCCAGACCTCTGAGCAATAGTTTATGTACGGTTGGATTAAGGAACAGTACAGGGTGAAGAGAGCCTTTTGGTCCAGAAAAAATCTACATTTGCCCATAATTGCCACATTTTTTGCCATTTTCCCTCGAATGCTATCTATTTGTGGTCTCCAGCTAGCCTTATGGCTGAAGACCACACCTAGAAATGTATATTCCTTGACTTGTTCAACTTGAACATTATCAATATTGATTTTAATTTGAATATCACTATTACGTTTACCAAAAATAATCATTTTTGTTTTCAATATATTCAGCGACAGTTTATTTCTACAGAACCAATCTTTCAATTTGTATAATTCAGTTGTGACCTCTGAGACAAGCACTTGTAGATCTTTGCCAGAACCAATAATTGTTGTGTCGTCCGCGAATAAAATAAATCTCAACTTTGTTGAGACTTCGCACAGATTATTTATATACAACAAGAACAATTTGGGACCTAATATAGACCCCTGGGGGACTCCGCATACTATGTTCTTCCGCCCTGATACATGTTCATTCATTTGTACGTACTGCTGTCTTTCAGTCAGGTATGACTTTAACCAATTGTTAGCCACCCCTCTGATCCCATTATTATTAAGTTTACTTAAGAGGATTTCATGATCTATAGTGTCAAAGGCTTTCTGGAGGTCTATGAATATACCCAAACAGTACAGTTTATTGTCAATGTTGTTGGTGACTTCTTCGTTTAGATTGATTAGTGCATGTGCTGTAGACCTGTTGTTTCTGAACCCGTACTGACAGTCACTGAGTAAGTTATGTTTATTCATAAAGCTGTCCAAACGGGCAGCAAAGAGTTTTTCAAAAATCTTGGATAGTTGTGGAAGTATGGATATCGGCCTGTAATTAGTAAATTGATGCTTATCTCCATTCTTATAGATTGGAACGACCTTGGCAATCTTCATGAGGTCTGGGAATTCTCCAGTTGAAAAGGATAGATTACAAATATGTGTTAAAGGCAAAGTAATGTTTAGTATAACTTTTTTGATCATGTTCATGTCAAAGTTGTTCCAATCAGTAGATTTTTTACTTTTGAACGCCTGAACGATTTTGATTTCATCAAAAACCTACATCATACATCCGTAGATGTAGGTTTTTTAACGCCACCACGCACTGCTTTCCTGGAGCCACTGTCACCACTCTACTTCATACACTTCCTAAACTTCTCCAAACTGCCCCAAGCACAATAACCCGGATCATCGTCCATGTTGGTACCAACGATACATCACTCCGCCAGTCTGAGAACACAAAACTCCATTTTCAGGACCTTTTTAAACTGTTATCAGAGACTGGAAAAACTGTTTTTATCTCTGGCCCTCTGCCCACTCTGGCCCGTGGCGGGGAGCGTTTTAGCAGAATTTTATCACTTAACACCTGGCTCAATCATTCGTCACTCCAACACAACTTTGCTTTTATAGACAATTTTAATCTGTTCTGGGACCGCCCCCTCTTCTTCCAGCGAGATGGACTTCATATCACCCCCCTTGGCAACCGGTACCTTACCTCCAACATAATCCACACAGTTCAATCCCGCTCCATATATTTCTGACAACCCACTACCGCATCCCCCATCTCACCTGCTCCGTCACCCCTCAACACCAGCCCCTCTTCTCCCCAGCACAAGATCCCAGCCATATCCAGACCCCGTCCCTACAGACCCTCCAGTTCCAGGAAACCATGTCTCACCAACCTCATCCCTGTTGCCCTCCCTCCTTCCACGTCCTCTGCTCCTCACCACGTCCCTTCGAACTCTGAACTTGCAAAAAATAAATCTGCCTCAAAAGGTACACCGCCAACACCTCTTTTAACCATAAGCCTAGCTCTTTTAAATGTACGTTCTCTTTTAAACAAGACTTTTATCATTCATGATCTTATTTTAGAAAAAAACCTGGATGTTACGTTCTTAACTGAGACCTGGCTTGGTTCAGATGCATCGGCTATTCTCACAAAGGCCTCTCCCTCAAATTTTAGCTTTGCTTTTACCACAAGAGAAGGGAAAGGGGGCGGTGGCACAGCCTCACTATGCACTAATACTCTTGCCACCAAACCTATCACTTTTAACCAATACTCAAGTTTTGAATATCTTTCTCTTGTTTTTAGCAACCCCAAAATTTTAGCAGTCATAATTTATAGGCCACCAAAGAGGTGCTGCCGTTTTATTAAGGAATTAAGGAGTTTTTATCAGTTATATACAATTCTTATGATATGATTCTTCTAACCGGTGATTTTAACATACACATCAACAATCCCTCAGATAATTTTTCCAATGAGTTCTTAAATGTCCTTAATTACATGGATTTTACCCAACACGTCACACAGCCAACGCACGACAGAGAACGCACCCTCGACCTGGTCATTACTTATGGCTTATGGTGTGTCCTCTGTTGTCGACCTGGCTGTCTCTGACCACTACTGCGTGTTTTTTAACATCACTGGTTTTATCCAGCGTGAGACCTCTGTGAGAACCGTGAGGAAGCGACATCTAACCCCTGAAGTGGCTGCAAATGTTATAGACATTCTTAATAACACTCCTCACTTGGTTTTACCCGCCCCCTGTGATCTGTTAGCAAATGATTTTAACAGTAGACTCAAAACTACGTTAGATCAGGTTGCTCCTTTGAAAACAAAAACTACTGGAACAAAATCTGTACCCCCATGGAGGAACGAAGAAGTAAGGAGAATGAAAAGAGAGTGCAGGGTGGCGGAACGTAGGTGGAGGAAAAACAAAACAACAATCAATTACGAAATGTACAGTAACCAACAAAAAACATACAACAAAACAATTAGGAAAAACCGAAACAATTATTTCTCAAAACTAATCACCCAAAACAAAAACAATGCGAAAGTCCTATTTTCAACCATCGACACCATTTTAAACCCTGATTTTAGCATGTCTCGTTTAACCCCCACAGACTCCCTCTGTGAGGATTTTGCAGTCCACTTCATGGGGAAGATAAATACAATCAGATGTAACATTTTATCCAATCGTACTACTGTTTTTAACACATCTGATTGTTTGTCTTCGCCAGAGGAAACACTGGACAGTTTTGTCCTGGTTGATGCTGAGATGCTTGATAAAGTTTTCTCCTCAGTGAGGCCCACCACATGTCTTTTAGATCCAGTCCCCACTCCATTTTTTAAGTCATTTTATGAATCTTTTAGAGAGGAGCTTTTAAACCTGATGAATTGCTCTCTTCAGACTGGGGTCTTTCCTGCAGCCTTCAAAGCGGCTGTGGTGAGACCCCTTCTGAAGAAGAGCAATTTAGATTTTAATGATCTTAACAACTACAGACCAGTGTCCAACTTACCATTTTTAAGCAAAATTTTAGAAAAACTTGTTTTTACCCAGCTCAATGCCTTTTTAGATCAACAACAAATTTTAGAGACATTTCAATCAGGTTTTAGGGTGAACCACAGCACAGAGACGGCTCTTTTAAAGATATTAAATGATTTTAGATTAAATTATGATTCTAAAAAGGTAACCGTGTTGGTTCTACTGGATCTTAGCGCTGCCTTCGACACAGTAGACCACACCATTCTTTTATCACGCCTGAACCACCTTGGCCTCTCTGGTGCTGTCCACAAATGGTTCACTTCTTATTTAACAGACAGATCCTTCATGGTAAGTTTGGATACCTGCTCCTCTCAGGTCCATAAAATCACATGTGGTGTGCCCCAGGGTTCCATTTTAGGTCCAGTTCTTTTTAACCTGTACATGCTCCCTCTTGGCGGTGTCATCAGGAGACATGGAATTAACTTCCACAGTTATGTAGATGATACACAGCTGTACATCTCCATGTCTCCTGACGACACCAGGCCAATGGATGCTCTTTTTAACTGCATTTTAGACCTGAAATCCTGGATGGCAGAAAACTTTCTCCAGCTTAACCAGGACAAGACTGAGGTTTTAGTCATCGGTCCTGAGGCCCAGAGAAAGAAACTTTTACCAAAACTCCAATCACACTCTTTTAATCCATCATCACAAGTGAAAAATCTGGGCGTAATTTTTGACTCTGAGCTGACTTTTATTCCTCACATTAAGAATATAACAAAAATAGGTTTTTATCATTTGAAGAACATCGCCAGAGTCCGCCCCATTCTCTCTCGGGGCAACACGGAGACGCTGATGCATGCTTTTATAACCAGTCGCATTGACTACTGTAATGCCCTGCTCTCTGGTCTTCCCAAAAAGAACATTGCAAGTCTTCAATTACTCCAAAACTCAGCAGCACGTGTCCTGACTAAGACCAGGGGGCGGGACCACATTACACCGGTTTTAAAATCGCTGCATTGGCTCCCCGTGTGTTTCAGGATCGATTTTAAGGTTCTCCTAATGGTTTTCAAATGTCTTAATGGTCTTGGGCCTTCTTATCTTTCAGAACTGCTTTTATCCTATGAACCCTCCCGGCCCCTGCGCTCCTCCGGTCAGGACACACACTCACGGTGAGGCGTCTTTCCAACACTACGGCCCCCGTCTCTGGAACAGTCTGCCGGAGGAGCTCAGGGCCGCAGAGAACATTCATATTTTTAAAGCCAGGCTCAAGGGTTCGTGTACGTCGCGGCCATTCTATTTTTGATTAGGAAAGAAAATACAAAAAACGAATATTGGCCGTTTCCCGTTTTCCGTTTTCAAAATAAAATGTAGAAAACGAGAATTTAATCCGTTTTTCGATTTTGTGTTTTAAAATTAAAAAACGGATAACGAAAAACAGGTCATAATCCGTTTTTCCATTACACATTTACACAAGAAACACCAACATCGAAAAACCACGGCAAAAATTTGATTTTCCATTCTTGATCTTATTTTGAAGCTGACCCGGAATCTGTTAACCATGCCTACCACTATGCCAATTAAAGATTACAAGATATAGAATAATATTAATGTATATCAGCGGACACCATTAGCCTTTTTAGATGGCTAACCGTTCACTAGCATAAACACAGTAGGTTTTGCTATTTAAATTTATAAACTTACCTGGAAAATGGTGCCAATCTTATCCACTGTCATGTCGACATCTTTTAAAGTAACCCGTTTGCTGTCTCGATACAAAACAAAAGTTTTCTCCAACTCTGGTATCTCCATTATCATTCAAAAAACTGGAAAACTCTGACTGTGCGGGAAAGCCTCAACAGCTTCCGGGTCAGCTTCAAAATAAGATCAAGAATGGAAAATCAAATTTTTGCCGTGGTTTTTCGATGTTGGTGTTTCTTGTGTAAATGTGTAATGGAAAAACGGATTATGACCTGTTTTTCGTTATCCGTTTTTTAATTTTAAAACACAAAATCGAAAAACGGATTAAATTCTCGTTTTCTACATTTTATTTTGAAAACGGAAAACGGGAAACGGCCAATATTCGTTTTTTGTATTTTCTTTCCTAATCAAAAATAGAATGGCCGCGACGTACACGGACCCTCAAGACACACCTTTTTAGATTAGCTTTTGATTAGTATTTATTAGTCCATTTTTATATATTCTATTTATCTTTTATTATTTATTATATTGCTATTGCTTTTATTCATGTTTTGTGTGATAGTTCCTGTCAGGCTCACATTTTAGTGTTTTACTTATTGTATTGTTTTTAGTATCCCCAGTGTTTCCTCTGGAGGAGCCCTCTGCGCTGGGAGCGGTGGTTGGCTGTGGCTGCGGGGGTCGGACTCTTGGGCCTGGTGGGGGCCCGGGGCCTCGGTTTTGGGTCTCCTCTGGGTCCTGTGTCGTCCCCTTTGGCTATGGGCGGCTCTCTGCTCCTGGCGCTGCCGGCTCCTTGGATGGCGTTTCTTCAGCCGGTTGCATCTGAACCCTGCCAAGTCTCTTATCATCGTTTTATTGTTTTATCGGTGCGTGTGTGTGTGGGTGGGGGGTGGGGGGGGGGGACTGTTGGGCGGTCGGGGGAAGGGCATGGGCAGGATTGTTTTTTAGCCAAACTGTAAAGCACTTTGTGTTGCATCTGCTGTATGAAAAGCGCTTTATAAATAAACTTTGATTGATTGATTGATTGATGTTATTGTGTAGGCTCTGGACAGATGAGTTTTGAGAGTGGATTTGAAGAGTTTGAGTCGGTGTTACGGAGACCAGGGGGGAGAGTGTTCCAGAACAGTGCGGCTGAAGGTTCTAATCCCCACATGGTGAGGAGGGGGGCAGAATACATTTTCAACCAAAGTTCATGAACAATACTTTGGAAACAATTTCAAAGCATCTAATCAATCAGAAAAAAAAAAAAAAGAATCCTGACCCTTGTTAAAACTCTCCTTGTTGCAATTGGTTCCTCAAAACGCGTTTTTTTGTTGTTGTTGTTGACAAAAAAAGTTACTTTTTTGCCGAAACTGAACTTTCTCTTATGAGATTTATTCAGGGGGAGAATGTCCATGAATGTTGATAAATGTCCATAAATGTTAGATGTCAAGGATCATCACCTCAGTCCTTTTTTCTTAGACCCACTGTAAAGGTTGATTTATTAATATTAACAGAAACATGTTTTATTTTGACACTTCCTGTCTCAACCAGAGGTTATGTGGCTCGTGCAACATCAGATGGAGAGACATTACAAACAAACAGCTACGGTCTAGTCAATGGTCAAAACAGGAAAAAGCATTAATATGGTATAAAAGAAAGAACAACATCGTTTAGCTACAGTTGAGATCGAGGGAACAATGTATGCATTGTTTTAATATGTGTAACAATTGGAAAGTTTGTTTAATTATGTAAAATAATAGTAATTGTAAGGCAAGGCAAGGCAAGTTTATTTGTATAGCACAATTCATACACAAGGCAACTCAAAGTGCTGAACAAGATAGCATTAAAATCATAAATAATCACAGAACATTAAAAAGAAAGATAAAAATATAAAATCCCTCAGTTGTATGCACAGCTAAACAGCACAGTTTTTAACTTGGTTTTAAACATAGTCAGAGAGGAGGCCTGTCTCACATCTTCAGGAAGACTGTTCCAGATTTTAGCAGCATGAATCTGAAAAGCAGCCTCCCCATGTTTAGTTCTGACTCTGGGCACTAACAGGAGTCCAGTCCCTGTGCTCCTCAGAGTCCGGGCTGGTTCATATGGGACTAACATGTCACTAATATATTTTGGTGCGAGGCCATGGAGAGACTTGTACACAAGCAGAGCTGTTTTAAAGTATATTCTCTGAGCCACAGGAAGCCAGTGCAGAGACCTGAGGACCGGACTAATATGGTCGTACTTCCTGGTTCTAGTCAGGACTCGAGCTGCTGCATTTTGAATGTACTGCAGCTGTTTTACAGCGTGTTTGGACAGACCTGTGAGCAGGCCATTGCAGTAGTCTAACCTACTGGAGACAAATGCATGGATAAGAATCTCCAAGTCTGCTTTAGACACTATGTTTTTGATCCTGGAAATGTTTTTTAGATGGTAAAAAGCTGCTGATGTTACTGATTTGATGTGGCTATTAAAATTTAAGTCTGAGTCCAGTATTACCCCTAGATTTCTGACCTTGTTTGAAGGTTTTAGGGAGAGAGACTGTAGGTGACAGATGACGCTCTCTCTTTGTTTCTGGGGACCAAAGACAATCATTTCAGTTTTGTCTGCGTTTAGCTGAAGGAAGTTGTTTTGCATCCACTCACTGATCTGTTGGATACAGCGAAGGAGTGAGTCCACTGGTCCATGTTCTCCTGCAGTCAGTGAGACATAGATCTGAGTGTCGTCTGCATAGTTATGATAGGAAACTTCGTTTCTGCGTATTAACTGACCTAACGGCAGCATGTAGAGATTGAACAGAAGAGGTCCCAGGATCGACCCCTGTGGTACTCCACAGGTCAGGGCCATATGATCTGAGACACAGTTTCCAATCTCCACAAAGTACTTCCTGTCTTCAAGGTAAGACCTAAACCAACTTAGGGCGGTGCCAGCGACGCCAACCCAGTCCTCTAGTCTCTGTAAGAGGATCTCATGGTCGACAGTGTCAAAGGCAGCACTCAGATCTAACAGGATTAGGATTGAGGCTTTGCCTGCGTCAGTGTTTAGCCGGATATCGTTTGTAACCTTGACGAGAGCAGTCTCAGTGCTGTGGTGGGGTCTAAAGCCGGACTGAAACATATCAAATGAGTTGTTGATTATAAGAAATCTATTTAGCTGTTGGTAGACAACTTTCTCAAGGACTTTCCCCAAAAATGGCAGATTTGAGATGGGACGGTAGTTGTTAAGTACCGTAGCATCCAGACTGCTCTTTTTAAGCAGGGGCCTGATGACTGCAGTTTTCAGGGCCTTTGGGAATATTCCAGAATGAAGGGACATGTTTACTATCTGTGTGAGTGAAGGTAACAGACTGCTCAGAACAGACTTTAGAAATCTAGTGGGTAGTACATCCAGGCTGCATGTGGAGGAGCTCAAACTGGAGATTATCTCTTGGACAGTTTGATCATTTACAGGTGCAAAGTAAGTTAGCTCAATAATTGTAATATAACTTTTGTATTTTACTTTTGAATGCGCTGGAAAACGGCTGCAAGTGCTAAGTAGCTCTGAAACAGCTGTTTTGTGCTTTACAATTTTTATTTTTATTGCTTTTTTCTGCCTGAGATGTTGCTGCAGTTCAGTGTTCATGGTTTTGCACTGGTCCGAACCGAGCGGATTAGGTGAAAATCCACTGGAGGAATGCTAACTTTTTGAAAAATGCTAATGAAGCATTTTACTTTGGACAAGAGCCCATGGCTACAATCCGGAGTGATGTGTTCATTAACATGTACTGTCCCAACCAAATAAACAATAAATAAAGCAGAGAGAATGGTACGAACAGAGCGGCTACTTCACCTTGTAACCTGTCCCACTCCACTCAGAAGCTACTCCATCTCTGCTACTGTGACGAGTACTGCTCCACCCAGAAGCTACTCCATCTCTGCTACTGTGACGAGTACTGCTCCACCCAGAAGCTACTCCATCTCTGCTACTGTGACGAGTACTGCTCCACCCAGAAGCTACTCCATCTCTGCTACTGTGACGAGTACTGCTCCACCCAGAAGCTACATCATCTCTGCTACTGTGACGAGTACTTTTCCACCCAGAAGCTACTCCATCTCTGCTGCTGTGACGAGTACTGCTCCACCCAGAAGCTACTCCATCTCTGCTCCTGTGACGAGTACTGCTCCACCCAGAAGCTACTCCATCTCTGCTACTGTGACGAGTACTGCTCCACCCAGAAGCTACTCCATCTCTGCTACTGTGACGAGTACTGCTCCACCCAGAAGATACTCCATCTCTGCTGCTGTGACCCGTCCTGCTCCACTCAGAGGCTTCTCCGCATCTTCTGTTTTCGCCCGCCCTGCTCCACTAAGAGGCTACACCATCTCTGCTGCTGTGACCTGAAGGGCTGTTGCTGATTATTACTATTGTTAGCTTATTAGAATGATCAATTTTTATTTTTTTAATTTTTGTTGCTACTAGACACCTCCTCCTACGGGGATCAAAAAAGTATCTATCTATCTATAACGGTTGACAATGTAATTAATGCTAGATAGTAAATAGACATAATTGTAAGCTGATTTCTTATTTCTGTTCTAGCTCTTACATTGGTTATATGACTAAATGGAATGGACAAAATAAACTTCATTTAAACCATCAGTTCTGGCAACAGCACACTCAACTGGACGCTACACCCACAAACACACCCTCCTGAGGTCCGTTAAATAGGATTCAAACCAGCCATGGGCTGTTCCTTTGAGACCTATGACCTGTGGTCTATTGTGTCAAATGCAGCACTGAGACTGACACTTGTCCATTATCAGCAGCAGGAGTGAGTCATTTGTGACTTTGAAACAAAAACGTTTGTTCCAACATTATGCAACATCATGAGCCCCAGGCTGAGAACCGAAAACCAGTCAAGCAATCTAAGATGTGAGTCCATATACAGTATAGATAGATAATCTTTTATTATAGTATCTTGCACACGAAGATGCCCAGCCCACATGGGCTTATAAGACACCATTTACAAATACAGAGACACAGGCCAACATCAGGCACAGAAGCACAATCATAAACAAAATAAAATAAAAAATAGAATAAAAAAGGAACAAGATCAAACACCAAAGCTCTCATTTAAATAGATGAGTCTGCCGCTTCTTCCAGGCTTTACTTACAAATGAAGACAATTTAAACACTTGATTTTCAAATAAGAATTTAATCTTATCATCATCACTGCCCCAAAACAAATCAGGATCCCGGGAAAACGCTTCATGAAACAACGCGTTTCTAAATTCATCATAAAAAGGACAATATAACAAAAAATGCACTTCACTTTCCACTTCATTAAGTTCACAAAATACACATAGTCTTTTCTCCTCAGGAGTCTGTGAAAACCTCCCTGTTTCTAAAGCTAGTGGAAGAATTCCTGTTCGTAACTGAGCCATCAAAGATCTCTGATTCCTGGCCAAATTTGCTGTGACGTAAAACTCTGTTTTGAAACGTTCTTTTAACTGAATATATGTTCTTAGTTTAGGTTTTGCCAAAATTCCAATTTGCCATTGTTTTTCAAAATTAGCCACTAGTTTTGCTCTAATACTACTGACGCTGCATGGCAGATTGTTATGAAAAACATATTGGAGTTGTACTTCCGCAAACACAGATCGAAGCTCAGCAGCCCAGGGCGACATGGCTTTGCTCCACTTAAGGACCTTTTTTGTTAATCTGTTGTCTGGCATATTAATGATTCGATTCCACAATCTAACCATGTCACATTTTCTTTGGACTGTGCCAGGAACCCAGCCCATATCCCCCTGTGCTGCCAGAGCAGGAACAAACTTGTGAACTCCCAAAAAGAAACGGATTGCTCTGTTTTCTACTGCATCTAAGGCTGAATACTGTCTGGCCCCCCAAACACCAGCCGCATAGTTTAGAACAGGAGAAACACAGGCCTCATACAACTTAGAGTATGTTCTATAGCCAAGATCTTTACAAACTTTACATTTGTTTATCACAGAACCTAAAGCACGGCTGGCAGAGTCAGCAAGAACTTTGACTCCACAATCAAAACTCATGAACTCACTGAATCTAAAACCCAGGTATTTATACTCAGGGACAAATTCCAGTTCTATGTTGCCGAGCTTGAGGACATTTCTGCTTAACGGAATTGACTTCCTTCTGAAATGGACAATCTGAGTTTTAGTTTGATTTACGGAAAGTTTCCATTTAGAACACCAGTCTTGTAACACGTTTAACATAATCTGTAAATCCTCTTCTGTTTCAGCCAAGAGTGCAACATCATCAGCATAAAGCAAAATGGCTATTGTCTCAGAGTCCATGCGGATACCTACGTTCAATTGTTTTATTTCCAGAGCCAAGTCATTGATAAAAAGTGAGAACAGGATTGGAGACAGACTGTCCCCTTGTTTCACACCAGAGGGTATCGAAAACCAGTCAGTCTGGAACTCATTTAATTGGACACATCCAATACAGTTTGTATACAGTGATTTTAGTGCTTTATAAAATCTCCCATCGACCCCTGCCTGAAGAAGTTTCAGATACAATAGATCTCTGTTTACCCAATCAAAGGCTTTTTTAAAGTCTACAAAACAGAGAAATGTGGATTTGTTTTCAGTCAATCGGGTTCTGACAATAGTTGAAACAGCAAAGATGTGATCAATACATGCTCTGTTTTTTCTAAATCCATTTTGTTCATCCACTAACAACTCTGTATCTTCAATGAAATCAGTCAGTCTAGTATTTAACAAACTGGAATACATTTTATATACTGTACTTAACAAACTAATTCCTCGATAATTGAGTGGCACTCTAGGATCATCATGTGATGCTTTGGGTATGGGTTTGATTATGGATTTATACCACAATGAGGGAATAAGGCTGTTATCAAAACAACATTTGAACAAACAGAAGAGAATATTTAGGAGATGTGGAGATTTTAGCACTTCGTTAGGTATGTTTTCTATTCCCATTGCTTTCCTGAGTTTTGCCCGATTCACAGCAACACCTACTTCTTCCACCGTGATATCAAAATTCAAAAACATATTTGGCTGATAACGATCTTGACACATAATTTTTTCTAAGTCTCGTTTCAGTATATAAAGTCTCCATTGGATGACAATGTGTACTGCTGACAAATATGTACCTGTGCAAATAATACCTCACTTTTCATGACACTTTACACTTCAGACACAAAATCCTAATAAAGCCAACAAGTTTGATTTTTTCATCTTTTATTTCCAGGTTCTTTATGAAGCGCACACTGTAGACTCTACAGTGTAGAGTCTACAGTGTAGAGACTGCTGTGTCAGAGACAGACGCCCAGGACTCTGCTGTTGCTCCTGCTTCTCCTGCTGTTGCTCCTGCTCCTGCTGCTCCTCCTGTTGCTACTGCTGTTGCTCCTGCTCCTGCTGCTCCTTGTCTTCAGAGATGCAGAGCCTACTGTTCTAGCAAATTCATGACTAATGATAAAATAAAACATGAAAATGTGTTTGTTGTAGTTCATATTGTAAATCCGCAGTGAAGCTGGAGAAACGATGGCGTGTGATTTTGTTGCTGTCAGAGAAAGTCTGAGTTCCATTTCTCCAGTAGTCTCTGAAAAAGAACACAAACATCATATTAACACATGGACCCCAGAAAATAAAATACAGAAATCTGTCCTGTAGCTGACATATGTTCTTACCTTACCTTAGACTAGTTGATATGTACCTGTCTGGTCTTTGTCCGTGCGCTCTGTCATGCAAACGGAGCACAAACGCAACCTCTTCCACAGACTGTAAAGTTCCAAAACAGCTCCCGTTAGAAGCTACCAAACTCTTCCACGTGTTCCCTATTTAAATACAGTTATGTGACGTGTTACACTACAAAGTATAGTAACACAGAAATGTAACATGTCGATTTTCTCAGCGGATAAAAAGAGGTACTATATTGTGAGGCGTAATAATACAAGGAGCACTACGGCCGCGCACTAACTCTATTGAGTCACGCTGCTTCTATTGACGGAAGTTTTGTTTGTGCTAAGCCCCCACAATCCAATGTCTCATTAGATAAGAAAAAAGCATTATTGGCATTACAAAAGGATGAGAGTATAACTATTTTACCAGCTGACAAAGGCAGATGCACAGTTATCCTCAACAGCTCAGACTATGAAGCCTAAAGTTAATCAGTTACTCTTGGACACCAACACGTACCAGCCATTGAAGAGGGACCCTACCAGTGGGTTTAGGAAAAAGATTATAGACTTCCTTCAGAGTTTATTGAAAGAGGGCATTATTGAAAAACCACTATATTACAAACTTTACCCAGGAAACACCATTCCCAGTATTTATGGACTCCCAAAAATACACAAACAAAACTTTCCACTTCGGCCTATTATACGTAGCACAGACTCTATCACCTACAACCTGGCTAAACATGTCAAAACCATTCTGGCTCCTTTGGTGGGTAACACCCACCATCACATAGAAAACACAAAAGAATTAGTAAATAAAATCAAACACCTCCAGTTTGACACAGATGAGACAATGGTCTCGTTTGATGTGACATCACTTTTTATGTCGATCCCTATTACAGAGGCGGTGGAGGCTGTAAGAGAAAGCCTACAGAAAGACGCCACACTAGGGGAGAGAACTAAACTAACAGCTGACCACATCTGTGAAATACTGGAAATGTGTCTTAACACCATGTATTTCCAATTTAGAGGCACCTTCTTTAGACAGATTCATGGCTGTGCGATGGGCTCCCCAGTCTCTCCTATAGTGGCCAATCTGTATATGGAGAAACTGGAGGAACAAGCCCTGGGCTCTTACCAAGGGACAGCGCCAAGCCATTGGTTTCGATCATAGACTGTATATATTAATGGACAGAGTCACGCCTATCTCCGCCGTTCATAGGAGTTGGCCATGAAAAGTGCTTTCATGGAGCAATCCAAGATGGCCGCGAGTGGTCCCGCCCACAAGAAAATTGTGAAAAAACGCATCTGCGCATGTGTCAGCTGGCGCAGCTCCATTCATTTGAACGAGAGACTTCAAAAATTCCCCGCGAGTAAACTAGAGTGGACCAAAAAAAATCACCCCCTCAGCATTGACACACATGTGGAACGGAGCTTTGGGCCAAGAGCCAACTTTTGGTCCATCCTGTAAAGACGTTTTTGAGAGGTCTGCTAACGCTATATTTTAGCATTGGCTAATTCTTCTTCTGGGTCCACCCCCAACGGCCCGGGGTGGTATTGCAAGCTTGTCAGCGCACGTCATTTTGGCCACTTTTGAGCTGGGACCATCCCCCACTGGTTTTGATATGTAGACGATACATGGGTTAAGTTAAAGAAACAGGAAGTGGAACCATTTTCAGAACACATTAAATCGGTAAACCCTTTTATAAATTTCACTCGCGAGGATGCTAAGGAGAGTGAACTGGCCTTTCTAGATTGTAAGGTCATCATACTGGAGAACGGACAATTAGAGACTGAGGTCTTCAGAAAGTCCACTCACACTGACCAGTACCTGGCCTTTGATTCAAATCATCCGCTACAACACAAACTCGGGGTCATTAGAACGCTTCAACACCGAGCCCACCAGGTCCCCACAAGCTCGGAGGGAACGAACAGAGAAACCAAACATGTTCAGAGAGCACTTTCCAGATGTGGCTACCCCAAGCGGTCTTTTACTAAAGCCCAAAGGACGAGAAAGGCCAGAGACACAATCCTACAGACAGAAGAAAGTAGGAGGAGAGGGGTGTCCTTACCGTATGTGGCGGGAGTTTCAGAGAAACTACAAAGAATCTTTAGGCAACACAAAATCCCTGTGTATTTCAAACCTTTCAACACGTTAAGACAGAAATTAGTGCATCCTAAAGACAAAACACCCAGACACAAACAGAGCAATGTGGTGTATTCAATTAAATGTAGTGAAGAGGAGTGCACTGACCACTATACTGGAGAAACCAAACAAACTCTACAGAAACGACTTTACCAACATCGTAGAGAAAACTCTAGTGGGCCACAGTCGGCTGTTCATCTCCACCTCAAGGCCTCCAACCACACGGTGGATGACACAGAGGTTAAAATTCTGGCTTGGGAGAAGAATTGGTTTGAGAGAGGGGTGAAAGAAGCCATTTTTGTGAGGAAACAAAAACCTTCTCTTAACAGAGGAGGAGGGTTAAGATTTGTTTTGCCTCGCATCTATGACGACATCCTAAAAACAACGCCCTAACTTGGGACAAGGTCAGTGACATGCTAATGAGTTAGGAGGGGTGAGACCTGCACTCCACTTGAGCATCCCAGCAGACAATAGGTCTGTGACATGCTAAGGAGTTAGGGTCGTTAGCCTCAGCAGGGTCCTTAGACCTGCTCCCTTCTACATCAAGCAGACCTTAGATTGTTTATGAGTTAGGATTAGGGTGTGGCTAACCACACCCATAGGTTATAAATCTCCAACGCGCGGTCTGAGAATTCATTCAAGTCCTTTGGATTGAGGACGAAACGTCGGGAAAACTTGTTAAGAAGTACAGATGATGGACCTTCCTTTGCATCATTCTATACATATATTTATAAAACTATTGTATGAAGTGCTTCATAATAAGCCAAATATATACAGTAAATGTACATAAATATACTGTATTCCCAGTCTCAGTATGGGATTAAAAACGATATACACAATCTATTTAATATGGATACAGATAACAGTGTTAGCATACTACATGTTAGAATACTACAGCTGCTGTCTCCATGGACTGTTTCCTCTGTGAAGCTATGTAATCTGTGTGTTTGTTTCTTCCTGTGACATTACAGATATTGTTCAGGGAAGTATTAACTTACCTGAGACACCAACCTCCTCACTAGCCCTCCTTCCGTGTCACAGTAGTTTACTCCGCGGAGCTAACAGCACAGCTTGTCCTCCATAGCTGATGTGTTATCTTCCCCCTCGGTCCTCCTGACGTCACTGTTGCCGAAAGCTCCTGATTGGTCGACGCTCGTGTCTTCTCCCAAAAAGTTCAACAATGTTCAACTCTAGCGTGACGCGCGTCAAAACGCTTAACGCGGCGCGGTATCTCTCGACGCTCCTCGAAGCGCGACCCCCATGTATTTTCAATGTAAACCCGACGCTTTGGACGCTCAAAACGCGTTTGGTCTGAACGCACCCTTGGTTTGAAAAAAATTGTTTTTGCAAAAGGGAGCTATTTTTCTATCGTCAAAAATGGGGAAAAAAGGTCACATTTTGCCGCTCCACTGCTCAAACAACGTTTTACTGATCAAAATTCCCTCATTTTGATGGTACATGTGTTTAGATGATGTGGAGTGATTTTCAGCCAAATCTTTGGCTGGTTTGATGTTTGTGCAAACTGTACATTTGCCATAGACACAGAATGGGGAGGCACGGCAACAGGGTAAAAAATAAGCCTTGGGTCTCGTTGACTTTTTAAATCAAGAGGGCAAAACAGATTTATGTGAAAAATTTCAAACATTTTGAAAAAACTAAATGTGAAAATTGTAGCCAGGTTGTAGCCATGCTACAACACCAAAAGGAGTGTTTAATCCACGATATATAGTTAAGTGAGCACTGGCTTTAGGTTCGAGTTTGTAACAAAGGTTGAAACTAGATACAGAGGTGTGCCAAATTTATATATTGTACTTATAGTTCAGAAGCAGCAGTTCGCCAGACCTGGGTCTGTACAAGCAGACTCCGAGACCAGACAAACAACAGACACCCAAACCTCAGCTACAATACAGCTGATTCAATGTGTTAGAGTGTGTGTTTACACAGTTAGTTGGTTGTAGACTAATACGTGGATTCTCAAAAGTAATGCGTGCAGAGAGCGACAAAGTAGTCAGTCAAAATACACTCACCGGATACGGACAACAGACTCCCAGAGCATCAAGACTTGATATTAACTATTAACCTGAATGAGACAAAAAATAAAACACTATCTTTTGCTTGTTGTTGGTAACCTGTGTGTGCTTGAAAAAGAAAGAAATAAAGAACTCTAAACAAGCAATCATATTGGATATTACTGATTTGATCTTACCGCAAGTTGAACACGAAGAAGTAAAAGGATTGCTTCCTTGTGCTGAAAGAAATTTTTTGAAGGCGTAAGATATTGTCACAACTTGTCAACACAAGTTGTGCTGCCAGCAAAGAATGTTCCTCAATAAAAAAAAAAACAATGTCGCCCAAACAAGATTATCAATGACTAATATTGTCTAATCTCAACCATTTGAACTTGTGTCTATAGATTCCCTCAGGTTGACAAACCATGAACTTTTGCACATGTACCATGAACATAAAGATAGATTTCTTTAATTGAAAGTTGACACACGAGGAACAGACAACTGTAAAGTGAAAGTAAAATGATTCATGATTCTGTTATTATTTTAAAATAGTGAAAAGTAGGGCATGCAAAAGTATTCAAACAGCTTTAATCCGAGTGCATTAAATTGACTTTCAAACATTTATAATGACTAATGTTCGCAGCTTTCCCTAATGATTAAACAGAGGCCTCCTGTGTGTAATATACTCTCAATATAAATACTGTATCATATGAATCAACAGGACCTACAGAGCGGCTTATTCACAATTAGTTTGGCTACTGCAGAATATGTTCCATGTGTTGTGGTTTGGCTCCCCCGTGTGGTTTTGTGTTTTTTTTCAGGCACGGCTCCTGTTGGGTGTGGTCTTCGAGCAGGCACAGCTGTCTTCAGTTCCCTCATCACCACAGTATTAAGTCTCCAAGCTGATCTCCACTCATCGTCAGATTGTTCCGTCTTCCACCGTGGTGACTAGGCTGTTTTACGTTACCTGTGAGGATTTTACTTTGTGACTTATTTTCTGATTTTTGACTTTTTTATGTTCCTAGATCCACTGCCTGCTCGAGCCCCCCACTGGACCAAGCCTTGCCATGTTTCCCTTTAGCCAAGCCTGCTGCACTTTTGGTTAATAAATATTTTTTACTCCCCTTTTTGGTGTCTGCTTTGAGGTCCTCTCACCTTCCTAAACACTATCAATCAATCAATCAATCAATCTTTATTTATAGGGCGCTTTTCCTGCACAGGGCAACACAAAGCGCCTCACAGTCCACACCACACAATGCACAAATCATCACCATTAAAATACAATTAAAAACACATATGTAATTAAAAAGCATTAAAATCACATAAGTAATTTAAAAACATAAGAATCACACAAGTAATTAAAAACAATAAAATAGTTAAAAACACAAAAAGTTACAACAATAAATAACAAGGTGTGTTAAAAAGATAAAATTCTCTAGTTGTATGCACAGGAAAAAAGAAAAGTCTTTAACATGGATTTGAACATTGACAGAGAGGCAGCCAGTCTCACATACTCAGGAAGACTGTTCCAGACTTTAGCTGCATAGATCTGAAAAGCAGCCTCCCCCTGTCTAGTCCTGACTCTGGGCACTAACAAGAGTCCCGTCCCTGCGCTCCTCAGAGTCCGGGCTGGTTCATATGGGACTAGCATATCATGGATGTACTTTGGTGCAAGGCCATGGAGAGACTTGTACACCAGGAGAGCTGCTTTAAAGTCTATCCTCTGGGCCACGGGAAGCCAGTGCAGAGACCTGAGGACCGGACTAATGTGGTCGTACTTCCTGGTTCTAGTCAGGACTCGGGCTGCAGCATTTTGAATATACTGCAGCTGTTTTACTGCATGTTTGGAGATACCTGTGAGCAGGCCATTGCAGTAATCCAGCCTACTGGAAACAAAAGAATGGATGAGAATCTCCAAGTCTGCCCTGGACACAATATTTTTAATTTTGGCAATATTTTTCAGATGATAAAAAGCTGCTGATGTTACCGATCCAATGTGGCTATTGAAGTTTAAGTCAGAGTCCATTATTACTCCCAGATTTCTGACCTTATTTAAAGGCCTTAGGGAGAGAGACTGAAGGTGACAAATGACGGTCTCTCTTTGTTTCTCGGGACCAAAGACAATCATTTCGGTTTTGTCCGCATTTAGCTGGAGAAAATTGCATTGCATCCACTCACAGATCCGCTGGATACAGTGAAGGAGTGAGTCCACCGGTCCATGCTCTCCTGCAGTCAGTGAGACATAGATCTGAGTGTCATC
Source organism: Knipowitschia caucasica (assembly GCA_964034765.1). NCBI lineage: Eukaryota > Metazoa > Chordata > Actinopteri > Gobiiformes > Gobiidae > Knipowitschia > Knipowitschia caucasica. The sequence goes on from OZ035829.1 coordinate 41,354,445, forward strand.
AGCGTAATTGTGGTAGGACACTTTCATACTTTGAATTAACTGACCTAATGGCAGCATGTAAATATTGAACAGAAGAGGTCCCAGAATCGACCCCTGTGGCACTCCGCAGGTCAGGGCCATATTATCTGAGACATAGTCTCCAATCTCCACACAATACTTCCTTTCTTCTAGATAGGACCTAAACCAGCTTAGGGCAGTACCAGCAACACCAACCCAGTCCTCCAGTCTCTGCATGAGAATCTCATGGTCAACGGTGTCGAAAGCGGCACTCAGATCTAACATGACTAAAACAGAGACTTTTCCTGCATCAGTGTTAAGCCGAATATCATTTGTTACCTTGACTAGAGCGGTCTCAGTACTGTGGTGTGGTCTAAAGCCAGACTGAAACATGTCAAATGAGTCATTAGATATTAAAAATTCAGTAAGTTGTTGGTAGGCAACTTTTTCAAGAATTTTTCCCGCACTATGCCCGCATTGTTTGCTCATACAAAACCCAAAAGTTTAAAAAGCACATTTCAGAGTGCCTTACCTTAGTTATTAAAGAACTGCACAGACCACTTCAGTTCAGACCAGTTTAAGTCCAGATAATAGTTTGAGCGTAGATATGTAATCCTCCATTTTGGAAATAAGTCCAAAGAGTTTTAAAGAGTAAAACAAATGTCAAGACCAGCTTTGAAAACGAACAACAGCTTCTCTTTTTTTATTATTTTTTTATTATTACTAATAAGCATGCATTAAGTCCTTAACCAGCCAAAGAGTTCCACCTGTTTATTTAATTCCATTTTTGACATATGATTTGTTTTGTTTTGTTGAAGTCATAAAAACTGATTTAAATTAGGACTAAAAAGTGCTCAACAGAATCCACCCAAATGGTGTCCCTTATTTTTCTGTTGTCGAGTTGGCAACCCTACTTGCTAACCACAGGGTCCTCAGTTCAATCTGCATTTCAAAAGTATGGTGTCTCTTTAGTATGGAATAACATTATATGCTAAAAATGAATTAAATACTGGATGAAATACTGGTGATTTTGTTAGTGGAGACTGGACACACCTGATTTAAAAAAAAAATGTTTTTTTAATAATATATATATATATATATATATATATATATATATATATATATATATATATATATATATATATATATATATATATATATATATATATATATATATATATATATATATATATATATGATCCAACACATAACTGCAGGGTGCAAGATGCTGGCAGGGAAGGCCTACATGGAACGCCATAACCAAGTGGCTGGCATAGTGTACAGAAACATCTGTGCAGAGTATGGGCTGGAAACCCCAAGGTCTAAGTGGGAAACTCCTCCAAAGGTGGTGGAGAATGAGCGTGCAAAGATCCTGTGGGACTTCCAGATACAGACCGACCGAATGGTAATGAACCAACCTGACATCGTGGTGGTGGACAAAGGGCAGAGGACAGCCGTGGTGGTGGACGTGGCAATTCCAAGCGATGGTAACATCCGGAAAAAAGAACATGAAAAGCTCGATAAATACCAAGGTCTCAGAGAGGAGCTGGAGAGGGCCTGGAGGGTAAAGGTGACAGTAGTGCCCGTGGTGATCGGTGCACTCGGGGCAGTGACCCCGAAGCTAGAAGAGTGGTTACAGCGGATCCCCGGAACAACCTCGGACATCTCGGTCCAGAAATGTGCAGTGCTAGGAACAGAAAAGATACTGCGCAGAACCCTCAAGCTCCCAGGCCTCTGGTAGAGGACCCGAGCTCAGAGAGGGATAACCGCCCGCGGGGGACGAAAGGTGTGTGTGTTTATTATATGACTTGGACCGTACGCGCGCTCTGATTGGCTGATTTGTGGTCTGATATTTTCCCATCTTGGACCGTTACCATGACATTCCTCGGTAAAAAATAAATAATGGGCGACGACTGGGAGCATTCTCCCAGTGAATTCTATTATCCGGACGAGTTCGAAGAGCCAGAGGAAGTAATTACAGAAACTAACGACAAAAACAGTCAAGAAGAGATTGACAACTTCGTTGACAGTTTGGTTGCATGTGTGTTTTCTAGTTGAAACCGATCGATATTTGCATAAATTAAAAATAGTCACATAATAACACATTTATGTACCTCGCTTGCTCGGTTAATAAGCCGTTAATACGTATATAAAATTGTCCACTCACCTTTGGCCCTCTGCGGGCGGTTATCCCTCTCTAAGCTCGGGTCCTCTACCAGAGGCCTGGGAGCTTGAGGGTTCTGCGCAGTATCTTTGCTGTTCCTAGCACTGCACATTTCTGGACCGAGATGTCCGAGGTTGTTCCAGGTATTATTATTTGATTGAAATACATTATTTTTATGATTTAGATTAGAATTAAGATTATTTGGTATATTTTTGTAACCAATTTAGTTAACTATTTTGTTTATCATTATTGCTAAATTGAATCATGAATTCATTTTGATCTTGGGGTCCCCATAGGATCGAGTGTCTTGGCGCCGTGACAGCCCGCCGTCCCCACTTGGTCTTCGGTCCGTCGGGGGAAAAACTGGGTGGCCGCTGCCTTGGTGCTGGGGTAGGAAGGTGTACCCGATGGCTATTTGCAGTCCAAGTTGAAGAGGATGCAGAGGGAGGCTGCTGGCTGTGTTGAGACAGTGAGGACCTCAGCCTTTGGAGTTCAGCAAGCATGGTTTCCTCCCTCCTCTGTTGACCTTGCAGGAAGCTGCGCATAACGCCCAATAGTTCCTCACCCACTCCTGCAGACACTGGCTGGCCTTGGGTAGAGGGACCAGGGTTGCAATCCTCCTCGTCTGTATCCCAAGACAGGTTAGCATCTTCCTCTTTTGGAAGGGACATTTTTGTCGTCTGCGAACGCAGTCCAGTTCGCTTGCCTGGAAATTATATAAAATATATTATATAAAAATGTAACTTGAGATAATTTTTCTATATATATTTGGAGAAAGTAATTTAAAAGTAATGCAGTAGCAGTGTAATGCATTACAATTCAGATACAGTTATATTGTAGTGTAATACATTATTTTGAAATAACAGTAATAAGTTAAACATAATTACGTTTTTGAAGTAACTTGCCCAACACTGATCAACAGCAGCTCCTTTAGGCTGTTTCTTACATAAAAGTGGAAAGAGAAGCCGCGGGAATGAGCTGCCAATATGCACATTTTAAAGGTTTGTGACTACATTTACAGCCCTCTACAAGTGTGCAAGGGGCGCCATACTACATTTTCGCCTGGGGGGCCTGATGACCCAAAGCCATTTTAATGGCGTCACTCCTTTTATTGTGCGATTAACTCAAGTATGTGTTATGCTCAAGGCTTCTACCACGGGCACATAGCTGATAACAGCCCCTACATGTGCTGCTGCCTCCTACACTTGCTGCAGTCCGTGGGCCGGCCGATGTTATGTGATGCTATCATATGACGATTCATCGCAATACAATATTTCAATCATTTGACAGCACTCATTTTGGATTCTTATTTGATCATTAAAATACAATGTGGACAAACATTGTACAGTTAACATTTTTCCATATTCTGGTGAGTACAATGGACTTCCTATTTGTTGTGGGAGTGTGGCCATAATGCCTTCACATGAAGAGTATGTACCACTTCACCTTGGATAGACCCATGAGGAAAATGCCGTTAGACTTATTAGATTTAAGCATGTTTATAGATTAAGCATGTTTGGCGCCCTAGGCCCGGGAGGGATGCTGTTGAGCACGGCGCTTGCTCGCGTGCATAATCCCCCCCGGGGCCTAGGCACTGGTGACGGCAGAGGCAGTAGGCAAGCACGCTTCCGGGAGGGATGCTGTTGAGCATGGCGCTTGCTCGCGTGCATAATCCCCAAAAAAGCGGGCCTGCGATTGGGATAGCAGGACGCACTGCGCGGGCCTGAGAGCATGAGTGAGAGGCTTCTCGCACGGTCGCTCAGCCAGGCTGCGTCCGCTGGGGCCCGTGTTTGTTTAGGCAGAGCGAGCAGGGGAATCTTTGAGCGAGCTGAGAACATGCGCGCACGCGCATGTTCAGCCAGACGCTGCAGCAGGGGAATCTTTGAGCGTTTGAGGAAAGTGCGTGCCGCCACCAGAATCTTATTGCTTACTTGCTTTGCATTGCTTTGCTGGGAGCTTACAAGGAAGCCAGTTGACGTTGTGCTGCCAGGATAGCGGTCGGAGGACCGGACGATATCGTCGTAAAAGAACGAAACGCCATTCCAGCGGTCCAGCAGGCGCGACCAGAAGTTCAGATTGGAGCGGCACCCGTCGTCTAGGGTGACCGTGTCGTGCAGGGAGGGGACCGAACCTGCGAGGGTGAGAAGACGCTATATGAAAGAGCGGCCTTGGGGAACAATGCGGATGGCATAATTGAGGTGCCCGAGCAGGGAGAGCAGCTCACGTTTTGTGATGAAGGGAGAGGACAGGGCAGACTGCGACAGCGGGAGGGAGGACACCATGGCGCGCGTGTCGAGGCGGATACCGAGAAACTCCAGGGCGGTGGCAGGGCCCACAGTCTTCTCCTCGGACAGGGGGACCCCGAAGGCCGAGAAGGCCGATTTCAGCCTGCGGAGCGAGTCCCCGGAGCCGTCCGCGGGGGGATCGACGAGGAGAAAGTCATCTAGGAGATGGAGGACAGAGGGGAGCCGGACATTGTTTAACAGAATCCAGCACAAGGCCTCAGAAAGATTATTAAATAAGGAAGGACTGCTCCTGCAGCCAAACGTGAGGCGCGCAGCAAAATAAAAACTGGAGCGCCACTTTACCCCAAACAGGTGCCAGTGATCGGGGTGAATGGGCAGCAGCTTGAAGGCGTCCGTGATGTCCGCCTTTGACAGCCAGGACCCAGGGCCGAAGGCCTTCACCAGCCGGATTGCGTGATCCACGGTGGAGTACTGCAGGGAGAAAGACTCAAGAGGGATGAGACTGTTAATGCTCGGGACGGGCCCGGAGCGGGGGTGGGATAAGTCAAAAATAAGGCGCTTCTTCCCGGAATATTTACGCGTGGCAACCCCCAGCGGGCTGGAGCGAAACGAGGAAAAGGGGGCTTGGAAAAGGGGCCGATGATGTAGCCCTTGGACACCTCCCGCGCAATGAGCCGCGTGACAACGAGGGGCTCGCGGAGAGCGGATTGCAGGTTGCGGGACACGTAGGACGCCGAGGGGAGAGCCGCCACGCCAACATGGAAGCCCCGGGCCAGGCCTGTCAGCAGGAAATCAACGAAGGCCCGATCAGGATGGAGCTTGAGCGCGTGGGCCAGCACGGGCACGGAGACAGGGGTTGAGAGGTGGGTGGTGATCAAGGCCTGTACGAAGGCCCCCCGGAACGGCGGTCCTGCCAGGGCGACGCGGGCATACGGAACGTGGATGGGCCTCCCTGCACAGACTACAAATGTGGAGGTAAGCGCACGATGGAAAACTGCACACGCTGGCGTTGAAAGAGCGGCACACGGGGTTTTGATGATGTACCTCCTCTTTGGGGAACGAAGGCGCGCGGGGCCTAGGAGCCTGACTAGCGGCGGTGTCGAACGGGGCAGAGGGGAGAGCTGTGCCCGGCAGCGCCGCACCGGGAGCAGGAGACCACGGGGGCACCGCCAACGGACAGCAGCAAAACCTCGGTGTCCATGACCGCCCAGTCCACTCTGACATTCGCCTGGGAGACGAGGGCCGCGGCCTTGGCGGCGAAGGCCCGATGGTAACGGTAGAAAACGCTACCGCCGTAGCGGAGGGCCAGGTCCCCCATCAGGCCCAGATAGGCGTCCAGCTCGGGCCTGCGCTCGGGGTATACGGAGCAGAGAACGTCGCGGTATACGCCGAAGGCCACGAGGAACTCCCCGATGGACAACTCCCGCGACAGGCGGGGATCAGCAGCCTTAACGACCGCGGTGACCAGGGAGGAGGCCGCCACCTGCCTGTCACACTCGGGGGAGGGGAGGATGAGGGAAACCAAGTTTATATAGCGTCCTAGCAGAATCTTGGTCCGCAGGCGCGGGGAGACGTTGGAATAGGCATTTATGAAAGGCCTACCCGACGCAGCAGTAGCCACGGCAGTGGAGAGGGAGAAGCCGATATCCGGGGAGCCGCCGGGAGGCGCAGCGGCAGGAGCAGCCACCGGAGCCACGGCGGGGGTGGGAGGTTGGGACTCGACAGCGCGGAGCCGGCCGGACACCGCGGACATCGAGCGCTGGAGAGATGAAACCGCCGACAGGATGGCGTCCGTGCGCGCGCAGAGGAAGTCACGATCCTGGGCCGCAGCTGCCACGTGGGCCGCGAAGACTGCAGCGGAAGGATCCGGCTGGGGAGGAGGCAAACCGGGAACCGCAGGTGCGGCCTGGGGAACGTCGATGAGGCGAGGCGCTGGGGCGGGCACGGGGCAGGCCGACGAAGCCGGGGGAAGCAGGGGCCCGTCGAGCACAGAGGAGGGGGGGCAGGCGCGCGTTGGCTGCAGGTGCTTGGCCTTGCGACGGCGCTTGTGAGGAGGGGAGTCCGGAGCCGGGGAGGGGGAGGCGGAATCCGCCGACAGCTGCTCCACGAGGCGCTGGAGCTGCAGTGGGGTTGCACCCGGACCTGGCACAACGCCGCGGGCCGCGAGGAAGGTGCGGACGGACCCAGCATCCTGGGACGCCAGGCGCGCGCTCTTCCGGGACCGGTCGGGCACAGGCGAGGGGGGAACGAACAAGTCGTTTAGGGAGCTAGGCGTCGAGCCCGAAACAGACGGGGACGCACGAGCACGGGGCGAAGAATGCATGGTGGATAGATGCGTTTCAGCTGACATACACTTGCAGACTTCAGAAGGCCGGGAAGTGGGCGTCTCCGGCTTTTAACTTGCTGTCCTGGTGGTTATTGGTTGACTGGATGTGGGCGTTGCTGGTATTGATGAGTCGAGGAAGAGCAGTCTGGGGCCTGGGCAGCAGCAGCCGGGTCTACCACAGTGAACTTTCGCGAAAGCTCCATTTTTCTGCTTAGTAGGTGTTGCACAAATGTTTCCGTACATATAATCTAGAAAGTGTTTGATTGAACAAAACTTGTGTTGACAATTCAAAATTAAAATCCAAGAGCAAAAAAAAAAACAAATCCATTTAGAGATTGCTGTCCAATAGTATGAAAAGCAATATCTAAGTTCAAATACTGTTTAGTTCAAATACAGTATATGAACTTTCTGTTGCTCAGGGGGTGTGACATCGGTCTATAAAAAGATGCAGATGACAAATGTCCGTAAAACTAACTATAAATGTCCCTAAATAGACTGATTATAAATAACACATCATATTCCTTCTTTGAGAATCTCTGTATGAAGTTCAGTGTGTTGAGGAATGGTCCTCGTCTGAATTGTACATTTGAAAGACACGAGGATCACTTAACTGTATGTTTGTTATACTGCTGTCTCCATGACAACGGCAACGCTCCTCGTCTCCCACCTGCTCCTCTTCATCCCCTCTTCATCAGCGGCGCACTGGCAGCAAAAGTCTGTTCATTAAACGATTAAACTCTGGGTATTCAGACAGTGCAGGGGAAGTTCAGAGAGAGAGACTAGAGAGACCGCAGAGAGACCAGAGAGAAAGACACGAGAGACCAGAGAGAAAGACCAGAGAGAGACCACAGAGAGAGAGACCAGAGAGAAAGACCAGAGAGAGACCACAGAGAGAGAGACCAGAGAGAAAGACAAGAGAGACCAGAGAGAAAGACCAGAGAGAGACCACAGAGAGAGAGACCAGAGAGAAAGACAAGAGAGACCAGAGAGAAAGACCAGAGAGAGACCACAGAGAGACCAGAGAGGGAATCTGTCAAATGTATGCAGATGTCACAATCATTCATGTGGCAGTAGACGCCTCTCAACAGGCCTCAGAAAAATGCGTGTACCAAATTTGAGCCATTGATCGATAAGAGACAGATGACCAATGTCCGAACATAAATGTCCTTAATAGACTAATTATGAGTAACGCAATTTATCATTTTAATAATTCATATGTGGCTAGATATATTGCATACTGAAATAGATTCATTTCTGGCTCCAGGAAGTCTAGACTTAGGGGGTTCAGATGCTCCCAGGCTTGGCTCTTTGGCTCTTTGATATTTGACCACAGTTACAGTAAATATCAGCATGAACATCTCTCATCCCAGCACTAACCAGCCCCTGCCCTGCACAGCTTCAGAGGTCTGACGGGATCTGGCTTTTGTATGCAAGTATGGCCACAAATAGGTAAAGTAGGGTTAAGTGTCTTGCCCAAGAACCCCACGACAGCAGACAACGGTGGGAGTCGGTGGAGAAAGTCTTGTGGTGGACTCAAACCCACGACCTTCAGACTCAAAGGCCATTGCTCTACCAACTAACTGTGTTGTTGTTGTTTTCTCCCCTCTTTCTTAAACTTGTTTCAATCATTTCTTCACTGATCTTCCTTCTAGCCTTTGCCTAGAAGTCCTATGTACTTGACATCGGTTACCTAATTAATAAAACAGAGAGACTTGAGAGAGACCAGAGAAAGACCAGAAAGAGACCATAGAGAGAGAGATAGGGAGAGTAACTAGAGAGAGTAGAGAGCTAATAGAGAGATGGATTGATTTTCCACAGACATGTTGTTCATAATCTACAAAATACTGAAAGACATTCTGAAGAAGTCCATTTGACAGTGGTCCGCAGGTGTTACATGTCTCCAAAGACTGGAGTGTGTTTGATAATGAGTGGAATTTCCTGCTGAAGTATTCTGGAGTGACACGTGATCACAGCGTCCAGAGAGAGATCAAAATAACCAGGGGAAGTGCCAGGGGTGAGGGAGGGGGGGTGGGGGTGAGTTTGGGTCGTGGGTGAGGGGGGGAGGCAAGCTGCACTGCCAAAAAGATCTCATGAACGGTAAGGCAATTCACAAAAACCAAAACACCCCACACTGCGCTCTAGATCGTTGGTCGCATGTGGCCCAGGGGAAGAAGGTTCTAGAACTACGCAGAAGTCACACCAGGGACAATACTTTGCATAATGACAGAGAAACGAGCCGTGGAGCTGTGTTTGGGTGAGTGAAGCTTACTGTCAGAGCTTGGGCTGTTGCACATGCTGCTCTTTCCTTTATAAAGTTGTCCTTGTTTCTCTCTGGTCTTCCTCGGGTCTCTCTCACTGGTCTCTCTTTCCCTGATCTCCCTCTCTGATCTCTCCTTCTGGTCTCTTTCTAGTCTCTCTCTGGTGTGACGTCACCATAGTGGCATCCTTAATTCAGAAAAGGTCGATTTGAAAGTAAGCTGGAGCCATTTTCCTTATATGGACATTTCTTCCGATGGTGGAAGCTTCGTCCCGTAACAGGGGCAGATGTGTTGCTAAGACGGTTGGTTTCCCTGCGAATGAAGGCATCTGATGGGTCAGTTATGATATGGCTCATATCTGGATTTACCCAAACAAAATATACTGTAAATATAAACACAAAGATTTTTCATTTCATTTATTTATTTGTTTGAGCAGTTAACCTGCTCAAAGGGAGTGGGCTGAAGCCAAAGGCTTATAAGTGCCCACCCCAAAATAAAAATAATAACATTACATTTCATATTTACAAGGTAGCAAATCATAAACAAAGGAACATAGGGCAAAGTAACAATAAATGATGAACCAGAACAAAATAAAAACAACAGCAAAATAAAGAACAAAAGAATATGCTACTTTTATGTTATAAAGGTGCAATAATACATATTATACTCTGAGATTACCATCCTTAATATAATTTAATTTGGGTTTAATTATCATTATTATTATATTTGTTTAATTGAGTTATATGTGAAGTATGATGTAAGCCCTGCATAGTGTGGTGCATTAAAAAGCCAGGTGTAGAACGGGCCAGTTGAAGAGGGCAGTAACTCCCCCTCAACAAACCCCCACCCAGCTGCCCTAACAGCTGATTTTGTAGATGATGTTCCTATGCTGAGTGGTGCATTAAAAGACAAGGTTTTGAGCCCGTTGGAAGGGTCCCTCTCAACAGCTTCATAACCTAGAATGACAACCGTTCCAAGCAGCAACACTCTTCCTTGATTATAGAGGAAACACACATAATTGATCCTACTGCGCCTCTAGTGGCAACACATTTCTTGTTCTCTGTATATTTCAAAAGTCTTTTGTTTGTATTTATATTTGAACAGGTTGATATTTGGACTTCGTGTCAACTTCATTTCCAGTTTATTCCACAATTGTACACCATTAACTGTTGGGCTAAAACTTTTCAAAGTTGAGCTATGTTTCTGAGTCCTAAAGTTTAATTCGTCACGTAATTCATAACAACCAGTACGTTCTTGGAACCTTCTTTGTAGATGACCATGAATGTGATACGAGCGGTTATATGAGGACTTCCCTGTTGGGCTGCATTGTTATTTCTTATTTGTATTTAATTTAAGCTTTATTTAAAAACCCCATTGAGATTAAAAACCTCTTTTTTAAGGGAGTCCAGGCCAAGGGGCAGCAAAGTTAGCCAGCGGAGTGAGCATTGTCTGTCTGTATACAGTCTATATATCCAACTCAATTCAATTTATTTTTGTATCGCCCTAAATCACAGCAGTAGTTGTCTCGGGGGCCTTTACAAAGTTGTCAATTCGCCAACACAGATCAGAGAATCAAACAGATCCAACACAGGAAATGCAAAGCTGTGTGCTTAATAACCTGACATATTCCTGCTCAATAAAACAAACATTTTAGATCCTGTAGAAGACATGGTCGTCGCTCTGTGTGTGTGCATGTTGTGTGTTGTGTGTGTGGTGTGGTTCTCCTCGCCTCAGTCTTTCTACTGAAGGTGACTTTGAGAGTGGATGTATCTGGGACAGAGTGGGACCCCTGCACTCCCCTCTCTCTGGGGCTGTCCTGCTTTTCAAATGGGGTAAAAGCAGCTCCTCTGACAGCAGCTCAGGCAGAGACACAAAACTGTATGAATGAGAGCAACGCAACACAAGAAGACGCACAAATGAGAAACTGTGTTATGTGCCATCTTGAATTTGATCATGCATAACATCATTTTGATTTTTTAAGTTGAAGTTCAATCCATGTTACCATTGTTGCTATTTGAGAATCTGTATAATGTGTCTCTTTGGACATAGTCACAGTTGTAAAAGGAGTTAGGCAGGAAAACGTCTTGACTTCAGACAAAATCCTAATATACATGTTTAAAAATGTATAGATTTTTGAGCACATGTGACCTAATATTCATAATGGGAAAAAAGAGATAGATGATGATGACAAGATTGTTTTTGTGCAAATTGCTCATTTATTCTTCTATAATTTAGATAGATATTTAAATTATTATAAATATATAAACTATTATTTTTTAAGTTCAGATTCAGATTCATTTATTTGCCATTTGCAGTAAAACCACATTGGAAAACATTTGCAAAAAACCCCAGTGTGCACAAGACAATTACATAAATAAAACAAGGTTAAAAGTACTGATTTTTTTTTGTCTTTAGATTTTAATTCTAAATTGGATTGTACCAAAGTTGGACAAAGACTAAAGATAGCTGGATATAGATAGATAGATAGATACTTTATTGATCCCCCATAGGAAAAATTCAGGTGTCCAGTAGCAGCTTTTTGATCATACTAAAAAGCTAACAATAGTAATAATCAGCCCTTTAGGTCACAGCAGCAGAGGTGGAACAGTCTATGGGTGGAGCAGGACAGCTCATAACGTGGAGTAGCTGCTTGGTTTGGACCATTTTCTCTGCTCTAGTAAGTAAGTAAGTAATCTTTATTTATATACCGCCTTTTCACTGCACATCGGCGTCTCAAAGCGGTTTACAATTGTTATTTTTGGGAGTGGGGGTGCCAGTACAGGAGGCACAGACCTATTGTACATATTTTTTAGTGGTAGGGGAAACCGGAGTACCCGGAGGAAACCTACGCAGACATGCAAACTCCACTCAGAAAGGCCCTGGTCCGACCGGGATTTGAACCCAGGACCTTCTTGCTGAGAGGCGAGAGTGCTATCCACTCAGCCACCGTGCCGCTCTAGTCCAAAGTAAAATGCTAAATTCTTCATTAGCATCTTTAAGTCAGCATTCCTCCAGAGGATTTTCAACTGATCTGCTTGTTTTGGACCGGGAATCCTCTCTGCTCTGGTCTGGACCAGTGCAAAACCAGAAGGATGAGTATTGTGGACATATGACTGTTGCTATGAGTGCTACAATGGCGATAACATGCCGTGGGTATAGCACTCATTAAGTGGCAAACTTTCATTCCCATTCATTTAACAAGGAGAAAGACCGTATACAATTTGCGGATGGGAGAAGGTCCGAGTGTCCCAATCTTTGCCGGGAGTTCCAGGTTACAGGAGGGTACAGCCTGATGGAGAGAGTGAGAAACCATCATATAATTAAACCCCAGTTCAACCAATTATCGCTTCTGCTGCTGAGGCGACTGGGGAGACGCGTAGGCTCGGATCACCTCTGGTTTTCACTTTTACCTCTTTTTATTCCAGGGTAACAGCGTGTGAGGAGAGTACTGTTGACTCAGAGCTAATAAGGTAGTATGTGAGGAGCTGAAGCACAAAGTCAGGATGTTTTAAATTCATAAGTCGCATAAGACACATCCATGGAGTCACAAAGTCTTTCTCAGCACATATCAACTTTAGTCTCATAGTTCTCTCATAAAGACGTCTAGAAGCGGTGACAATATTCAAAAACATTTGCATGATGTTGAGAAAAGAATCTCCTTCAGATTCTATTGTCTCTCTCTGGTTTCTATGGTCTCTCTCCCCACTCTCTCTTGGATCTCTCCCTGGTCCCTCCCTGGTCTCTCTCTAGTCTCTCTCTCTCTGGTCCATCCCTGGTCTCTCTCTTTGGTCTCTCTCCGGTCTTTCTCTGCTCTTAAGTCTCTTTTCGTGGTCTCTCTCGCTGGTCTCTCACTGGTCTCTCTCTCTGGTCTTTCTCTGCTCCCTCTTGTCTCTCTCTGGACCCTCTCCCTGATCTCTCTTTCTGGCCTCCCTTGTCTCTCTCATCACATAGTCAATAGCAGTATTTTCCATCTTGTGACTTGTAATTAGTTTAGAACCTTCTTTCCCTGACACAGACATGAGCCACAGCCGAGAAAACAGCTGCTCATTTAGTTGTGTCCAAATGAATTCAAAAAGTCTAGATCGCAAGGCGGGTTAGACGCCCAGCCTATGTTGTGTGTGAGGAGGGGGAGACCCAGGGTTTTTGGTCTAATAGATAACATAGTCAAGTTAAACTCAATCAGATACATAGGCAAGGCAATTTTATTTGTAGAGCACGGTTCATACACAAGGAAACTCTAAAATAATCACATTGCATTAAAAAGAGTGAAGATGCAGCTAAACAGATCGGTTTTTAAACTGGATTTGAACATTGTCAGAATAGAAGTCTGTCTCATATTTTTAGGAAGACTGTTCCAGATTTTTGCTGCATAAATCGTAAATGCTGCTTCCCCATTTTAAAAGAAGAAAAATAATGTGCTGTCAAATATGAGAGTTTTATGAATATTATTTCTCAATAAAAATATATACAATCACCAGACCACACATGCATTCTTTGTGTTTGAGCATTTTTGGTCGGAATAAACAGAGACTAAATGGACCAGAAGAGCAGACCTGTCCCGTTCGCGTCCCCCTGGTTGTAAAACTACAGTAGGGGGAAGCTGCTGTAGCTGAGGATTGACAGAGGCAGGTGCGCAGCTCAGTCTGTGCGCTCTGGCTCCGAGACACTCACTCCAGGACGAAAGCAGGACTATATCAGGACTAAAACAGAATTAAATCAGGTCTAAGTCAGGACCAAAGCTGGACTAAGGCAGGTCTAAAGCAAGACTAAAGCAGGACTAAACGAAGAGACTGAACCTGCATGGTCTGGAAAAGGACTATAGACCAGGATTAAAGTGGGACTGAACGAGGACCGAAACAGGACTGAATCAAGAATAAAGCAGGACCGAACAAGGACTGGACAAGAACTGAACTAAGACTCAAGCCGATGGGATCAAGGTCTGTTCCAGAATCAGGAGCGAAACGGTTGTAAAGTTCTATAGACTAAACTCGGAGGTTCAAAGACTAAACCGGGTCTGGACCAGGACTGGACCAGGATTAAAGTGGATCTGAAGCAAGGCTAAAGCAGGACCGAGCAAGAACAGGACAAGGTCTGAACCAAGACTGGATCCAACTTTGAACCAGGGACCGCGCACCTCTCCTCTGCGCGCTCCTCTCCGCGCTATGCCCACGTCCCTCGCTCCTCTGGCCCCGTCCTCCTCAGCCTAGACCTCACTCCTCATGGATCCCCCAGACTTCTCCTCCATGAACCTGACCGTGCAGCCCACCCCCTTCTCGTACCCGGTGTGTGCGCGCTGGGCGGACCGCTCGGAGGGCTCGGTGTTCCATCTGGCACACCTGCTGCTGTTCCTGGGGCTGATGGGCGGCAGCGGGCTCTACGGACTGCTCTACCTCTTCACCCTCCTGACCCTCGGCTTCTTCTGCCTCACCGTGTGGTCCTGGTCCGAGCCCTGCACCAGCGACGCCTTCCTCTGGAGCCTGGCGCTGTTCGCTGCGTGTTTGGCGCAGGTATAAATAATTGACATTCTGTATTACAATATTTTCCCCCCTTTAAACTTTGCGTTGGAGGTACAGCCGATGATTGGACGTGATGCTTAAAGCTGGGGTACGTAACTTTCAAGCCACAACAATGGAACTCTAAAAAGTGAACCATATGTCACTAGTCTCTATCTTTGAAACAGTTTGCTTCTATAGTTGTAGCGTGCAAATATGGAGAGACGAGAGAGGGGGACAAGGGAGACCAGAGAGAGGGAGAGAGACCATAGAGACTGAATAAAGGCCAGATAGAGACCAGAAAGAGACCAAACAGTGAGACAGAGAGAGACCAGAGACTAGTGAAAGACCAGCAACTCCTGGTCTAGTTTTTAACATACAGTATACTGTATGTCTTCTGTAACATATTTGTCCCTAATGTCTCCTGTCACATCTTTAGGTGAGCTTTTCTAGAAGGAAATGTGACTCAGCCCAATAATCAAATAGTGACGCACAGGGCTCTTCACCCTCCTCACCCTCCTTGGCTTCTTCAGCCCTGAAACAGCAACGCTCTGGAGCCTGGGGCTTTAATTGTCAGATGGACATTCTTCATTCCAATATTTCCCCCTGTAAACTTTGCATCGCAGGTGATGGCTAAAGCTGGGGTATGTAACTTTAAAACCACAACAATAGACCACTGTAACAATATCCATGTCACTAGTTCATGTAGCTTTGAAACTGTTTGCTTCCTCCACACCGATTCCAGACGTTAACCTCAAACTGATATTGCTTATTTGAACTAATCAGGAGTCAAATCTCTATCAAGGCTTGTAAGGTAATTAGCGTTAGACTGGTATATATTGATTGGTTCTAATAAAAAATATATATATATACATATAGTGGATAGCACTTTTGCTTCTCAACAAGATAAACAGAGCCATTCTGTGTGGAGTTTGTATGTTCTCCCTGTGTCTGTGTAGGTTTCCTCTGGGAGCTCCGGTTTCCCTTACAGCTAAAAACATGTACAATAGGTCTGGCCTATGCCTTTTGTATAGGGACCTGCTCCCATCTCTGTGTGGACTAATGCCCACAATTGTAAAGCGCTAGGTGACTGGTCTGTGAAAGGCGCTATATAAATAAAGATGACTTACTCCCCTGATGTAGAGAAAGAGCAGAGAGAGATAAGAGAGACCAGAGAGAGAGAGAATAAAGAAAGAGAGGTCTCGGTCGTGGTCTTGTTTTCACATGCAGGTATTTTTAGCCCAAAGAGTCAAATAATGACTCACAGGGCTCTTCATTTCACAGAAGTTGTTGTGGTCTGACTTCTTCACAATATTTTACATAAAATCTGGAGAGACTCAGTAGAGTAAAAAGTTTATTAGAATTTGTATTTGTATTTATTGGTTGGCATAGTAATCTGCATAAACTACACACAACTCTGCAGACATGATTAAGAATGACATTTACTGCTGCTTTAAAATAAACATGGCCATGATTTGGCGCTCAGACCCTGGCAGAGAACTGTATGACAGATGCAGAAGGGGAAATAAAAAAATAGCGAGAATGAAGCTAAGACCCTGATGGTAGAAAGGTTGAAGAGCTGATGAGACGGTGATGGGAGGAGGAGGGTTGCTTCTGAGAAAAATGAGTATGATGTCATAGTGGTACTATGACATCATACTGTTACTTTAGAAGGGGCGGAGCTATAGGTTTGTGCCTGTATTAATGCTGGATCTAAAAACAACTACAGGTTTGTGACGATGAGCAACAATGTTATGAAGTGGATTTGCAAACATCTGCCCTACTAATGAGTGTGTTTGGCGCAGGGCGCGCACGTGTCGTACCGGCTGCGCAGCGTGGCGGTGGGGCCGGACTTTGCAGAGCTATATGCGCGGCTCTTCCAGAGACTCGGCGTCTCGCTCACGCACTACGCCAAGATTGTGGCGTGCTGTGAGCGGCACGTGCACGTGCTGGAGCGCGACCACTGCTTCGCTGTGGAGGGAAAGACCGCCATCGACAAGCTGTCGGTGCTTCTGGAGGGACGGTGAGCGCCGACAGAAACACTGTGTTAAAGCTCAAGTACAGAGGTTTTTGGCTCAGTCTTTCACTCTTTCTTTTTTGGATTTTCTAAGATGTACAACACTAATAACACAAGTAATTTGTTTTTATGTTTTTTTTCTAATCCCTATTTTTTTTTAACTATAGACCTTTATCAAATGGTCAAGATGCAGTTTGATGGTAAAAGTGCCTAAAACCAAGTGAGATGCTCCAAAGAGGTAGATTTCAGTCCCAAGCTTCAAGATATAAATATAGTCTGTCAAAAGGTGATCTACCAAATGGTT
Source organism: Knipowitschia caucasica (assembly GCA_964034765.1). NCBI lineage: Eukaryota > Metazoa > Chordata > Actinopteri > Gobiiformes > Gobiidae > Knipowitschia > Knipowitschia caucasica. The sequence continues at coordinate 41,371,249 of OZ035829.1, forward strand.
GAGGAAACCATTCGTTCATTTTCTAAGCCTTTATTAATCCATTTCTGGGTTGGGGGGGTGACAATCAGAGCTGCCACCCAATCCTCAGCGCCAGTTCCTCGCTGATCCTCTGCAGGTCCACGGAAAGATGGCCGCTCCTCCGTCAGCGATGGCACAGCCTTCGTGTTTCGGGGGGCGGGGCTTCAGGCAAAGTGGGATTAAGTGTCTTGCCCAAGGACACACCGACAGCAGACATCAGTGGAAGCAGTTGGAGCAGGTCTTGTGGGGGTGTTGAACCCACGACCTTCACAACAGAGCCACTGTCGCCTCACTGTTGGTCGTTGAAGAAACCATTAAAGGGTCAAAAGGTTCTTTTAACTGCCGTTTGAAGAAAGAAACAGAACATACTGTAGCAAACAGACCGAACACGTACATGAGCTGAGGAATTACACTTACAAAACTAAAAGTCGTCAAACTGCTCTGGGAGTTCATGGAGACTGATCATTCTTCTCTTGTGTCCAGGATCAGTGTGACGGTGAACGGAGAGTTCCTTCACTACATTTATCCGTTCCAGTTCTTGGACTCTCCAGAGTGGGACTCGCTCCGGCCGTCAGAGGAAGGCATCTTTCAGGTTCAAAACATTCATATACTCTGTGTTCATGTGACATCACAACATTCCAAAGAGCCTATAGTTTCACATTGTGGTGGAAGACAGCTGAAACACTTGTCCTGGCAACTATAGCCCAAAGTAAGATTCTGTTTTCAGTTTAGGGCCATTTTCTCTGTATTTCCTGGAACAATTCAACAGAGATCCACATCTTCTCTGTCTGCACTTATCAACTATGGTCTCATTATTTTCTCATAAATGTGTCAAGTGGTGACAATATTCCAAAACATGTGCATGATGTTGGTCAGATATTGGATTGGTTTTTTCGTATCTCTCTGGTCTCTCTCTGCTGTCTCTCTCTGGTGTCTCTGGTCTCTCTCTCTTTCAGTATCTCTGATCTCTCTTTGGTCTGTTTTTCTGGTCTCTCTGGTCTTCTTCTGGTCTTGCTCTGTTGCGGCTATCCAAACGCGCCACACGCACTACCATCTAGGCGCTCAAATCGAACGCACCTCATAGCAGGAGACGCGCTCCTCCCAGTCGGCCCTTTCCAATGGCCGTTGTGGGTGGTGCCCTCTTTCCTTTTATTAGTGATTGTTTGAACGTGTGAATGAATGAAATGAACAATAACTCGTGCTCACTGCAAAAAAGTGAAATTTATAATAAAATAAGAAAAGACACTCCTGCCTTGTGTTCGTCCGTAATTTGGGTCATTACTGCAATATGCTCTGCCCTCTCTCTAGTCTCACTCTGGTCTCTCTGGTCTCTCTCTCTCTCTCTCTCTCTCTCTCTCTCTCTCTCTCTCTCTCTCTCTCTCTCTGGTCTCTTGACACCATCTTTCTGCTGGAAAGACTCTTACAGAAGCTTTCTCTTGTCATTCACCCACTGACACTGAGGCTGAGGCTGCACTTCCCACTGTGTCCTGCAGGTGACGCTGCGAGCTGACCACCGCTGCCGGTACGTGACATGGCGCAGGAAGAGGCTATACTTGCTCTTTGCCAAACACCGGTACCTCGCCAAGATCTTCGCCCTGGTGGTGAGACACGATATCGCAGAAAAACTTTACTCCCTCAACGACAAGGCCTTCGACTGCTCCGGCCACCGCTACGACCTGAGGCTGCCCAGCTTCTGCCACCCGCCCGAGTTACCCAAGGAGAGCACCCCGGACCAGACCACAGACCAGACCACGGACCAGACCACAGACCAGACCACGGACCAGACCACAGACCCACCTGTAGACCCTGCACCTGGGCCCAGGGAGCAGGGGGAGGGGCTGCTGAAGGTGCCATGTGTCTGATAGGCCCTGTGCACCATGCCGCCCTCGTCAGCCCAATATACATGTAGGAGCCTCGCTTATTTTCAAAATACATGGGAAACATGTTGGTGCTAACAGTATATATCAGCTCCTCATGTCCACAACATTTGTATTAAACATGAGTAAGTAAGTAGTAGTAAGTAATCTTTATTTATATACCGCCTTTTCACTGCACATCGGAGTCTCAAAGCGGTTTACAATTGTGATTTTTTTTTTGGGAGTGGGGGTGCCAGATCTATTGTACATATTTTTAGTGGTAGGGGAAACCGGAGCACCCGGAGGAAACCTACGCAGACACGGGGAGAACATGCAAACTCCACTCAGAAAGGCCCTGGTCCAACCGGGATTCGAACCCAGGACCTTCTTGCTGAGAGGCGAGAGTGCTATCCACTCAGCCACCGTGCCGCCCTGTGTGAGGATGAGGACTGGCAGGTTTGACACTGATACTGGACATGTTTTTTTTTTCTTTTATTAAGTTGTGCGTCTGACCCCACCAGCCACAGAGATCATGAGAACAAACACAATCTATACATCTGACTTTTGCTGCTGTACATCAGTCCTCTGGTCTGTACTGTGCTCTACACTTCTCCATAGACGACACAGAGACAACCACCACGCCTCCGCTCGCTCTCCCGGTTTGTATGCAGCCGCGTGACATCTGACGTCTCTCGCTATTAAGGTTAGGTCATGGATCTATAATAATATCTGACCAGGGTATTACTAGCTTATAACTGTCCCACCAATGGGCCAAGGGGGCGCCCTTGGTACTGCAGACTTATTTCACGTTAGCCAGAAAAATGTCCAATAGAACTCAATGTAAATTAAAACAGCTCGACCTCAGCTGAAAGAGAACCTACAACTTTCATAAAGATCGGATTTTGTGGAGATTTCATTGTCTCTTGTCCTGAACTTTTTTTCATCTTAAATCCACACTTTAATGCAATCGTTTCCCACTTTAATGCAATTGTTTCCCGCTCTAACGCCGCTCTGATCAGCAGCTCTGATCAGCAGCTCTGATCAGCAGCTCTGATTGGTCAAAGCGCGGCCGAGCCCCTCTGTGCACGTGCATGAGAGCCACACACGCGTATTTGGCGCAAAGCATCAGGGGAGCTCGTCCACTACACAGAACCGCTAGTGTTTGGGTCCCAGGAGCACAAGCCATTGATGTGAATACGGCACCATCTTGGATCACCGGGGCTCGGGTTAGGTCCTTTAGTTTTCCACTCTTCAATCTGGATAAAACTACAGCAGTGCCACAAACAAGTGAAGGAGCTCGTTGTTTTCCTTGCAACTGTTGTGATTGGATTGACCCGACATCAGCAGCCAATCAGAGCGTCGGAACGTGTCCACGCCCACATCTCTCAGCTGTGAGGAAGTGGGTGTGGCTCGCTTCACTTAAATTTACACTACTTCCTGTAAACATGTTTCTCTTGACAAACCTTGACTTCTTCAGTGTAAAACTAATCAAACTTTAAAAAGGTGTCAAAATGGTAAAATATTGAAAAATTGGGCTTTAAACATGTGTCTGAGATGAGTCTGCCTGAACAAAAACATGGAGAGTGCTGTTGATTTGTAGTTTGGAATTTTTTAGAATAATATGGTTCACGTTGGTGCAGTGTATTGTTGTATGAAAATGTATCAAAACAGCTTCAATATGTTAGTTTGGTCTGGTTTGGCTCAGTGCTTGGACCGGAGGAAGGGTCTTATGTCCATAAACCGTCTGTGTTTAGTCCAGGGAAACTTAAACATGATTATTATGATGTTGTTAATGGAGATAGTTGTGTTTTGTAATCAATGCTGTTCTGTTGAATATTTTGACTACTAGGGTGGTCCACACTGTTTGGCTTCTGTCTAAGGCTGTATTTTTATATTTGTGCATATTAGTATTTACATTCTTGAATAAATAAAGACATTACTTGTGGGTCTTTTCATTCATCATTGAGAGAAAATGGCACAATAACAATACATTGTGGCTCCAGGACTGAGGCTGTAGACCCAGGACTGAGGCTGTAGACCCAGGACTGAGGCTGTAGACCCAGGACTGAGGCTGTAGACCCAGGACTGAGGCTGTAGATCCAGGGCTGAGGCTGTTGATCCAGGACTGAGGCTGTAGATCCAGGACTGAGGCTGTAGACCCAGGACTGAGACTGTAGCTCCAACTGAGGCTGTAGATCCAGGACCGAGGCTGTAGATTCAGGGCTGAGGCTGTAGACCCAGGACTGAGGCTGTAGACCCAGGACTGAGGCTGTAGACCCAGGACTGAGACTGTAGCTCCAGGACTGAGGCTGTAGACCCAGGACTGAAGAGGTTTCCAGGTGGTGATGGGGGTGCAGCCAATCAGCTATCAGCCCAAAAGAGACTAATAGCGACTCACAGGACAGCTTTAGACTAAGATGAAGAGATCCTTTATTTGTCCTACAGGAAGGAAATTTCAGTGTTGCATCACCAGGTACAATATGAAAAGCACACAACACTCGATACAAAAATAAAAAAAATCTCTATCTTTAGCATAATAAAGAAGCAAGTACAAAATCCCTCAGTATAACAAAGAAACGAGTAAAATTTCTCACTTTAGCTTTGAAGTGAAACATACTGTATACTAGTGCAAGTATGCAGTAGTTTGTATACATCTGTACATGTTAGCAGCACGAGGGTATGGGACAAAGTGACAGTGGACACATGTGGTCTATGAAGTCCTCTTTTGTCACACACAGACACACACAGACACACACTGGCCCCATCGCTGCATTCTGGCGCCCCCTGCCCGCGCTCCTCGCCCCTGCAGTCTGCTCCTCACACACTCCCAGCTCTTTGCCCATGTTTAGTCCGCGTCTGTCCCCGTGACCAGCGCCTGTCGCCCCCGTCTCCACACACCGCGCTGTCCCGGAGCCTCCAGCCCGTTCTGAAGGCTCTCTCCCGCGTCCACACTGCTGCAGGACCCCCGCCACGGCTGAAGCAGACCCGCGGTGAGTGAGCGCACTTTGGGGGGGACGCGGTCAGAGCGCACGCTTCTACTGCAGCTGGTCCATGTTTATAGTGGACTAGAGGGCATCGCACCAGCAGCCATGTTGTGACTGAAGAACTCATTCAAACCTATGGAATCTATCTGAAATACTTTGACAATTATCTGTTCAAAAGTTGAGATTTATCAAATGTGTCTGATCTGCTAAAATGAGAGAAATACACATGTCTAGATGTATTTATTATTTCTGTAGTGTTTGACTGCCCTGTTACACACAAACACACACACACACACACAAAACACACACACATACACACACACACGCACACAAAACACACATACACACACACACACACACACACACACACTCATATACACTTACACACACATATACACAAAACCACACACACTGATTTTTCATAATTATGAAACCTTTGATTGTACATAGATAGACAATGCTTAATGAAGCTCTAAACTTTGTCCATGGGCACTCTCTGGGACAAAGTTTTGGCTCCAACTCACTCTGGCTCCTATTGACCTATATAGGAGCCAGTAATGAAACGCGTAGTAACTGTTTGTGTCTCACTCACCATTTTGTGCATCATAAATCTGAGGTTTAGCGCTCTCCATGATCCTGGTGTTTGTACTATTTATTCTTTGGAGATGAGCCCTAACAACTGACCAATCAGGAACCTCCAGGAAGAAGCTGATTTGAACATATCCTTATGTGGGTGTTTGCTCTGACGGTGTTAGCTTCATGATGTGACATGAGGGGACTTGTTGCTAAGACGGTTGCTAAGGCAAGCTGGAGATTCCCCTCAAATGAAGGCATCTTTAGTCCATCCTTATATGGCTTATATCTGGATTTACAGACAATATCAATATATAAACACCAGGATTACAGAGCGCATGAAAACATAGTGACGTACGGAGACATACAGAGATGTCCATCCATCCATCCATTTTCTTCCGCTCCATCCGTTGCCGGGTCGCGGGGGCAGCAGTCTAAGCAGAGACACCCAGACTTCCCTATCCACACACACCTCCTCCAGCTCGTCCGGGGGGACTCCAAGGCGTTCCCAGGCCAGCTGAGAGACATAGTCCCTCCAGCATGTCCTGGGTCTTCCCCGGGGCCTCCTCCCGGTGGGATGTGCCCGGAACACCTCCCCAGGGAGGCGTCCAGGAGGCATCCGGAACAGATGCCCGAGCCACCTCAACTGGTTCCTCTTGACGTGAAAAAGAAGCGGCTCTACTCCGAGCTCCTCCCGTGTGACTGAGCTCCTCACCCTATCTCTAAGGGAGCGCCCAGCCACTCTGCGGAGGAAGCTCATTTCGACCGCTTGTATCCGCGATCTCGTTCTTTCGGTCATTACCCAAAGCTCATGACCATAGGTGAGGGAGGGAACGAAGATTGACCGGTAAACTGAGAGCTTTGCCTTTCGGCTCAGCTCCCTCTTTACCACAACGGTCCGATACAGCGACCGAAATGACTTGTATTACACTGATGTATGATATAGAAGCAATTTTAAATCAAGGAATCTATTACATTAATTTGACAATGAGATAAACGGCAGAATTATGTCATATTTAGTCAACCTTTCTCTGCAAATATATCTCAAATAGATCTCGCAGTAAAAATGCACAGACAACAAATCCTAACAATAACAACAACAACAAAAAAAGCCCGAAGTTATTACAGTGATTGAACAACAAGCCGAGATAGTAATAATGGTGAAGCCAAGCAGTCAGTCAGAGCTGTTCCCAGGTCTGAGGATCACTGTATCGGACTGTTATGGGGAAGAGAGAGCAGCGTCTCCAGCCAGAGCTCTGGATTCAGCTCAGTGTACAATCGCAGCCTCAGCTAAGTCTTTGGGGAAGGAGATAAAGGACAAGATGGAGGACACAAAAAGTCTACAAGCATTTCCTTCGCAGAGTGGCTGGAAACTGTTAGAGAGAGGGGGCGGGGCTCAGTCACACGGGAGGAACTCGAAGTAGAGCTGCTGTTCTTCCACATCAAGAGGAGCCTAGTTAAGGTGTTCTATATTTGTCCAACAGAACGTTAAGTAAAAGTAAAAAGTTGTGAACAAACCAGACCACAACATGCTGTCTTCATCTCATTATATATTTAGTTTAAGAAAGATCCCTATGAGTCACTGTTTGACTCTTTGGGCTGGGAGCTGATTGGCTGAGTGAGGGTGGTCCTCTTTTTTTCACTTTTCTGTCTGAAAAAGCTTCTCTGAAGATGTGACAGAGGCCAAAAACACATGTATGTGAAAACTAGAAGCAACCATTTTAGATCCAGAAATTAGAGGCAAGGATTTCATTACAGAAAGTTCTGTACCCCAGCTTTAAAAGTCACTTAGTTTCAAGATTTTTTTGTAGTCACATCAGCAGTCTCTCTTCTCTCTGGTCTCTCTCCAGTCTCTCTTTATCTCTCTTTGGGTCTCCCTCGTCTCTGGTTTCTCTCTGCTCTCTTTGGTCTCTCTATCTTTTGTCTCTGGCCTCTCTCTGGTCTCTTTCCAATCTCTCTTTATCTCTCTCTGGTCTCTCTCTGGTCTCTCTCTGGCCTCTCTCTGGTCTCTCTGCTCCCTCTGGTCACATATATAAATCTTATCGTGGGACAGTGGAGGGAGGGACTGCGTGTTTTTGGGTCTATTTTTACTCAGGGTCCTCCCCCCCTCCCCCCTCTGAGCCTGGAGCCCATCACACTGACACCCGGTCAGAGGGGCTGGGAATGTGTGTGTGTCTGTGTGTCTGTATGTGTGTGTGTGTGTGTGTGTGTGTCTGTATGTGTGTGTGTGTGTGTGTGTCTGTGTCTGTGTGTATGTGTGTGTGTGTTTGTGTGAAAGTCTGGGTCCTTGTGTATATGTGTTTGTGTGTTTTGTGTGTTGTGTGTGTGTGCGTGTGTGTGTGAGTGTGTGCATGTTCGTGAGTCTGTGTGTGTCTGTGTGCCTTTCTCCAGGAGCCTCTGCAGCATTGAGAGCTATCTTAAAACCATAAAACAGACACATTCACTCAACAGTGCTCTACATTTAGTTTGTAGCTTGTCTCACACTTTCAGGAAGATTGATTGAGTAATACTAACAGGTTGTGTTCATGTGACATCAGCAAAGAGCAAATAGTTTCACTTTGGTAACTATGGTAACCGTTGTTAGTGTCAAAAGTCAAATTGTACTCTTAGTTTAGAGATAATTTCTCTGTCATTCATCATTTTCTTAAAAAAGGCTGGAAATGGTGAAATTATTCAATAACATATGCATGATATTGGTCAATAGAGAGGACATTCTGTCTAAGAATAACGGCACGGTGGAATAGCACTCTCGCTTCTCAGCAAGAAGGTCCTGCGTTCAAATCCTGGTCGGAACAGGGCCTTTCTGAGTGGGGTTTGCATGTTCTCCCTGTGTCTGCATAGGTTTTCTCTGAGTACTACCACTAAAAAAACATGTTCAATAGATCTGGCATGTGCCTCCTGTACTGGCCCCGCTCCCGTCTCTGTGTGGAGTGAGAGACAAATGCCCACATTTGTAAACCGCTTTGTGACTCTGGTCTGTGAAAGGCATTATATAAATAAAGATTACTTCCTACTTACTATACATAGACGTGGCGCAGACACTGCAAAGCAATTAGCAATAACTACCAGGCTCCTGTACAGAATTTAGACCGCGACAGAAAACAATGTAAACTTAGTCTCTCTCTTTCTCAGGTCTCTCTCACTGGTCTCTCTGGTCACTCTCTGGTCTCTCACTGGTCTCTCACTGGTCTCTCACTGGTCTCTCACTGGTCACTCTCTGGTCTCTCACTGGTCTCTCTCTGGTCTCTCTCTGGTCTCTCACTGGTCACTCTCTGGTCTCTCACTGGTCTCTCACTGGTCTCTCTCTGGTCGCTCACTGGTCTCTCACTGGTCTCTCACTGGTCTCTCTCTGGTCTCTCACTGGTCTCTCCCTCTGGTCTCTCTCTCTGGTCTCTCTGGTCTCTCACCGCTCTCTCTCTGGTCTCTCTGGTCTCTCGCTGGTCTCTCACTGGTCTCTCACTGGTCTCTCGCCGGTCTCTCGCTGGTCTCTCTGGTCTCTCACTGGTCTCTCACTGGTCTCTCTCTGGTCTCTCACTGGTCTCTCTCTGGTCTTTCTGGTCTCTCACTGGCCTCTCTCTCGTCTCTCTGGTCTCTCTGGTCTCTATCTGGTCTCTCTCTGGTCTCTCTGGTCTCTCTCTGGTCTCTCTCTGGTCTCTCTCTGGTCTCTCTGGTCTCTCTCTGGTCTCTCTGGTCTCTCACTGGTCTCTCTCTGGTCTCTAACTGGTCTCTCACCGGTCTCTCGCTGGTCTCTCTGGTCTCTCACTGGTCTCTCACTGGTCTCTCTCTGGTCTCTCACTGGTCTCTCTCTGGTCTCTCACTGGTCTCTCTCTGGTCTCTCACTGGTCTCTCTCTGGTCTTTCTGGTCTCTCACTGGTCTCTCTGGTCTCTCTGTGGTCTCTCTCTGGTCTCTCTCTGGTCTCTCTGGTCTCTCTCTGGTCTCTCTGGTCTCTCTCTGGTCTCTCTGGTCTCTCTCTGGTCTCTCTGGTCTCTCTCTGGTGTCTCTCTGGTCTCTCTCTGGTCTCTCTGGTCTCTCTCTGGTCTCTCTGGTCTCTCTGGTCTCTCTCTGGTCTCTCTGGTCTCTCACTGGTCTCTCTCTGGTCTCTCACTGGTCTCTCACCGGTCTCTCGCTGGTCTCTCTGGTCTCTCTCTGGTCTCTCACTGGTCTCTCTCTGGTCTCTCTCTGGTCTTTCTGGTCTCTCTCTGGTCTCTCTCTGGTCTCTCTGGTCTCTCTCTGGTCTCTCTCTGGTCTCTCTCTGGTCTCTCTGGTCTCTCTGTGGTCTCTCTCTGGTCTCTCTCTGGTCTCTCTCTGGTCTCTCTCTGGTCTCTCTCTGGTCTCTCTGGTCTCTCTCTGGTCTCTCTGGTCTCTCTCTGGTCTCTCTGGTCTCTCACTGGTCTCTCTCTGGTCTCTCTCTGGTCTCTCTCTGGTCTCTCTCTGGTCTCTCTCTGGTCTCTCTGGTCTCTCTCTGGTCTCTCTGGTCTCTCACTGGTCTCTCTGGTCTCTCACTGGTCTCTCACACCTCTCTCTCTGGTCTCTCTGGTCTCTCTGGTCTCTCACTGGTCTCTCTCTGGTCTCTCTGGTCTCTCTCTGGTCTCTCTGGTCACTCTCTGGTCTCTCACTGGTCTCTCACTGGTCTCTCACTGGTCTCTCACTGGTCACTCTCTGGTCTCTCACTGGTCTCTCTCTGGTCTCTCTCTGGTCTCTCACTGGTCTCTCACTGGTCTCTCTCTGGTGTCTCACTGGTCTCTCTCTGGTCTCTCACTGGTCTCTCTCTCTGGTCTCTCTGGTCTCTCGCTGGTCTCTCACTGGTCTCTCACTGGTCTCTCGCTGGTCTCTCTGGTCTCTCACTGGTCTCTCACTGGTCTCTCTCTGGTCTCTCACTGGTCTCTCTCTGGTCTTTCTGGTCTCTCACTGGCCTCTCTCTGGTCTCTCTGGTCTCTCTGGTCTCTCTGGTCTCTATCTGGTCTCTCTCTGGTCTCTCTCTGGTCTCTCTCTGGTCTCTCTCTGGTCTCTCTCTGGTCTCTCTGGTCTCTATCTGGTCTCTCTCTGGTCTCTCTGGTCTCTCTCTGGTCTCTCTCTGGTCTCTCTGGTCTCTCACTGGTCTCTCACCGGTCTCTCGCTGGTCTCTCTGGTCTCTCACTGGTCTCTCACTGGTCTCTCTCTGGTCTCTCACTGGTCTCTCTCTGGTCTCTCTCTGGTCTCTCTCTGGTCTCTCTCTGGTCTCTCTGGTCTCTCTGGTCTCTCTCTGGTCTCTCTCTGGTCTCTCTCTGGTCTCTCTCTGGTCTCTCTCTGGTCTGTCTCTGGTCTCTCTGGTCTCTCTCTGGTCTCTCTGGTCTCTCACTGGTCTCTCTGGTCTCTCACTGGTCTCTCACCGCTCTCTCTCTGGTCTCTCTGGTCTCTCGCTGGTCTCTCACTGGTCTCTCACTGGTCTCTCGCCGGTCTCTCGCTGGTCTCTCTGGTCGCTCACTGGTCTCTCACTGGTCTCTCTCTGGTCTCTCACTGGTCTCTCTCTGGTCTCTCTCTGGTCTCTCTCTGGTCTCTCTCTGGTCTCTCTCTGGTCTCTCTCTGGTCTCTCTCTGGTCTCTCTCTGGTCTCTCTGGTCTCTCACTGGTCTCTCTCTGGTCTCTCTCTGGTCTCTCTCTGGTCTCTCACTGGTCTCTCTCTGGTCTCTCTGGTCTCTCTGGTCTCTCTCTGGTCTCTCTGGTCTCTCTCTGGTCTCTCTGGTCTCTCACTGGTCTCTCTCTGGTCTCTCTCTGGTCTCTCTCTGGTCTCTCTCTGGTCTCTCTGGTCTCTCTCTGGTCTCTCTCTGGTCTCTCTGGTCTCTCTCTGGTCTCTCTGGTCTCTCACTGGTCTCTCTGGTCTCTCACTGGTCTCTCACACCTCTCTCTCTGGTCTCTCTGGTCTCTCACTGGTCTCTCTCTGGTCTCTCTGGTCTCTCTCTGGTCTCTCTGGTCTCTCTCTGGTCTCTCTGGTCTCTCACTGGTCTCTCTCTGGTCTCTCTCTGGTCTCTCTCTGGTCTCTCTCTGGTCTCTCTCTGGTCTCTCTGGTCTCTCTCTGGTCTCTCTGGTCTCTCACTGGTCTCTCTCTGGTCTCTCTCTGGTCTCTCTCTGGTCTCTCTCTGGTCTCTCTCTGGTCTCTCTGGTCTCTCTCTGGTCTCTCTGGTCTCTCACTGGTCTCTCTCTGGTCTCTCACTGGTCTCTCTCTGGTCTCTCACTGGTCTCTCTCTGGTCTCTCTGGTCTCTCTCTGGTCTCTCTGGCCTCTCTCTGGTCTCTCTCTGGTCTCTCTCTGGTCTCTCTCTGGTCTCTCTCTGGTCCCTCTGGTCTCTCTCTGGTCTCTTACTGGTCTCTGGTATCTCTCTGGTCTTGCATAAGGAGTATAGTATAGCAGCTTTGTGAATCTAATCACAATCATTCAATAATGTGGAAAAGAAGGACATTTTCTTTTTCAACAACTGCTTCTTTCCCATAGAGTTGTAATTGCTGAAGTATTATAATATAATAATACATCCTTAAATCTGTAAGAGTCAAATAGAGACTCATAGGGCTGTTTGTTACGCTGTTTTTTGCTCGGATGAAGACCACTTGTTGTGTCTGATTTGCTCACAGCTGTAAGTGCAGTCTGTCGATGACATAATGTAAATAGTGGCTCAGTGTGGTCCAATCACAGCTCTTTGATTCCACCAAGAGAGCTGTAAAGAAACAATCACCTCCTGTTGATTGCAATCAGGTCTAATGTGAGATTAAAAGGCTCTGCTCCCAAAGTGGGTCTTCATTAAGTCTGGTTGGGATTTTAGTTTGAAACAAGGTCACGTCAAGGAGACCCATTCTGCACAATGCACACTCGCATCGATTCCTCCTCCAGACAGGGCTTTTCTGTTCTTTGGTCTCTTTGGTCTCTCTGGTCTCTCTCTGGTCTTTCTGGTCTCTTTGGTCTCTTTGGTCTCTCTGGTCTCTCTCTGGTCTCTCTGGTCTCTCTGGTCTTTTTGGTCTCTCTGGTCTCTCTGGTCTCTCTCTGGTCTCTTTGGTCTCTCTGGTCTCTCTCTGGTCTCTCTCTGGTCTCTCTGGTCTCTCTGGTCTCTCTCTGGTCTCTCTGGTCTCTCTCTGGTCTCTTTGGTCTCTCTGGTCTCTCTCTGGTCTCTCTCTTGTATCTCTCTCTTTTCTCTCGTCTCTCTGGTCCAAAAAAAACAAATCCATATGGAAAACAGTTATTGTTTTATTCATAGACTGTGTATTAGGTGGATTAACCGAGTTCTGACATCACCGTAGTGTTAATTATGTGGAAGAAGCCAATTTGAACACAAGCTAGCTAATTTTATAGTTATAATTTCCTTATAATGGCATTTGTTCAAGCAGGTTGAACAAATGCTAAGACGGTTGTTGAGGCAAGTTGTAAGTTACCTCACAAATGAAGACATGAATGATCAATCCAATCCAGAGAGTGCTGAACCAAGAATTCTTAATCCCAAAACAGTTACTGAGTTTGCTTTGTCATGTGCGGTCAATAGGAACCAGAGCGAGTCGGAGCAAAACTTCCTTACTGGGCTTCATTGAGCTAGCGGGTTAGCATGGTCCATCTATATACAGTCCATGTTTATTTTTATTATTATTTATTACTCATTACATGTTTTTTTTATTGCTTAGAGCAAAGTTGGTGAAGACATGTCGACTCTCTCTCCCCTGCCCTTCTCCTCGCTCGCCCCTTACCCATCATCCTCGGCGGCTCCGGAGGTGAATGGCACGGTGTGTGAGGAGTGGGAGCACACACACCACCTGCTCTTCCACATGGGGAACCTGGCTCTGCTGCTGGGGCTGGCTGTGCCCACCACTGTGGGCCTGCACATGGTCCTGCTCAGGCTGCTGCTGATCATAGGTAACACACACACACACATACACACACGCATGCACGCACACACACACACACATACACACACGCATGCACGCACACACACGTACACGTACACACACGCATGCACGCACACACCCACACACACACGCACGCACGCACGCACACACATAAACACACACATACACACACATACACACACACACACACACACACACACACACACACACACACACACACATACACATACACACACGCATGCACGCACACACACATACACGTGCACGCATGCACGCACACACACATACACGTACACATACACACACGCATGCACGCACACACACATAGACGTACACACACACACACGCACGCACGCACGCACGCACACACACACACACACACACACACACACACATACAGTACACGCCTGTTTTTTCTACATGATGAGGCCCGATGGTTTTAACTCCTAAAATCATCTTTTATTTCTGGACTTTGGACTTACTCTACACAGCAGTTTGATTTTTTGTAGATATATAATGTTTTGCTTTAGACCTGTGTTGGAACTACTTTTTAAGTTATACAAAACATTTCCAGACAAAAGGTTTTGGACACATGGAACTTTTATTGACATTTTTTCCCAATTGCAGTTATTCTATTTTGTATATAGAACTGAATGCCACTCCACGTTCGATGTGTAAAGTCATCTGGAGAGGTGAAGGCAGTGGGACTTCCCAGGGACCCATTCTGTATGAAAAGACATGGCTTTTACATGTTCTGGAGAAAGAAAAGAGAGATCAAAAATATACACAACATTGACCGTTGAGTGGAGAAAAGTGTTTGTGTTGTCATTAAGGATCATAGTATGACTGATGTATGTATCAAATGTATCATCTGGTCTCTCCCTGGTCTCTTCCTGGTCCCTGGTTTCTCTCGGGTCATTGTTTGTGGGGGCCCCTGCAGGTTGTGGAGTGTTCATGGCCTGGGCGGCTCTGTACCGCTGTAACCTGGACGTCCTGGTCTGGAACCTGGTCTTCCTCATCATGAACTTCATGCACCTCTTCTTCCTGGTCTACAAACGCAGACCGGTGAGTGACCTGTGTGTGTGTGTGTGTGTGTGTGTGTCTGCTGCCCTTAATTTAAACACACTTACTTGCTCAAAGCATGACAATGTTGGGGGGAGGCAACTTTTTGGTTTTTGGGTCTCTGAACGCTCTCTTGTCTCTGTCTGCTTTCTCTCTCTGGTCCCACTCTGGTCTCTCTGGTCCCTGGTTTCTCTCTGGCTCCTGGGACTCTGGTTTCTCTCTGGTCCTTGGTCTCTCTGCAGTCTCTCTCTGATATCCGGACTCTCTCTGATCTTTTTTGGGCCCAGGGCTCTATCTGGTCTCACTGATCTCTCGTTTCTCTCTCGTCCCTGATCTCTCTCAGGTGTCTTTGGTCTGTCTGGTCCTTGGTCTCTCTCTAATCTCTCTGGCCCTGATCTCTCTCAGGTCTCTCTGGTCTCTCTCTAGTCTCTCTGGTCTCTCTCTGGTCTCTCTATAGTCTCTCTGGTCTCTCTCTGGTCCCTGGACTCTCTCTGGTCTCTCTCTGGTCTCATTTTTCCAGTACACATGTTTTTTCGTGTTTCCACAATCCTCTCGGTGTCAGACTTCTCCTCATTCTCTCGTATTTCTGGTGTTTCTCAGACTTATGGAAATGTGACGATGTCGTGGTGTTGTTAGGGACTCGGGAGGCGACAGAATCAGACCAGGGTTTTCCAAATGAGGAGTAGAGACCCTCCCCTCTCCTCCCCCCACCCCCACCCCCACCCCCTCCTCTGCCTTCACCCAGATTGTCATTGACGATAGCCAGGACACATCGCAACAGTCTGTGGTTCATGAGTTTGGAAACTGGAACAATAGTGAGGCTGTAGCTTGAATATGACCCACAATAATTCACTGATTCTAACAGTAGTTTAAGAATCGTTTCACATGTATTTTGGACTCACAACTTTAAAACAGATTTTTCATTTATAGGGGTGTTTTTCTATTAAAGCAGGTCCTAAAATGCTTTTGCTATTTTTCATGAGACGGAAAGTTTATTTGTATAGCACCCTTTCACAAGGCAACTCAAAGTGCAGAACAAAACAAGATAGAAACAAACCCACAAGGCATTCAAATAACAATAATAAATAATCACTGTGTATAGAAAAAGGTAAAACTATAATCTTTCAGTTGTGCGCACACTACAAACTGTTTTTAACCTGGATTTAAACATTCACGAAGATTGTTCCAGATTTTTTTTGCAGCAAGAATCTGAAATGCTGCCTCCCCGTGTTTGCAATTTGGTCCCTGGTCTCTTTGGTCTCAGGTTTCTCTCTGGTCTCTCTCTCTCTGGTTTCTCTCTCATCTCTCTCTAGTCTCTCTCTGGTTTCTCTTTCTCTCTCTCTCTTTCTGATCTCTCTCTAGTCTCTCTCTCTGGTTTCTCTCTCTCTCTTTCTCTGATCTTTCTCTCTGGTCTCGCTCTCCATCTGATCTCTCTCTCCGGTTTTTCTTTCTGGTCTCTCTCTGATCTTTATCTCCGGTTTTTCTTTCTGGTCTCTCTCTCTGATCTCTCTCTCTCTTTGATCTCTCTCTCTGGTCTTTCTCTCTGGAAATTCTCTCTGGTCTCTCAGCAGGATAACGAGGAGATTTTCATGGACTTAACCACTGAGAGGAATATTTGTGGAGTATAAATTCACAACATGCACAGATTTTTGCTCATTCTCAACAGCTGTTGTGTGCAATATAAGTTTGCTCCAATCTTAAGGAACATGAACACACATGCAACAGTGCTATTGCCACATGGTTCCTGTGCTATTCCCACATTGTTCTTGTGCTGTTCCCACATGGTTCTTGTGCTGTTCCCACATGGTTCCTGCGCTGTTCCCACATGGTTCCTGTGCTATTCCCACATTGTTCTTGTGCTGTTCCCACATGGTTCCTGCGCTGTTCCCACATGGTTCCTGTGCTATTCCCACATTGTTCTTGTGCTGTTCCCACATGGTTCCTGTGCTGTTCCTCAGATAAAGATCGACCGTGAGCTGCGCTCCGTGTACAAGCGCATGTTCGAGCCGCTGCACGTGCGCGAGGCGCTGTTCCAGCGGCTCACGGGGCAGTTCTGCACCATCCAGACCCTGAAGAAGGGACAGGCCTACGCCGTGGAGGACAAGACCTGTGTGGACGAGAGGCTCAGCATCCTGCTCAAGGGGAAGTAAGGACTCACCTTTATATGGGGCGCAAACACAGGGTCCAGGTCAAGGGGAAGAAAGAACCTCACAATGGGGCACAAACACAACTGACAACCGACAACTGACCAATCAGGAGCCTTCTGTCCTCGAAATCTGCTTTAGCAGCAAGTTACGCAAGACTTTGTTATTTTACATGATTTTCATTCATTTGGCTCCACATTCCAGCTCAGACTGTTCGAGTTAGCTCTAATCCGCCTCTTCTGCACGACTTGACGGCACGTGGGAGGCTGTAGGGGTGCGGAGAACGACCAAAGTTAGTGAAATGGGTGCTGCTCCTACTCCCACTAATGCTTGCTGTCATTATGTCCTTTTAAAATGTATAGAATTGACTTAGATACATGTTTTCCTCAGAGCTAAATTCAATTAAAGTGGATGGTTGTTTCAGTCCTCAGCTCTCCCTCTGGCCTGGAGCCTCAGTAGATTAACTTCTGAATGATTTGATTTTGTCTTTTACTTTGAAAGGATGAAAGTTTCATATCGGGGCCATTTCCTGCACAACATCTACACAAACGCCTTCATCGACTCTCCGGAGTTCAGGTCCACAGAGATGCACCGCGGCGAGAAGTTCCAGGTGCGTGCTCCTCTGCTTGATAAACACTGAATACGACAATACCAAATTCTTACATATGTTATCCTCATGAAGCTTGTTTGAGCTAGCTCTAATCCTCTCTGATCTCTCTATGGTCTCTCTTATCTCTCTATCTTTCTGGTCTTTCTCTGGTCTCTATCTTTGGTCTCTTTCTGATCTCTGTGGCCCCAACTCTGGTCTCTTTTTATTCTTTCTCTGGTCTCTCTCTCTGATCTCTTTCTCTCTCTGGCTTCTCTGGTTTCTCTCTCTGAGCTCTCCCTGGTTCAGACATTATCTCCCCCTTATAGACCAATGGCTCTATGCGTTCATTTACCACTGCAATCCTTGTGTTTTGCCATTTGCCGGGTTTCTCTGATCTGTGTTGTTAAATCAACAACTTTGTAAAGTCCTTCATGAAAACTGCTGCTGCTGGATTTAGGGATGTAGAAAAAATGTGTTAAATTGAATTGAAACCATTTGGTCTTGCCATGGTAAAGACCTGGTTCTCTCTGGATTAGACCTGGCTCAGACTTGGCCCTTGTGTGGTCTGGTCCTGGTCTCATCACTGTTCAGACCAGTGGCGGCTGGTGGAATTTTCTACTGGGGGGGCTATGAATATGATGACTAGATATATACCAGCAGTAAGTAAGTTTACACTGACTGTTGTGACTGAAGCCTCACACGAGAATGAAATATTTATCTTCCCAAACATAGCTAATTTGAGGGCATTTTGCATGTGGATACCAGTCTGCTCATGCTTCTTTGCCTTTTCTAAAAAGTGCTTCAGATCAGTCATACCTGTCTTGATCCATGCTGGGTCAGATCCTGATGTTTGAAACAAGAGGCATGGAAAGCAAAATAAAGCATTAGCCTCGCTACATGCTGCTAGCCAAGATTTGGCGCTGAACCAGGTCCTGGAAAAAGTACGAGTGTACCGTCTCCCCCTGTCGCTGGACTGCTGACTAATGGTAATATTTGGCTGATCAGGTCCAAGCTCTTTAACCTCAACCTTCTCCTGGTATGATCTTCTCTCAAACGGTATTGTTTTGAGTGATCTAACTGAATTATTCTTTTTCTCGTTCTCCATTTTGCGTCTCTTTACGTTCGTCTCAAACTCCCACAGCTTGACCTGTCAATCACTGTAAACGGACGTCACAGACAGTGACAGTACAGGTCGCGGGCGATCCCGCCCCCTCAGGGCGCACTTCTCCTGCGCCCCCAAATCGTCTTATCTCTTGCATTGAAGAGGAGCTACTGCGCATGTACAACTTTTAACGAGAGTCCATAGACGGCTCAGGGCACAATCTTTTGCGCCCTGAGGCGGAAATACGTCCTCAGTCCGACACAGACAACGCTGATGAGCTTAATCAATCCAACTCAGCATAAACTATAAAGTATTTCTTCCACATCTGAAATAAAACACACATAAATTTCGAAATATTTTAATGTTATTATTTTTTTTAACGTTTTATTCAAGGTAACATGGCAAGTTGTGAGTGGTGGGGCGGCGCCCTAGCGCCCTCTATTGGCCGGCCGCCACTGGTTCAGACCTGGTCCACACTTGGTTCTCTCTGGTTCAGACCTGGTCCACACCAGTTCCTTGTCCTCTCTCTGGTACAGGTGACCATCATGGCGGAGGAGAACTGTAAGTTCCTGTGCTGGTCCCGTGAGCGGCTGACATACTTCCTGGAGTCAGACTCGTTCTTAAACGAGGTGTTCCGGTACCTGATCGGCAAAGACATCACCAACAAACTCTACTCTCTGAACGACCCCACCCTCAGTGACAAGGTGACTGCGCTTTCTGTTCTCTCTCTTGTCTCACTCTGGTCTCTCTCTAGTCTCACTCTTGTCTCTCTCTGGTCTCTCCCTGGTCTCTCTCTGGTCTCTCTCTGGTCTTTCTCTAGTCTCTCTCTGGTCTCTCTCTAGTCTCTCTCTTGGCTCTCTCTGGTCTATCTCTGGTCTTTCTCTGGTCTCTCTCTGGTCTTTCTCTAGTCTCTCTCTTGGCTCTCTCTGGTCTATCTCTGGTCTTTCTCTGGTCTTTCTCTGGTCTCTCTCTGGTCTTTCTCTGGTCTCTCTCTGGTCTTTCTCTGGTCTTTCTCTGGTCTCTCTCTGGTCTTTCTCTGGTCTCTCTCTCTGGCCTCTTGCTCTCTGGTCTTTGGTCTCTCTTTTGTCTCTGTTTTCTCTTTGGTCTCTCTTTTGTCTCTGGTTTCTCTCTGGTCCCTCCCTCTCTCTTTTCTCTCTCTCTCTGGTCTCACTCTCTGGTCTAGCGTGCACTGCGCTGTGACTTTAGAAGACTTATTTTGAAAACGAGAAATTAGTATTGTGTGTGTATATTTTTTATACTATATTTGTATTTGTATTATATTATATTTGTATTTGTGTTGTAATTATGATGTGTGTATTGTGTTGTAAATACCATGTGTGTTGTGTTGTAGGCGGTGAAGCAGATGGACAGACAGCCCAGTCTGTGCTCGCAGCTCTCCATGATGCAGATGAGGAACAGTATGGCGAGTACCAGTGACACGGACGACGTTCTGCAGCAGATCCTGAGAGGAGGCTCCGGGGGGTCCTCTCTGCGTGAGTCACAAGTTACCGTTAACTACAGTTCTATGAGTCAGACACAAGTTACTGTAACTATAGATCTATGAGTCTGACACAAGTTACTGTAACTATAGATCTATGAGTCAGACACAAGTTACTGTAACTATAGTTCTATGAGTCAGACACAAGTTACTGTAACTATAGATCTATGAGTCAGACACAAGTTACTGTAACTATGGTTCTATGAGTCAGACACAAGTTACTGTAACTATGGTTCTATGAGTCAGACACAAGTTACTGTAACTATAGTTCTATGAGTCTGACACAAGTTACTGTAACTATAGTTCTATGAGTCAGACACAAGTTACTGTAACTATAGTTCTATGAGTCTGACACAAGTTACTGTAACTATAGATCTATGAGTCAGACACAAGTTACTGTAACTATGGTTCTATGAGTCTGACACAAGTTACTGTAACTATAGTTCTATGAGTCAGACACAAGTTACTGTAACTATAGTTCTATGAGTCTGACACAAGTTACTGTAACTATAGTTCTATGAGTCTGACACAAGTTACTGTAACTATAGTTCTATGAGTCAGACACAAGTTACTGTAACTATAGATCTATGAGTCTGACACAAGTTACTGTAACTATAGATCTATGAGTCTGACACAAGTTACTGTAACTATAGATCTATGAGTCTGACACAAGTTACTGTAACTATGGATCTATGAGTCTGACACAAGTTACTGTAACTATAGATCTATGAGTCTTACACAAGTTACTGTAACTATAGTTCTATGAGTCTGACACAAGTTACCGACTTGTCTGTGCGTAACCCTAAACCAGGGGTGCTCACACTTTTTCAGCATGCGAGCTACTTATAAAAGGATCAAGTCAAAATGATCTACCTACTACAAAAATGCAAATCATATATTACAAAAAATATTCTTTATATCTACAATGTATGTTTATGTACATGCAAAACCGCATGAGCCAATATAGCACATATAACAATATAACACAACACAATTATCTATGTACATTTTTTGTCATTTCCCGAGTTTACTCTGATGACTTGCACTGAATTGAATCGGCCAGGGATGCATAGTCCGGAAAATTGGTGGTAACTCGCTGACAAGTTTGTCGTGGTTTAGCTTTCCTGCACTGAGCGCGGTTGTTTGCGCATGTGCAGTCACCTAAGTGTCAGTAAAACATTACTGAGTAAAACACAGCTGTCATTTGACTGTGGTGCCATGTCCATGTGCCATGCCTGTTTTTTTTAAATCCAAATATTTCCCCTCCTCCGTTTATAAAATAATTTGCATCCACACATCTGCGTTATCAGTCACATTCGTAACATTCCAAACATGTGCGTCTCTTACGTCCTGTCCTGCGTTGGGGAAAAACACAGAAGTGGGCGGAGTTCTGATGCAGACGCCGGTAACGGCACTTTTACAGTCATAGAAGACACTCAGAGTAAAGAGTAAGACGTATGTTTACAAGCACTGACCCCGTCCTCAGCCCTGGTTTAGTCCTGGTTTAGTCCTGGTTTGGTTGTTTTCGAGCGTGAGTCCCCGCGATCACTTTGCTGCTCTCTGATGTGGAGGATGTTCGCTGCTGCGAGCATCTCACAGCGAACAGTTTTTAAGGTAGTATGATCCATGCTTCAGTGATCAGAGGAATTTAGGGGGGTACTGTGGCATGCAAGAACGCAAAACTCTGGTTATCTCTGTCTACACACAAATGCATTAACGGAGTTTTCAAAAATCTCCACTTTGCCCGGAGTTTTTTGTATATATTCGTTTAGAATGTGTAATTTTTTATTTATTTAATGCGATCTACCAATACTACCTTTGCGATTGACTGGTAGATCGCGATCGACGTATTGAGCACCCCTGCCCTAAACCTTTCAAAATTCATAACACTAATCTCTTATGTCATATGAGCTACGCTGCTCAACGCTATCATTATAAACACAATCATAACCACAAAAGCAGGTGTAAATACAGCAGGTATCAACATGGAGCAAACCCATAACAGCACTTGACGACATGGCGAGGACGACCACTGGTGATGACCCAAGGGTAAGACGAACCAAAGGGTAAGACGAACCCAAGGGTAAGGCAGATCTACTGTAAGGGTAAGGCAGATCCAAGGGTAAGGCTGACCCAAGAGAAAGGCTGACCCAAGGGTAAGGCTGACCCAAGGGAAAGGCTGACCCAAGGGTAAGGCAGATCCAAGGGTAAGGCTGACTAAGGGTAAGGCAGATCTAAGGGTAAGGCAGACCTAAGGGTAAGGCTGACCCAATGGTAAGGCAGATCCAAGGGAAAGGCTGACCCAAGGGAAAGGCTGACCCAAGGGAAAGGCTGACCCAAGGGTAAGGCAGATCCAAGGGTAAGGCTGACTAAGGGTAAGGCAGATCCAAGGGTAAGGCAGATCTACTGTAAGGGTAAGGCAGATCCAAGGGTAAGGCTGACCCAGGAGAAAGGCTGACCCAAGGGTAAGGCTGACCCAAGGGAAAGGCTGACCCAAGGGTAAGGCAGATCCAAGGGTAAGGCTGACTAAGGGTAAGGCAGATCCAAGGGTAAGGTTGACCCAAGGGTAAGGCTGACCCAATGGTAAGGCAGATCTATGGTTAACCACAGGTCGGGCCCTGTTGTTGAGGTCTTGAGAATATCTCAAGGGTTTAAAATCAGGACTTACAGTTTGTCCAGCAGGGTAAGAACAGGACGTCAGTGGGAAGTATCATCGCCCATTTACTTTTTATTACCATTAGACTCACCTCAAACACGTCTCGCATGAGCAGAAAGGCTCTCTCCATCTCAGGTCCATCACTGTGGAATAGTCTCAGTAATGTCTCCACTTTAGCAGACGGCTGCAGCGTGAAATATATAGAGATAAGTGGCGGTGGTGGAATTAGCTGCAGACTCCTGTGGGGATAAACGCTCGCACCCATGGGCTTCGCTAACGACACATTTCACTTGCAAACGTGACATTTCAGCCCCAGCTGTCAGGAAAATGAACTCTCCAGAGACTTTAAAAACACTGATGAAGAACAGTTTGAACTTTGCATTTAAAACCGCAGGGAATGAGCGCCGTTATTTCACAGACCCAGTAATTACAGACTTAACTAGATACTTGAGAATCTTATGAATACTTACTTTGGAATTTCATGTTTTAGAATGTGACAAAGATATGAATAAACATGTATTTTGGAATAAAAGTTGGAACAAGGATGAGCCGCAGTCCCATCTAGTGGTAGAATTGTTGTGACAATACATTTATTAGATTGCGTTCATGTTGTATAATTGTATTTCAGTATTTCAGATGATGCCAATGAGACTATAAGAAAGAAGCCATTTGTGGAAAAATTTCCATAATTCTTCTTATGCAAGACCAGAGAGAGAGACCAGAAAGAGAGACCAGTGAGAGAGACCAGAAAGTCCTTTCTACTGGCCAAGAGAAAATAAGTGTTTTTTTTTAACATGAACACATAGACATGTCTGACGAAGGGCCTCAGCCCGAAACGTTACAGCGTGGTATGTAAATAAAAAACACTGATTGGGAGCTACATAGCTGTGCAGATTTTTTTCACTGTTTTTTACATTTTGCAATTTTTTAATCCAGCACGCTAGCCCAGACTACAGGGATTTGAAAATGTTAAGAGAAAATTAGACCATAGTTAACATGAGCTGCTAAAATTCAAGTACTGATTCAAATGAGAGTTTGAGAGTATGATCTAAGAGGATGTATGGGGAAAAGTATGTGTTTTTCTGTGGAAGGGGTCAGGCTCTGGAATGGGTTGGAGGAAGATCTCAGGCGGTGCCCAACGCTTTACAAATTCAAGAAAATGTATAAAGAAAAAAAAGGTTTTACTAGAATATAGTGCCAATGAAGGGGTTTAAATTCTTAAGATGATTTGGAAATTAGTCAATCAGCTGCATTACACAGGTCAGGAAGTAATCCACCACAAACTCCACTAGATAGGGCAGCTGGGTGGGGGCTTTTTGATTGGGGGCATGTACCACTCTCAATGGGCCACTTTTCACCCTGATTCACCTTAATACACTACACTAAATAGGGAAAACTTTTAGAAAATGTCTAACATAAATACTGTTGTGGAATTTCTAAGGAGTGAAATACACAATAATAAATATAAAACAAACAAGAGCCGTAATTCAAACCAAAGTGTGGTTTATTATCTCAGTAAATGTACATATACAGGAAATACAGCCGTTACTCTACAACGGCTCACTCTCTCTTATATTTATAGGATGGAACAAACAGAAGAGTCTATCTATGGCGTCTCTGAGTCCGAGATTAAGTGGTAGCTGTAGCCCAAACCCCCCTCTCTTCTGACGTCTTACTCTGATGCGACTGATATTACTCTGATATTAGGAAGAATAATAAGATCTCAAGCTAGTATCTGGCCTCGCCGTCTCTACAGAACAACAGATTAGCTAGCTTGAACAGATTGACTAGCTTTGAACTTTGTCCCGGATATCCTAATTCATCATTAGATTCATTCTTAAGTTAAATTGATTTATAATCCCAGTTAGATTTCTACAACAATACCCATGTATAATTTATATTTTATTATTATATATACATTAAAAGATACTAAAAATAACAATAACAGTAACATAATAATAAAACATAAAATTATATACAACATACACGTACTCAAACATAAAACTCTACAACATTCTGTGACTAATGACTAACGGCAGGAGTGGCATCGGTGATTGTCTTCCTGTGGCACATGGAAGAAACTTTTTCCTTTTTCAGTTTATGATCAAATTTAATGTTTAATCAGTCATCAATCATTTTCGTCAGTTTGGTCTCTGTAGAAGTTAGTGTTTATTGTCCATTTAATGATAAACTCAAAGATTCGCTACAGTTCGGTAAATATTTTTTCTTGTTTTGAAGCTTTTTGTTGTATTTAAAAGTAATTAGTATTTTTGTTCATGAAAAAAAAGAATGTATTACATATATGTGTGTGTATGTATATGTTAAATATGTATGTGTGTTTGTACATGTAAGTATGATAAGAATTATCTCGGTGATGGGTGTTTTTGTAATCGGGGGAAGGCCTAGATAAGCTGTTCCAGCCTCTGCTAACTGCCTTTGGGGCTATTGTTTTCTTGTGCTTCTCTTTAAACCAAATAAACACTTGAATTGACAAAGAAGATGTGGAACGTTGATGTCAATCCGTTTCTATGGGGGATAACTGCTACAAAATTAAACTTTCCTACAACTCCGAGTCTGTTTTGGATGAGGAACAACGCTAGAACATCGTAAAAAAAACTTTTCCCAGACTGTTGCTTTGCTCCAGTTTTGAACAAGATGTAATTATTGTCCTCTGTCAAAGCTCAAACTACTCTGTCTTCACCATATTCACCGTGTAGGATGTGTTTCTCCATTGCCTCTTGAAAACCTCTCCAACTCCTGTCTCTTCATAAACTTTCATCTCTTTTATGCTAATAATACGATGCGCGGACTCTTTCAAAGGCTCCACGTGCGCCGCTGTGCCACTCCACGCGCTAAAGGCCACTTCACGATTTATTTTTACACAAAGACTAATTGGGAAAGTGGTGAAGCTCCTACACAAGCACCGGTGCAACGAGGGAATAGATCAGGAAACCACTTTTATCGCATTCATTTAGCATATTAAAACATCTGCAAATTATTCAAACAAGGATCTTACACAGTTTGACATCATTTAGCCTTTCCTTTTAGACCGTATTAGGAGTGGACTGACCGTCACCTCAGTGTTAGCCTTAATGCGGAAGAAACAGATGTGTTGCTAAGACGGTTGCTAAGGTGACCTGGAGTTTTCCCTGTGAATGAATCTTATTGGTTAATCCTTACACAGCACATATCTGGATTTACAAAGACAATATCACAATATAAACACCAAGATCATAGAGAGCACTAAACCACATGATTTAAGCTCAAAATAGTGAGTGTGACACAAACGGTTGGGTCATTCTCTGTAACCGGTGCCTTTTGTGTCCCAGAGGTTTAACGCAAAGATGAAAAAATAAAGTTACCAATACAATGAATTTTAACCAAGAAACAGAAAGAAACATGTGTATTTGCATAGAACACAAGAAAATATTTGAAAACAATACATTATTCACATTTTTATGAGTCGCTGAGTATCAGATGGCAGAGGAAAATGCATGTCCCCGGTGACCAAAGTTACTTTTCATCCAATCTAAAACATATATGGATTGCCATTTTCCCCATTTTTTCTGCTAATATAATCATTTACCTTCTGCTCTGACTAAAAGAAAAGAAAACTGAAAAGAATTCATGTTTTTTTTTCATGAAATGGTAATGTCCCCCAAGTTTGTTCAACTTCAAGCTCAACTTTTCAACTCTGTTACAGAGATAAACGATATTTAGATATTGTTGGGGAAGAATCAGACAACTGCGTGGGAAAGTAAATCAATTTCATGATTTCCAAATGTCATGTGGTACTAACATGTTTGCTAACATGGGAGATATGGCTACTTTTAGCTAGAATCTTCAACCCTGTAACATTCAACCCCGTAACAAAATGAATGGCAAATTCCTAGTAGTATTTGGTATTCCATGTCTAAGGTGGGAACAGTATTTTACCAGAGGTTCAAATACTCCTTTGTCAGATGCAATGTTCAGAAATGCAATAATTTGTGGGCATTTTTAAAAATTTTGAGGACCCAAAAGGCAGCCGTTACAGAGAATCACCCGGTTACTGAGCTAGTGGAGGTAACATTTCAAAATAAGTTCAAGAGCGAGCTGGAGCAAAACTTCGTCCATGAGCACTTTTTCCTCTATGTTACAACATTGTTCTTCATAGTAAAAAAAACCTGGATTTGTTTTTAGCTCCATCCACACACATATGTAGTCCCTCACTGAACTCTCTTTGTTGAATCTTTCCAATCAGAGCAGTGGAAATGTTGTCAGACTTGTTAAAGGAGTGATATGTGGAAAATGTGGCCAAAAGTGGTACTGCCCTCTCCCTGACTTCAACCTGAGTCAGAGAGAGAGCAGTACCACTTCTGGCCAGATTTGTAAATCTGTACAGATTTGTAAATCTGTACAAATCTGTACAGATTTGTACATCTTTAAAGTGATAGTCTGGAACGCTAAATTAACTACACATTTTAAGAATTGTATTAAATTGACCACATGGCCTTAAATGTTGACATAAAATAAGTCATTTTATGAATTATAATATTACGGGTCCCGCCTTCCCTTAGCTTAGCCATAGCTCAAAATCCACAATGCCGTCCACTTTAACCAAGGACTGTCAATCATTGCACTCGTGCTTGTATATAATGCAAATATCCATCCATCCATTTTCTACCCTTTAATCCATTTCTGGGTCAGGGGGGTGGCAGTCAGAGATGCCACCCAAGTCTCATAGCACCAGCCCCTCACTGACCCTCTGCAGGTGGTGAGTCCACAGGAGGACGGCTGCTCTCTGAGTGTGAGCATAGTATAATGCAAATATTTAAGTATATATATATATATATATATATATATATATATATATATATATATATATATATGTGTGTGTGTGTGTATAGCTGTAATGGGCATTATCTTTTTTTAAAATGATATATAAACCAGTTTGTTCCCAAATGTTTCGCCGTGACGTGACTAGACGGGTAACAGCAAGGCTTGCTAACTAACTAGAACTCTCTGGAACTACATGAAAACTGAACAAAGAATTCTGAACATCAGCGGTGAGTGACCCAAATATAGACTTAAACTAAATCCATAATCAGATCCTCTGCAAATGCGTCCAAAAATGTTCTACTAATGTTAATAGTTACTTCCGGGTTTACCGCTATCGCTTTTTGACGCATTAAAACCTTATTTTCATAAAAACGTTAGCAGATATTCAGATAATACTGAAAACCTCCGTGCACATCTGTTGAGAATGTATATGTATAATGTATTCTCTGACTAACTCTAATATAAATGTGGTGATTGATGGATATTTGTGTTTTTGTGCGTGGCTAGCTCCGATAGCTTCTCTCGCTCAGACAGAAGTAATAAGTAACAGGCACTGAAAGCCCGATGTGACAAAGTGTACAAACAACTGTCGGAGTAATCTTAGTGTTGTACACACCTGAAGTACAAGCACAGAGGGCAACAGAAAAGTAGGCGCGGCTTCCAGACCAATCAGAAAGGAAGGGGGAGGGAATTTCGGTCTTTTTTTTTTCAAATCATGTACCTCTCTCTCTTTTTGCTGACAAAGTCCAGACTATCACTTTAAACACATGTATTGTTTGCTAAATTAACCGTAGCCGTTTAAAGTGGATTCATTAAGTTTGTTCCATACCTCTTTTTTTGTTGTTTACAGAAAAGTCTCCCAGCACCAAAGCGTCCGCAAAGATGAAGCCGATTGCAGAAGGTCTGGAGGATGACGTGTTTGAGGAGAGTGCGAAAGCCAGCCGCCTGTCGAGTACGTCCACCGAGGAGGTCTGATCCAACCACCAACCAGCCAGCCACCGAGACCTATCAAGACTGTCTAACCACTGTCCAGTATGTCCACTCAGGAGGTCTGATCAAACCAACCAACCATCCAGTATCCGTTCAGAATGTCCAGTATTCCAATCACTGATCCATCAACCAACCACTGTCCAGATCCTTCTCTGAGGAGGGTCTGATCCAACCACCAGAAATCCAGCAAGACCCTCCAACCACTGTCCACTGGACGTTCTATCCACTGCTCCAACCACCACCCAATGAAGACCGTCCACTGAAGAAAAAGAGTCCACCACCAACTTCCCAACAATTCAACCACGCCGACTTTGCAACCACTGTCCAGAACCACCACTGAGGAGGTCTGAGTCCACCTCCAACCACCAACCAACAGGCCGCCGGTCTTACCCGAGCGGCACTGTTTAGGCAAAATATCTATTTTCCCTGTTCGGCAAATTTGAGTTGTTCAGCGCAGACAAACCACTACAGACATTTTTGGTGAAATGGACATAATGAACTAATGTAAAATCCTCAACATTTCAGAAAAAGAGATACAGTACCGTACATTTGCTAATTTAACAATCTTCAATTTTGGGTCAGTTTTAGATCAGTAAGCAGTAATCTAACACGGATAGAAGCGAGTGGCCATAGTTTTAACTTTCTCCCTTCTTTTGGACTGCGTGATGAGGCCGACCAATAGATTAATTTGTGAGGCAGAAAAGCTCTGTCCCACTGGAGGATGCTACAAACTCCCATCTGGGCCTCAAGCAAAATGTACAAAGGTGACAAATTGAAGCTAATTCTCACTCACTCTCATGTGGTTCCAAAGGTTTGGAGAGAACAGGAGCTATAATCCTGACAAGTCTGAATACAATACAAGTCTGAGTCTAAAAAGAGGCGGTTAGCTTCGAGTTCTTTACTCAGACAAGCTGGGGAGCCTAACTTTTTTTATTTCATTACTAATTTGTGTAGTTTGTCCAATTTAAAGTTTTTCCAAAGTATAGAGTCCAACCATTATATGCTGTCTTCATGTTATTAGAAAACACGTTATCTTTTGTGTAAGAAGGAGCCCTGTGAGTCACTATTTGACTCTTTGGGCTGAGAGCTGATTGGCTGAGGGAGGGGTGGTCCTCTCTAGTTCACTGTCTGACAAAGCTGACCCAAGGATGTGTTCAGAGGCCAACAATACATGCATGTGAAAACTAGTGATAGAAGCAAACTGTTTTAGATTCAGGGACTAGTGACATGGGTGTTACGACATAATTCTAATGTTGTGGTTTGAAAGTTAGGTACCCCAGCTTTAAATTATTGCAATTTACTGAAAGCGACTTTATTCAATCTTGCACATCACCCACTGCAGTCACCGATTCACTAAAAACCAGCTTTAGACTCAACACAGTGTGATTTCAATGTATATTTTGTGGTCAATTATTTTTTTTTATGTGGGAATTAAAACAAAATATTTTCCATAAACAAAAGGGAATCCCACTGTCTACGAAAGAGCTATGAATGAAGACTTCTCACTCTGGTCCAGGACAAGTCTGATCAGTGGAAAGGCAAGCCCAACTGTTGTTAGCATGTGTGTTTTTGTCTTGTTTAAGTGCAATAATAATGTACACTATAGTCACAGATCAGAATGATAATGATAGCTTTGTAAAGTCCAGTATCTATCTTGTCAGAGCCAGGACTTCTGTGGAGCTGAACATGGAGCAGCCCTGAAGCCCGTCCCGTCACCACAGATTGCGTCACACTCGTTTGTCGGCAGCTCGTGTGAAAATTTGTGTTGGATTTTTGTTATTTAAATAAAAAAGAAAATGTGTGGAGAAATATATGGCATAGTTTTTTAACACTATAGGACTCCCACAATAAGGAAACTACCAGAACTCCCAGAGCCGTCATTTTGACTGCTCCCATTCAAACCAATAGAATTCAGAGAAATTCTCCCAAAGATGTTAAGTTTTCCACTAGTTATTAAAAGTAAGAAATTGGTAAGGTTTTTCATGTTTTTTACCAATGCTAATGCTAATATCTGATGTGTTGCTATGGTAACCAGCAGTCGCTCTTTTAAGGTAGAACTACTCACATTTCAAAACTAAAAGATAATTTCATAAATATAATGGCAAAAATAAACTACAGAAAAAGAAAAAAGTGACAAAGTTCTAAAGACAAAACATGTACATCACTCTTCCTAAAACTCAAAGCCGTCATTTTGACTGCTCTCAAGTGGTAAGAGAAAGTTCTGACAAATTCTGCAAAGAGGCCTTCTCTCTAGCTTTCTTCATGTTCCTCATCTGTTGTTTTTAGCTCCTTCTAGCTACCCACTTCCAAATACGTCCCCCCACCCCTTTTGTCTGAATGTTGGTTACAAACTTGTTACATGAGCCTCATTCCCACTGCTCAAAAACATGGGAACAACACGGCCGATAACCCGCCTCGCAAACTTTAGTCTTTCGGATGAGGCGTGTTCAGTGGAGGCAATGTAATTTAGCAGTGATTTTAGACCAGGTCCAGATGGGGCCTTTCAGTGTGAAGTTGGCATGTTCTGTCTGTGTGGGTTTCCTCCGGGTGCTCCGGTTTTCTCCATCACTAAAAACATGTACAATCGGTAATATATGATGCTCGGAGGCTTTGATGGCATCTCGCTTCTGTCATCACTGTGTATTCAAAAAAATTGTTATTAATGTGACCAAGAAATGCGTTATAGAAATAAACATTTGTTACTCACGATAGAAGAAACCCGTTTTCCATTTTCAAACAAAAGGACGTTGTGGAGATTGGTGACCAGCAATCCAATTTCAGGAAGGAATCATTAAAATTCCCAGAGGAAGGGCTAACTGCTAGCCTAAATAAAAACATTTAAGATGTAACATTTGGCTTGACTTGACTTTATCTGGACTTGTATTGATTACACTGGGTAACAAAAAAATATTTTTTGAAAATAGTCCAGGGTTTTCCAGCTGAATTAGACTAATGTTGATGCTCTGAGTCCGAAAATGACCTTGGTTTTGCTCAATCAGGTCAGGATTTTTTGCTACAGAAATATTTTTTTAAATCGATTTTGCGTAAAAAACAAATTTCTGCGGATCATCAGCTGAGAAACCCTTGACGTTTTTTCCGTTTTCCTCAAGAAATAAAAGTCAACGTATCCAAAGTCATTCAGTTTTTATTTACTCCATCAAATTTGATAAGCAGAATTTATAATAACGTAGACGTACATAATCTATGGCTGTATCTCATAAAGTTGACCTGATAGAGCAAAATGCATGTGATATTCGGACTCAGAACACCAACATTAGTCTAAATCAGTTGAGAAACCCCTGACCATTTTTTGGCTGTCAACTCGTGTAACATGCACTTTAAATATATTTTCTTACTATTTCATTACTTGTCTGCACCACTTAACCAAGCAAATTCCCAGTGTGTAACTTCCTGCAATTTACAATGGTGCTAATAAGAATAGTAATAATAATATATCGGATTTATATAGCGCGTTTTTTCTAGACACTCAAAGACATTATTCATTCACTCCATAGACAGTGGTGATGAACTACACAGCTGCCCTGGGGCACACTGACAGAAGCGAGGCAACAAGTATGTGCCATCAGTAGTAGTAGTAGTAATCTTTATTTATATACCGCCTTTTCACTGCACATCGGAGTCTCAAAGCGGTTTACAATTGTTATTTTTGGGAGTGGGGGTGCCAGTACAGGAGGCACATGCCAGACCTATTGTACATATTTTTAGTGGTAGGGGAAACTGGAGCACCCGGAGGAAACCTACGCAGACACGGGGAGAACATTCAAACTCCACTCAGAAAGGCCCTGGTCCAACCGGGATTTGAACCCAGGACCTTCTTGCTGAGAGGCGAGAGTGCTATCCACTCAGCCACCGTGCCGCCCATCAGCCCCCCCACCACCAACCATTCACACACACACCACACACATTCTAGTATGGGTGAAGTGTCTTGCCCAAGGACACCATTACGGTTTGGAACTTTACAGCCGCAGCCGCCCCACTATGGCACCTCAGTATCACAGTCCTAACAGCGGAGTAATTTGCTTTTCAATGTAAGTCAATAGGAGCCAGAGCGAATTGGAGCCAAACTTCACCATGAGCACTTCTCTATTGAGCTTGTCCATCTATATACAGGCAATGGTTGTCACTCATAATGTGCTCTACAATGTCTCCCCCTTCTGGACATTTAAAACACAACATGACAAAATGCAGTGTTAATCCTCAGTCTATAAACATTCATCATAGCGTAACAAGTTTGAAAACAGAACATTGAGGCAGAAGGGATGGGGGGACGCGTTAGTGCTATCAGTTATAAGCTACAAGCAGGTCTGTTTTAGCTGAGATTATGAAGGAAACACAAACACTTTTCTCTCTCATGTCTGGGGTTGTGAGAAGCCATTTTTTGTCAAATAAATATGTTTTTCTCTAATCAGAAATCTCCATCCCCTAGTTCTAAATATTCTGTGTTTCTCTTTAACACCAATGACAGACTTCTGTGGTAGTGGGTTATTTTTGTTTTTGTTTTCTCGCAGGAGGGTCTAAGGACAGTGGTGATGATCCAGGATATTTGAGGACATTAATTAACATTTTTGGACATTGGTCATCTGTCTCTTATGGACTAAAGCTTATGTGTTTTTTTTAATCACTGCATTTCCTGTGTTTGAACGGTTGGATTGTCTGATCTGTGTTGGCAAATTGACAACTGTTGTGATTTAGGGATACACAAAAATAAATTGAATGAAATAGTTGTGGATAAGGTTCTTTCTCTCACTAGTCTCTCTGGTCTCTCTCTAGTCTCTCTCTGGTCTCTCTCTGGTCTCTCTCTGGTCTCTCTTTGGTCTCTCTCTAGTCTCTCTCTGGTCTCTCTCTGGTTTCTATTGGTCTTGTCTCTCTCTGGTCTCTCTCTGGTCTCTCTCTGGCCTCTATCTGTCTAATCTCTCTGGTCTCTCCCTGTCTCTCTTTGGGCTCTCTCTAGTCTCTCTCTGGTCTCTCTCTGGTCTCTCTTTGGTCTCTCTCTGGTCTCTCTCTGGTCTCTCTCTGGTCTCTCTTTGGTCTCTCTCTAGTCTCTCTCTGGTCTCTCTGGTCTCTCTTTGGTCTCTGTCTAATCTCTCTCTGGTCTCTCTCTGGCCTCTATCTGTCTTGTCTCTCTTTGGTCTCTGTCTGATCTCTCTCTGGTCTCTCTCTGGTCTCTCTTTGGTCTCTCTCTAGTCTCTCTCTGGTCTCTCTCTGGTCTCTCTTTGGTCTCTCTCTAGTCTCTCTCTGGTCTCTCTTTGGTCTCTGTCTAATCTCTCTCTGGTCTCTCTCTGGTCACTCTCTGGTCTCTCTCTAGTCTCTCTCTGGTCTCTCTCTGGTCTCTCTTTGGTCTCTCTCTAGTCTCTCTCTGGTCTCTCTCTGGTCTCTCTTTGGTCTCTGTCTAATCTCTCTCTGGTCTCTCTCTGGCCTCTATCTGTCTTGTCTCTCTTTGGTCTCTGTCTAATCTCTCTCTGGTCTCTCTCTGGTCTCTCTCTGGCCTCTATCTGTCTTGTCTCTCTTTGGTCTCTGTCTAATCTCTCTCTGGTCTCTCTCTGGTCTCTCTCTGGCCTCTATCTGTCTTGTCTCTCTTTGGTCTCTGTCTAATCTCTCTCTGGTCTCTCTCTGGTCTTTCTCTGTCTTTTGATCTCTCTTGTCCCTCTCAAGTCTGCGTCTAATCTCTCTCTGGTCTCTATGGGGTTTCTCTGGTCTCTGATCTCTCTAGTCAAGAGATGGGGGGTTATTTTCTTTCGGGGGCACATTCAGATTATGCCCTTTTGAGGGCTGGACCCAATTCACGTGGTTAATTTTTTGAATTTCATTTAGCATTTCTGGTTAGATGTTAAACTGCATGTTGTTACATTGTTCTTTGTAATGAAACAAAGTTTAATCTAATCTAATGATGTTTAGGGTGCATTACTTAGAACGGAATAAATGTATTACTTGGTCTGCAGTCTCTCTCTGATCTCTCTCTGGTTTTTCTCTGGTCTCTGGTTTCTCTTTGGTCGCTCCCTGTTTTCTCTGGTCTCTGGTCTCACAGTCTTTCTCTGATCTCTCTTTGGTTTTTTTCTGCTCTTTGATGTCTCTGGTTTCTCTCTGCTCCTCTTTGTTCTCTCTCTCTGGTCTCTCTCTCTCTCTCTCTCTCTGATGCTGCTCTGGTGGCAAAGCTGCTCATTCATCTTGGGAAAAAAAATCCTCTGGTTCCAGTTAAGAAAGAAAGGTCCGCCTAGCATGAACTTTGAGAGAGTGGAGCAATGATGTCATTTATTTTAAAACCACCAAAAACAAAATCACAGTGATTTCATTTTTGAGCCAAACTGTTGTTCATTTATTTCTAATAATATATGTTTTACAAATACTCTCTGTCCCTTGCTTTGATCTGTTCTTTTGATGCCCATGTCTGTACTGTGCACAATGTTATATTTTTGTATGGCTCAAAATAAAGTATTCATATCAAATCAAATCCTTTGCAGATATCTTGGCACACATGTCAAACAAAAACATAACAATTTTCTTCTTGGAAAATACAAAATAATAATCTGTGAAAAGGGTAATTTTCAGGTTGGACAACTGTTGTGAACAAAACAAACATCATTTGTGTTAGAAAGAGCCCTGTGAGTCACTATTTGACCCTTTAGGCTCAGAGTGACTGAGTGAGGGTGAACCATAGACTGACAGTCTCTTCATTGTTTCCCTTTTTTTAAAAGTCGGTAATATCTGAGACATTTGGACAGAGGGGGGGGTGGCAATCAGAGCTGCCACCCAAGTCTCATGGCACCAGTCCCTCTGATCCACCTCCTGCAGGTGGAGGGTCCACGGGAAGATGGCTGCTCCCTCATCAAAGATATGGCCTTAGTCTTTCAGCCGGGGCTTCAGGCAAAGCAGGGTTAAGTGCCTTGCCCAGGGACACAACAACAGCAGACAGCAGTGGGAGCCCCTGTGTTTGTTGTTACAATATTCCTTGTGTTGGAACGGTTTGATTCTCTGATCTGTAAAGTCCACTGATAAAACACAGACCTGTATTTATTCACAAAAACACAGGAACTGTTGTAGATTGAAACAGAATTAGATTTGGCGATAAAAAAGTGGTGATAATTTTGTACAATTATCTGACCCCGAGGACACGGCCGTTCCAAAGATGGACAACGCTAACTCACTCGTTAAATTAATCCCAATAGGGAAGTGCTCAACGTTTTGCTCCAACTTGCCCTGGCTCCGATTGACATAGACTCCTCTAGCTCAGTGACTGGATGAGGGGATCGCACTCTCCCTTCTCAGCAAGAAGGTCCTGGGTTTGAATCCCGGTCGGAACAGGGTCTTTCTGAGTGGAGTTGGCATGTTCTCCCCGTGCCTGCGTAGGCTTCTTCTGGGTGCTCCGGTTTCCCCTACCACTAAAATCATGCACACTAGGTAAATCCTCCAGCTCTGGCAGTCCGGACCAAGCCGAGCATCAACATCTGGAGATGGGTTCCCGAGCGCTATCCTTCGGCAACCACTGCTCCTGACGTAAGCCTTAGCGGCATCAGGATGGGTCAAATGCAGAGGACTAATTGCCCCACGGGGTTTAATAAAGTGCACCTTTACATTTACCTAACTGTTTGTGTCACAATTACAATTTGTAAGTATGTAAGTAGTAATGTTTATTTATATACCGCCTTTCACAGACCAGAGTCACAAAGCAGTTTACAATTGTGGGCATATGTCCTCTCACTCCACACAGAGATGGGAGCGGGGCCAGTACAGGAGGCACATACTAGACCATTTGTACATGTTTTTTAGTGGTAGGAGAAACCGGAGTACCCGGAGGAAACCTAGAGTGCTATCCACTCAGCCACCAATTGGGGATTTATAACTGTGTGGTTTATTGTTCTCTCTTTGCTCTCTCTGATCCTTCCAACTTCCCAAAATTAGAGCATTAATGAGGAGCCGATGACTGACACACACACACACACACACACACACACACACACACACACCGACACAACAAAAATGTGCATAAATGTTACTGATTCTTTTTGCTAATTTATAAGAAAGGCACAGAAACCTTCAATCCTTTTGTGGCCATCAATTCACTCATTTTCATTTTCAGTAGAATTTGAGCTTACTTATGTTTATTTTGCAGTAAAACCATCGGTGTGATATAAAACACACCCCTCTCAGTTTTTCATCCCATCACAATCCGACACTTGTTACTGAGACACAAACACGGGAACTCTGGGACCATTGAGCCATGGGGTTTCAGTCCCAGTTTCAGCTCGAGTTTCCAAGTTAAATTTTTGAATTGAGCAGCATTCAGCCCCATTTTTCTGAGTGGGAAGCCGGAATTTTAGAGTTCCCAAGATCACAGAAAAGTCCTCTGAGATAACTGCTGTTGTGATTTGGAGCTATACAAGAATGAGTAAAAAACGATGGGCTGTCAAAAACGTTTATCTTTTGGGAAACATGTCAAACAACTCTTTTATAGATGTTTAGAACAATCATTATGTTTAGGCTTAAAGTTTTCTTCAAATAAGACAAAGTGGTGATTAAGGCCCTGTTTCCACCAGCCCTACTCCACTCTACCCTACTCCGTTTGGGAGAGTTTCAGGCCTGCTTAACCTTTTAGTACCTGCGTGGCCCTGGTTCTATCCAAGCTGCTACTAAAGTTTTCTAATTGACAGTGATTGGCTAGAGTGCAGTTGGAAGCCGTGGTTACCAAGGAATTTCCCCAGATACTGGTTTGTTGTGGGTATGTTGCCATAAGGGGAAGGTACCATATGCTAAGTAGTAGAGTAGAGTAGACAAGAGTGGAAATGGGGCTTAAGGTAACTAGTAAGTAGTCATTAACTCATTGACTGCCAGCCGTTTTCTGATGATTTCACTGATTCTCAAGACCCACAGAATATTATGTGCTATGAGTGGATTGTCTAATTTCATCAGAGGAAAATAAGTTTGTTTTTAGCTGGTTTTGTTCTGCTGAAATCCCCAGTCGAAAAGAGGGAAGCTTGACAGAAATCACCGATCTCAGACAAATACGTCAATGGCAGTCAATTATGGGGTGCCGTTTGTAAAAATTCTGTTAAAATTTTTTAGCTGAACATTTTTCTACATTTAGCTCACTTTCCTCACATTTAGCACATTTTCCTCACATTTAAGACATATCTATATCTAAATATTATATCTATATCTAAATGTTAAATGTTATATCTAAATATTATATCTATATCTAAATGTTATATCTATATCTAAATGTTAAATCTAAATGTTAAATCTAAATGTTAAATCTAAATGTTAAATCTAAATGTTAAATCTAAATGTTATATCTATATCTAAATGTTATATCTATATTTAAATGTTATATCTATATCTAAATATTATATCTATATCTAAATGTTAAATGTTATATCTAAATATTATATCTATATCTAAATGTTATATCTATATCTAAATGTTAAATCTATATCTAAATGTTAAATCTAAATGTTAAATCTAAATGTTAAATCTAAATGTTAAATCTAAATGTTAAATCTAAATGTGTCGCCAAGTGTAAAGCTAAATATATAGAAACCACGCCCACTGCAGTGGCTTCAAATCCAGTGGGCCCACCTTCCGTGCCGTGTGGTGAGTGGGGGCGGTGCCGCGTGTTTTGAACATAGGAATACACGTGGACCGACGTCACGGCTCAAGGCATGTTGGGTCTCCGGCGCCATCGTCCTTGGCCACGGCACAAAATTAGCATTTTTGTGAAGATTCTTGCTTATTTGCTGGAGCCAGAGTGTATTCACTGTAAACTAAGCCACGTGGAGTCCCGTGAGATTCCTGTGTAATCCTGTAGGGTTCTCACCACACGGCACGGAAGGCGGGCCCACTGGATTTGAAGCCACTGCAGTGGGCGTGGTTTCTATATATTTAGCTTTACACTTGGCGACACATTTAGATTTAACATTTAGATTTAACATTTAGATTTAACATTTAGATTTAACATTTAGATTTAACATTTAGATATAGATTTAACATTTAGATATAGATATAATATTTAGATATAACATTTAACATTTAGATATAGATATAATATTTAGATATAGATATAACATTTAGATATAGATATAACATTTAGATATAGATATAACATTTAGATTTAACATTTAGATTTAACATTTAGATTTAACATTTAGATTTAACATTTAGATATAGATATAACATTTAGATATAGATATAATATTTAGATATAACATTTAACATTTAGATATAGATATAATATTTAGATATAGATATGTCTTAAATGTGAGGAAAATGTGCTAAATGTGAGGAAAGTGAGCTAAATGTAGAAAAATGTTCAGCTAAAAAATTTTAACAGAATTTTTACAAACGGCACCCCATAGTCAATGAGTTAAACAGTTCTAGCTTCTTTACCCTTTCTCTTAGAAGACCTTAAGACCTTTGTAGTGATAGCCTCATAGTACAAATCTACCAAATACTTTAGATTCTAGGGTGGTTCTAAATGACAATGACCCAGAAGAGGACAGACATGTGGGAACAAATGCATGGTTTTCCATCACGTGCTTCTTACCCATGATGCTTTGCGCGAACGCCATGTTGCGAGTCAAGCTTATATAGCACGTATCATTTGCCGTGATAATTTGTAACGGATCATTTGTCCCCATGTCATCTAAAGCCACGAAATCAGCCGACACTGACCGTGTTAAGTCTGTTGATTCACTGGAGTAATCTGTGAGGCAAGATCCTTAGAGAAATTGAGAATGATCAGAGATTTGGATCCATATGAAACGCGGCGAGACCAGTGGACTTGGCCCGAAATGGCTAACTTTCACTTAACAGTTTTACAATCAAAAAAGGTCACGATGTATATGATGAAATATTTCTTTTAATTAATCATTTATTTTGAACGAAGCAGTTGATATCACAGGCTGTAAATCACTTCTGTCTTTTACCTGGATTATTTTGATATTGGTTCTTTGAGCTAGTTGATTGGCTGCCCCTCCCTATTGTGTCACACCTTTGTGTATTTATACCATGTGCTTTCCCCTCTTGTCGTCTGCCCATTGTCTCTACCACCTTTGTTCCTGGCTTGTTTTCAGGTCTGGAATTTTGTTAGTTTTTGTTACTCTGAATTTGGTTTCAATGAAATGACACTGTGTTTTCAGTCCAGCATTTTGGGTTCTTGTAAAATATTTATTCATTTTTGCTTCCTAATCAATATAGAAAACTTTCTAAGTCTATAAAAATGCATAGAGAGCTGTACGCAAAAAATACTTATGGGCATCTATGTTCAGTTCACAGAAATAATCTTATTTACATCAGAGTTTGGTCAATGACAACACCATATGTTAGCTCACAGTTATGCCATCTTATGTCTACGTGATTTTGTACATTGGAGTCCGACATGTGTTCATTCTGTGTTTCCATCAGTGTTGAAGGTGTATATAAAATGCGATAACAAGTCATACGATCTGATAACCAGACTTCTGCCGGAGCTGTCTTGGACCTGACAGACCTTGCTCAGACCCAAAGCAGTCAATAAAAAGCTTCATAGAACAAAGACCAACGCTTCTTGTGTCTCATTGTCTCATGTCCGGCCAAATTATTCAAAGTCGTCCATTCACCTGGTGCCAGCTTCAAACGTTCCCATTGCGATTGTGAGTTTTCATGTGAGCATTCCAGTTGGAGCGCTGTGCAAAGCCTCTCATGCAGATGAAGCAGCTGTAGGGTCGCTCCCCAGTGTGGATCCTCATATGAGCGTCCAGAGTGAACTTCTTGGCAAAAGCCTTCTCGCAAACGGAGCAGCTGTAAGGTTTCTCTCCTGTGTGGACTCTGGAGTGGTTCTGCAGCGACTGTTTGGAGGTGAATCTCTTCAGACACAGAGGACACTGGTGTTTCCTCCGCTCTTCATCTGTTCCCCACATGTTCCTGGCTCTGCTCTCCACATATGAGCCTGGAGCAGAGTTTTGTGAGCCTGGAGCAGAGTTTTGTGCAGCCATGACTCGGTGGTAGTGGTCTCCAACCGCCTCCGTCTCCATCTGAGCCTCTGAACAGCTGAAGGGAGCGTTCCAGTCGTCAAAGTCATGTTTGTCTGTGCTCAGGTCTTCTTTGAGCTCTGATTGTTGAGGCAGCGATGATTCTTCTGTCTTCACACACTTCAGGACGACCGCCGGGAGCTGGGGGCGGCAAATGAGGACAGAAATAAGTATCTATTAACTTTACCGTGGCTGTTCACCAGTTCTGGGAGGAACGCAATACAGCAGTATTCCTGAAAAAGCTGGGTAATATTTGTAGCGTTTCATTGCATTTTATCCTGAAATTAAATAGTGTTTTGTTTTTATATTATGCCACAAGATCAGCAGAGAAGACATAATCTGCACCAACAGTAGCCACCTAGAAGGGTTTTTTCTTTCTGGTAGAAGACGGCTGAAGCTGAAGCTGAAGCAGAAGCAAGCACTATGTCGGACTCAGAACCTTGTTACAGACAAGACATCATGATTCTCTGAATAGACGACTCTCACATGACCAGTTAGCTCCCAGCATCACTTACTTTATTCAAATTCAACAGACGAGAGTCACAACAAGCAGACATAGTAGAGTCCAATAAACCTCAAATAGGAATTACAAAATAAAACTCAGAGAAAACAGAAGTGAAAGAGATAATTATTGAATTCAATATTGCAATACTTTGCTCTGCTGTATCGATATTAATTCTTGCTCAAACTATTGCGATACTGAACAGAATCAATTTTCCACCACTACTTTGCATGGGACATTTCTAGAGTGGATCAAAATGAACAGAACAGAAACGTGGATCAAAACTCAAACAAAGTGAAGCCGCATCAAAAGTTGTAATTGTGAGTTTTTTTCATGTGTGATTTCAGACTGGAGTTCTTTGTGAAGGATCTGGTGCAGTACAAACAGCTGTAAGGTCGCTCGCCCGTGTGCGTGCGCATGTGTCTATCCAGGGTGAACTTCTTGGCAAAGATTTTTTTGCAGATGGAGCAGCTGTAAGGTTTCTCTCCTGTATGAACTCTGAAGTGGATCTGTAACGTCTGCTTTCTGGTGAACTGCTTCAGACACAGAGGGCACTGATGTTTCT
This sequence comes from Knipowitschia caucasica, assembly GCA_964034765.1. Lineage (NCBI taxonomy): Eukaryota > Metazoa > Chordata > Actinopteri > Gobiiformes > Gobiidae > Knipowitschia > Knipowitschia caucasica. The sequence continues at coordinate 41,412,490 of OZ035829.1, forward strand.
TCTCGCCTTCAGCTGTTCCTGACATGTCCTCGTTGTAAACTGCTCCATCCCCCGCGTACGAGTCCCCATCCCCCACATACAAGTCTCCATCCTCCACAAACGAGTCAGGACCAGGGTCCTGTGCAGCCATGACTCGGTGGTAGTGGTCTCCATCTGCCTCCGTCTCCATCTGAGCCTCTGAACAGCTGAAGGGAGCGCTCCAGTCGTCAAAGTCATGTTTGTCTGTGCTCAGGTCTTCTCTGAGCTCTGATTGTTGAGGCAGCAATGATTCTTCAGTCTTCACACACTTCGGGATGACCGCTGGGAGCTGGGGGCGGGAAATGAGGACAGAAATGAGTATCTATTAGGTTCACTATAGCCGTTCACCAACAGTGTTGGCAGTAATGCGTTACAGAAATAGTGTAATTACTGTATTATTTTGGGTTTTGCTGCAAAAGGTCAGTGACGTGCGACGTGAAAGAGTGTTTGCCACCGCGAGATTGGCAAAGGAAAACACCAGTAATATTGTGGTTTAATACATTACTTTTTTTGTATTACGTGTTTGGTAACTTTCCCAACACTGCTGTTTGCAAAAGGTTTTCATTCATTGAGAGTGTGTGGTTCTGAGATTTGACCAAATCTTGAGTTAACAAAAACAACATTTCTGGTCTTCAGCTTTCCCTCTTTCCATTGGGCACTGAGGATCCTGGGAGTTTGCTTCAGTCCACATGTCCTCTCGTTCAACAGTGTTGCAGGGCCCGTTATACCGAGGGCTGTCCAGTTCCTGCATGACCAGAGCCAGGGCTGTGTTCGCATCAGAGGAAGTCAGTCAGAGTTGTTCCCAGTGTATGTGGGTGTCCCCCAGGGCTGCCCTTTGTCTCCGCTTCTGTTCACTGTTTATAAAATTCTGGTTCTGGGACTACAGGATCTCTGCTGTTTGAGACGTTCTCCTGTTTCAACAAACCAGGACCTCCGACCTGCTCTGGGACGGTTGGAGCAGAGCGAGGATGACAATCAGCATGCTATACTTTTTCTCCGGAAATAAGTTTTGTCATTATTTACAATCAGCGAGTGACCGTTACTGATGATGTTTCCTTAGTTCATATTATAACACTGCCCTCAGGATCAGTGGTAGTGGTACATGTTTTTTGTTTAAGAGGATGTCAGGATTTAAGTTTTGCAACAAGTTATTCCTTCAATAAAAATAGAACCAAGACAATAGACAACAATGCACTGCCACGAATAGTTCAAAAAGAAGAGGCAGAAGCAAAAATAGCTTGTGAGGCCCCTCCCCCTTTCATAACTATTGGTCAAAGTGATGCATGGTCGCATAATGGAGTTATGAGCAATCGTTGAGATATGACGTATAAGTACAGAAACACACACACGCATAGACACAAATGCAAACACCATGCAGCAGCAACAATACAAATATGTGCAGAAGTCTCACGGATTCTTTGCTTGTTGATGAGAAAGGCACAGACACTTTCACCGCTGTAATGTGAGAATAGAAGATAATGTATGTTATTCCTTACAATAAAAGTGATTAAATATGTAACGCTTTTTTCCCATAAATTAACTATCATTTTAAATTGATCCTTATATAATATATATGTGTATATTTTGAATTAAAACCCATCAATATGATAAAAAAACATATCCCTCTCAGTTTCTCTTTTCTTTCACCTCAAAGCGTGACACCACGGGCCGCGATTAGCCCTCGGGCCAGAGTTTGGACATGCCTGGACGAGACCAGTGTGCTGTTGATATTCAGGATATTTCCCCTTTAATGGCTTAATGAAGCATCACAGTAGTCTCAGTTACAAAGTTATAATGTCTTTATTCATGGGGAGAGGGGAAATGTTAGTGCTGCATCACAGGTTTCAGAACAGCAAAGAGGAACACACAAACAGAAGTGATACATCGGTGGTAACCTCATATGTAAATAAACTGGATTAAAAGAATTGTGCTTCAGTTTTTGTAAATCCTGCGCATTGCTCTGCATTAAGGGAGGGAAGTGGAAATTTTTGGGACATTTCAAAAGTAAAAAAATCAACCATAAAGAGAACAGGAAAGTGAATCAAAACACAAACAAACTGAAGCCGCATCAAACGTTCCATTTGCGATTGTGAGTTTTTTTCATGTGAGTTTTCAAACTGGAGCTTTGTGTGAAGGATCTGGTGCAGTAGAAACAGCTGTATGGTCGCTCGCCCGTGTGCGTGCGCATGTGTCCGTCCAGGGTGAACTTCTTGGCAAAGGTTTTCTCGCAGATGGAGCAGCTGTAAGGTTTCTCTCCCGTGTGAACTCTGAAGTGGATCTGTAACGTCTGCTTTCTGGTGAACTGCTTCAGACACAGAGGGCACTGATGTTTCTTCTCGCCTTCAGCTGTTCCTGACATGTCCTCGTTGTAAACAGGGGCCCCGGCCTCTGCTCCATCCCCCGCGTACGAGTCCCCATCCCCCACAAACAGGTCTCCATCCCCCACAAACGAGTCGGGACCAGAGTCCTGTGCAGCCATGACTCGGTGGTAGTGGTCTCCATCCGCCTCCGTCTCCATTTGAGCCTCTGAACAGCTGAAGGGAGCGCTCCAGTCGTCAAAGTCATGTTTGTCTGTGCTCAGGTCTTCTCTGAGCTCTGATTGTTGAGGCAGCGATGATTCTTCAGTCTTCACTCGCTTCGGGACGACCTCTGGGAGCTGGGGGCGGGAAATGGGGACAGAAATGAGTATCTATTAGGTTTACTATAGCTGTTCACAAAAGTTATTCAGTGAACCAGAGTGTGTGGTACCGAGTTAACACAAAACAACACTTCTGGTGGATTGTCAGCTTTCCTTGAATTGGTTTGCCCTTGTATCGGGCGCTGAGGGTCATGGGAGTCTGCTTCAGTCCACACGTGCTCTGATGGAGCTGGAGAAGGCGTTTGACAGGGTTCCCAGCTCAGGGGTCAGTCAGTCAGAGCTGTTCCCAGGGCATGGTGAGGGCAACTTCCGCTCACGGTCCTTAGGGATTCCGGTTTGGGGAACACAGGATTGAATCTATGCTGTTTTTCGATTAAATTGTTCTGTTGGCTTCATCAAAACAGGACCTCCAACCTACACTGGGACAGTTTGAGAATTGTGTGAAGCGGCTGGGGTGAAAATTGGCACCTCAAAGTCCAAGGCAAAGGTCACTGAGGTCCAGGTCCTGGTCTCAGCCCTCTTCTGGTGCAGAGGTCCTGGTTCTCCCATTCTGCAGAGTTGGTTCCCCAGAAGGAATCTCTCTGGTTTTGTTCTCAGAGAGGAAAAGATGAGAGTGTGAGATGGACAGACGGCTGCAGGGATGCCGTTTTTCTGTATTGGACTGTTGTGATGATGAAGAAGGAGCAGCGTCTGCAGTCAAAGCTCTGGAATTTACCGCTCAGTCTACGCTTCGGACATGATGGAGGTTACAATCGGTCAAAAACATGCTTGGTAAAAACATATTTCAGCTTACATTAATCATGCTTTTAAAACACGCAGCTCCAATTACAGGACACACATGAATCATAGACAAAACAGAGAAAATGGGTTCAACATTGTGTTTATTTATAAGACAACAGATTAAAACAGACTTTATACAGCTCTCACACCATCGACACACGGTCAATCACTTTCTGTTTGGTGAGTTTTCATGTGCACTTTCAGATTATAGTTTTGTCTAAACGCTTTATTACAGAGGGCGCAGATGTAAGGTTTTTCGCCGGTGTGTGTTTTCACGTGGTTATCCAGACCGCCCTTCCTGGAGAACTTCTTCCCGCACGACGGACAGCTGAAAGGTTTCTCCCCGGTGTGAGTTTTTGCGTGTGTGATGAGGTGAGCCTTTTGTCCAAACGTTTTGCTGCAGATCCAACACATGAAGGGCTTCTCCCCGGTGTGGATCTTCATGTGTTTCCTCATGGTGGCCTTTTGAGTGAAGGACTTCCCACACGTCAAACAGCTGAAGGGTTTCTCTCCGGTGTGAATCCTCATGTGGTTTCGTAGATTGGGTAAATTGCTGAACATCTTGTAGCACATGGGACAGCGGTGCTCGTCCCTTTGGTCAGACCCACTCCCTGCTCCAGTCTCCATCTCTGCCTCTCCGCAGCCGAACGGAGCGGTCCAGTCTTCATAGTCACTCCTGTCTGCGCTGTAGACGTCCCTGGACTCCGCGGGGCTGCGTTGAAGCAGAGACGGCTCCTCTCTCTTCACAAACTCAGCTCTGGACTCCGGGACACTGGCCGCTGGGAGCTGGGGGTGGGGAATACGGACAGAAATAATTATTTTTACCTTCCAGGATTTCTCTAAAGGGGACATAACCAAAAAGTCCAAAATATGATTGTTTTCCCTCGTCACTAAGAGGATTTTAGTGCCATGCATGCATGTTTGAGCTACTCACATCCTCACATATGTGCCCCGCTTTGATCTCCCCTCAGTCCTCTGACTGCTGGCTCTCAGCCCCTCCCCCAGCATTTTCTGACTCTGTGATAAGTGGAGGATTCACTCGCCTCACACTACCATTTTTACTCAGAGAAAAAACCTTAATTGCAACTTTATCTGAGGAGGAGCATTTGATGTGATGTGGGACTGAAGGAGCAGCTCATTTCTACTATAACACTGTTACAGTTCAGTTTGAGCAATTCTGTTAACTACAGAGTTTACTCCACCCGTGTACTTGTTGTTAAGTGTAATTACACCTCAATAGTTTATTAACTGTTTATTATCTTACATAAAAGACTCTTATATCTCCTGTAATGTGCGCAATGACACTGACATTTCTCAACCGGATATATATGAACTATATATTTAATAAAGAGCCATGGGGTCTTAGATAGACATAATTTTGAGACCTGAACCAGGTTATGTCCCCTTTAATCATTTAACCAGACTATCCTTCTCCCCTCCATGCAGTAGGTTAGACCAAGCCGCTGTCTCTGGAAACAGCTCCAGTACATTCTGGAAGCACAGGGCCTCTCACATCATATCTGTGCTCAGGTCATCCCTGACTGAGAGCTGATTGGCTGAGTGAGGACGATCCTCTCTTATTCACTTTTCTCTCTGAAAAAGCTGATGTAAAGATGTGACAGAGGCCAAACATACATACATGTGAAAACTAGTAATAAAACCAAACTGTTTTAAAAAAAAAACTGTTTTGAGAGAAGGAAATGAGCAGAATTGAAATGCATAGTTCCAGTGTTTGTGGGTTGAGAGTTAGGTACCACAGCTTTAATGTCATCTCATCAGTGAGTGAACTGCTACAACAAAAGTGAGTGACCCCAAAAGTCCAAAGTGTCAAAAATTGTTGGCCTTGTTATTTTCCATCTTTGAACTGTGGGATCTCTTCATGTGGACTTGACAGACCTGCTGGATTCTGGATCATGTGACCTCAGGAACTGCTCAGAATTTCCTAAATCGGAGCGTTCCAGAAGAAGAGACAAGATGCATGCGTTTGAGAAACTGCAGGGTGTTTACATTGAGATTCCGCTAATTGCCTGTTTGACGTGAACTGGGGATTCAAAGCCTACTACTTCAGTACAAGTTTCCGAGTCGAATTTCCGATCCAAGCAGAATTCAATCATATTTTTCCGAGTGAGAAGTTAAATAGCTTTAACTACAGCATCCTTGATCTACAACCTCAGTCCTGGATCTACAGCCTCAGTCTTTGATCTACAGCCCCAGTCCTGAACTTGGTCCTCAGTCCTGAATCTACAGCCTCAGTCCTGAATCTACAGCCCCAGTCCTGAATCTTGGTCCCCAGTCCTGAATCTACAGCCTCAGTCCTGAATCTACAGCCCCAGTCCTGAATCTACAGCCCCAGTCCTGAATCTTGGGCCTCAGTCCTGAATCTACGGCATCAGTCCTTCATCTACAGCCCCAGTCTTGAATCTTCTCCCTCAGTCTTTGATCTACAGCCTCAGTCCTGAATATACGGCCTCAGTCCTGAATATACGGCCTCAGTCCTGAATATACGGCCTCAGTCTTTGATCTACAGCCTCAGTCCTAGATCTAAAGCCTCAGTCCTTGATCTACAGATGCCAAACCGCAGCTCAAATGATGCCCCTGGAGAACATCTTCATAGAGTTGACTTCATACACATTGGTTTGTTTGATGAAAAATACTTTGTGAACACATTTTCCACATATTTCTGCAGTCATAGCGTTCTCTGTTTAAATCTATATACGGTTAAAACATTATTAATCGATCTATTAACATTCTCCACTTCATTATCATATGCACAGCTTAGTGTAATGTTATTTTTAGTATGACATAAATGATTGTGGTTCATCACCTGGATTGTGTTCGGCTCATCTGGATCGTCTATCTCCTCTGGCTCCTCTTTGATCAGCGGGTGTGGATTGTCCTCTTGGTCCGAATTCTGGTCTGATTCTTGAGCCAATCCCGGGTTTAGTCCCTGCTTTGGTCCCTGTTTCGCTTCTGATCCAGGGCTCGAGGGTGGGTCCTGACTACCCGGCCTGGGCAGCGCGATTTTGGGGTTGATCTTCGACTGCAGCAGCGCCTGGTTCCGCTGGATCTCCTCTTTGAGCGCGATTATCTCCTCCCGGTTTCTCTGGTTCATTCGGTTCAGTTTCAGGTTCTCCTGCTGGCTCTTTTTGTTCTCCTCTCGGTTTCTGAGGATCTCTTGCTTGCACACACACAGCTCCTCCTCGTACTCCGCTACGGTCCCTTCAAACAGCGCAATGATGTCCTCCGCCACCGCAGTGAGACGCGCAGTCACCATCGTTCGGAGTGTTTGACCCGTAGACATGTTTAACCGGTGTCTAGAACCGTCTGAGTGCGACGCAGAGACAATATGTCGATGTTTCTAGCAAGCGAACAGCACCGTGCGCCTGTTCTTCCAGCCACAAAGGACTTCCGCTCCACAAACTACACTTCCCAAAATGCATCGTCACCACAGACTACTGCCCCCAGCGGCCAGAGCGGGTAAGAAACATAGACTGTAAATCAGACGCGTAGAAGTCAATGATAAAGAGAAATACTGAAGAAGTTTATGTAAGAAAGAGAGTCTTTTCCTCAGCATGAAGCTAGAAAGGGGAGGGGGATGGTCGGAGAGGGTTCTGGGACTTCCATAATAGTTATTACGATCACAGGAAAGGCAAGGCGGATTTATTTGTATAGCACAGTTCAGGCAGCTCATAGTATTTAAGAAAACAAGAAAAGAAACATTAAAATCACAAGGGTTAGGACACAAAGCATTAAAATAAGAAATTATTCACTGTGTTATAAAGAGTGAAGATACACTTAACAGAACTGTTTTAACCTGGATTTGAACAAAGAGAGATTATTCAAAATTTTAGAAAATAATATAGAAAGACATTTAGAAAAATGTAGGAGAAAATTGTTGAAAAACGTATTAGTTACGGAATAAATTAATGCAGACTAATATCATAAATTATAAAAAAAAATTAAGCAAAAAAAAGATGTTTGATTATGTTTGATTATGTTACATAATTCTTACATAAGAATTGGTAGAGGTATCATAATAGATATTTGCCAATGTGGAAAATATAATATGTGGATATAATAATAACAATTATCATAATGTTCATTTTTATCATATTCTTTACTAATGTACTTTTATTTGACTATTTATTAGTCTTTTACCAAATTAACGTACATTTGAACCCATTTTTAATTAACTTTTTTCCCCAGACTTTTAGTTTTTATTGACTTCTAAATAATAGCAGTTTTTGCTTTGCTCAGGTTGCGAACAGTAAAATTGTGATTAATGTGTGTTTTGTACACTTTAGTGTGAGCTCCAGGGCCGCTCCGCTCCAGCAGCAGCCGCTCTCGGGCCCCCTCCTCTCGGCTGCAGCTGGCGGAAGTGCACGCTTCTGTTGACGCCTGGAACTTTTAGCCTGTCGCCATTTTGTTCCCGAAACGAGGACGAGTGGAAAGGTTGTTTTACCACAAACAGCTCATTTCACACCAGGTAAGGTCTGTTATTTATCAGTACAATCACAGTGGTTTGAATTATGTTCAACACAAAGAAAAACTAAACATTTGACGTGTGTTTTCCACAGAAATATGTCACAACGCACTGTTAGCTCATATGCTAAAGCTAATGCTAACCGACCTCTAGCCTACAATCAATTGAATTATAGGTGATTTCATACACATTACACTCCAAACATTCTCTGTAGGAGTGTCTGGGATACATTTGTAAATGATAGTTTAGGATTTGACTGAAGTTCTCAGCTGTCACGAGTTATGTTAGCTGCCTTCAGCTAATCTAATCACTTTATTATCTATCGTCTTACGTTACACAAAGAGCAGCACAGAGCAGCTCTCACCAATGTTCATGTGAATTACAAAACTGCACTAAATCCGTAAGATAAAAGTGAGATTATGACTGCCACAGGGTGCATACCGTGTACATATAATAAACAAGTGCTAACTGGTTTAAATTAGCATTTTAAAGTGCATTTGAACTTTTCCTTTTGGGATGAATATTGTATAGATTTTGTGTTCGTCTGACACATGTAAGTGTTGCATCACAGGTTACAGAACAGTTGGAATGAGGAGCACACTATTCTCTAGTGCAAAGATATTTATCTTTGCACTAGAGAATATAGGTTTATACTATTTTACACTTATACTACTAAGGTGTAAAATTCTAAACAGAATGGATGTCTGTTTAAAGCTGGGGTATTTGAAATGTGTTTCTTAAATAACGCACAAAAAGTGAAATGTGAACAAATCACTCCAACATGCTGTCTTCATCTCATTAGAAATCATGTTCACTTTTGTATGAGAAAGAGCCCTTTGAGTCACTTTTTGGGCTGAGAGCTGATTGGCTGAGTGAGGACAACCACTTTTCTGTCTGAAAAAGCTGATCTAAAGATGTGGCATAGGCCAAAAATACATGTGGAAACTAGTGATAACTGTTTTAGAGCTAGGAACTAGTGACTTGGATTGTATTACAGATGTCCATTGGTGTGGTTTGAAAGTTGTGTACCCGTCTTTAAGGCACAGGGGGCAGTGGATGACAGTTTGTGGATCTGGAAAAACGTGATAAACTGTTTCCTGTCCGACTTGAATTGTGGCTGTGACATGTGCTGCTGCAGGTTTCATTCAGTCTTGTTGCTTTTCTGTGACTTCCAGAGAAAATGGCGAGTCCAGGGAAAGAGTGCTTCCGGCTGAAGAGCTACAAGAACAACGCTCTGAACCCACAGGAGATGAGGAGACGCAGGGAGGAGGAGGGGGTGCAGCTGCGCAAACAGAAGAGGGAGGAGCAGGTAACAGCCTCAGTAGCCTCAGACTCACCACTGCTCTGAGGGGAGTCCATTAGTGGTTTATAATGACAACAAGCCGAAGGATATGGGAGTGTTTTGACATGTTATACATCATTTTAGGGGAATTATCTCAATACAACAACTTTAGCATTTACTATGAATATTGGATCCATATGCAATAATAGTTGACAATAGGCAAGTTTTAACACAGCTCATGTACAAGGCAACTCAAAACAAAACAAAACAAGAAACACAGTAGTTGTGTGAGTCTGCACTAATAAGACTTTTATAATGTTTGGTCCAGTTTTGGTTCAGTTCAATCATGACCTCATGTTGTTCAGAAAAACTCCACTCAAATTAAACAAAAGGAATGTATTGGTCAAAATACCATAATCCAGTCTCGAGATAAGACAAGAACATTTGAGCAGATGGTTATTGTGTAAGATTATCACTGTTTCCGGTATCACCACGGTCCAGTTCAGTTTTCCCAACCTTTCTGAGCCGTGACATACCTTTTCCATTGAAAACGGTCACATGACACACAGCCAGCTGAAACTGATGCAAACATGAAACTGCAGCATTTATTAGCAATGCAAAGTCCGTCTCATTAAAGTGTATTGTGTAGAAAATCAAACAAGCACAAAGTCTTTCTCTCCTCAAAATGATTTTAGGGAAAATAATGTGACCAAATCGCAGAGATTGGATCATTTTGCAAAGTTGCAACAAACACTAAAGTACTGAAAAACACTGGTATATTTCTTTACCATTATTCATTTACCTTTTTGCAGAAGTGGCATTGCTATTAGAGGTATCTAGGAGAACTTTCCTGGAATGTAGGAAAGAGCCGCCCTCTCCAGAGAACATCCACTAAATGCCCTCTATGTCAGACAATATAGAATCCAAGCTTTACCTGTCGAGTAGAAACTTGGCGACGGAACCTGGGCTTTCGACGCCGTTTTGTGAAAGAATCTGAACGGTTTGATTCTCTGATCTGTGTTTGCGATTCGACAGCTTTGTAAAGTCCTCCGAGAGAACTGCTGTTGTGCTTTAAATTGAATTTAATGTAATATCCCACATCCACCACTGGAGGACTTTTTTTAACTTTAAAAAGAGTACATAAAGAGTTCACATCCTAAGCTAAATGTAAATGATTGCAGTTGAAACGTTTCTAAATGAACACAGATAAAGCGTCTGGAGTCACGTTGAGTGTTTCTTCTCTGCAGTTGTTCAAAAGGAGGAACGTGTCTCTGCCAAACGATGAGTCCATGTCGGAGTGTCCCATCCAGGATCCGGACATCAGCACCACAGTGCCCATGGCCGGGGTGAGAGCAGTACAGCTCCACCAGGGGGCGCTGACATCCCATTGCACATGTTTTTATATGTTTAATAATCGAGTTATGTTTTGTTTCAGGACGCAGTGATCTCTCCGGACATGATCCAGATGATTCTCTCGGAGGATCCGGACCAGCAGCTGCTCGCCACACAGAAGTTCCGGAAGCTTCTGTCCAAAGGTGAAATGCAACAACAGTCGAACTGAATGTGACTGAACCCAGGGACAAACTATAACTTGAAATCATCTAAAGTGAATCTGAATACCACTTTTAAACCTCAATGATTTTTTTATGATTTTCCTTCATAAATTATTGATTGTTTTGATAATGAATTCCAGTTAAATATATCATATCAGAGACAAACGGTGATAATTGAGAAGTGAAATAAAGTTTATATAATTTACACAAAGTATAGTACAGTAGAATTATTTAACCCAAATTAGGTATGCACGTAAATTTAAGCACCACCAAAGAAAAAATAATGTTTGCAGAAGAAAACAGTAAGTTATGCTTCCCATAACTTACAATTAGAATCTGGATTTTGGTGAAAGGTATTTTGGATCATTCTTCTTTGCAGATTTATCTCTAGTTCAGTTAGATTTGATGGGTTCTGAGCATGGACAGCCTGTTTTAAATCACACATACAAACTCTCAATGATATTCAGGTCTGGGGACTTTAGCAAACCACTGTCTCTCTCTGAGGCTGTTCCTGCTGTTCCACTGTCACTACAGTTCTGAGACTGTTGGATCATGAAGCTGCACTGAGCTGTTTTTATGATGCTTTGAAATTACAATAAATAAATCTTCAGCCCACAGAGCAGCTTTTTCACACTAAGCAGCTTTGAAGGCCTTTGATGGAATAACATGACAGTTACCTTAATTTCAAGTCAGAAGAAAACGTTTGGCTTGTGTGCGTCGCTGTGTTTAGTTCAGAGGACTATCACTGTCTCCCCCTAACCCCCACTCTGCTCCTGCCCTCAGTGTCCTCTGCAGCTGTATTTTGCACTGGTCCCTGGTCTCTCGCTCTGGTCTTTTCTCGCTGGTCCCTCTCGCTGGTCCCTCCCGCTCTTGATCCTCAGTGTCCTCTGCAGCTGTATCCAAAAGAGCATGCACGGCTTTTGACAGCTGCAGCAGCGCTCAGACCGACATCCAACAGGTTTTATATCTCTAGTCTTTACAGCCTTGAATTTTACAGCTGCTACTTCAAGGTTTTCACTTAATGTGGGTCAATTCTAGAACCTAACCCTGTGATAAAGGAGAGACCACTATTTTTCAGATACATCCGTTCCAAATAAATCTGGTACTTCTGCTGCTGCCACTGTTCAGGTTCCATGATGCTTTCATGACCTGTCACACTCTCTGTCCACTCCTTTCTGCCGTCTTTAGTTTGGTCTAAAACCTCATGTTCTGTTCCAGAGCCGAATCCGCCCATAGACGAGGTCATTTCTACTCCAGGAGTCGTGAGCCGCTTCGTGGACTTCCTCCAGAGAACAGACAACTGCACTCTGCAGGTTTGTACCATAACACACTGTGTACTTGTGGGGACCAGTCGACGAGGACAAGTAACGAGAGGCTGCAAACTCTGAAAAGATTAGTATTTTGTGCTATTTTAACCCAGATTCAAGTAGAGACTATTCAATGAACTGACAAAGTAACTGGCCTCATTAGGATTGCTGAAGTCAAAAGATAATGCATAGTATTTGGTTCTTTAACCCGGTGTGTTGTGTCTCCAGTTTGAAGCGGCCTGGGCTCTCACCAACATCGCCTCAGGGACGTTCCTTCACACTAAAGTGGTGATCGAGACCGGAGCTGTTCCCATCTTCATCAAACTGCTCAACTCTGAGTACGAGGACGTGCAGGAGCAGGTGAGGACAACCCAGGGCAGGACTCGGACTGCTATTCTTTATTATCTATTACTGAAATCTTTACAAATCTATTGTAAATGTGTTTTTTTTTTTCTGAAATATTATCACATCTCAAATGAGTGTTTACTAGTGATGTGCTGAGCGGACCGAGTCTTCGAAGCGTGGACCGAGTAATCTGGGGGCGTTTCTTGTGAAGTGTGGGTCGAGGCGTGTATTGGTCACGTGTGTGGTGACGTTCGAAGCCTCGCGTAGCGGCCGCACCACGTGACGGTTCATATAGTGCTTCATATAGTTCGGAGAGTGCATTGCTTTGACAGGTGCTTTGTGATCTGCGGCTGTACCATAGACTGTATTGGCTGTCCCCGTCTGCCTCTGTGTGCGTACGTGTGTGTGTGCGTACGTGTGTGTGCGTACGTGTGTGTGCGTGATGTGGAGCAGTCCTGTACTAAGTATAGAGAAACTACTTCATATGAAATACAATTAAAAACGTTTCACTTCAGTAAAACCTCATATATCAAGGCTTCAAGTTATTAGTAATAATACGCTGGATAATACATTTCACAACAGCTGTGTGGCGCAGTCGGTATATGACGGACTCCGAAGCAGAAGATATAGCGTTCGAATCCTGGTCTACCCATAATAAATTTTGTGTTGCAAAGTAAATGTATTTATTTATTGGGAATAAATGGTTTGTTGTGTTTAATTAATCCACCTCTTGGTAGTTTTTCCTCCATTAATCACTTTCTGTAAAACTGTATTACTTTGGATGTGTTTGTTGTATCAACACAATTGACTGAAAGACTCAAATAGTTCATAGTTCATGAAGCATCATTTCAAACACAACACGTTAGACCATAGATTGTAAATATACATTTTAACATTAGATCTCACCATTCATTGTAAGCACTTAAGAGTGTTATGTATTTTTTTGTCCACATGATGGCGTAGTGGAGCATGATTCACCTCGAGCCTTCGACTCATGGGCCGAGTAATAGGCTGCGATCCCTCAAGGCTTCATGGGGCTTCATATTGCCATCACTAGTGTTTACCTTGGTATTAAAATATCCCCAAAAGTCTTAGCTTATGTAAAGAGGTTCTCAGACATTTGCTTTCAATGCACAGTGAGTGTTTCTTTTATTTTAGTTTTGGTTTCTGGTCTTTCTCGGGTCTCTCTCTGATTTTGTGACATGAGGTTCAAGCAGGAAACATGATGCTGTTAATTGTGCTGCGGAAATGAGAAGACTTTGCTGCTGCAGTTAAGCCTGTGTGAAAATCAATCGCTCAAAGTATTGTGTTGTGTGATTACATATGCCCAAACTGTGATGGTTCTGTTTATATGAGACATTTTATTTACAATTACTGTTACAAAGTGTGAGTTCTGAGGGCAAAGTTACGAAACGTCTCTGAAAGCAGCACAAGGCTACGTCTGTTCAAAGAGGTCACTCCACATTCTTATGCTTTGTAAACTATAGTCTGTCTGTGGATGCGTTCGGTTCCTGAGTCTCTCCTTCATGTGTTCAGGCGGTGTGGGCTTTGGGGAACATCGCCGGAGACAATGCAGAGTGCAGAGACTACGTCCTGGACTGCGGGATCCTGCCCTCGCTGCAGCAGTGAGTCACTCCTACTTTTAGAGCAAAAAGTCTAGCCAAATCTACCATCAGTGCAGCCTCAAGTGATCAAGCCAAACTCAATTCAACAAGCTTTAAATTGGACAAAACGGATAATGCGTTTCCTTCCACTTGGTCTTTAGTCGATTTCAAGGCTTCATGTATTTACTGCATGTGTATAATTAATATGTAAATATAAAAATACTCTTATCTTAATGTCATGTTATGGCCTGACACTGACATTTTTTGAGTGATCCATTATGCAAGAGTTTTTCTCCCTTTCAAGACTTCAATAGGAAGTGAGAAAGATGATAAAAGGCTTTAATACAGACATAGAAAACCTGGAAGAGTCATTGATAATGGAAAACCACTTGGCACGCCCTGAAAAGGTTTTGGAATTGAATTGGCCTTCAAAGATTACTCAGTCCAAAAATATTTATAAAAGAGTAGAAGCTGTGTTTTATTAGGGACAGATTAATAACAATCTCGCAACAACAAGAACCATGATGATGATGAGGATGATGAGGATGTGTTCAAATGCACTGTGTGGATTTTTAACTCGTTCTTTGCTTCAGGCTTTTGGACAAGTCGACCCGTTTGACCACAACGAGAAACGCAGTGTGGGCTCTGTCCAATTTGTGCCGAGGGAAGAACCCGCCTCCGGACTTCACCAAGGTCTGACCCTCATGGGCTTTAGAGATCTCGATACTTAAACTATGCCGCTAAGATGTAGTAATATTATTACTAACATGGAAAGTAATTGTGTGGGGGCCGACAGTAGCTCAGTTGGTAGAGCATTGGCCTTCAGGCCTGAAGGTCGTGGGTTCTATTCCCACCTCGACACCTTCTCCACCGACTCCCACTGATGACTGCTGTCATTGGGCAAGACACTTAACCCCACTTTGCCAAAAGCCCCCCCTGAAAGATCAAGGCTATGCTCACACTCAGAGAGCATTTTTAAGTGTCAAATAATAACTTCAGAAAAAAAATATATGCTTTATGCCTGTAACTCCTTATGCCACCACCAGAGGGAGCTGTGGAATTGTCTTTTTTTTTCTTAAACTTGAACATATTTAAATGATGTAATTTCACATGAGATATCACCAAAACTGTCTTTTGTTTTAAAAGGCAGTTAAACAATGACTTATACTATTACAGGACTGAGACAGGAGCTTTTAGACAAAACGGGCAGAGTTCAATGTTTGTGCCATATGTTCCTTATGTTAGCGTTGAAGGATCTAAAAACAACTCTAGATCCAATGACTGATGAGGGACAAAGTTTGAACATGGAGACTGATATCTGCAGAATATGCTCTTCTATAAACACCGTGGACGGATGTTGTGATTTTAAAGTATTTGTTTGTGCTGTGTTGCTGCAGGTGTCTCCGTGCCTCAGCCTCCTGTCCCGCCTCCTCTTCAGCAGTGACCCTGATGTCCTGGCTGATGCCTGCTGGGCTCTGTCTTATCTCTCTGATGGACCCAACGAGAAGATCCAGACCGTCATTGACTCTGGGGTCTGCCGCCGCCTCGTGGAGCTGCTCATGTAAGACTAGACCCCAAACAAAGCTTATGCCTCATTGGTTGTAACGATGTGGCTGATCTCCTTTTGACTAAAGTAGTAAATGTGACGTTTTGTGTTTCAGGCACAGTGACTACAAAGTGGTGTCTCCTGCTCTTCGTGCTGTGGGGAACATTGTGACGGGAGACGACATCCAGACACAGGTAATAATGACAATAATTATACATCATACTTATGTGTTGATACTTATAGAGCACTTTTTTAGACAATTAAGTATAAGCAGTTTCTATCAGGTAGGTTCAGTCGTGTGAGTGAGTTCCATAATGTAGAACGCTGGATCCTATTTGTATGTGAAATGGGACAGGGAGCCAGTGGATTAGTTTTAGGATGGGGGTGATGGGTGAGCAGGCAGTAAGCAGAGTTTTGAATAATAATAATAATAATAATAATGCATTGGTTTTATATAGCACTTTTTTGGGCATTCAAAGACGCTTCTTTCACTCCATACATTGTGGTGATAAACTCCTACTGTAGCCAGAGCTGCCCTGGGGCACGCTGACAGAAGCGAGGCAACCGGTCTTTTCCATTGGCCCCTCCAACCACCACCACCCATTCACCCACATTTGATCGTCTGCTGTGTTTTGAAGGTGATCCTGAACTGCTCCGCGCTGCCCTGCCTCCTGCACCTCCTCAGCTCCCCCAAAGAGTCCATCAAGAAGGAGGCGTGTTGGACCGTGTCGAACATCACCGCTGGCAACAAGGCGCAGATACAGGTACAGCGTTTAAAGCTGGGGGACGAAACTTTGACACCACAAATGGAACGATGTATTGTCACTAGTTACTGGCTCTAAAAGAGTTTGCTCCAGTAGTGTTTTTTTCTTTGGATCAGCACTTATTTTTGACAGAAAAGTGAAAAAGAGAGGACCACCCCACTCGGCCAATCAGCTTTCAGCCCAAAGAGTCAAATAGTGTCTCACAGCTTCTTTCTCTTTTACACAACACATATCATGTTTTCTATATCTATATCATATCATTCCAATAAAATAGAAAAGCTAAAACCGCTACAAATCTATGAAAATTTCAGTAACTTTCTGATCTCACTCATCCCCTGGAAAGAATTTGGTCTGAAGGAAAAATTACCCATCCCAGTTCTTTGTCCATTTGTGTTTCATATTTCCTTGCATCTCTGGCGTTGTATGCTTCGCGTTCTCTTTCCGCTCTCATCAGATTTTTTTCCATAATACTCTGTTTTTTCAGAATGTGATTGATGCAAACATCTTCCCGGTGCTGATTGAGATCCTTCAGAAAGCAGAGTTCAGGACCAGGAAGGAGGCGGCTTGGGCCATAACCAACGCCACGTCAGGAGGCACCGCGGTGCAGATCAGGTCTGAGAGAAACTCCAGTCTCTCCATGTTCCACAAGAAATGCCAAAGAAAATGTCCTTGTGATCTAAAGTCTGTCACGAAGCTAAGCGTGTTTGAGTGTTCATAGACTGAGGTCGGACAAAACTCTTTGCAATTTTGGTGTCTGTCTGTTCTGGTTGGTGAATTGCAATGCATCGTCACAGCCCCTTAAAACTAGAGTATATATCACCTCTAAAGGGGCTGTAAATTTAGATCTTGGTTTGATAGTGTCATATTACGCTTATTTATGCTGTTTAAAAGTCTCTAACCTCAGTCTCCTGTTGCAGATACCTGGTATCTCTGAACGTCATCAAACCCCTGTGTGACCTGCTGACCGTCATGGACTCTAAGATCGTCCAGGTGTCGCTGAGCGGCTTAGAAAACATCCTGAGACTCGGAGAGAAAGAAGCCAAGAAGAACGGCTCCGGCATCAACCCGTACTGCGCACTCATCGAGGAGGCCTACGGTAAGACTGGGGACAAGAAGGGACACTAGAGAGGCCAGAGGGGGGCGAGGCCCGAGGGCGGAGAGGCCCGGAGAGGCCCGGAGAAGGGCGAGTTGTCATGCTGGGTGTGATGTAAACCAAAGACTAATTTCTGTCTATGTTTACAGACCTGTCTCAGCTGTCGTTAAGCCTGTTGAATTGCAAATAATCTCTTTGCCTTCCCCTCTTCTCTTCAGGCCTGGACAAGATCGAGTTCCTGCAGAGCCACGAGAACCAGGAGATTTACCAGAAAGCCTTCGACCTGATCGAGCGATACTTTGGCGTGGAGGAGGAGGACTCGAACCTGGCTCCACAAGTCGACCAGAACCAGGCTCAGTTCCTGTTCCAGCAGGGGGACGGCCCCAGCGAGGGATTCCAGCTCTAACCCGAGGCTACACCAACTCTTCAATCCACCAAAACCATGCCGGAGTGGTTCTCTTTGGCTAATAATCTCCCAAATCCAAGTGGGAGCAGTTTTGTTTGGCCAGTTCTCTCAAAATTCCAAGCGGGAGTGGTTTCTTTTGGCCAAATCTCTCCAAATTCACTTGCTCTACGCCACAACGCAGACTATTCAGAAGTGAAAGACAGTTTTTGGGAGACCGAAACCAGCCAGAGAATATTTCCTGGAATCGTTGTATAATATTTCTCCAGAAGTCGTGGATTTTTCTGATTCCTCCGTCTCGACGTCCGCCTCTTGAATGTGAATCTACCTCCTCTATCTCCTTCAAATCGTCCAAACGGCAGATGAGTGAACTAGGAGAAAACATGGCCTTTTCCCGCTGCCAGTTCTGAAGCTTAGGAAGTCTGTGAGTTTAGGGCAAAGATTGGCTCTAACTGAGAACATTTACTTCCACACAAGAAGCTGAAGATCGTCCCAGGAAATGACTTCAGACTCTCTCAGACATTCTCTCTACGATGGAAACCGGTTTAGAAGACAGGAACTCCGCAGGGAAGCTGGAACAATGTGCAAAACAGCCTTCCACTTGTCCTCAGAGGTTGACTTTCAGATTGTGGAATACTCACCCAAGGATTTGACCACTATAATGCCGTAGTTTAATACCGTATTTGTACAGTAAAGCTTTATGTGTGTCTATTCCGCCTCTATATTTCTGAAGAGTTGTTTTTGTTGCGTCACGAGTAAAGCGGCACCAGTCCTGCTGTTTGGTTGGGGATTCTTTTGGCTTTAAGTATCGGTTAGCAACACATTTGATCGCAAAGGAGATTTTGAGACGGATGAAAACCGATTGCAAAACGGGTCCAATATCCTGCATGTAACTACAGAACGGATTGGTCTTGGGTAACGGCTAAACATCACAAGACACTCTGGTTAAAAGTTAGTACGTTGGTCATGAAGACGTTTTAGTGAGTAATATATTCGCAAAACACAACAGCCGCCATGTTTGGTTTCTCTAAATTCCTCCATTGTAACGAATTAATGGAGCGATTGAGTCAAATGTTTTTAAGCGCCATCACGACTGGATCCAGTTGCAGTTGTGTCATGTTTGTGCATTTGCGAACTGGAATTTGCTTTGATTTATCCACACAAACTTATCTGCTATTGAGCCTGTGACCTCTGAGGACGACTGGAATGCACCCTGAACCGGGTCTAAAGCAGAGACTAAAAAAAGGACTGAAGCAGGGACTGAATCAGGACTGAAGCAGTGTCAAAATATTTCTGCAAAAACGCAAACCAATCGATGTTTTTAGTTCCATAGCAGGACTAAACACAGTCTAACGTCTAAACCAGGTCTACATCCGTGACTAATCCACGTCTGAACCAGGTCTGGACTCAGCGTTGGGCCCATTGCTTCTCTGGAGGAAACTCTATTTATTGCTTTAGTTTTTATCTTTTTTTTTTTTTTTTTTTTCTTGCACCTTTTTTCCGAATTTCCGTTTTTGAGACTCCACATGGTCCAGCTCTGTCCAGGAGGGGGCGCCACACAGCTGCAGTGATGAATGAACAGAAATGCAGGATAATCGATGGATTTTGTTATTTAATGGCAAATTCAAACACACAAGATTTGCATAATCATTGTGAATGTAATTGGGAAGCATTTTGGTCTGAGTTTAGCGATCGCAAACGTATTTAAGTTCAGGTAACTGGATTTATTATTATTGATTTTGACTTTATTTGGTGGAACACAGGTTTAAAGCTGGGTTACATACTTTTGAAACCACAAAAATGAATTATGTACTAAACCGTTTTTAAAGTTGTCTCAGCCCAAAGAGTCAAATAATGATTGACAGGGCACTTACTCAAACAAAAGATAACATGTGTTCTAATCAGATAATGAGCACATGTTTGTCAGAGTAAAATGTGAATGGATCAGACCACAAAGTTAGGTACCCCAGCTTTAAATTGTCTTAAAATCCAAACCTGGAGCTGCTGCTGTAGCTGTTTCTCCTGTCCTCTATGTGTGCTCTAAGTTTAAACTCTTAAATCAGAGTCCAGACTTGTGTTCGACTGATGCAGCAATAACCGGTCGTGGATCTTTGTATCGTTTACAAACCAGAGAAATTCACACAGATCCAAACAAAGGCTTTTGTCAAAACTGTGCAATGTTTATTGTGTGTTTACCCGGATCACAATAACTCCATCTGTAGTTTCTTTGATTGATATTAATAAAAATATCTTAAAAATATCTTAAATCAAATTAAACTGGTCTCTCCCTGTGGTTTTGTTTTAGACTGAACTAGCCATGAGAAACTCACTGATGTGTTTGAGAGGCCAGATGTGGCAAGTAACTGAGTACTTTTACTTAAGTAGTTCAGTAACCCTAACCTTTATTTTGCTGTCAAATTTTAGTCACTTTTAAACTTGTTTCTGTTCCTTTGATCCCTTTTTAAGGGTTTCCTCAACAATTTGGTAGCTCTTACACACAGACTATGAGAAACCATGCAGTTTTAGTGGATTTTTTAATTTAAGTGGATTTTTTAATTGTAAGTAATGTTTATTTATATAGCACATGTTTACAGACCAAGGTCACCCAAAGCTCTTTACAATGTTCCGAGTTCAGATATTGTTCCAATCATTCCATACACAGTGATGACGGAAGCGAGACACCGAACACACTGGCGCTTCAAAGCCTCTGACCAAAAAAACCATCCATTCTCATTTATATGCATAACTATTGTGCATGTTGTTTAGTGGTAGGGGAAACTGGAGCACCCGGAAACCTACGCAGACATGGGGAGGACATGTAAACTTTACTCAGAAAGGCCCTGTTCCCAGAGGCGTCCCTTGCAATTATGCAAGGCAGGCAGCTCCCTGGGGCCCCCAAACTGGCAGGGGGCCCCTGAGGGCCGACTGATTTGACACATGCGGTCGACTTGTACAGACGACAACAGCTACCTGCAGTGATGAGTTGGCGGAAAGTTCTCGTCCGATGCAAAACTCGCTACGTTCTTCATTAACAGTGAAATCCCGGTCTGGAGACAAAGGAGTGTAGTATGTCAGTGGTCTAGTGGATAAGTTTCAGCGCTGGGGCCATGAGTTTGAACCCGAGCTCGATTCTGAGATAGAGCTATGTTTTGGATTATCTATATACAGTATTATATTCTATGACAGATTGCTCAAGAACGGTAAAAGGTAAAAACAAGCCGTTTTTGCAGATAAAAGCTAAGAGCCCAATCTTTTGGTGTTTGTATAGACTATATAAACATATGTCACAGGTTTAAAAGAGTCTGTTGAGGGGTGTGATCAATAAATAGCAAGAGGATAAAAATGTAATAAAATATTTGCAAGAGGTCCATTAAAAAGATGATAAAAGCCCAGAGTCGCTCGTCCGTCCCCACTGGCCTCCGCTCTTCTCTCTCCCGGGACTGGGCCGCAGTCCCGCAGTCCCGCCAGCCACTCGCCGACCACGGGTCGCCACCGGGCACCCGAGGGGGGGAGCCAGCAAATCCCGGACGCAAGTGGGCCTAGCCCGGGCGCGCACGCGCCTTCATGCGCTGTCAATGCGCGCCCCCTCACCGGTGCCGCTCCCCCCTGCTGGCCTCAGTCCCCCCCTGCTGGCCTCAGTCCCCCCCTGCTGGCCTCAGTCCCCCCCTGCTGGCCTCAGTCCCCCCCTGCTGGCCTCAGTCCCCCCCTGCTGGCCTCAGTCCCCTCCTGCTGGCCTCAGTCCCCCCCGTGTATCTCTGTCCTCCTCCTGCAGTGCCCGCCCCCAATTTAAGACAGTCTTGGTTAAAAGCAGGTGTGGGTAATTAGGGGAAGTGTCAAAATAAAAGCAGTTAAAAACCCTTGTTAAAAGTTCACTTTCTCACACATAATCATAATGTAAACATATAGTCAACAATATAGACTATAAACACCGAGGGCCAAATGAAAGATTAGATTTTGTAGGATTACAAAATCTAGATTTGTGGTCAGTATCGAGGCCCCCAAGGACTGTGTTGGCTGGGGCTCCGGAGTATCCTTGGAACACCACTGCCTGTTCCAACTGGGATTTGAAACCAAAACCGTCTTGTTGTGCTATCCACTCAGCCACCGTACCAACTGTATTTATGTTTGTAACCTATAGTTCAAGTTCCCATAGTTTTGTGAATAGCTTTTAATAATATTGAAAAAATATTTGACAAAAAAAAGTGTATAGCTTGGAGCAACCCCAGAACATATGCGACAAAAACTTGTTCTTGATAATTGCCGGTCACCAGATGGGAAAACTGAAGGCCTCACATACGAGTTTGTAAACCTGGAATTCCTCAGTTTGATAAATGTTGGTCTTATAAGATAAGATAAGATAAACCTTTATTAGTCTTACAGTGGAGAAATTTCAGTGTCATCGTTGCACATTACAGCAGAGAAAGGAAATAAGAGCACTCAGATTGCACACATTAAAGTCTATTATTTAAGATAATAGGCAATAAATTTAAGATAAAATAAAATAAAATAAGAAAATCTAGGCAACAATTGCACTTGGTTCGGAGTATTTACAGATGTCTATATTATACATTAGCAGCGGAGAATATGAGAATATGAGAATAAACATCAGAAATAATATCAACAGGTAAGGTGACTTGAATGGGAGAATTATCAGATGGATATGAATAATACAGTAAGATATCAACAGGTAAAGTGACGGTGGAAGGCAGAATTATCAGATATGAAATAATACAGTAGTACTGATAACAGTAAATATCAGATATGTAATACTGTAGTAGTACTGATAACAGGTAAAGTGACTAGTGACAAAGTTACTAGTGAATTATTTCTATTGCCAACCTACCAAAGCTAACAAAACTCTGAGTTGAGCAATAACAGAATCAGCAGTAGTCTCAATGTTTTAGCAGAAAAACTTCCCAGCCTGACACATCTAAACTTGAGCGGCAACAAAAGAGGAGGATGACGACAACAAGGATGGATCTGTTTGCAGGTGGAGTAAGTGATCCGTCAATTATCCAATTATCCATGATCTACTCTGATAGAAGTTCAGGAGGAAGCTTATCTGTGGTTCTCTGAAGATCCAGTCCAAGGTGCCATTGTAGTAAAATCAAAAGTACAAACCTTCAGTGGCTCCAGCGGACTCACCACCTGCGGACTCACCACCTGCGGACTCACCACCTGCAGGAGGATCAGTGAGGGGCTGGTGCTATGTTAATTGGGTACAGCTCTGACTGCCACCCAGAAATGCATTAAGGGGAAAAAAGGGATGGATGGACAAACCTGCAGTCAAGTTATGTTGAGGCGCAGAACCGGGGAGTCATGTCTGAATCTAACGAAAGGCCCGTTTCTTCTGATGTAATAAAAATCCTGTCTGAACAGAGAAAGGCCATAACTGAACTAACCAAAGCCGTGCAAGAGTTGACTACTCAGAGCAAGAGGACAAACAATCATTTAGTCCTAAAACCGCTCCTAAATGTACTCCTGACGCCTAACCCATGTGTTTTAAGTGTTAAACAGCAGGTCATGTTGCTAAACAATGCCCTCAGAGGAATCCCTCAAACTCTGCTGCCCCTGTAGATTCTAGCCAACAGGGAAACGGGAACCCCTGGTTGCAGTGAGCTATGCGGGGTAACAAACAAACTCATCCAAAACTGAGATCACGTGAGAGCAGATCATCGAGAGTTCTATAGAAGCGTCATGTCTGTTATAGAAGTCATTAAGTTACATTTTAAAGCATTTTTAAAACATTGTCATACAAAAACAATATTTTATTTGTTGACTGTAAAATAGTTTTATCCCAGTAACTAGTCATTTAAATATAAATATGTTGTTGTGGAAATTCTGCACAGGCCGAGAGCTTCAACAATGTAAACAACCAGTTGGAATACAATCAAAGTGAGAGTTTATTCATTAGTGAATGTGCACATGAACAATTAAAAAGGAACCACGCCACCCATACCACCTGCAGCGCTCTGAAACAGTCTGCCCTGAATCAGAATTAGATAAGAATAAACAAAAACACATCTACTCTAGACAGAGTTTTGATCGTTTCTCTCACTAAATACAACAAGCAAAAAGTACCAACATTTCCGGACTATAATCTGCTACTTGTTCTTGTTATTTTAACCCTGTGGCTTATCAAGGCTAATATGTGGGTTTTTATTGTGGTAGAGTTATCAGAGCAGAGTTATTTGTTTTTGACTCCATCAAGTTTTAGTAGCTGTAGAACAATGGATTATTGTCAAAAAAGATGAAAGTGAATGAGTTGTGGAAGCTGGCTGTGAAGCTATTAAACACTTCATCATTGAACCATGTCGTGTCAAATGGACCTTCCACAAATTTCCTATTTTTTTATGATGATTTTTCCTAACTCATGTCTGTAATTTAGACACTTTTAGACGCTTCATAAGGTTGCTACAACTCTGAAGTATAAAACAATCTGCTCTGTCCTGGACATAGTGTTCTTCACACACAAATATTGTAGAAAATTGTTGAAACGTGTCTCCCCATCTATCAGCTGACCTTACTGCCTGCAGCATGGGGGTAAAACAGTTGTGGTCATGAGGAGAACCAAGCCTCGGGTAGAAAGGTTTTTCTCCTGTACTTTTCATCTGAGGCGAGTCTTTTTGACCCAAGGGTAGAACAGAGAAAACGGTTGTCTATCTGTTACATTACAACATGAAAACCTGCGGCTCATATCCCAGTGCGGCCTATAATGGTCGAGAATGTACGGTATTTGCTACTTTATATACATTGATACTAGATGCGTACAACAGTCCAGGGTTCACAACTCATCCAAAATTAGTCATTGTGGTTTTCTCTTTATTTTAGACTGCTCTTCTTTATTTTATTTAACACCTACACATTTATTTAGATAATACTTTAGAATACCTCTTACCAACAATTGGGAGGCCACTAATAATGCTACTTTGTGCCCCACTGATTTAGAGAAGGAAAAATCACTTAAGTCCAGCAGAGGGCGCTCTCCTATGATCCGTCACAGACACAGACACAGAGGAACCGTCACACCACAGTCCAAACCCAGGGAACACAGGCTCAGTGAAGGAGGAGGTGCAGGTGTGGAGGTGGGACAGTTCTCCATCAGGTTTGACGTGAAAGAAGGACAGAGATCCAGCCTCTGAATCCAGGAGCACAGACACTCTGCCTGAGGGTTGCAAAGACGACGAGGAGAAGAGGGCTCGGAGGACTGTCTCGCTGTTGTTGTGATAGAAAGAGTAATGTCCCTCAATGACCTTCAGACTCCAGGACTGGTCATTGCCTCCAAGCTCACAGTCTTCTCTCGTCCCTCTGCGTCCGATTCCTCTGTGACTCATTGCGACATCAACCCACCCGCTCCAGTCCACCTCCCAGTAACAGCGCCCCCTCAGGCCAGTGCTGCTCAGGACCTGACACCAGTTTGTAAATCTGTCCTCATGATCTGGATACTGCTGCTCCTGTCTCCCTCTGGTCACCGTCCGCTTGTCCTCAGACAGTCGGAGGCTTCTGTGAGCTGTGTTTGGATCCAGAGAAAACTCACACAAATCTGAGAACATAAACACGTAAAGTCAATTTCTGTCCTAATTGCATTAAAGTACCGCCTTCTTTTATCTCAGCTATGGCTCAAAATCCACCTGAACCAATCAAGTGCCAAAGGCTGTCAATCATGCTTGCAATACAAACCCGGGCCGACGGCGGTGGACCCGGAATAAGAATTAGCCAATGCTTCTTATAGCATCTTCTCAACTCTTGAAAAAGTCTTTACAGGATGGTCCAAAAGTTGGCTCTTGGCCCAACGCTATGTTCCACATGTGTGTCAATGCTGAGGGGGGTGAATTTTTTTGGACCACTCTAGTTTACTCGCTGTGAATTTTTGAAGGCACTCGTTTAAATGAATGGGGCTCGCGCCGGCTGACGCATGCACAGATGTGTTTTTTCACATTTTCCAGCCCCCGCGGCCATTTTGAATCACTCCGTGAAAGCCCAATTTTTGGCCCATTAGTTAGAACGGCGGAGATATATACACTCTATGTCGTAACTGCGCGCATGCTCAGTTGTTTGTTTTCACAGAGCCTCCGAATCAAGCCTCCACCATTAGGTCCCGACCACAGCCATGGATCAACACTCAGCTCAAGAGCAGAATATACCCATTTCACATGTCCCTCCTACCTCCGATAACTTATTGTTGACACTGGTTGTTTTCTCTCTCTCCTCCACACGTCTTGGCCCATTGACCTGTCACGTGTATGGAACAGAAGGCGCAACTTCAAGACCAACCAGAAAGGAAGGTGGAGGAAGCTCGTTTTTTTTTCACAAATCCTTCCGACCAGACTATCACTTTAATGTCACTGTTAATTCATTGCATATATTTAAGTATAAGTATTTGGATTGTCTTATATTGGCTTCTCAATCTCTTTTGTTGTTGACCATGGATTCATGTGGGAATGTTAGGATTGAGAATATAACATTTTGATCATGATCAAGTAATGACCATGGTGTCTTTATTCACATTTCATTGGCAGGAAAGAAAGAAATACTTAATTGATCGGTTTAGAAGTATTGTAGATGGTACAAAGTACACAAATATCTACCACCAAATGTATCATTGTGTAGTGTGGCTCATATTATAAATGTCACTTATAACTTTATTGTCATTATGTGTCAGGCTCACACCTCGTCACTATTACCAAGTACACGCTCGTGGGCTCTTCCGGTACAACTGGCTTGGACACACACACACACACACACACACACACACACACACACACACACACACACACACACACACACACACACACACACACACACACACACACACACACACACACACACACACACACACAGGCCGTGGAATTACGCGGCTTTCAGCCAAAATTCATTTTTTAGTCTTGTGGCTGACTACGAGGAGAAACTCATGCATGTGAGTGCTGCTGCTGGACATCAGTCCTCTGGCCTGTACATGCACTACACAGGAGCGTAAATTGCGCAATAAATAATTGACAGTTAAAATAGGTCTGCATTAACGCCATTATTAAAGCGTCTAACGACGTAGACTCAGGCCCTGTTTATACAGAGACACTGTAACAGTAAGACGATAGAATTGACTAACAAATTGACCTTTTGTTCATATGGCGGGTATAAACGCAAGATTTGTAAAACGGCCTCCAGGATTTGACAGGGGGCCGTATCGCAGCAGTGTGATCAAAAAGGTGAAAACTCAGGCTGCGATGACCTCACCACTTCGCCTGAAACATTTGGACATGCTCAGTTGCCGAGAACAAACATAAACAAATATGGCGTAGAATCAATTTGTGCTATGTGCTCCGTGCGTAACACTGAGGAGCCATTCTACTCAATTCTCCATTCAAACAAAACCATGTGAAGCTGTAATTTCACTTTCCATTTTTGCTGCTGCTTTTAAATGCAAAAAGATGTTGGTGTATTCTTTCCCTTCTTTGCAGTGGGCTGAGGAGGATGTTGTTGAGGAAGTGGGCGACAGTAGCTCAGTTGGTAGAGCATTGGCCTTTCGAGCCCGACTTTAACCATCGACTCCCACTGCCTGCTGTTGTTGTGTCCTTGGCCAGACACTTAACCTCTGGGAACACCTGCCACAGTGGGGCGGCTGCGGCTGTAAAGTGCCAAACTGCCGTTGTGTCCTTAGGCAAGACACTTCACCCACATTGCCTTGAATGAGTCTGGTGTGTGTGTGAATGGTTGGTGGTGGTCGGAGGGGCCGATGGCACATACTGGTTGCCTCGCTTCTGTCAGTGTGCCCCAGGGCAGCTGTGGCTACAGTAGTAGTTTATCACCACCGTGTATGGAGTGAAAGAATAATCACATGCAAAGCATCTTTGAGTGTCCAAAAAAGCGCTGTATAAAACCGATGCATTATTATTATTATTATTAGTATTATACCGTGGAGGTCGCTTTGTAAAATTCCACTGCCCACTATTGGCCAGGTGTTAGATCATTTTCAATCACGCAGATGGAAGCAAGACTTGCAGTGTAGACGCTTTGCACTTCGCATCCGGAGAGCAGGGTTGTTTTTGCAAAATACTTTGCTGCGTCTCTGTGTAAACAGGGCCTAAACCCATTAAACCCCTTACAAATTACATTGTAGATTATATCAAACGTCTGAGAAACACTCACACTTTCTCAGACCTGGAACCATCCACATTTCTCCAGCAGGTTCCAATCTGCAACACACAATTCCAATTTAGACCAGCGACCAAGACCTGGACCAGAGACAAAAACCTGGACCAACTGTTGACTAGAGACCAAGACCTGGACCAAGTCTTGACCAGAGACCAGAGCAGGGGCAGAGTCAGACCTGAGAGCCTGCAGGGGGCAGTATGGATCTTCTTGTAGAGTCATCAGCAGCGCTGCTGAACCTCCTGGATGGTTGTAGCTCAGGTCTAACTCTCTCAGGTGGGAGGGGGCGGGGTATAGATGTGAGGAGGCAGGGCTTAGTGCTGAGGCCAGAGCAGCCCCGCCCCTCTCTGAGATCAGACATCCAGACAGCCTAAAGACAGAGTGTGTTACACTCATGTGGACACAGAGGACACAGGGGCACCATGGGATTCTCACCTGAGAGTGTGCAGTCCACAGGGGACACTCTTCAGCCCAGAACACAGCAGCTCCACTCCTGAGTCCTGGAGGTCGTTGTTACTGAGATCAAGGTGTGTGAGACTGGAGGAGATAAGGACTGAGGCCAGAGGACCACAGCTGTGAGGGGACAGTCCACAGAAGGACAACCTGAGGACAGAACCACATTAAAGACTACAACCTCCACAGAAAACCTTCTACACAGTCTGGACTTACAGGGCTTTGGTGGAGGCTTTCACCACTGGCAGCAGACCCAGGAGAGCTTTCTCTGAGGCCTGGTATTTTCTCAGGTCAAATTCCTGCAGGTCTGAGTCTGAGGACAGTAAGATGAAGGACAGAGCTAACCACTCAGCAGGGGAACTTAAGAAGGGGAGTCGTCCTATACTTAGGTACTCCTGTATTCCCTGCACCAAACTGAGGTCATTCAGCTCCATCAGACAGTGGACCAGGTTTATGCTTCTCTCGGCAGACAGACCCTGTTCATTTAGCTTCTCTTTGATGTACTCTACTGCCTCCCAATTGGTCCCTGAGCCACTTTCTGCCTGAGTCAGCAGACCTGACAGCAGCCTCTGATTGGACGGCAATGACAGCCCTAGGAGGAAGCGCAGGAACAGGTCCAGGTGTCCGTTCGGACTCTGTAAGGCCTGATCCACAGCACAGCGGTGAAGAACACTCAGTTCCATCTTTTTAAACAACTGTTTTAAGGAGGTTTGTTTAACTTTCAGCATATTGACATTCAATTCTGCGAATGTCTGATGGACGTGAAGAGCAGCCAGAAACTCCTGCACACTCAGATGGATGAAGCAGTAGACCTTGTCCTGGTACAGGCCTGGCTCCTCTCTGAAGACCTGTGTGAAGACTCCAGAGTACACTGAGGCGGCTGCAGTGTCCAGCCCACACTCGCTCAGGTCACAGTCGTAGAAGATCAGGTTTCCTCTCTGCAGCTGCTCAAAGGCCAGTTTTCCCAGAGACGTCACCATCTCCCTGGTGTCTGGAGTCCAGTGAAGCTCTGCCCCTGATCCTTGCTGATACTTGATGTTCTGGACTTTGGCCTGCACCACCAGGAAGTGGCTGTACATTTGTGTGAGGGTACGGGGAAGTTCTGGTTCCTCTGTTTGTTCCAGAAGCTTCTGTAGAACTGTGGAGAGGATCCAGCAGAAGACTGGGATGTGGCACATGATGTGGAGGCTGCGGACGCTCTTGATGTGGGAGATGATCGCTGTGGCCTGTCGCTCGTCTCTGAACCTCTTCCTGAAGTACTGCTCCTTCTGCAGGTCAGTGAAGCCTCGGATCTCTGTCACCATGGAAACACACTCTGCAGGGATCTGATTGGCCGCCGCTGGGCGTGTGGTGATCCAGAGGCGAGCGGAGGGAAGCAGATTCCCCCTGATGAGGTTCACCAGCAGCAGGTCCAGAGAGACGGACTCTGTGGGGTCTGAGAGGACACGAGAGCTGCTGAAGGCCAGAGGAAGTCTGCACTCGTCCAGACCGTCAAAGATGAGGAGCACCTGGAGGTCTTCAAAGCTGCAGAGGTCTTTGGTTGGTCTGAAGAAGTGCTTGATGAGTCCTACGAGGCTGAAGCTTCTGTCCTTCAGAACATTGAGCTCTCTGAAGGAGAAGGGGAACAGCAGCTGGAGGTCCTGATGAGCTCTGCCTTCAGCCCAGTCCAGACTAAACTTCTGAGTCAGCACAGTCTTCCCCACGCCGGCCACGCCCTTCGTCAGCAGTGCTCTGATTGGCTGTGGTGAGTGTGGGCGGGGCTTAAACATGTCTTCACAGGTGATGGTGATCTCTGGAGCGGCTGGTCTCCTGGAAACACTCTCCATCAGTCTGACTTCATGTTCCTGGTTGACCTCTGAGACCCCGCCCTCTGTGATGTAGAGCTCTGTGTAGATCTGGGTCAGGGAGGCGGAGTCTCCTGCTTTAGCCACGCCCTCAAAGACACGGCTGAACCTCTGCTGCAGATGCTTCTTCAGTTCATCTCTACAAACTCCAACAGTGCTTCCTGAATAAAGACAAACAGCAGTGAACCCAGTGGAGTGTCACACACTAAAGTCTTTGTGCTCTTAGAAGTAAAGCAAGCCTTTAACCCTTTGAAGTAGGGCTCAATCATTTGGACAAAATTCCATATCTTGATATTTATGCCAGATATCTCAATCGTGATAAGATGCCAAAAACTACAGGTTGGGTGAACATCAAGCCAATGTTGAGAGAATGAGGAGTTTCAATAGGCCAAACGATTACTAAACCAGGCCTAAGTCTGTGTTTCTGTTTTTGTTGTGTGTCCTTAATACTGTACTGAACTTCTGCTGGACGTATAAAATACATATTCTGGGTTTCCGCCGGAAAATATTTAAGAGAGGGCTGCGTAGGGGCTAACCATTTTTGAAGCGGTCAGGGGCCAACCATACATAGCATAGGGTGGCGGCCCAGTGGTTATGTTACAGTGTTTTTCAATACTGGAGTGCACAGTACACACTTTAACCCAGTGGCTGCCAAAGACGTTTACAGACGATCTATTATATAGTAACACTGACTACCAAAGATGTCTTAGACGTTTTGAAGCAGCCCTATTTTATTGTCTGGACCGCCTAATGATATAGAAAGCCGCCAGTATCCAGAATTTTTTTTTTTTTAAGCGCTATATAATACATGATGGGGGGACTGGATGTATCTGACAATTTCACGGAACTTCTGCTCGTCACTGAACTCCAGCGGAATCCTGGTATTTCTATTTACTATTGATCCCGTGATCGGGGTACATGTATACAACAAACTTTACTTTAAATCCCAGCCTGGGCGGAGGTGTTCTGCATCCAAGCCGATCAACAATAGTGTGTTCAAACAAAATATTTTATTCGATTGTGTTTTTAAATTTTTTTTATTCTGTTGGGTTTTTGCGCACGCGTTTGTCAAATCTGTTTCTCTTCGCTGAAGATGGAATGTCTTGTGGCTATGTCCCTCGTTACGAAGAATACTGTCTCTCTGTTATTGAGATATTCATATTAGTTTAATGTTCTTTCAGTGAAAGTGTTACTGAACTTCAATAGGAACCACAGACTGTAAATATTAAGTATAGGGACGTTTCTAAACGAAAAAATACGGGGAAAGAAACGCTTTGATACAGACTGAATACTGTGTAACGCTACGAACAATAATACTGACCTTTGATGCTGTAAATATGGAACATGTGATGTTCCTGCACTTAAAACACATGGAAAGCCTAGATAGATAAATAAACAGGAACGCAATCGCTTCGTAAAGAAAAGTTACTTTACCACATGGAATAAATAGAGTAGAATCTTGTAATTTGGCATGGAAATATTAAAATCCGTTCATTAGAAATCCCATTTCTGTCATAGTGTGGATTTTTAGTTGTGTACTTTTGTTTATTTTGAATTTAGTTCTCTGTGGTTTAGTTTTAGTTTGACTTCTTGTCCTGTTTCCCCTGTCTTGATTGTCTGCCCCGCCCTGATGTGTTTCACCTGTGTCTGTGTGTGTCTACATGTACCCTGTGCTTTTCATCCTTGTTGCTGCTTCATTCTCTTGTCTAGTTCTGTCCTGGTTACTTTGGATTTTTTGAGTTGTTTTTTGCCTTGGACTTTGTTTTATTAAAAGCTTTATTTTGGCATTCCTGCATTTGAGTCCTCACTCAGCTCACCCTGTGACAATTTCAACCTGTTGGAATCATGCTATCAACCAGCTTACCAGCTGTAAGAGAGCAGCTGTTGAGTTAGCCCCAGCCACAGCAGGCGAACATCCCCATAGTCAGTAAAATGATGTATGCAGCGCAACTAGACCGAGCAGGACAACTCAACAGAACACCGGCTTTCTCCCTGTGTTTATTCACCTGTGCCTCTGAATCGTAAAATGGCACTCTTTTGCATTGGTGACTAAATAAAAAATGTGTAATTGTTAACTTAATGTTAAAACTTGAAACAAGAACTTAAATATCAGAATCAGAATCAT
The DNA here is from genome assembly GCA_964034765.1 of Knipowitschia caucasica. Lineage (NCBI taxonomy): Eukaryota > Metazoa > Chordata > Actinopteri > Gobiiformes > Gobiidae > Knipowitschia > Knipowitschia caucasica. Next base: position 41,444,877 of record OZ035829.1, read on the forward strand.
TTTTTATTGCCACGTAAGTAACAAACAAAGGTTACCACAAATATATAACCTAATATAATAAATCTCTGATAACGTACCTGGATTTACAAACATGTGCGCTTAATTTGATTATTGGGGCACCCTTCCCCTGGCTTCACTGGTCTTTCTTTTAGAATGAAATGTTCTTTTATATTACAAGTGCTATATAACATGCCACATCCTAAACTTAACTATTTTTTTAAAATGTCATAATCATTCTGCACTTCTGTTTTTGCCCTTTGCTGTGGCCCCACCCACAGCAAAGGGCACACTCTAGACCTGCTGGTTACAAAGGGGGTTAATATTTTAAATGTAAATGTGGTTGACGTGGCTCTGTCAGATCACTTCTGTGTATTTTTTGACATGTGTTTTGATAGTAAACAACCATATATATCTGAATCTGCAATTGTCAGACACAGACACATAAATGAAAACACAACCGAACTATTCATGGAAATGATAAACTTTGAGAACACATTGTGTTCTACTGTTGACGAATTGTTTAACTCTGTCACCGCCAATGTTATAAATGTTCTGGACATCATCGCTCCTGTGAAGGTTAAAATGATTACAAATAAGCCAAAGGCCCCCTGGACTAAAATGGACTCAGTCATGGTACAGAAGAGAGAGTGCCGTAGGGCCGAGCGGAAGTGGCGAAAATCCAATCTCCAGGTTGATCATGATATCTTCAAAAATGAGTTGTGCAAGTTTAACAGGGTGCTACGTAGAACAAGAGAAATTTATTTTTCTAAAACCATTGATGGCTGCAATAATAATCTACGACTTATGTTTTCAACAGTTAACAGATTAACAAACCCCCCTGTTCAGCTGCCATTCGAATTTGCTTCAGAATCTAAATGTAATGAGTTTGCACAATTTTTCAATGACAAGGTTCAGAGCATCAAAAACGCCATCACCTCTAAGGCAGAAATAACATTACAACAGCCGGTGAGGCTGTTTGAGCTATCGCACTTTGCACCAACAGATAATGAAACGGTCCAAATGTTGTCTCTAGCCTTAGTTCCTCCACATGTAGCCTGGATGTACTACCCACTAAATTTTTTAAGTCTGTTTTGAGCAGTCTTTTACCTTTGCTCACACAAATAGTGAACATGTCTTTCTCATCTGGAACATTTCCAATGGCCCTGAAAACGGCAGTCATCAGACCCCTCCTAAAAAAGAGGAGTCTAGATGCCACAGTTCTTAAGAATTATCGCCCCATTTCAAATCTGCCGTTTATGGGAAAAATTCTGGAAAAAGTTGCTTACCAACAACTTACAGAATTCTTAGTAACTAATAGTTCGTTTGATGCGCTCCAGTCCGGCTTTAGAGCCAATCACAGCACTGAGACTGCACTAGTGAAGGTTATAAATGACATCCGACTTAACACCGACACAGGAAAAGTCACAGTTTTAGTAATGTTGGATCTCTGAGTGCTGCGTTCGACACAGTCGACCACGAGATCCTCATGCAGAGACTAGAGCACTGGGTGGGTGTCACTGGGACTGCCCTAAGTTGGTTTAGGTCTTACCTAGAAGACAGGAAATACTTGGTTCAGATAGGAAACTGTGTCTCAGATCATATGGCTCTGACCTGCGGAGTGCCACAGGGATCAATTCTGGGGCCTCTTCTGTTCAATATTTACATGCTGCCGTTAGGTCAGTTAATACGCTCCAACAATGTATCCTACCACAATTACGCTGATGACACTCAAATTTATGTCTCACTTACTGCAGGAGAACATGGACCAGTGGAATCACTCCTTCACTGTACTCAACAGATTAGTGATTGGATGCAAAATAACTTCCTTCAGCTAAACGCAGACAAAACAGAATTGATTGTCTTTGGTCCTCAGAAACAAAGAGAGAGCGTTATTCGTCACCTCCAGTCTCTCTCCCTGGAACCTGTAGGCAAGGTCAGAAACCTAGGAGTTATAATGGACTCAGACTTAAATTTTAACAGTCATATCAAATCAGTAACATCAGCAGCATTTTACCATCTGAAAAACATTGCCAAAATTAGAAACATAGTGTCTAAAGCAGACCTGGAGATTCTCATCCATGCATTTGTCTCCAGTAGGTTAGACTACTGCAATGGCCTGCTCACAGGTCTGTCCAAACAGGCTGTAAAACAACTGCAGTACATTCAAAATGCAGCAGCTCGAGTCCTGACCAGGACCAGGAAATATGACCACATTAGTCCAGTTCTCAGGTCTCTGCACTGGCTTCCTGTGGCTCAGAGAATAGACTTCAAAGCAGCACTGCTTGTGTACAAGTCTCTCCATGGCCTCGCACCAAAGTACTTAAGCGACTTGTTAGTCCCATATGAACCGGCCCGGACTCTGAGGAGCACAGGAGGTAGCCTCTTACTGATTCCAAGAGTCAGAACTAAACATGGGGAGGCAGCGTTTGAGATTTATGGAGCTAAAATCTGGAACAATCTTCCTGAAGATGTGAGGCTAGCATCTACTCTGGCAATTTTTAAATCAGGGCTAAAAACGGTTCTTTTTAGCTGTGCATACGGCTGAAGGATTTTATTGATACATACTCCTTTTTTTAATGCATTGTGGTTATTTATTATTTTAATCCCGTGTGTGCTTTTAATATTATAAGTGTTTTATGTTTTTTTTTTCCATTACTTGTGATTTTATTCTGTTTTTAATGTATTTATTGATGTCTCTGATTTGTGTGATATTATGTGGGTTGTGAGGCGCTTTGAGTGGCCTTGTGTTGGAAAGGCGCCATACAAATAAAGTTGATTGATTGATTGATATACAGTATAAAACAAGCAACACTCGGTTATCTTGACAAGTTCGTCCTGTGGCCCACATCTTCATTTCTCTATCTACACATTAAACCCGTGATGAGACTAAATGAGCTGCTGGCAGTTTCTCAGATAAACACTTGAATATGTTGCTACAGACACAGAGTTCTTACTGTTCTGCAGGCGCTGGACCAGCTCCTCCTGCTTCATCCTCTTCAGGAAGTCCAGGGCGATGTTCAGAACCTCTCTGCTCTGCTCCTCACTCTCAGAGAATTCTGGGTAATCTGAGGCCAGAAACCTGTTGAGCCTCTGCAGCTGCTCTTTGACAAAAGTCAGGACGTCCTCCTCCAGACGCTGGAACAGAACAATGGAAGAAGCGTTCACAAAAAGACGAGGAGCAGCCAGAGAAGGCCACACACTGAAAAAAACTTTATTCATCTGTGAGGAATTTCATTTACAGACGGAGCACCAGTGAAGCACACACTCACCCTCAAGATGGCGTCCAGCGGCCCCTTTGGACCCAGGTCCCTGTGAATCACATTCATCATTTATTTATTCTACACTCTGGGCATAAAATAACACTATAAGAAAGAAGAAAGAAGAGAACTATTAAACAGAGAAATGGAACAGGAAAGAGCAGCACCAGAGAGTTCAGAAGATCATTTTGTTAAAATTGTGTGTGACATATTTCTTTTCAGGCAGTACAAACTCAATTCTAAAGTAGAGATTGATCATAGAACATGCAAACTCCACTCAGAAAGGCCCTGTTCCGACCAGGACTGAAACCCAGGACCTTCTTGCTGAGACGCGAGAGCGTTATGCCATGCCGTAATAAAACAAAGAATTAAAAACATGTGTTTGTACAAGACTCACCTCTGGATTTCAGGAGGATCGTCTCTAAAGTTCATAGGAAGGGCTTTGGAGCGGTCACTTCTCAGAGACAGAGAGCTGGGAGCAGGTCTGGGTTTAGATCCCGACCCAGATCCCTGTGGCTTCATGTTGTAAAGGCTGGAATCAGATAGAGTACATTTGAACACAACATGTTCTTGTATTGAGTTTGATTGGACATCATGCTTGTATTCAAGAACAACCCGCGCTTAGGCAAAAACACATGACAATCTTACAATGGTTTGTCATGTGTCATTTCCCAAACTACGACAGAGACCTAACACCTAACAGAAACCAACAGGAATCTGCCAGAGAATTCTTGAGTGACAGAACTGATCGCTATGGTCGCTATGGTCGCTATGGTCACGGAATGTTCCGCTGCGTAGGGAATAAAGCAGAATGTCCCCTAACCCAGAAATGGATTAAAGGGTAGAAAATGGATGGATGGTGGTAGTCCCTTAGCTACGAGCCCATCAGGCCAGCCCGGCTTGGCAGAGTTCAAGAGGGGGTGCGGCCTTGTGCAGGGGCCTTTATAGAGGAGGGTCGCTGGTGATTGGAGCAAATTATTTTGATCTCTCTGGCGTGTGACCTGGGGGTCACGAGTGATATCCCACTAGCGAAGTCCTAAGGGACTACGCACCTATTCGTAGAACTTAAGTTACATTAGGTAACTATTAATTTTAAAAATACTGCTGCTAATGTACAGATGTAAACATACTGCTGCTAATGTACAGATGTAAACATACTGCTGCTAATGTACAGGTGTAAACATACTGCTGCTAATGTACAGATGTAAACACACTGCTGCTAATGTACAGATGTAAACATACTGCTGCTAATGTACAGATGTAAACATATTGCTGCTAATGTACAGATGTAAACATATTGCTGCTAATGTACAGATGTAAACATACTGCTGCTAATGTACAGGTGTAAACATACTGCTGCTAATGTACAGGTGTAAACATATTGCTGCTAATGTACAGATGTAAACATATTGCTGCTAATGTACAGATGTAAACATAGCTGCTAATGTACAGATGTAAACATACTGCTGCTAATGTACAGATGTAAACATATGCTGCTAATGTACAGTGTAAACATATGCGCTAATGTACAGATGTAAACATACTGCTGCTAATGTACAGGTGTAAACATACTGCTGCTAATGTACAGGTGTAAACATATTGCTGCTAATGTACAGATGTAAACATATTGCTGCTAATGTACAGATGTAAACATACGGCTGCTAACATGTACAGATGTAAACATACTGCTGCTAATGTACAGATGTAAACATACTGCTGCTAATGTACAGGTGTAAACATACTGCTGCTAATGTACAGGTGTAAACATACTGCTGCTAATGTACAGGTGTAAACATACTGCTGCTAATGTACAGGTGTAAACATACTGCTGCTAATGTACAGGTGTAAACATACTGCTGCTAATGTACAGATGTAAACATACTGCTGCTAACATGTACAGATGTAAACATACTGCTGCTAATGTACAGATGTAAACATACTGCTGCTAATGTACAGGTGTAAACATACTGCTGCTAATGTACAGGTGTAAACATACTGCTGCTAATGTACAGGTGTAAACATACTGCTGCTAATGTACAGATGTAAACATACTGCTGCTAATGTACAGGTGTAAACATACTGCTGCTAATGTACAGGTGTAAACATACTGCTGCTAATGTACAGATGTAAACATACTGCTGCTAACATGTACAGATGTAAACATACTGCTGCTAATGTACAGATGTAAACATACTGCTGCTAATGTACAGATGTAAACATATTGCTTCTAATGTACAGATGTAAACATACTGCTGCTAATGTACAGGTGTAAACATACTGCTGCTAATGTACAGATGTAAACATACTGCTGCTAATGTACAGGTGTAAACATATTGCTTCTAATGTACAGATGTAAACATACTGCTGCTAATGTACAGGTGTAAACATACTGCTGCTAATGTACAGGTGTAAACATACTGCTGCTAATGTACAGATGTAAACATACTGCTGCTAATGTACAGATGTAAACATACTGCTGCTAATGTACAGGTGTAAACATACTGCTGCTAATGTACAGATGTAAACATACTGCTGCTAATGTACAGATGTAAACATACTGCTGCTAATGTACAGATGTAAACATACCGCTGCTAATGTACAGATGTAAACATACTGCTGCTAATCTACAGATGTAAACATACTGCTGCTAATGTACAGATGTAAACATACTGCTGCTAATGTACAGATGTAAACATACTGCTGCTAATGTACAGATGTAAACACACTGCTGCTAACATGTACAGATGTAAACACACTGCTGCTAATGTACAGGTGTAAACATACTGCTGCTAATGTACAGATGTAAACATACTGCTGCTAATGTACAGATGCTAACACACTGCTGCTAACATGTACAGATGTAAACATACTGCTGCTAATGTACAGATGTAAACATACTGCTGCTAATGTACAGATGTAAACATACTGCTGCTAATGTACAGGTGTAAACATACTGCTTCTAATGTACAGATGTAAACATACTGCTGCTAATGTACAGATGTAAACATACCGCTGCTAATGTACAGGTGTAAACATACTGCTGCTAATGTACAGATGTAAACATACTGCTGCTAATGTACAGGTGTAAACATACTGCTGCTAATGTACAGATGTAAACATACTGCTGCTAATGTACAGGTGTAAACATACTGCTTCTAATGTACAGATGTAAACATACTGCTGCTAATGTACAGATGTAAACATACTGCTGCTAATGTACAGATGTAAACATACTGCTGCTAATGTACAGTTGTAAACATACCGCTGCTAATGTACAGATGTAAACATACTGCTGCTAATGTACAGTTGTAAACATACTGCTGCTAATGTACAGGTGTAAACATACTGCTGCTAACATGTACAGATGCTAACATATACAGTATCTTTCCACCAACACAGATCAGAGAATTAAACTGTTCAAACACATACAATGTAATGATAGATGATCAGGTCTCACCTCTGGTCTTCAGGAGGACCGTCTCTAAAGTTTATAGGAAGAGCTTTGGAGCGGTCACTTTTCAGAGACAGAGACCTGGGGGCGGGTTCAGGTCTGGGTTTTGACCCGGGGCGAGATCCTCGTGGCTCCATGTTGTAGAGGCTAGAATCAGAACAAGAGTCCATTTGAACACACTTTGATTCAACAGGTTTTTGATTTGATTTGACATCACACTTGTGTTCTGTTGCATAATGTGTCATTTCCTCGTTGTTGAACAGATGAATGAATGAATACTTTTATTTTGAGCCATGTCAGACAAGAACAAGGAATAACAGCAATACAACTGAATAGAAAAACAAAACAAATAAACAATAAATAAATAACAAAAAGTCAGCTCGAAAAGGAGTGGGAAGAAGTTAAGACTTTTAAACTCCCACCCCCTATTAATTATTCTAATTGAATTAACTTAAATTATGGTTGCTATAGCTTAGCTTAGTCAGTGGTGCAGTTATGCAACAGTGATATTCAAGTTAATATGCCCTTGATTTATACAGTATATGTATAATAAGTTTATATTCTTGTTACCTTAATATTTTGGAATGAATTTAGGTGTCATAACATCATCATCACCACATATCCATATAATTTTCATGTTTATAATTTTCATTATCATGTATATTGTATCAATTAAATAGGATTATAGAATATTGTATATTTACTATTTAATAAATTATTACTGATCACTAGTGTTATACGTGAGTTAAATTTGATCATTGGTGCTGATGGGAGCAAGCTTGTATTTAGCTGGTGTTTTATTTATAAAGGGAGTCTCTGCGTCCACGGATCGGCCTCTAGAGGGAGCAGCCTGTGAGCTGCAGAGCTTTGTTACTGTCCTAATCTGTGCATTAAAAGAGACAGTATGTGGGGGTCCTCTGCCAGAGGGTTCCTCCAGCAGCAGAGCCCCCCTGCCTACCCTGTACTTTGAGTTCTGTGAGTTCTGTGAACATGCTCAAATTGTAATCTCTGGCTACCGTCAGCAGCAAAGCTTCAACCAGGATTCATTTATTTCTTTTCCAACAATAGATGATGGATTGATATGTTGATGTAATGACGCCCATAACAAAAATAATAATTTCTATAATAATAAAAAAATAGTGACAATCAAAAATAAAAATAAAAAATACCTTAATAACCCCAATAAATGCCCTAATATAGACACATCATATTATTGTTATTGTTGTTAGACCGTCCATCCATCCATTTTCTACCCTTTAATCCATTTCTGGGTCAGGGGGGTGGCAGTCAGAGATGCCACCCAAGTCTCATAGCACCAGCCCCTCACTGACCCTCTGCAGGTGGTGAGTCCACAGGAGGACGGCTGCTCTCTGAGTGTGAGCATAGCCTTGATCTTTCAGTGGGGGCTTTGGGCAAAGTGGGGTTAAATGTCTTGCCCAAGGACACAACAACAGCAGTCATCAGTGGGAGTCGGTGGAGAAGGTGGGAATTGAACCCACAACCTTCTGGCCTTAAGGCCAATGCTCTACCAACTGAGCTACTGTCGCCCCGTTGTCAGACTGTATTATACAATAATAATTATAATAGAAGAGTATAGTAACACTATAGGACAGTATAGTAATAATAGCACATATAATATATAGTTATATAATAATTATAATAGAGCAGTATAGTAATAATGGTAATAGTACATATAATATATGATTTGGTTGATGAGATCAATTTTCCCTTTCAAATAGTTTAGAATTATAACAATTTAAACCCCCATTCTCACATTCCTGTATGATGAAAATACCATTTTTTTATATGCTGATTTGAACAGATGGATAGTTGGACATTGCTTGAGTTTGACACACAATTTGTTCCAAAGTTTCACTCCACACACAGACACACACACACAGACACACACACACTTTTCCTGGTGGTTCTCACAGCATGTATTTTGAAGTTCCCGCACCCCCTTATATTATAACACCCTTCTTTGTGAGTAAAGTGTTTCTGGATATTTGAAGGCAAAACCATTATGTTGGCTTTAAATAAAAGTTGAGCTGTATAAAAATCAACTAGATCAGTGAGTTTGATTATTTTAGACTGCAGAAATAAAGTATGAGTGTGATCTAGATATCCTGCCTTATGAATTGTGCTTATGGCGCGTTTCTGAAGTACAACCAGGGGATGAATTGAGCATTTGTAGTTATTTCCCCAAACCTCTACACAGTATGTTAAATATGGCAAAACTAGTGAACAATATAATAAATGTAATGCTTTATGATTTAGGAAGAATTTTGATTTATTAATGATCGAGATGTTTTTGGAGACTTTGCTTTGTATGTGTTTTATATGTTGTTTCCAGCTTAATGTGTTGTCAATAGTAACTCCTAAAAATTTAATCTCTGTTACGGTATCTAAAGCCATCCCATCTATATGTATAACCGGGCCTAGGTTGCTTTTGTATTTACTGAAAAACATAACCTTTGTTTTGTTTAAGTTTATGGATAATTTGTTAAAGTCCATCCATGTCTTTAGTTTGGCTAATTCCATGTTAATGATAGACACTAAATTAATATGACTGTCATTTGAGTAAAAAACATTGGTGTCATCTGCAAATATAACTAGTTTCAATAACTTGGAGACACTAAATATATCATTGATGTATAAATTGAATAATTTTGGACCCAAAACTGATCCCTGTGGTACCCCGCAGCCAATGTCCAAGTACCCAGAAGTAAACATACCCATTTTCACAAACTGTTTTCTGCTTGTTAAATAGCTTTGGATCCAACTTAAAGCCACGCCCCTGATACCATATCTGTATAATTTTTTTAGTAATATCTCATGATTAATAGTCTCAAACGCTTTTTTTAAATCAATGAAAATTCCAGCTGCATGTTCCTTTCTGTCTACACTGTTGGTTATTTCTTCTACTGCTTCGATTATGGCCATGGATGTTGATCTTGCTGCCCTAAAACCATATTGACTTTCATCAATTAAATTATGTTTATTTATAAATTTCTCTAATCTACTGTTAAAAATTTTCTCGAGGATTTTTGAAAATTGAGGGAGCAAGGCGATCGGTCTATAATTAGTGAAAAGGTGTTTGTTCCCATTTTTGAATATTGGTATAATTTTTGCCAGTTTCATTTTATTAGGAAATTGCCCTGTTTGAAAAGATAGGTTACATATATAAGTTAACGGTTTGACGATTCCATGTATAATTTGTTTAACCAGTCCCATGTCAATATCAAAGCAATCAGTAGATGATTTATTTTTACAGTTGTTGACCACATCTATTATTTCCACTTCAGTTACTCCAAATAGAAACATTGTTTTTGGATTCATTTCTATCAAAGACTCCATTTCATTGTTACGAAACTCAGGAATATTTGCTGCCAGGTCTGGTCCAACATTTACAAAAAAGCTATTAAAGCTTTCCACAATTTCATTCATATTATAATGATTGATGTCCTTATCAATGAAATATTCTGGGTATGAATTATGTTTTGTATTACCTTTGATTATAGTATTAAGGACTCCCCAAATCCCTTTAGTGTTGTTTTTGTTTTTATATAATAGATGAGTATAGTATAATTTCTTACTAGCTCTTAATATATTAGTTAGTTTGTTTTTAGAAGTTTTATATCGATGCTCAGATTCATTGGTTCTTAATCGAATGAACTGTCTATATAAAGTATTTTTTTTCTTACAAGCATTACTTAAACCATTGGTTACCCATGGACATTTAATAGTTTTATTGTTAGTACTAAATTCCTGAACTGGACATTGTTTATTATATATTAATCCAAACGTTTCCAAAAAATATTCAAAAGCACTGTCCACATCATTTTTGTTGTATACAGTAGTCCAGTCCTGTTTTATTAAATCCTGATAGAGTAAATTAATTGAGTCTTTGGTTCTTACTCGTTTGTAAATATTCTTTGGAGGTGGTTCCTCATTAATACAATTATTGTTATCAAACACAGTGAAAACAGGCAGGTGATCGGTTATATCACAGACCAAGAGTCCACTGACATTTGTAAACTCCATATTATTTGTAAAAATTTTATCAATGAGAGTAGCACTATGCGATGTAATATGTCGGCTAGGTCTTGTAATAGTTGGGTATAAACTCATACTGTACATTCTGTTAATATAATCATCGGTGGCTTTATGGTTATTTGGATTTATCAGATCAATGTTATAATCTCCACAGATAAATATTGATTTATTACTTACTGTTGAAAATGTTTTTTCAGACCAATCTGTGAATAGTTCCAGACTTGAGCCTGGTGACTTGTATAGACAACTGACAATAATGTTTTTCTTCTTTACACTGACGATTTCTATTGTTAAACACTCAAGTAGGTCATCTATTGATGTTGTCATATTCTCGATTACTCTGAATTTGTATTTCGTATGGACGTATATAGCAACTCCTCCTCCTGCTTTGTTAGTTCTGCTTACATAGTTTAAGTTATAATTGTTTAACTCAAAATCTGTGCCTTTTATATCATTAAACCATGTTTCAGAAATTGCTATAATGCTAAATGGGTTTACAAACTGTAGTAGGTAATTTTTAATTGAACTGAAATTGGCATACATGCTCCTGCTGTTGAAATGTATGATTGAGAATGTCCCTTCTGATTTGATGGTATTGTTAAATTCATTTTCAGGGTAATATTTGCAATTGATTGAGTCAGCTGATAGAAATTGGTTGTCCGGGTCTAATTGGTCTTCAAAGTCTAGCGTATCATGATCAGTATATTCAGATGTTTTTAGCTGCAAGAGCTCAGAGTCCAGAATCTTTTGTTGAGAGACTATATTACTATCTGTAATAAATGAAAGCGGATTAGTTGTCATTCTTTGAGTAACAGATACCCTATGTTATTATTATCATTATTATTTTCCCACTCATTAACTCACTCATATTTGTTCAGTTCCTGAATATCTTTAATAATCAACACTCGAGCTTCTTCAGGTGATCCGTTAAGTTTAATAAATATTTTGCAATTCATAACCCAAGTGTTCATTATTTTATTTTGTTTACGCAAGAATCTGGCTTTTTTTGCTATGTCTGCATTCCTCTTAGTCAAATGATCATTTAAGTAGACGTTGGTACCTTTCAGTTTTTTACCTTGTTTCATGAGAGCTATCTTTTTTTTACGATTTGCAAACCTCAGATTCACAGCAGGCATGTTGTCCCTCTTCATGGGGAGAGGATGACAGGCTTCGATGTCATCCACGTCCAGATGTATGTCTTTAGACGCGAGAAAAGCCACAACCTGCTGCTCCACTGGGCTGCCCTCCAGCTCGTCGGCTACGTTCACTTTACCAGTTGCCGCTGCATGTGCATATGATCGGGGTTTAATCCTCAGCCCTGTTACGATCACATCATTCAGCCTTGAGTATTGCTCGAGATTCTCCACTTTTTTCTCCAGATCCTACATCTTCTTATCTCTCTCTTCAATACGCAAACGTAGCTCCGTAACTTCATCCACAAGTTTAAGAATCTTGTCCTGCTTAATCTTAATATCGTTCATATCCTGTGAGAGAAATTCCAGCGCTTTCTTAATGTCCTCCGTCTCCTCCACGGCTGGGTTTTTCTTCGGCCCCATGATGATAACAGCAAGGATCCAAAACAAAAATAAACAAAAAGAAGCCTGAAGCTAGTTAGCCTAGCCACAGTGCCGCAACTTTCAGCTACTTCCTCATCCACTGAAGTGTCCCTCCACACGTGAAAGCTTGATGTGTCCCTCCACACGTGAAAGCTTACCAAAGTACTGTACATACAAGTGACTAAACTTTTCCAATGTGTTTCTACTGGCTCTTACACGGCTGCGGCGCGGACACAATGGGCTGATCCTGGTTCCACATTTGTTCTTCTGGAGCTCATGAACTAAAAGGAGCTCATGAACTAAAAGGAGCTCATGAACTAAAAGGCACTGCGCAAATGCTAAAATTGTAATAATGGTCTCCCTTCTTTTCTGTAAGCCTGTGAAGTTAAAAATGTTAACTTTGCTCCATACCAGCTGGAGAGTTCTCTGGAACAAGAGAAGAAGATTCGTTTAGACCTTGAACGGTCACACAAAGATGAAGATGCTTTGTGTGTGACATATTTCTTTTCAGGCAGTACAAACTCAATTCTAAAGTAGAGATTGATCATAGAACATGCAAACTCCACTCAGAAAGGCCCTGTTCCGACCAGGACTGAAACCCAGGACCTTCTTGCTGAGACGCGAGAGCGTTATGCCATGCCGTAATAAAACAAAGAATTAAAAACATGTGTTTGTACAAGACTCACCTCTGGATTTCAGGAGGATCGTCTCTAAAGTTCATAGGAAGGGCTTTGGAGCGGTCACTTCTCAGAGACAGAGAGCTGGGAGCAGGTCTGGGTTTAGATCCCGACCCAGATCCCTGTGGCTTCATGTTGTAAAGGCTGGAATCAGATAGAGTACATTTGAACACAACATGTTCTTGTATTGAGTTTGATTGGACATCATGCTTGTATTCAAGAACAACCCGCGCTTAGGCAAAAACACATGACAATCTTACAATGGTTTGTCATGTGTCATTTCCCAAACTACGACAGAGACCTAACACCTAACAGAAACCAACAGGAATCTGCCAGAGAATTCTTGAGTGACAGAACTGATCGCTATGGTCGCTATGGTCGCTATGGTCACGGAATGTTCCGCTGCGTAGGGAATAAAGCAGAATGTCCCCTAACCCAGAAATGGATTAAAGGGTAGAAAATGGATGGATGGTGGTAGTCCCTTAGCTACGAGCCCATCAGGCCAGCCCGGCTTGGCAGAGTTCAAGAGGGGGTGCGGCCTTGTGCAGGGGCCTTTATAGAGGAGGGTCGCTGGTGATTGGAGCAAATTATTTTGATCTCTCTGGCGTGTGACCTGGGGGTCACGAGTGATATCCCACTAGCGAAGTCCTAAGGGACTACGCACCTATTCGTAGAACTTAAGTTACATTAGGTAACTATTAATTTTAAAAATACTGCTGCTAATGTACAGATGTAAACATACTGCTGCTAATGTACAGGTGTAAACATACTGCTGCTAATGTACAGATGTAAACACACTGCTGCTAATGTACAGATGTAAACATACTGCTGCTAATGTACAGATGTAAACATATTGCTGCTAATGTACAGATGTAAACATATTGCTGCTAATGTACAGATGTAAACATACTGCTGCTAATGTACAGGTGTAAACATACTGCTGCTAATGTACAGGTGTAAACATATTGCTGCTAATGTACAGATGTAAACATATTGCTGCTAATGTACAGATGTAAACATACGGCTGCTAACATGTACAGATGTAAACATACTGCTGCTAATGTACAGATGTAAACATACTGCTGCTAATGTACAGGTGTAAACATACTGCTGCTAATGTACAGGTGTAAACATACTGCTGCTAATGTACAGGTGTAAACATACTGCTGCTAATGTACAGGTGTAAACATACTGCTGCTAATGTACAGGTGTAAACATACTGCTGCTAATGTACAGATGTAAACATACTGCTGCTAACATGTACAGATGTAAACATACTGCTGCTAATGTACAGATGTAAACATACTGCTGCTAATGTACAGGTGTAAACATACTGCTGCTAATGTACAGGTGTAAACATACTGCTGCTAATGTACAGGTGTAAACATACTGCTGCTAATGTACAGATGTAAACATACTGCTGCTAATGTACAGGTGTAAACATACTGCTGCTAATGTACAGGTGTAAACATACTGCTGCTAATGTACAGATGTAAACATACTGCTGCTAACATGTACAGATGTAAACATACTGCTGCTAATGTACAGATGTAAACATACTGCTGCTAATGTACAGATGTAAACATATTGCTTCTAATGTACAGATGTAAACATACTGCTGCTAATGTACAGGTGTAAACATACTGCTGCTAATGTACAGATGTAAACATACTGCTGCTAATGTACAGGTGTAAACATATTGCTTCTAATGTACAGATGTAAACATACTGCTGCTAATGTACAGGTGTAAACATACTGCTGCTAATGTACAGATGTAAACATACTGCTGCTAATGTACAGGTGTAAACACACTGCTGCTAATGTACAGATGTAAACATACTGCTGCTAATGTACAGGTGTAAACATACTGCTGCTAATGTACAGATGTAAACATACTGCTGCTAATGTACAGATGTAAACATATTGCTGCTAATGTACAGGTGTAAACATATTGCTTCTAATGTACAGATGTAAACATACTGCTGCTAATGTACAGATGTAAACATACTGCTGCTAATGTACAGATGTAAACATACTGCTGCTAATGTACAGATGTAAACATACTGCTGCTAATGTACAGATGTAAACATACTGCTGCTAACATGTACAGTATCTTTCCACCAACACAGATCAGAGAATTAAACTGTTCAAACACATACAATGTAATGATAGATGATCAGGTCTCACCTCTGGTCTTCAGGAGGACCGTCTCTAAAGTTTATAGGAAGACCTTTGGAGCGGTCACTTTTCAGAGACAGAGACCTGGGGGCGGGTTCAGGTCTGGGTTTTGACCCGGGGCGAGATCCTCGTGGCTCCATGTTGTAGAGGCTAGAATCAGAACAAGAGTCCATTTGAACACACTTTGATTCAACAGGTTTTTGATTTGATTTGACATCACACTTGTGTTCTGTTGCATAATGTGTCATTTCCTCGTTGTTGAACAGATGAAGATTCTTTTCTTAAATGAGGAGTGTGGGAATGCATGACTCACTAGTCACACATGAATCTTTGGCAATCGAGGATATTTTTACAGTCATATCATAAGAAGTAGAAATGTATCAACAACAAGCTTACCTCTGTAAAGCTTCCTGTTTTTGTACTGGTTGGAGTTAACAGATTGAGGAAGAACTTCTACTGAAATCAAATAGAAAAGCCCATCAAATTAAATTAAATTAAAGCCCATTAAATACACATTAATGTAATGTACTATAATTAATGTATATACTAGCAATAGCTGCTTGTACAGTCTCTCTTATGTGCAAATATATTTATCTGTGTTGTAAATATTATCCTATACTTGCACTTCTGGTTAGACGCTAAACCGCATTTCGTTGCATTGTTCTGACTTTGTAATGACGATTAAGTTGAATCTATCCATCCATCCATCCATTTTCTTCCCCTTAATCCATTTCTGGGTCGGGGGGTGGCAGTCAGAGCTGCACCCAGTACACAGAGCACCAGCCCCTCACTGATCCTCCTGCAGGTGGTGAGTCCACAGGATCTGAGATCTTTCAGTGGGGGCTTCAGGCAAAGTGGGGTTAAGTGTCTTGCCCAAGGACACGACGACAGCAGTCATCAGTGGGAGTCGTGAAGTAGATCTTACGGTGGGCTCGAACCCACGACCTTCAGGCCCAAAGGCCAATGCTCTACCAACTGAGCTACTGTCGCCCCACTGAGCGATTCACCTAAGTTGAATCTAATCTAATCTAATTATAGCTCTGCTTCTAATTGTCTTGTCTCAGGTAAACCGGTTAGCTAACTCATGTCTGTTGGTTTGAGGGATGCCATGTGTAAGTAGATTTAAAAACGTCAAAATCAATATTTCAGATGTTATTTCTGTATTTAGATTCAGTATCATTTTATTTACCAGTTGCAGTAAAACCACATTGGAATACATTTGCAAATGTCCACAGTGTGCACAAGACAATACATAAATAAATGAGGTCAAAAGCACAGAAATAAAACTGACTTTAAAAAAGTGCAGGAAACAATTGTCACTGTGAAATTGATCAACTAAAACTGTTGGAGCATTAATAGAGGTTTAGTTGTTTTGATTTTATTTTGATACATTTCTATTTTGTTTGTATTATTATTTGATTGAAATACATTATTTTTGTGATTTAGATAAGAATTATGATTATTGGCAATTGATTTAATTTGGTATATTTTTGCAACCAATTTAGTTACATATTTTGTTAGTCATTATTGCTAAAGTTAATCATGGATTCATTTTGATTTAATATATATTTTGTATTTTTTCTCAGTCCTGGCCCCAGGCTATAGGCGCAGGTGTGCCAGGGAATGCGTGGCGGGTGGAGTGGAGTCACACAGACCTGTCCCTACTCTCTCCTCGTCTTTAAAGTCCTTTTCTGTTTGTCCAGAATGTGTTTTTGTGTGAGTACTCGGTAAAGAGTTTTTAATTGCATTTTACTGTTCCATGGATTTATTCACTATGGATTATGGTTTGAGAGCGTCAACTACACGGCTTCACTGTTTGGACCCTACAAAAACAGTTTAGATCCAAGTGCAAGATCCTTAAAGTGTTTGTGAACGATATCTTCTGCCAGAGGGAAGGAGCTTTTCTCCACCGTCATTGGTCTCAGTGACAATGGTGAATCCTTTTACGGAACAAACATCCAAAATGCTGTTCATTGGAGAAAAGAAAACCTGCAGCATTATCGCAGGATTTAAAAGTCAATCGCTCCGAGTCTAAACCTCTGCACTTCTGTAGCAGAGGAACAAACTAAAGACTTGCGTTCATTAGATTACAATAGATTTAAGTCTAATACAAGTTTGATCAAGTTTGTGAAGGTTGTTATACGTGTTCTCTTCCTGTTAGAACAGATTCAACAGTCACTCCAACGACATCAAGAGCTAAAGTTTAAGCCCTGTGGATGATACAATCTAAGACACAGCTCTGTTTTCTTAAATACATGTTTAACGTGTGTTTAAAATGCACTTCAGACACACTTTAAACATTCAGACGGAGGACAAAACATTGTTATATTTGTTAATCATCAGGAATACTCACTGCTGTAGACTGATCTCTTCTCCTGACTGCAATCGTGTAACCGGTCTAACCAGAAACAGTCATAGTTGGAGAAAGGGCAGGCTCCTTTTGTGGCAACATTTTTCAAACAACTTATGGCACTTCTGACATTCTCCATGAAGTGTTATGCCCAAGGACCCAACATCAGCAAATGTCATTGGTAGTCACAGGGGATTTGAACTAGCAACCATCAGAACCGCAGACCTGTGCTTTTCCATCTGAGCCACTAGACCACTATCTCTAATACTGCTGCTTGTTGTCTTTTGTACAGGCTGCTTTCAACTGTATTTGTGGCCCACATGCCGTTTTACACACGATTTATTGTCCACATGCCGTTTTAAACGCCACTTGTTGTCCACATTCGCTTTCCGGTCTGAAAGCGTACGTACGCAATACGCATTGACTGCGCGCATGTGCGCGTAACATTATTTGGGTGTATCTACACAGGCCGTGCGCGCAGGTGGCTTCTGCTTTCCCTGTGTAGTCTATGGAGCAGTGTAGAGGACAGTACGGGCCAGAGGACTGATATAGAGCAACACAAATCACATGCATGAGTTTGTCTTCATGGTCTCTGTGGGCTGGTCTGGCCAGACGTGAGGCTTCATGAATGAAAAAAAAACGATGTCCAGAATCACTGTAAAACCTGCCAGTCCTCCTCCTATTGTTTAGATACAAGTGCTGTGTGTGTGTAGATGCGATCTAAATCCAAGGGTCACAATAAAAATCATGTTTTACATTTGTTTTCAATGGAAGATGCGTTGCTGCGCGCACAAAATTAGAAATAAATCCTAAATTAGGCGCAGCTTCGCGTCATTACGTCCGTCGCACGAGCGTATAACACTAGTAGTGTAAATATCCCCATTGGTTAACATGGAAAAAAGTTACGCGCGTCTGCTGCGCGTACACGTACGTGCTGTAACGCGTCATGTGTAAATTAGCAGTTACTGTTATCAAAATAAATGAAACAAATTATCCACTGATCATTTCCGGCTCATTTATACCTAAATTATTGGTAAAGAAAACAGTGGCTCATTCTGCTATTTGGCAAATAGCAGGAATTAAAACTTATTTAGACCATATGGGCGACAGTAGCTCAGTTGGTAGAGCATTGGCCTTATGGCCAGAAGGTTGTGGGTTCAATTCCCACCTCTGCACCTTCTCCACCGACTCCCACTGATGACTGCTGTCGTTGTGTCCTTGGGCAAGACACTTAACCCCACTTTGCCCAAAGCCCCCGCTGAAAGATCAAGGCTATGCTCTCACTCAGAGAGCAGCCGTCCTCCTGTGGACTCACCACCTGCAGAGGGTCAGTGAGGGGCTGGTGCTATGAGACTTGGGTGGCATCTCTGACTGCCACCCCCCTGACCCAGAAATGGATTAAAGGGTAGAAAATGGATGGATGGATGGATAGACCATATAGTCCTGTTTGTCCTCGTTTTTTTGTTTTGACAATCAGACGTTCCACAGCATTATTCATTCACTCCATACACAGTGTAGGGATTTTCCTGATCCAGTCTCGAGATTGGGCCGATATTTCATGGTTTTTGATTGATGGTCGACTCCTAACAAAGTAGCAAGATCATGCTACTTTCTGCTCAGCTGTTAATGTCATGATTCTGTTTGTTTTGCTCTCTTTTGTCTTAACTGTTGTTGTTTGTACTAATCTGCTTTAGTTTTATAAATACCATGAACATAACAATACCAGCTCATTCAACAATCATCAGAATCAGAATCATTTTTATTGCCACGTAAGTAACAGGAAGTCACAGACTTGGAAATTGCTTTGGCTCGGTGCAACAGTCAGAAAGAGATAATAAAAAATAAAGAATAATTAAAGCCGCAAGCGGCGTCGATCGGCCCTCGCCGCACCGCGAGCAACACCCCGCACTGCGTGCGCCACGCCGCACCAAGCCGCTCCGCACCAAGCCGTCCCACAACACGCCGCTCCGCACCAAGCGGATCTGCACCATACCGCCCCGCATCAAGCCACAACGCCCCTCACTGCACCGCACCACACCGTACCACGCAGCACCGCGCAAAGGAGCGGCCGCCGTGTGATGATTTGTTGCTGTAGCCATAGAAGAACGTTAGTCAAATTGTAATGCCATAATGTGTGGGGTTGCTATGGTAACGTCAGGGGAGGTGCACGAGTCACATGAGCTCTGGGGATATGCCGGCGTTCAGGTGAGAAGTCGTAGGGATCTGGGTAACCGTATTTCTTTGTTGACCGTTTGTTTTTGTTAAGTTTTGGTACACGTACACGTATGGCCAATGTGTTATGTGTTAAATCTTCAAAGCTGATAATTAAATGCCACTTAAAAACGCAGTTACGAGTAGCGTTCTTCATCCACATTAGCAGCGCGTCATAAAGGTACAGGACCCGTTCCCCTCGTTCTCCAGCGACACAGGATCACAGTCGTTACAAATACGATGATTAGAGCTGTTTGGCACCCCTTGTAAAACTTTGCCTCAATCTGTAGGGGGCGCTAATGGGCCAATTTCAATTATTTCACTTTCACCTGACCTAAACCCTGGAGTTGAACATTGGATTCAAGTTTTGTGCAAATCAGACTTTGTTTGTGCAAACGGGAGCAAAATTTATGTTGTCAAAAACGGCCCAAAAACACTCACATTTTCCCGCTCCACTGCTCAAACAACTTTTCACTGATCAAAAATCCCTTTGGTAATTTTGAAGGTACATGTGTTGAGAGATGATGTGGAGCAATTTTGAGGCAAATCGGTGAAACGGCCGAGGAGGAGTCGCTTTCCAACCGACATGTATGAAAATGATTGCGGATCATTTTTCCATTTTGCAGTGAAATTTATGGGCCTCCTGTTTGTCAGAGGGCGGAGCCATGATAACATTTCGGTCGTATCTTGACTTGAGGAACATCCATCCATCCATCCATCCATTTTCCTCCGCTTTATCCGTTGCCGGGTCGCGGGGGCAGCAGTCTAAGCAGAGACGCCCAGACTTCCCTATCCACACACACCTCCTCCAGCTCGTCCGGGGGGACCCCAAGGCGTTCCCAGGCCAGCTGAGAGACATAGTCCCTCCAGCATGTCCTGGGTCTTCCCCGGGGCCTCCTCCCGGTGGGACGTGCCCGGAACACCTCCCCAGGAAGGCGAGGAACATGTGTACCGAATTTCATGGCTCTACAACAAACTTGACCTCGGAAACTCCCATTGGCTGTTGTAGGTGGCGCTGTTCTGGCATTTTTTGAGTCCCATAAAAATAAACACCAAAATGTCAAATTTTTCACCAGGTAGTAGATGTTTGGGAAAAATTTTCAACTTTTCATGCATGTTCAGGGGGTGAAATTAAGGCTCAAAGTGCAGAATTTGACATTTCTCGAGCAAAAACAAAAGGCCCTTTCCCCGTTCGGGGCTCGGGCCTAAAAAACTAGTGATGTGCTGAGCGGGCCGGGTCTTCGAAGCGTGTACCGAGTAAAAAAGGGGTGGTTTTTTGAAGCGTGGTTCGAGGCGTGTGTTGGTGACGTTCGAAGCCTTGCGTAGCGGCCGCACCACGTGACGGTTCATATAGTGTTTCATATCGTTCGGAGAGTGCATTGCTTTGACAGGTGCTTTGTGATCCGCGGCTGTACCATAGACTGTATTGGCTGTCCCGTGTGCGTACGTGTGTGTGTGTGCGTACGTGTGTGTGTGCGTGATGTGGAGCAGTCCTGTACTAAGTATAGAGAAACTACTTCATATGAAATACAATTAAAAACTTTTCACTTTAGTAAAACCTCATATATCCAGGCTTGCCTTAATGTCACGATGGTTTACTTTAGTTTAAGTTAGTAGTAATAATACGCTGGTTCGCGTCTTATAACTGTTGCCTGGCGCTGTCGATATGTGCTGGACCTCGATGTAGAAGATACATGGGTCAAATCCCGTGCTACTCACAATTACTTTTGTGTTTGTAAAGTAAATATATTTATTTTTTAGGAATAAATGGTTTGTTGTGTTTAATCCACCTCTTGGTAGTTTTTCCTCAATTAATCACTTTCTGTAGAACTGTATTGCTTTGGATGTGTTTGTTGTATCAACAAAATTGACTGAAAGACTCGAATAGTTCATAGTTCATGAAGCATCATTTCAAACACAACATGTTAGAACATAGATTTTAAATATACATTTTGATATTAGACCCACCATACATTGTAAGCACTTGAGAGTGTTATGTATTTTTTTGTCCACATGATGGCGTAGTGGAGCATGAATCACCTCGAGCCTTCGAACCATGGGCCACTTCCGTCCCGATTCCGTATATTAGTGTCTCCCAAAGTGGGGTCCGCGGCCCCCTGGTGACCTGGGCCGAGTAGGCTGCAAACCTTCAATGCATCATGGGGCTTCACATTGCCATCACCATAAAAAACACTTCTAAGGATTAAATTTAAACATCAGATATATCACATGTATAATCATATATTAGTGTTAAGGTCCTCAATTCAAGAACTCTCAGATTTAGAAAGAATAATGATTTCATCTCAACTCGGGTGTCAATCATAAACTGTATGGAATTAAACTGACTTTTGGCATATATCTGAACACTCCCTACAGATGACTCAGGCAGTATACGGGTACTTTGGCTTGGCCCTGTCGATTATGGTTGGTAAAAACAAATACAATGATTTAATTGGTCAAATTAGTTTATTCAAAATGTTGCTCAAGTATTTTGCTTCAGGACTTCCTTCATATTCACTCTCAAAATTAATGCTCAAATGTAGAATTTTTCAGAAGTTTGTTTTTCTCTGCAATGCATTCTGGGTAGCGTCACTGCTTCGCCACATACATTTGTTTTTAATCAACACAATATATTTGTTTTGTCATTAATGGACCACCAGGCTTACAAAATAAATACTTAAAGCTATAAACTCAATAATATAAAAAAATTAAATAAAATAATGAAAAATGAAGTATATAGTGATTACTTTTAAGTATTTTACCCCCCTTCTTCTCTCTCTCATTACAATTCTTCTTCATTTCAAAATTGTGCAAAATAAAATGGTAACGTAATAGGACAGTAAGTATTCACTCTCACAGTCTCAGGTCAGAGGAACTCGCACAGCCACAAACAACAAATGATTTGTATTTTTGATTAGGCCAAATGTGGAAAATAGACCCCGCCCCTCTGAGTCATTTTACCTGGTTTAGTAATCAGTGCTTAACATCAATACTTCAAACCAGCGTCATGCCAAAGTAGTACAAACAGCTCATAAAGATTAGTGGCCACAACTATTTTGACAAAAACATATGAGAAACATATTAAATGTATTTTCAATTGACCTTTATTTAACATGAATACAAACATATTTATTGCATCAGTGTCGTCCTGAACTCGTCTTCTTTACTTTCTCTTTCAACTTCAGTCGCTTTTCTTACAGCGTGGTGTGCAGTGGGTTCCAGCAGAGGGCGCCACCCGCCTGCTCTTCAAATGGAGGCCAAACCAAGATGGTTGAACACTGTTATTAAAGGACAACTCACCCTCAAATCCACTTTTTTTTCTGATAAACGGTATAAATGAGTGTCCAATAGTGTTGTCTACCTATCCTGGTCATAAACTTGTCACTTTGGTGCAAATTAGTTGAAAGTTAGACTTTCTGCCTAAAACCGTCTGTGAGGCGCCATCTGCTGGCAACCTGTATTACTACATTTGAATTTTGAATCTGGCGCCAACACTGGCGCGGCAGCAAGACCTGACGTCAGCAAGTTGGACCTGACGTCAGCAGCCCCCCGCCCAGAGCAATGTAAACGGCCCAGTCTCGTTCACGCCCCCTTCAGTCCTCCAGGCTACGCCCATTTAGAGGAAGATTTGAACAGGAAATGTGAGTGACGTAAGCTCCGAGGAGCGGGGGTGAGAACCACTTTAATGATGGACATGGATCTATTATATTAACTGGATAGGGTATTACTAGCTTGTAGCTGAATAACTCATGTGCTCGGGGGATTCTCGCGGTACTGCAGACTGAACCAGACTTAATTCACGTGGGCTACCCAAAAATTTTCCCCATAGAACTCAATGCATATTAAAACAGCTCGACCTCAGCTGACAGAGAACCTGCAGTTTTAATAAAGATAGTATTTTGTGGGGATTTTAATGTCCCTCGTCATCCTGAACTTTTTTTCTTCTTAAATCCTTCGGTTTTGTTTAAATCCACACTTTAGTGCCACAAACTCTGCTCGTCTGGCTCTCGCTCTAACTCCCGCTCTGATGAACTGCTCTGATTGGTCAGAGCGCGGCCGAGCCCCTCTGTGCACGTGCGTGAGACCCGGTGTGAGACCCACACACGCGTGTTTGACGCAACGCATTATGGGAGATCATCCACTGCACAGAACCGGGAGGACCAGACGATGCCCAAATACAGGCGAGTTTCCCATAGATCTTTGCGAGTTTCCCATAGATCTTTGCGAGTTTCCCATAGATCTTTGCGAGTTTCAGGCGACTTCCGCTAATCTTTTCAGCCCCCATGCCGTCACAAAGCGCCACTGAGCACAACCATTCATTTGAATAGGGCGCCATCTTGAATCGCCGGGGCTTGATGATGGACCAAAAGATTCAGGTCCCATACAAGCACAGGTGGGCTTGCATACTGAGACAAGAGAGGTCTGCATGAGACAATATACTGTAGGTCTGCATGTACTGAGACAAGAGTGGTCCGTTTTATACTGAGACAGGAGAGGTCTGAGCCTATATTTTTTCTTCCCAATGGAAAGAGTAAATCTACCAAGACATGGCCGTCCATCTAAACAGGCCGGACAAGGAGAGAGCACTGATCCGAAATGCAGCTACACGCCCCAGGATGACTCTGCACTTTTACAGCACGTTTGAAAGCCACTGTACATCAGGCCCCTGTACATCAGGCCCCTGTACATCAGGCCCCTGCTAAAAAAGAGCAGTCTGGATGCTACGGTACTTAATAACTATCGTCCCAGCTCAAATCTGCCATTTATGGAGAAAGTCCTTGAAAAAGTTGTCTACCAACAGCTAAATAGATTTCTTATAATCAACAACTCATTTGATATGTTTCAGTCCGGCTTTAGACCCCACCACAGCACTGAGACTGCTCTCGTCAAGGTTACAAATGATATCCGGCTGAACACTGACGCAGGCAAAGTCTCAATCTTAATCTTGTTAGATCTGAGTGCTGCCTTTGACACCGTCGACCATGAGATCCTCTTACAGAGATTAGAGGACTGGGTTGGAGTCGCTGGCACCGCCCTAAGTTGGTTTGGGTCTTACCTTGAAGACAGGAAGTACTTTGTGGAGATTGGAAACTGTGTCTCAGATCATATGGCCCTGACCTGTGGAGTCCCACAGGGGTCGATCCTGGGACCTCTTCTGTTCAATCTCTACATGCTGCCGTTAGGTCAGTTAATACGCAGAAACAAAGTGTCCTATCATAACTATGCAGACGACACTCAGATCTATGTCTCACTGACTGCAGGAGAACATGGACCAGTGGACTCACTCCTTCACTGTATCCAACAGATCAGTGAGTGGATGCAAAACAACTTCCTTCAGCTAAACGCAGACAAAACTGAAATTATTGTCTTTGGTCCCCAGAGACAAAGAGAGAGCGTCATCTGTCACCTACAGTCTCTCTCCCTAAAACCTTCAAACAAGGTCAGAAATCTAGGGGTAATAATGGACTCAGACTTAAATTTTAATAGCCACATCAAATCAGTAACATCAGCAGCTTTTTACCATCTAAAAAACATTGCCAGGATCAAAAACATAGTGTCTAAAGCAGACCTGGAGATTCTTATCCATGCATTTGTCTCCAGTAGGTTAGACTACTGCAATGGCCTGCTCACAGGTCTGTCCAAACAGGCTGTAAAACAGCTGCAGTACATTAAAAATGCAGCAGCTCGAGTCCTGACTAGAACCAGGAAGTACGACCACATTAGTCCTGACTAGAACCAGGAAGTACGACCACATTAGTCCTGACTAGAACCAGGAAGTACGACCACATTAGTCCAGTTCTCAGGTCTCTGCACTGGCTTCCTGTGGCTCAGAGAATAGACTTTAAAACAGCTCTGCTTGTTACAAGTCTCTCCATGGCCTCGCACCAAAATATATTAGTGACATGTTAGTCCCATATGAACCAGCCCGGACTCTGAGGAGCACAGGGACTGGACTCCTGTTAGTGCCCAGAGTCAGAACTAAACATGGGGAGGCTGCTTTTCAGATTCATGCTGCTAAAATCTGGAACAATCTTCCTGAAGATGTGAGACAGGCCTCCTCTCTGACAATGTTTAAAACCAGGTTCAAAATGGTGCTGTTTAGCTGTGCATACAACTGAGGGATTTTATATTTTTATCTTTCTTTTTAATGTTCTGTGATTATTTATGATTTTAATTTCTATCTTGTTCAGCACTTTGAGTTGCCTTGTGTATGAATTGTGCTATACAAATAAACTTGCCTTGCCTTGCCTTGCCTTACATGCTTTCAATATTTTATAATAAGAGATGATGAGCATAAAGCTGTTTCCGTCTTCATTCAGAGTCTGAGCATCCAGTCGGACGGGTTTGGGGGATTTCTGCGCTATAACAGACACTCTATTGTTCAGACAAAAGCCCATATTTCACAACATTACCTTCTCCAGTTTTAGGCGCAAGTGACATTCTTTAATCGATTGTTTTTACAGGTGCAACTCAAGGAACAGTCATTTTTCCATGGGTGCAAAAATTCCTGAGAAATGCTGCTGAATCATACAAGGAACTTTAATGAGTGAGTAAACGGAAAAACATTCATCAAACTTATAAACGCACTAAGAAGTTGGTTTTGGATGTTCTTTTTGCTTTTATTAATTGGGTTTGAACAGTTTGAGTGCTTTTTTATCTGACCTGGGGCTTTTGAGATACAATTACTAAGTCCAATTTTTCTATTGTTTTGAGTACTTAAAGAAATGGATGATATGTAAAAAGATATGTACAAAAAACATCTAGGTTTTGTAGGTTTCTATGTTTCTAGGTCTTTCATTTGGAAGCGCCAGTTTTCCCCAGAAAATGTGTTAAAAAATATCATGCATTGTTTTTGACCATAGCGCGTTTTCGAATTTTAAATGATATCTTTTGTAGAAATCCGGTATAAAGGGTAAAATATGCTTTGCGCCTGTAACTCCCTACGCTGCCACCAGAGGGCAAAGGGTAATTTATTGTTTTCCAAATTTGAAAACTACAAGCTGCAAACAGACATATTATGTAAATAATGGGATATTACTTGCAAAAACAAGGTGTGATGTCATAGTGATATCATACTACAAAACTGAGACAGGATCTTTTAGAGAAAAAAGGTGGAGCTACATGTTTTTGGTACAACTCCAGGTCTGAGACTGATGAAAAGTATGCAGAATTCAATTTTGATTTTCCGTTTGATATTAGTGGAGATGAAGCCAAGAACAGTTTCAAGTGTCTCATTTTTATCTGTATCAGTCAGCTGTTTTTTTATTCTTTTATATTCAGTGTATGTGTATTTTATATTACATTGTATCGTGCTTTTTATTCTGTCGGCGCACACAGAGTACCTTTTTTTGGCAAATGTATTCCAATGTAGTTTTTATACTGCACATGGCTAATAAAATGAATCTGAATCTGAATCTGTTTTTAAATGTGAAGCGCTTTATGGTCCTGGTCTATGGAAGGCGCTATACAGACAAACTTTTCTTACTTGCTCACTTGTGTGTGTTAGAACAAAGACAACCGTCTGTCTTTAGTCTAGATTATTTGATGGTTGCTTTCAAAAATGTGTCTTATCTGGATTCAATATTTGCAGTACACCAAATGTAATGAGGCAGGAGAGTAAAAACAATTAAAACCATTATAATACTTTAATGTTTTATTTAGTGCAAATTTCCTTATGTCTACTCTACAACTGTCATTATGGGTGAAGGGTTTGGTTTCTGCCCTGACAGCTGGGTTTGTCCTTGTGTCCTTAAGCAAAACACTAAAAACCTGAGCTGGCAGTGACAGCAGACGTCATCTTTCATTCCACAGATTTCACTTGTGCCACAGAGACAAAAGAACCAGAGTCTGGTTTCAACACGGATCACTTCCCTTTCAGCAACAAACATGTCTTTCATCTATGACTCAAACTGGACCCAAGAAATAAAGTCTCACTACATACAGTATAACCATCAATTAAAAGAAGTATTATTCCAACTCACATTTTTATATTTTAACATTGTTCCACATCAAAATCAGACCTAAAAATGTTACAACTCCATCCATGCTAATATCAGGAACATCCCACCGCCCCTTTTCTCTAAATGTTTTGTTTTTAAACTTGTGTTACGCTGAAATCCTGAGGCACTCTTTGTCAGGAATGTGTCAAAATAAAAAGTTCCAAACAAGACTTTTAAATTAAGTTTTATAAAGTCACAGTTCACCCAGGACCAGAGGGAATCTCATTAAAATAGAATAAGATCAGATAGACCTGTATTCATCCCACAGTGGGGAAATTTCAAAGTCATCGGCAAGTTTCTCCTCCTTGTGGAGCAGTATAGACCATTTCCAACATTTTTTTTGAACTTTTACTTTATAAAGGAAAGCGCACAGCCTAAACTCTGACTGTAAAAGCTTCACTCACCCACACACAGCTCCACGGCACACTACACAAAAGTCCCTTGAGTGACTTGTGTGTAATTATAGGACCTTTTTCCATGAGCCACCTCTGCACAGCGGCTTATAAACCAGTTTGCTTTTATTGTGTCAAAATTAGCACTCTAAATAAAAAAGGCGGGTGAAAAAAACTAAAAATGGACCTAATATGAGTGTCAGTGCATGAAACAGGAATATATTTGTCATGAATTAGGATGAAAACAATATATTATTTTAATGTTATGTTCTATTTGTTTACACCACATTTTTAGTGCACAAAACCAATCGAATTCCCATAGTTCCAGAGAAGTGATTTATCTTCAGACACTTGAGCTCCGCCGCAGACACCTCCTCTGTTTCGAGTCCTGGCTCAGAACAACATCTTGAGAACCTTTCACTTCTTCATTTGTCGAATTCGAACTGACCGCGTCCGCCGGACTCTCTGAACTCGAGGCGGACAAAGTACTTTTACTTTTACTTTTACTCGCATACTCGTAGATTGTCTTCCGGAACGCGCTCTGGGTGTTCTTGTCCTTCCGAAACAGCATCACGTAGCACTTGGGGAAGAAGTGGCAGCTCAGGATTCCGTAGTTGGAGATAAGGATCACCACCATTTCGACGGCCGGCAGGTAGACTCCGGAGGTGGTGACGTAGATGGGCACGAACAGCAGCCAGGCCATCAGGTAGAGCAGCATGCTGAAGGTGATGAAGCGCGCCTCGTTGTACTGCTGCGGCAACTTGCGGCACTTGAACGCGCACACAAAGCAGACGAGGGCGAGCAGCGCGATGTAGCCCAGCATGGCGCCGAATGCCAGGTACGAGCCCTCGTGGCAGTCATGCAGCAGCGTGGTGTTCTGGTTCAGCACGTGCGCAGACGGGCTCTTCAGGACCAGCCAGATGATGCACATGGCGGCTTGCACGGCCACGCAGGCGCTCACCACTGCGTACGGCCGGTAGAGTCTGCGCAGCGCGGCCTGCAGCGTGGGGTTGAATTGGAACGCCAGCAGGATCTGCAGCGTCTTGACAAGCACACACGCCACGCACACGGTGAAGCTGATGCCGAAGAGGACTTGGCGAGCCTTGCACTGGAGGTTGTTGGGGCGTCCGACGAACAGCAACACGCTAACGAAGCTAACGACCAGAGAGTGCAGCATGACCTGGCTCAGTGGGCCTCCCGCGGCACGCACCACCGGTGTTTGGCGGCGGCGGAAGAAGAGGGCGGACATGAGCAGAGCAAGGACGATCCCCAGCGCGGAGAGCGAAGCCAGCGTGATGGCGAAACCGTTGTCCCAGCAGAAGAAGAGTGGACGTTTGGGGACACAGTCTGCGCTGCCCTCTGGTGACCACTCCCTGTCGGTGTCGCAGCTCAAGCACTGGTCCATGTCTGAAACAACAGAGGAATCCTTTAAAGAACAAATACGATGCATTATCTGTCTTTATGTTTAGAATATCTTTCAGCCCTAACTTCTAAAATCATGAATACATTTTTTTTTTTCTTTTAATAGTAAATGTAAAGCCAGATCTTGTCAGACCCCTGAAGCTAAGCAGGGTAGGGCCTGGTTAGTACCGTGACGGGAGAACTCTGTGCACACCAGATGCCACAGTGGGGCAGCTGCGGCTGTAGACTGCCAAACTGTTGACGTGTCCTTAGGCAAGACACTTCACCCACATTAGAATGGGTCTCATGTGTGATTGGTGGTCAGAGGGTTTCCTCAACTTCTGTCAGAGTGCCCCAGGGTAGATTTAGTTCTGTATACAGTTACACCTCCCCGCTCTCTCTCTCCCCCTCTCTCACCAGTGCTGTTGGAGTAGTAGTTCTGTGTACAGTTGATGCACTCGTAGCAGCAGGTGTGTTGTCCTTCAGCTGATTTCTTAAACTGACCTGGAGCACATCTGTCGGAGCATCTGGACACTACGCTCTGAAGAAACACACACAAACACGATTACAGTTATATCCAATCATTCCAATCAACCTTAAGATGGCTGACAGGACGCTCACACACACGCCTGGAGCTCCCAAGGTTCGAATAAAACCTGAGATTTACCGAACCATTGATGGTAAAATCATTGTTGAAGATGAATTTCTACACTTCCTCTATATTAAGCTCAAGACGTTAAGTCAGGATGAAATTGTCCTGCTTGCTGTCGACACATTTGATTCTGAGTGGATAGAAACATCCAAAAGGTCACTGTTTGAGCTGTGCGCTACTACGCAGCGTAATGTTTCCCATAAAGGAATACATAAAGATGCGAACAACGTTAAAGCATGCCTCAAAGTGTTGAATGAATGTGGAGACGAAATCCCAAGATTTGTGTCTCATTACTTGGATGAACTGCCTCCGATTACTTTCAATAGTATAGATGTGTGCGGCTTGCTGCGCAAAATGGAGCACATCCACGGCGAAATATCTGCCATGCAGCATGCACTGAACCTGCAAGCCGACTCAAGTGAAAGCCTCCGTGCTATTACTTTGAATGTGAGCAACCGGGTGTGCGCCCTGGAATTACGCGCGGGCCATGGTGAGAGTGCCGGCCTGCCCTCAGTGCCGAAGCAACCGGGCGTAGTGGAGGCTACAAACTCCAACATCGAGGCTGCGGATTACAACAGTGCTGAGAGGCTGTCAGTGCCTAACGAGGAAAGACCAGCACCAGCGGATAACAGCGCGGAAACAACGCACGTTCCACTTGGATCTCCGAAATGGAGTACAGTTGTGAAGCTGGGCCAACGTCAGCAAAGGGAGCCTGCTGCTGCTAAGTCTGCGTCCCGCAGCAGGCTACTACTATCCGGGGCTGGGCAGAGGAAAAGTGGGAAGACCGTGGTGGGCACTGGAGCAGCCGGGAACATCAAAATGATCAATACTAAGTTGGTGAGTGTCTTTGCTTCAAAATTCTCGCCAGACTTAGAAGCGGAAACTTTACGCACGTATCTCAGAGACAGACTTGGGCATGAAGTGACGTGCAACAGAATTGTTACCACAAACAACAGATATGCGTCGTTCAAAGTAACTGCCGAATGCAAAGAAGTAGATGACATGTATGACCCCGAGCTGTGGCCCGAGGGATCATTTGTTAGGCGTTATTATGAGCCGCGTAAAGTTGCCACTGGTGCCAAGGCTGCTGCTGTCATTTCTGGAGCTATGTGCGCGCCGAGTTCTCATTAAACCACCATGGAAATCAAAGTCCTATCATACAACTGTCGTGGCCTGCGTCTGGGCCAGAGCGCGGATGATAAAGCTCGCCGTTTTGTTGTCGATCAGTTGTTGGATGACCATTGTGACATTTTGTGCTTACAAGAAACGTTCCTTGCAAAGCAGGATTTGAAAGGGATTAACGCCATCAATGAGAGATTCCTTGGTACAGGCGAGTCTACTACTGACCTCAGCCTAGGGGTCAGAAGAGGAAGAATAGCAGGGGGCGTGGCTATTCTGTGGAAAAAGAGTCTAGACTCAGTTGTAAACGTGATCAGGCTCAATGCGGACTGGTGCATCGCAATTCGATTGTCACAGCACAACAAGGATATTGTGATATTAAATGTATATGCTCCTTATGAATGTAATCAGAATGAAGAGGAGTACCTAAGTAAGCTTGCTTTTATTAGTGCCTTTGTGCAAAATGAAAAGTCCTCCAGTGTTTATGTCATTGGTGATTTAAATGCAAATATCTTAGATAAGAACTCTGTTTTTGTGAGCCACTTAAACATGTTCTGTGCAGATAATCA